>JAPUBQ010000013.1:8443558-9665671 GCA_035578125.1 Mellilla xanthometata
CCTTGGGAGACTTTAAAACTCTCAAATACAAAATAATGTTTTCGCGTAGAAAACGGTCAGACTTACTTATTATTAAAAGTTGGAATGAGTCCAACAGTTTCGGTGCTTTCCGAGCACCATCTTCAGAGGCGAGTGTTACACGGACCACCGCCGACGAGATCCGCGCGTGCACATAATTTATAGATAAGTTAAATTTTAATAATAAGTAAGTGTGACCGTTTTCTACGCGAAAATATTAAGATGCTTTACGTGAACCGTTTACAATGTTTACAAAATAATGATTTATATTTAGCATGATGGTAGGGTATTTTCTAGAGCTCGTCTGGCTAGCAACCCTCATGGTGAAAAACCTGTCGACAAGCACCTAAAAGCAAGTTTTGCTGCTCTTTGCGAGCCAGTTATTCCAGACTATGCATATTTCACTTTAAGCCACAGTGTCGCTAGCTCGTGTGGTCAAATACCTGTTATGAGTAAAACGCATCAAATAGTTTAATTTCTAACCAAAGACGCAGAAACTTCACACGACAGTAATATTTTTATAGCCTACATACAGTTATGATACATAACTGATTTTAGTAGTTCAATTTTGTACAATCATCTTAAGAAAATAATAAATGGCCGTTTCCAACGTCATAACGACGGTGGCAAGGGCCTATTAAGAAAATCTACTGCTCGCAAAACTGACAAACTACGAACGTGAGCAAAACTTCCATTAGTTGTAGCCATTTACAACAGAGAGCTTAGGACATTATAACCTTTCTCATAAATAACACTTCCAAACATCTAGTTATGTCCTTCTGATTTACAACCAGTTCGCATCTCATGGGACATCTGAATATGTGAGTAATGTCTGACAGAAAACAGAACAAACTTTACCAATTAGTACGTGTTATACGCTCGTACAATGCAAATGACTTAATAATATTTGCATACCTACACTTGTTTAGTCAATTTCATAAAATAACATGACGAATTCAGGCAGAAAATCACCTGGTTCTGGTGGTCGGTGAATTTGTAAAACGTCTTCTTCTTCAATGCCTCTCCACTACTAGAAGTTGGCCATCAGCTTACTGAAGTTCTTTTTTATCTTTTGCCGAAATACATAATGAGGATAATAAAAAAACAAGTAGACATTACTGTCTTGAGATCAAATAAAAAGGCAAAGAGATTGACAGTCTTATAAACAGAACGCCTATCCACGAAAAAAAAATTACAATGTTTTTTTACGCTTACAGTGATTTTCATATCTAATATCTTTAAATGAGCAATTCTTGTATTTATAATTGGAATCTCGGAATCGGTTCCAACGATTTTCATGAAGTTTAGTATATAGGGAGTTTCGGGGGCGATATATCGATCTAGTTAGGATTTATTTAAAAAAAAAACGATCAAAGCTCTGTCGTCCAGGCACTTAACTCTTAATTCAATTTAATGTCATTAAACCCTTATTGCATACAAATTTTAATGTTTTGAGCTAAATTGAGTAATTGAGTTGGAGAGGCGATCAGTTATACTAGAATAGTTATTCTCATTTAATTTTCAATACTCACTGAATGTAATCGTCGCGCCGCATCATGTATTGATAGAATGTGGGTAATTTTATACTTTTCTAATTGCATAGGATCCTTGGAGTCCCGGTAATTTCCCACGTAAAGACCGGGGAGCACCTGAAATAAGAAGAAAATACGTACAACTAAAATAAAGTTCGCTAAAAGAATGTACTTGAACGTGAAAATAAAACGCAGGGACACAATGTCGGGGTACATCTGGAAGGAATTGCTTTTGTGCTCACTAGCATTTGTTTTGTAGGTAACGGCTTTTTTGTTAATGAAGATTCTTAGCCACATCTGTTGATGTAACCTTTAACTAGTGAATTGCATTAAGGCAGAGATAAAGGCAAAATCAAGATTTTACTGTTTTTTTTTCGCTTTAAATCGTAAATGGGTAATAAATATCGATAAATAGCTCAAGACCACACTCTAAAGAACAAACTCTAAGAATATGTATACTTGTACTTATTTTGGTAGAAATCAGACTTATTAATATGACATAAAACCAGTTAAAAAATTTTTTTTTTTAAATCAGTTTTATCCCTAATTCATAAGTCTGATTGGTACTAAAATGAGTATAAATATTCTTAAAGTTGTTCTTCTCTCTATGGCATAAAACAAAAAAACTGTAAATTGAAGATTTTGTCATCGCCTTAATAGTTCAAACGAACTGATATGAAATTGTATAAACAGTGGCTTTTCAATGCTTCTTAATCCTTAAATGGACAATGTTGTTTTTATACAACATACTAAAAATCACAGATAAAATTGACCTTCATTGATTTTTTTAAATTATAGTAAATATAGTAAATTCATGTCTCTCTACATGCACATACATTTCACAAATATATTTTTTAAAACGTGAAACAAAAATTGTCCATTTAAGGGTTATTTGAAATTATAAGGTTTAAAGCTATTGATCAAACTATAGCACCTAAGACGTAAGTAGTTTTAGCCAATTGGTCTCTGAAAATCGTTCTCACCTGAGAACTTTAGCACTCAAGTCTATCTGAGCTATCCCCTGAGATACGTTGGGGCTAACTCAGTTTGAGTACCGAGCCGGTTTCCATGGAAACACCGATATTGCGGGCTTCCCGAGCAGAAACCAACAATGGTGCAGTCATAAGTGAGCAATCAATTAAATGGGGTCTGTTTGACCTACAGCTTTTAGCTTGTGGTCGCTATTTACTAGGGGATATTGAAATTAAAGTTGATTTGCACTCGCTTTACAGTGAAGGAAAACATCGTGTGGAGGCCGACAGATTTGAAGACTGCAATATCTGAAGACGTGTGTCATCCGCCAACCCGCAATTGGCCAGCATGGTGGATTATGGCCTGTCGCTCTCTTCTAGTGAGAGAAGGCCCCGAGCCCCAGCATTGGGAACGTATAATGGGCTGCTTATGCTTATTAAAATTAAGGTTATTAAAACAATTCTTTTTTGTTTAAGCATATAGGAAATATATATGAAAATATCTCCTCATACTATCGTCACACCAAATTGCGGTATACCTAAACTGAAACACCATAAAGTAGATAATAGCAAACTTTTTCCCAAAATCTGAAAATAGCCAAAGATATACTTTGAATGAAATAGGTTCAAGGACCTTTGCAACCAAAGTTCAAAATCGCTGGCATTGGCCAGACTAATTTAAATCTAACGAGCATTTAATCGGCGTTACCAACCCGCCCTGCGATATTCAGGTTTGTTACCAACTCGAAACATTAAAACAACTTTTCTACAGGCGTGCTAACATTGCAAACATTTTCATTGCCTTGTACAACAATAATTTCAAACTCAATAATACTGAGTCGACGGCATTGGAATGAATTTTCAGAGAATTACTTCAGTGCCAAGTTTCCTGAAATGAAAGCCGTGTTTCGCGAAACTTAATATTGGATACTACAGAATAAATATTCTAGACTGTAGAAATTGTTCTAGTAAATTAGGCGAAGTATGGCTAACAATGAACGCTGGAAAAACTTTCAGAATCTCTAAAAGTAATCACAATAACGACCTCGTTGGCGTAATGGTTACCTTGCCAGACTGCCAATCAGATGGTTCCTGGTTTATTTCCTGGCGCGGCCAATATCTTTGTTCTGAACTAAATTTGTTGGCTGTCGATCTGGGTGTTAAATATGTATCTATATAAATAAATATGTATGTGTGTATATGTAGTATATCAGTTGTGTTAGCAACCATAAACCATAAAACTAGAAATTTTTCAGTATGGGGTTAACCAGCCGTGTGTGAAATGTGTCCTTTACTTATTTATTATTTATTTTATTTAGTTTGTTTTCAAACTGAGCAGTCGTTAATAAGTGAACAGTTTGTTTTACACGCAATTAGTATCTAGTGCTCGCCTGGCTAGCAACCATCCTCAAATTGAAAAATCTGTCGCCAAACACGTAACAGTGTGATCCGGCAACCTCCTTAGAGCCAGTTATTCCAGACTAGGCATGCTTCACCTTAGGCTAGAGTGTCACTAACTTGTGTAGTTACACGACCTACTAGTTAAATGCCTAGCTGTAAAGTGTAAAATCATTTTAAGATTAATAGACTAAGCATTATTAATTTTAAAATGACCTGAGACAGAATTATTATTTGACATTTACTTATTTAATATATACTTAAGTCTCACGCTATTTATCCGGCATCCAGGAAGGTTATGGGTTCATCCGGTTCAATAAACAACATTTTACCCGGAATAACTGGAATTCCTAAGGTCCGCCTGAAGGCGGCGTTGCAGCTCTTTCCTCTAACTTTATTCAGTTGAAATAGAGTCTATATCTCCTTGACTTTACATATAGAGCATCACAAACAGTAAAAGGGTTCACGCATCGACACGAAAATGAAAAGTCGGACACAGACCTCTTCGCTGTGTTTCTTATCTTATAATATTTTTATAAGGAACACAGCGACGAAATATGAAATCGGACCTCTATGATATTAGATGGTGAGAAGTGAAAAGTTTGTACTCCGAGCGAGTCTCAAAGTTATGAGTACGTGAGCAGAATTCAGAAAAAAGAGCGTTGTAAAGTTTATGAGAAATATAATTACGTAATTAAATTAAGTTTTGCCACTACGTCAAACAAAAAACAGAATAAAAAATTAGTCTATGTATTATCTGTGAGGCAAGCAAAATTACATAACTTACACAATATTAATATACTAGAAGCTGGAAACTTATAAGGGTAATATTTCCGAACCCATGGAATGTCTAGTTTCTTTATATTCAGTCCAGAATTTCAAGATGCATGCTGAAGCGGGTGTGATGTCAGATGCTTGAAATTCTAAGTCGGGTGGAGCAAACGTGTCACAAAGGGAAGTGAACAGCTACTTAGATACAGTTGCGGGCTTTGATTACAGCACGTCGGCGAAGTTAGCTTGTCTTTTAGGGTAATATCAAATAAGTTTATAATGTGAAGCTTATTTAATAACTTGCTTTAACGTGTATGCAGGATGTGCCTCGTGTGGGATTCAAGGAGCATCATTATAATGTGTACTAAAACATGTACATATTTATATACTTTTAAGGCTAGTCCCTGAATAAAAGTTTTTGAGTCAGTGAATAAATATGTATATTTACGCTCAATAAAGATGTTTTTGTTTAAAAAAAATTGGCAAAAAATATGTCAAAGAACGGGCAATGTTTTGTAACTGTACGCTTTAAAAAAATATATGAGTAATCAAAATATTGCAAAATTGAAAACAAGCCAAACTCTCACAGAAATGAATGGTAGACAATTAAAACCGGAATTTGATTTAAATAACGTAAAAACGAATTTGAGTAAAATAACGTATAAATGAAAAAAATATGCCACGTATTATTAATACCAGTATGTTCCTTCAAAACTGACCAAAAGTGTACACCTACTTATATGTACATATCTGGCAGAGGTAGAACGTGATATCTAGCGATGTCGCAACTCACTATGACAGGAGTATTTTAACTAGATACGAAATGCATTAGATCACGAATGCCGGGAGAAACAGAATGAAATATCGGAAAATATCAACCCAAGGATCCTCAACAGATGTTTTACTTGTCTTATAGTCTCTAAATAAAACAAATCATATATTTATTTTCATTATCGCGACATCTAAAGCATGTAACATACAACCTATTAAACTCGCTACAGTATTACAAACTTACTCGTATACAAAAGCTGTATAAAAAAGCCGAAAAAACTGTGTAAAAGACTAATTAATGGGCAAGATATATAATTCTCTTATTTTTTTATGTTAATATATGGTCGTTGGTTCGTGCCCTAATATTTTAATAGCCACCAATATAACTGGCTTTCGTGGTAACAAAAGCACTGCATTGGTCATGCAAATGATTGCACAACCCATACAAATTCGAAGCAGGTATACTTTACTAAAACTTGAGAAAATTTTACATTCCTGTTTTACTGATGAAAATTTGCTCTTAAATATGTAAAATAACTACTCACTGAGAACTTTATTTACGTATTTAATAAATGTAAAGATTTTTACTTAGACTTTTAAGTATACAATATAATCTAAAGATATTTAAGTATACGAAATAATCTAAGTATTATCAGTTTTCATGAATGTAAAATCATAAATTGTAGCAAATATTTAGGCACAAGATTTTGCAAAATAAATAATTATATATGTAGTACCCACATACATTAAGCTGGTCCCATCAGAAGGGCAAGACCACCCTAATTCCTACAAAAAACAATAGCAGTATTGGTGGGAGGTTACTTACACATTTATTTGAATAAGGAGAGCGGAATGTCCTACTGGCATGAGAAGAAATGGAAACAGTCCAGCAACATTCTGTGATCGCGTGACTATAGAACAATAGCGTGTCTGAACCATGCCCTGGTGAGCCAGTGAAGTTGACGTATTACTCAGATATGTTACATAAATCATAGCTCTAGAACTGAAACACAAATAAAAATAACAGGATACAGACACATAAAAAAATGTTATAAATAAGATAAGAATATAAACATTATTTTAAAAATATACGTAAGCGTAAACAAATCGTAAAAAAACGCAAACTAGTGAGGGCTTTCAGCAGCAAATAAAACTTACAATTTGACTTTAAAAGTCATACTGTATAAGAGAATTTAAATGTAGAACTACTTCATGTTACCTACTATTAAAATATATTCCTTATTTTAACATAATTAATATTACCAACATATGTCAGTCATTTTAAGAGAAATTAATAATAATTTAAATGTAAATAACTAGATCTATATATAGTATTAAGTAATTAATTTTAAGTAGTCCTAGCCATGCCCTAACAACGAAGCACAGGGTGCACATTTTTTGTATATTTGTGTTGCTAATAAAGAAAATCAGAATTTGAAAAAACTATACCTACTATAGGTACTCGAATATAGGATATTCACAGCAAGTCTAAGCGCACTTGCTTTTCTCAAGAACTGAAAATCTCACCTTATATCATTTATTTATGTTTGTACACCATTATTACGCAAAAACATATAGAATAAAGTCTATATATAAAGCATCAGGCAATTTATCTATAAGCTTTTGGAGACACCAGCACAAACGATTGAAATACTATCTACAAAGATTTTTCTATCAATCAGTTATTAGACTTGCCCAGCAGGACCATTGATGTGGATAAAAAGCTTCATTATTATTAAAAGCAATAAGAGCGTGCTCTGAATTCCATTACCGAGTATCTGTTGAACAGGTGGCAAATAGAAACATTTCGATAAAAAGATAGAATTTTAACATTAAATAATACCTACATATACAAATGTATGTATTATGTATAGGTATAACACTACTTAATTAATCTTTATCGCGTATGTAATATGCAAGCAACGGTACTCACTACTTCTCTGTAGAAGCCGTGTAGCTAATCCTAAGTAAAAGTTATAACCTATATGTTTTGCACTCGGAAAAGGCTTTAATGACTAAACAGTAAAGTCGAAATTTGCATAGAAGTCATTTTATTAAACGAGCTTAGTTGTTCTAAGGGTCAAGGGTCAAATCTTGATATCGTTTGAGTAGTCACACACATTAATAAGAAGTAGGTACACATTAACACATCTTAAGACCTTTGCACAACAGTGGGACAATATAGGTTAGATAAAAAAAAAGATATAAGTAAAAGTCAAAATTGGCGTAACACAGCGTTATAATTTTTGTATTGCAATATAATATTTAATTTAAATTTAATATTTGTATTGTACAGCGTTATTATATTTGTGCTTACTTAGGACAGCCATAGACCGACCTTTTTTCTGTTATACGGTAATATGTCTGAAGCGCATTTTTTATTAAATCGATGAACTTAGAGACTTACTTTTAATAGAATTAGTAACAAATTTTGTACATTACTTATAAAAAATCATTCTTGTTCCATTTGTTGTATTTTTTAAATCATTCTTGTTCCTATTATTTATTGGCTCAACAGTAAAATAAATAACGGATAGACAAAACAACTGTCATAATTGATTACGGCAAAACTTCTTCGAAAAAAGTAAGTAAACAGTAGCAAAACATGTCTGACGGGGGATGTTTTCTTAGCTAAGCTTACACAAACATTTTGACCTTCGACTTGTTTGCTCAGATCCGAAATACCATTTTTCTCATCCGTTGCCAGCCATATGTTACTCTTATGATTTCTTATGTGTCCTTAAAGGTCGAATTTGGTGCATCAACAATGATATAGTAAGAATACGAAATGAATAACAATAATTTGTAAGTAAGTATTATGTATAGTCTTAGGGAGTATGAGTCTATGTTATGTAGTGATATGAATTTTGAGAAACAGAATTTGTAGACCCCTAATAAAAATCTCTTTTTTTATTATGGCCGTAAGCGAGTAACGCCAAAAAATAAAGGTAGTCATGAATATCATAGTAAAATACAATAGTAACATTATAACGTTAATTATTCAATTCTAGTGACTAAACGAGGTCGATCGTTGTGGAAGAAATTTATACACACAAAATCCTTTTCAAATGCTAAGCCATCAGGGCCCTGACGTCACTAGTACCATTTGATATATTATCACTAGCGACAGCATTTCATTCAAACACGCAAAAATATAATATTTTTATGTTATTAATAACCTTTCCGTCGAGTTCTGTCCGGGGTGGTCATCTAAATTAGTAGCTTACTTATATTCTGTATGTAGTTTTTATTGACTTAGTTTTTGTATTTCTCATTTCTGTTATAAATTATTAAACACTCATACTACTATGATGACCTTGAATTAACCAGTTTAATTCTTGGATTTCATATTTTTTACCAAAAACTAAATTGATTTTAAATTGACCTTTCAATCTAAGACAACTTAGAACCAAGCCTATAGCTATTTTAATAAGCAAATATTTAGCTAAAGCAATCAAATAAATAGCCTGTACCTTGCCTGGATAGTCAAATAAATGAAAAGGATATCACGTAAACGCGTAGGCCTAGACGGAGCCTAATTCAGTCGTATCGTAGTTCCATAACTGGGGTTTACGATCAAAGCTATTGCTTATAGACCCATCGCCAAATTTTACGACCCGTATAGGAATTTGGATGCTACAAATTTTAATGCGGCCAGCAGTTTTAATTTGGTTAATGGAAATCCCTCGGCATTTTATTTATACGAGCGGCATTCTGCGTTTCAATCAGCAAACTAGAATAAATAGAATAGTAACTTGGCCGATTGGTTCCACCGTCCACGCGTAAAATACCGCGGTGGGCGGGGCAAAACACCTACCCGCGCGCCCACGTGGCGTCACATGGTGTGGCGGCGACCAATCGCGTGCAAGCTTTGATTGTGTGTGTGTGTGTGTGTGTGTGTGTGTTTCGTTGAGTTAGCAGTATAATTGTGTGCGTAGATGGATCAAAATTCTAAGCGGCAATTGTTACCTTACCTTAAACTAAACTAGAATAAACGGTCTTCCATTTATTCTAGTTCGCTGGTTATAGACAATATCTTACTAAAAATATTAATCTGCTTCTACTGAAGCTGAAGTATGATAAATACTAAATGAATACAATAGTATGAATACTTTTATATTTATTTACGCTAATACAAAATCAAATATCTCCGATTTTGAAGCATCTGAAAATTTTAAATATCGTGACCTACGTAGCTACAAACAAAGTAACTAAGAAAAAGAAGAGAAATATGTAAGTCAAGCCATTTCTAGAAATTTAAGTGGAATTCGAGCAATTGGAATGCAATTAAAAAGTTCTTAGGGGTGCTCATGGCAGCTCCAAGAAATCTTGATTTTTGATTTGATGGTTCAAGGTCATGGCTTTGACTCAAAGTCAAATGTGTACGCTATTAAAAAAAATGGTTGCCTGTAAAGTCGGTTTTACGGGCGAAGATTTTACGTGACAACGACTGCCGCGTGCTGCGCGCGCGGCAGACCGATCATAGTTGAGTGGGAGAGAGACGCAAGGCATTCGGCGGGCCTCTCTCTCGTTCGGTGACTCATCGTAACGTTACCGGGCGTTACACTTTTTCATAAGTGACTCCCAGCCGCAACCTAATTTAAGACGTTGTCACGTCAAAAATAAATAGTAATATTGAATATTAGTAATTGAAATCTCTGATCGGTTTAGGGCTCCATACCTGAAGTGTATAAACGGGACCCTATTAAAAAGACATCGCTGTATGTCCGTCTGTCACCAAGCTGTTGTATCTTATTATTAAGAGTAAAATTGTTACAGATAATGCTTTTCAGGATTTAAGTATTCATGATTTTTTTGCACTTTTTTCCTCAATTGCAACGACTACTAGTAGCCGCTTGATATATTCATAGATTATTCAGTTACCTTTTCCCTTTCATAATTAAAAATAAAATTATGTATTTAATAGGGGGATCCCATAAAATATACGTGACTTTTTGCCTTGAAAAAGATGCCAACGATAACTTGTTCTTGAAACTTTGCTTTCTGTCTGTCTGGCCGTGTGCCAATAGGCTGTATTTGAACCGTGAAAGCCAGTGATGATTGAAATGCTTAGACTTTTTTGTCGATTATTTATTATAGTACGTTATAATGGTTCGGAATCCTCAGTGTGACAGTTCGACTCGCACTTGACTGGTTTTCTATAAAAGGATTAAACCAAAAATAAGGTTTATAATAAAAATATTCTACTACTTAAATTTCTCAGAAATTACTTTGCTTAAGATTAAACGTTACATTATACATAGTTAGAACAAAGTATTGGCACAAGCTTATTTTTTATCTTAGTTATCCTGGGTATTTCCATTACAGACTCCGCCAGACTTTTAATTACTCCCCTAAAATTGGTTTATACTTAGTCAAGCTTAGACGGTGAGCAGGGAAATAAATACGAAATATATTCCAATCCTTGTACCTTTATACCATTCTTGCATGACTTTTTGCCTACCACAACTACATTCTAATGTTACACGCATGTTAAGTATATTTTGTTTATTTAAAACAACGTGCAATTATAAACCAATGTTCGTGCAATAGATAAATACTCTACAACGATATTAAGAAATTGCCAAAAATATTTTTTGTGATTAATGATTATTTATTTTCGGCTAGTTCGTAGAGCTCTACGGAAGCTACGAAGCTACGGACGCTACGAGTCACGCGCTACGAGTTACGTAACTTACTACGGCTTGCATTCTGTGTCAAACTTTTGGGCCAAGTGCAATTTAAGATGTGATGAGATAACAACAATAACTTACCTTATTCATTCCATTTCCCATTTTCGCTAAGACACAATAGGCTAGCTGCACAAAATTATTGTCATCATAACGATATATTTACAATAATTAACACGTAACAAACGAGTCTATCGAAATAAATATTTCTAAACATTTAAAACGTCAAATAGTCAACACGATCGCGTCACTATGACTACATTGTTGACGCCGGTCTGTGCGCCATGCGACCGCAGTTGTCATTGAGCACGCCGAGGTTACATAAACTAGAGGATGTGTTAAATCCGGGCCGTCACTGGCGAGTGCGTTTGATTTTTAGTTGCAGTTAGTTTTTATTGATCGTGGTTGATAGGAGCGTGTTGAGCGGAGAGTGGTGACGGTCGGAGCGGAGCGAGCGCGGACGGACGGGTGCACTGCGGGGCCCGCGGCGCGCCACTGACGCCCGGCCCAGCGGCGAGGCGACACTGCGTCTGTACAGCCTCTAGGGATGGGGGTGACTGATACTGCATGTATATCGATAGCTGTTGAGGTGATCCAACATTCGATAAGACCTTAATCGATCATTATGAAAACGCCAGAAGCGAAAAAATTTAGGGAGTCTTCAAACTATATAAACAAATTGAAAAATTTTACTAGTGATTTGAAAGTTCATAACTCAAACATGACGATAGGTTTTTTTTTTGCGAGTGCGAATGTCCCAGCGATCTATGTAGAGTGCACTTAATTTTTAAGTTACAAACATTAAACAAAATATTATAATTAATTTATAGATAGATAGATTCATAATTGAAACTGTAGAAAAAATATGGATTGCAATACATATTATACTTAACCGTAGCCAACAATAAAGTTAAGAGCTAATACTATCGATATCATAGAAATATTTCGCCTTCACTAAAGATTAGGCATCATTGCGGTAGGGTGGGAAGATAGGTACCTACATAAGTATTACGTAGATACGCACAATTCTTCTTGACTACCCGTTAACTGGGAACGTAGCGTCTTTTAATACTTTGCGTTTGATAAATAAAAGGACGAATAAAAGACCTTGCCCTTCTAACAAATGGTAGGATATCCGCGAATAGGGGAAAACGGGTAATTTTTCTAGCTCTGGGGAGACACAAATGGTGAGAATAAATATCCAAGGCTTTAGGGAAACAGATATTTTTATTCATGTCTTTGAAAATATAAAATTGTAATTTCACAATTTGTAAAAATATATCCTTCTTTAAAGGTAATTTTTTGATAGCATTACTTACGAGTAAATTATAAGTATTCTCAGGGTCTTAAAATGTACATAAATCGACTAACTAATGTCGACTAATCTCCTTTTATACATTCAGTGTATTAGTTATTAGTGGAACAAATGTGGTTAGCTTGCTAATTAGAGGTCCAACTAGGTCAATGTTTACTGTTCACAAAGTTTACCTCGTCGCGACTGGATTTGTATAATTTCAAATTGTAGAAACAGGATAATTCACTAGCCAAATGTACATTTTGGAGGATAACAAAATACGTACACTTACTTTATTGTTTAATTAAATTATTTCATAAATTAATAACTTTGATAATGTACAACATATTATATTTTAGTATCACAATAGGGTTTTTTCTATCTTGTTCTTTGACATACTTAAAATAAAATCTCAACAATACAAAACACAACATGACTAATCGGGAATTCTATTCATTTCAAGAGGCAAATTGAGCCTTAATTTTACTAAATCGGTTATTAAATATAATTTACAAATTTTCCAGCCAACAACCCTATTTTTGATTAAACAAGCATCCATCAACTATAAAGAATTTACCGATTATTTTATTCGATCACACATCATTGTCAAACATTGCGAATGGGAATGTCAGTCTGTATTTTTGCAGAACAGCCGACCGAGAAGTCTACGTATATAGATAGTGTTGTGAGTTTTTGTTACTTCATTCTACAATTACTACACTTTCAAATTAATCAGAACAATAATACGTAATACTACACAAATAATTTGCTTGCTATGACATGTTTTCTACACCAATATATGTATAAAGAGGAAAAGTTTGATTTTTGTTAGTTTGTTTGACGCAAATAGGCTCCGAACTACTGGACCGATTTGAAAAATCCTTTCACCGTTGGGAAGCGACATGATGCTCCCTGAGTAACAAAGGCTACTCGTATATTTTGATTATTTATCTTTGCTACTTAGATTATTTTAAAGCCCATGCGAAGTCTATTTTCTGGTTTATTTACTGGTTTTATATATTTTCTTTATAGACACGTGTTATACTGGATCCTATATCATAATCACAAGTCCATGATTTACCAAACATATTTCGCAATATCTACGTCTAGACCTTGCTATTGTGGTTTTTCTTTAGACCTAGGTTGCGCGACGAGCGCTAAACCTATAATGATGAGCATTGCACCGATCCACCACCGAATTGATGAGCCTTCTTCAAATACTAATATGCCGATCATACCCTGGAAAAAAATAACACGATTTGGTGAATTCTTAACAAATAACAGATATAATTTTTACTGTTGTTTTACATGCCAATATACATACATTTTTAGAATACTGTATGCAAATCAACGACGTAGCCAAATTCTGCTATCATATAGAGATATCAGAGGTTTAATAGTGGCTAGTTTTTTTAACCATAGTATAGTCACTTATCCATCAAAATAATAATAATGAGATATTTATAGTTACTCTCACTACGCCCTGCGGTGTTGCCCGCATTAATTCGGGACAAAAAGTGAATACACCACTCCATTTTTTTAATGGTCAAGCCGCAAAGGTAACAAACGTACACACACATACTTCTCATCTCATTCATAATATGAGTGTAATAGTGCAACAAAAGCAACGTTGACGACCTCTTTGGCATAATGGTTACCATGCAGGACTACGAACCGATTCGATCTAATTCGATTCCCAGCACGGCAAATATCTCTGTGTTGAACTAGATTTGTTGACTGTAGGTCTGGGTGTTAAATATTTATCGATATAAAGTATTTATATACGAGTATATCAGTTGTGTTAGTAACCATAATACAAATTAGAAATGGGTTAGAATGGAGCTAACCAGCCGTGTGAAATGTGTAAAAAAAAGAACTACTTATATGAAAGTCCAAAAGCACTATATGAAAGTGTCGAAGTACAAGTTATTATTCTGTGAAAGTGTTTACATATACTTTCAGACAGCAAGTATTACTTGAGTTCCAAGTAGATATTGTTTCAGCATCTCATTGTTGCTGAAGATTAATACCTTTCTCTGCCAGATATAAAATGAGAAACTCTCGCTATTGTATTCGAAGCAACTAATGTTTGAACTGTAGCATTGTTGTGCATAAATTACGGAGAGATATATTTGCGAAAAAAAATAGGAATCTTTACTGATGTTAATATAAACACATATATAGCTCTGTATGTTTGTTACCTAATCGAATCAGGCTAAAATTTTACTACAGGTAAATAGGTAATAATTTCCTTCTATGTGAGCATGCTACAAAGTATGCCACAGCACTGCTTAACATCAGGCAAGCCCTGGTCAAACGCAAACCTATAACAAATAAAACAACAGGATACTTTGAAACTCCAGGATGAAAGTTGTATGTATGTTAACTAGCATAATTATAGTATAAATAAAATATAACATAATTTTCATTAAAAAAAATCCCCATACAAGTGTATGATAACAATGCAGAGAAGTCATTTTAAAAAGTAATCATAACAGATAACAATATACATATGTATATGTTTATATCTAATATATAAAATTTCCATTACAGAATCTCCTTATTACTAATTTATATCTATATGGTAAAAGTAATAAATAGGTAGGTGTAACTTACATTTAAAAATATATAATTAAGAGATTTAACAATATAGTATTGTTAAATTATTTTGTAATTACATGTTTTCCAATATAGTTTTCCAACTTGCCTAAAACTGACCAACTCCAAGTATCTTAAATTCTGATCTAACAGATAGACTAATAAATAAAATAGATGCTGAACTTCTTGTTGAAAATCGTACTATGTGCATCATTCGATACACGTAGCGCCATCTATTCTTATTTTTTGGAAACAACTTCACTCGGGTCATGCAATGTACTATAGTTATATCACGATGCAACTGCAGCGCGTTGCGGAATTTGGCGGCAATTAGGCTGCTCAATTTTCAGCACCATATAGGTTTCATTGGTAATTATGGCAAACTTCAGTGCCATGCTTTATTGTATGGGAATCACAAACCCTCTTTAGTATTTTGCTAGCTGATTGTGATCTAGAAATGGTTGTAACTTTACCATACTTACAGACAACACATAGCTAGATGCAGCAGAGATGACAGTAGGTGCCACTGAGTTAGTAGCAGCATCCAATGATCGCAGATAGTGTCTGCAACCCCAAGTATTGGCTACCACCATGGTTACAAGGAGGCTTCCCCATATCACATAGCTTTCACCCTTGCAAAGAAAACCGTTTATACATTATTATTTAAATAGCTGGTATTCAGGTTTATAATAATTATTTATTTGGTTTAAAATTTATTGACAAGTTTATGAAATGAGCCCACACTCATATAAGGACTACAAGGACTACATAGGGATCTCCCCAAAGTATGTCGGAAGTGGGGTTCCGATGGTCCATTCAAATTGGGCCGGTAGGGTTGGCAGTTCTTGGCCAATGTGGATGTTGCTGCAAGCAAAAGCTGGAAGGGCCTCAGTGTGTTTCTACTGAAGAACCTGAAGCCCTCCATAAAGCATAGAGCCTGGGCACCGAGGGGGTTTTAGTGGGTAAACATCCCACATAACCCAGCTGCACCCCATGTAGCTGGGTATCTTACTGAAGATTTCCCCCTCGTAAAAAAAAGGGATGTAGCACATTTTTGCCAAATATTTTTAGGTTGTGTGCAGGCACAACATATTGTGTTTTTGTTTGAAGGATATTATTTCTAATGGAATTAACAGAATTATAGAAAGAAAGAAATGAATGTTTTTATGGAATTATTAACTTATACACATAAAGAATAATAATTATACGTATGCGATTGTTTTTATTCATATTAACATGAAGTTAAGCTTGGAGTTGAGTGAGATAAGATTATTTAGGATAGGTAGAAATGATCATGTAGTTAATATGGTTAGGTAATAAATGTGGTATTTGACTTGGTATTTATGATAATTTTACATAGATCTAAAAACAGAAGAGGTTGTAATCGTTAACTTACCACTATGCTGGTAGTGCCTGTCATTTTTCCAAGTGTACTACCAACACATGCCCATATACCAGCCAAAAAAGCCTCGTAAAACATTTTTTCGGTCGTTTTAAAATTATTTAATAGTTAAAATCATATTATGAACGATAACGTTGAAAAAGAAAACAATAACAAAACCACCTGATTTCTTTTCTGTCACTGTCATCTGTCAAACTTACAGTGATATTTAACGTCAAGATATGTATTGTTAGCTGTCTACGATTGTTAGACTTTGATACTTTGATAGTGTTGGATAAAAGAATATGGAACTTAATATTACAACTGGATTCTAATTAAATAAAAATCTGAGCAAGACCCTTCATTGGATGTTTCATTTAGCCGTGATGAAGAAACAGTTAGACGCACAGATAGAGTTACCAACGTTTTAACGGTTTCGTACCCAAAAGGTAGAAATGGGACCCTATATCTAGGCCTCCGCTGTCTGTCTATTTGTCACCAGGCTGTATTTAATTAAGTTGTAAGTTAAGTAATTAAGCTGAAATTTTCACAATATAATATGTATTAATTTCTTTTACCACTATGGCAAAAAATACTAGAAGTAAAAAAATAGTAAGAGCAGACCCCCTTACTATTTTTTTACCATTCAACAAATATGTTTTATTAGTGTAATTTTTTTATAACGGTTACAGGTAGAAGCTTCTAAGTTTTACAGAAAAAAATGTTGTATATTATCTTTCAAGATAATAAACTTAATAAAAATAAAGTAAATATTAGAGGGGAGCTCTCATACCACAATCGTTAATTTGAAGTAATTGATAGATCCGCAATTCTGTTACTAAATGTTTAATTATGGATTAATTTTGAAAGTAAATTATAGAATATATAATTAGGGGGAGCTTCTAAACAACGATCATGTTTTTGTCATAGTTTTAGATAATAGTACGGAACCTTTCATGCGCGAGCCCTATTCGCGCATTTTACTCCGGCCAGCGAACTAGGTATATCCTATAGGTATCCTAGTTGTCTGACTCTGGCCAATATTTTATAATATTAGGTAAATATTATTATACTTACCTCAGTCTTGTCACATCATCGTCAGCCCATCACTAGTAGAACCGTGCGTGTGGTTGAACTGTGAGGTGTGCATCGATTTTTGTTTCCGTTTCTATTTTATTACGTTTTTGGACATTGAAGAGTACGGTCACAGAACAAAATACTCCCAAGGTCGTGTAACATTAGTAAAATCGAATAAGTCCAGTTATTCAAGATGAATAACATAAAGAGTGGAAACAACGTGTTGATTATTTGGAACAACGGCGACCAGACAACTATCAAAAGTTTTGTCGACGAGGTTCAAGGGCTTGCCCAAAATGGTTCAGTTTTTCTAGAAAACTCCGAAATGATTACAGAAAGTAAGTTTTGTTTTTCTCAATTTGGATTTATAATAAACTCATTGACAATCTGTGGCTCCTAGGGAAAAAGTTTAAACGCTAAGCTATGAGGCATGACGTTCTCGTGAAGTCTAAAATTTACGCATTTATCATGAGCTAATAATTATAAAAAATATGCATTATCTCTTAATATTCTTTTTTTCAGCTTCTCGACCTCACTCTTCTTTCGACGTAGTAATCTCAAATTATGTAGCTCCACATACAGTCTCACACAGTGACAGCCTCCTAGCAATCCTGATCAAGCTGCTGAAGCCCAGCGGCAAACTCATAGTCAA
Organism: Mellilla xanthometata; assembly: GCA_035578125.1. Lineage (NCBI taxonomy): Eukaryota > Metazoa > Arthropoda > Insecta > Lepidoptera > Geometridae > Mellilla > Mellilla xanthometata. Next base: position 8,461,712 of record JAPUBQ010000013.1, read on the forward strand.
AGATAGCACAGATCTGAACACCTCACTCAAGTTAAATGGTTTTGTGAATGTTAATAAAGATTCCGATGGTTGTTATGTAGCTGAAAAGCCCAAGTTTGAGGTAAGTTTTAATAAGTTTAGTCATTATTTGATTGTAAAACTAATGTAGGCCTAAAAGTTGCAACATATGTGATGTGATTGCTTCAATAGCCTCAAAATACCAACTATAAACTTCCTGCCATTTAGCTCCATCCTGCTTTCTGTTTGAGACTTCCTTACTGAATTGTAGATTTGAGGATACATTCCATATAGGTATTATCTTATACAATGCTACCAGGTATTTTGTTTTTCAGCCTTTAAAGACAAAAATCAGGGTTTAACTAAAATACTCATGTTCTACTTATTCCAATGATAATGACTTTATTTCTAGCTTCTTTATCTTCTTTTTACAACCATAGTTATCAACCATATAATTGCACTATATTGGTGAAACATCTAACAGTACCTACATGGTGAAAATTTGTGCTTTGAAGAACTTAGCATTGTGATAATATGTTGTATATTTCAGGTTGGTTCAAAAGCATCACTAAAACTAAATGGTAAAGTGACACAGCCCTCAGTGTGGAAATTAGATGATACGGTGGAGGCAGCGTGGACGGGTAACAATGATGATGAGACCATTGATGATGACCAGCTGCTGGATGAAGAGGATCTGAAGAAACCTGATCAGGAGTCTTTAAGAGGTTGGTACTACAGGTCTAATTGGTATAATAACTGGAAGTAGTAGCCTGCAGTGAAATGCAGGCTACTACTTCCAGTAACAGCTACTACTTCCTAACGGTATTAATTAATGAGGCATGTATTAAGGCTATGATTACAGAATTACAAAATCAGAAGGCATTTAAGACTCATCATCATTGTCCCATTTCATCTACGAAATATGATTTCATGTAGCATCCGGAGGGTTATTGCATCTGCTCTCATGGCTGAACAAGCCGATGTGAGATCACATTTAATGTGTATTGACTTTATGACTAATCATTTTTGTATTTTAGCCTGTCATTCATTTAGGATTTATGTATGCATGTTTTAGCTTATCTATTCAAAATTATTGTAAAACCAGAAGCATTTCAAGAGTGAGTTTCGTGGTATTGGTAGACTCACTCATTCTCATTCAGCTATAGAAAACTTTGTTAAAAAAATATAGCCACAGAAAGCATACTGTTATGAAAACATTGGTATTCATTTTCATGATGTTTTAAAACTAGCATGTAGAAGAAGTTCAGTAAAAAGACATCAATACAGAGTAGAAGTTTGGATATATTGTACTAAATGTTTTGCATCAACATTGCTTGTGAGAGCAGCAAAGATTTTGAACTCTACCGAAGTCTCTGTTTCCCAAAAATATCATGCAGAGACCTTCAAAGTGTAAAAGAGTAAATAATTATGATCTGTCTTCTAGGTAAGCATGTCATATCTTAGACTAGAGTGTAGCTTCAGGCAGGTTGTAGACAAACACAAGCTTATCTATATATTAAATGTAAAAAATAATGACAAAATATTGAAAATCATACACAGATATGTTCCAAAAAATTCAGCAGATCATTAATCAATTTATTTTGGTAAGAAATGAAATACAAACCTAAAAAGATAACAATTTAATACTGATAACATCAACATTATCATAAAATTGTTGTAATCAGTTGTGCACCTTGTGTGTGGAGGTTTGATGCTCCAAGACAATGTTTTATTCTTACCAGCCTTCGTCACTTGTGGAATAATTTGATTTTGACTCTCAAATTTCAAAGTATATTATAGGAATTGAGTAGAAAAAAGTTTGAGACCAAATATACTCGTATGAGAAGCTAAGTTATTCATAATTTTTGTAATTTACTAAATCTTATCGAAATATATATATGTACGTAGTATTTTTTAGCGTCATTCACCACACTTATCTTCATAATCTTTGTTTTCGCTTACGCTACGTTCGCGTCGAGGTTTTGTGTTCCAAGTGTAAAATAGAAACTATTTTTTATTCTGTAGGTATGAACTCAATTGTATAATGACTACCATCCACAGTGTCTGTGATAAACTGATGACTAATCTATGTAATATTTACATACTAACTGTAGTCGAATCTATGTACAGTTTCATAGTGACTGTTGGCTAATCTAAGTACACAGTTCCGAAAGACTATGGATTATTCTGTGTAGCCATTCAGTGGAGTCAATGCTATCATTGTCAATAAACAGAAGTTGTTGTGAAATCAATACTTTTGGCAAATGGCTCTGGACAGCAGCTAATACTGGTTTGTCTGTATGTGATAAGTATTTATGCCGTACCTATATTTACGCATAAATATCTAAGTATTTGCAAGATAATTTCGTTGAATCAATTTGGAACACAAAATGACGTCACAATGAAGGTTATATGCTCCTTTGCGTGTTAAGTGCCCAGTTCACATTGGTTGATGCTGGCCCATCACAGGCCATGGCCATTGTATACATGAGGCCTACAGAGACTAGTGTACATCGTGGCGCGCAATCGACAAATTGGCAGTTTTACGCAGTGACAGCACTCAAAGATATGTATAGTGGCGTAGCAATTGTCAGTGTGATGGATTATTGCCTACCCATATATCTCTCCTCGCGAGAGAAGGCTCGCGTCCCAGCAGTGGGAACGCATAGTGGGCTAATTATGCTACACGGAAACAAAATTTCCCAGTTAATGCAGATACTTCATATTATGTCAGTCTTCACAGCTCAGCTACATAATGTAGCGCCTGTAGCTCGGCTAGCTAAGGTAATCTGACGCGATCGAAGCCAAGCAACGTCATGTGGACTTTGTTTGGATGGGTGAACGTGCACAAAACTGTCGTTTTTCAAGTTGGAATATTCATCTGGGCGCTACTGAGGGCCGGATGACACGTTAAAATGTAGGTCCCGGCGGTTGGTCTTAGTACAAGACAACAAGTACAAGCAGTGGTTAAGCCAATTCAGAGGCCTTAGGGCGGCTTGAAAACTCTCAACACTAGAGCTTGGTCATTTAGCTCATACAAAGAATGAATGAAGCTATTTAATATTATTTTTATTATAATATATTTGTTCTATGCATTCCAGTGTGTGCCACGACGGGCAAGCGGAAGGCGTGTGCGGACTGCTCGTGTGGCCTGGCGGAGGAACTTCGCGGCGAGACCAAGGATACTCCCAAATCCTCCTGTGGCAGTGTATGTGTTTTACATTTCACTTCTGATATTTCTGGACTTCTAGTAGTTCCACACCAATTTGAAAAAAAAATATTAAACTAAATTTGAATTAAATTTGTTGGCTGTGAGTCTGGGTGTTATATATGTATCTATATAAAATATTTATGTATGTAAATGAAGTATATTAGTTGTGTTAGCAACCATAATATGAACAAGAAATGGTTCAGTATAGGGTTAACCAGACGTGTGTAAAATGTGTCCTAGTGTTAAAATAAATTTAAAATATTTTAACATTTATTGCGAGTAACAAGATTAGAACCACGTCACATACGATAAAAAATGTTATTTTTTTACAAGGGTAACTATTTTGACCATCTAGTTAAAAAAACAGTGGACTCCTATTGTAGATCTTATATAGCCGGTTAACGCGGTGCACCCTGCGCCAGTCAGAACATAATGCGGAAACTTTGTATGTGGTACTCTTTAAATCTCGACAAGCTCAGGTTAATAGTAGTTGTTCTGAAGCACTTCTTGACTTCCCAGTCCAAGCGCGCTTCAGGCAGTTTGCTAACCTAAATAGCACGAAACGCGCGCGGTAAAAAAATAAGTATTGTTTTCCTAAAATCCACACGTTTTGTTCATTGTTATCGCGTGATCTTGGCTAACAGTATATTTTCATTGAAAATTCAAGCTTATTACAAGCGAGCGCTCGTTTGGATGATGCATATAAGCGTCAACCTCAAAAAAACTTCTGTGCTATGGTTTCATAATAATCTATACTGCGTATTTTTCATATTGCTCATTACTAGATCATTTAATCTTTAAGGTATCATGTAGACGTAAGAACTTTGTACGTACACTATTTTTAATTTTACAAATAAATTTATCTTTATTTATTTTAATTTTATACAGGATTTTATATTTATTACACATACATTTTTTTATACACCCTTGTAACAGAATGATTCCGTTTTATACATAATTTAAACTGGCTTATATATAACTAACTTTCTACATTGTTTCTTAATTGGTCTGGCTTATGCTAAACGTCACTCTGCCTTATTAGTTAGTGCTCATAACATCTGTTTTACGAGATCTAATGTCACAAATATGTCATTTAGGTCTAAGTTTAAGTATGTATTTACTGATAGTTACATTGTTATGTATATTTATTTTTGTGTGGATTTACACTCACTTTACGATGAAGGAAAACATCGTGAGGAAACCGAAATGTTTGAGGATCACAAAATCCGTGTAATAAATAAATATCAGGACACATTTCACACTGGGCTGGATAACCCCATACTGAACCATTTCTTGTTTGTGTTATAGTAGCTAACACAACTGATATACTACATACACATATTTTATATAGATACATATTTAACACCCAGACTCACAGCCAACAAATTTAGTTAAGTGAACCCGGAACCTTCTGATTGGCAGTCCGGCATGATAACTATTACGCCAACGAGATCGTCAATAGTGCAAGGACTGTTGCTTAACGGTACTTTTACGGTCAACCCTTGGAGATCAGTCATACATACATAACTCACCATTACTTTTTATACATTTCCAGTGTTACCTCGGCGACGCATTCCGCTGCGCTACATGCCCTTACCTGGGTATGCCTGCCTTCAAGCCTGGAGAGAAAGTCCTACTCGACATCAAGTCTGATATATGAACAAACAAACACACCCAGTACTAAACTCTACTTGTATTTGTATGTGATACGCGTTACGCGTCAATAAATTATTTGTAAGTATTTTGTTGGCTCTTTTAGTACTTTGATTATAAAGGTAGATTAGAATTACCCAACCTTATTTTCCGAGGTATATTAAAACATAATTATAAGCCTATAAGATTTTAGCGTATTGTTATAAATACAGATAAGTTATTTTAACTTATGTTTATGTTCGCAACTTGAACTTATTTATGTATTCTATGGCTTAGTAGTGTTTCATTATAGCACCCTCTTTTAAATTTAATCTGTAGATTTGGTATCTATGATATAATTATAAATTTTATTATTAAATCATAAATAATAATATGATAATAATAATTTTTATTATTATATCATTATTTAGATAGTTTTTCGAACGTAGCGAAGGAAGCTTTACCTACTGGGATTTATACTACCTAATTAAGCTAACAGTAACCATGCTCCGCTACTTTAAGGAGCTTGGATGGCTTGGGTAGGTTGGTAGGGGGAAATGCACAATACGCCTCCTGCGGGTTGTCAGTGCAGGTCTGATCGCCCCCATCATAGAAAAAGAATAAGCTAACTGTAGCTTGATGGATTATTACATATGTTTTCCAACGATCCTTAACCGGTAAAATAAAACACACAGGTAGCAAATATTCAGTTATACATATTTTCTCTTCTTTTTACAAACAGTTAACTTATCTTTAACATCTCGATCTATAACATTTTCCATTTACAATAAATCTGAATTATTACTCAATCCGCTATACAATAAAATATTATAATGTTTTGCCATATTTTGTCATAATAATATAACATTTCATTTATAATTACTTTAATTAATTATTAAAATGACACAACATTTCTTGTCTACTGCCATGCTCTCGGGAACATGCTCGGGTTGTTATTTATTAAGTGATATTAAAAGATGAGCGGATATTTACAGTTTGAACTCACATTATCACAAAACTGTTCAAAGATATAAAACACTCAGCGGAAAGTATCTGGACAAAATGACCAACCGTTACAATTAAATAATAAAATAGATTAAGAAAATGAATTGATTGGCCATTTTATGCTTCAACTTTATCACAACACAAACAGTATGAGCGCAAAACAACGAAACGAAACTGTGCATCAAAATTTATAACGAAAAGCTATTCCAAATTCAAAAATTGCAGCTTTACAATTTGATCACAGCTCGTTGTATTTATCTATTGTATTTTTTTAATTGTTATCGAACCCATACTATCAATTTGTTGTGTTCATAAACATGCATACCAAAATAGACTGTAATGACAATCAGCTTTACCAAATCATCAAGACGTTATCATTTATTCTCGATGGCACAATCTTAGTGTCACATTAGTGTTAGTGCATCTTAAATTATGGACTATGGGAACACTGGCCGTACCTAACATTGGCAACATCAAGATAGAATTATACTAGGTGTAAAAATAGCATTCGATAATAACCGAAATATAGCACTTCCTTCAATCGGCGAATCTGCCTTGTCACACACACTTTTAAGTTCATACGAACAATAGCAAACCGCGATTTTTATTTTATCGTACCATTTGCCGAATATACGTTACTTTCCAATGGCTGCTACACCACGAAAAATTGTTTGCTTGGACGGACAGTACAGTTAAACTTTACAGTTCACACGGACAAACTATAGTTTTTCTCATACACACATTTACACTTATTGTTGAAGTAGTTTGAACAGTACCGTCCAATCTTTACATGTGTAACAGCCATAATACTTCTCAAATATACGGAACATTCCATTCTGAAGTGATTCTGTATTTACATGATTTTATGAAAACATCTGCTAATTACATTTTTACACCAAGCATATTTAGGAATATCCTTCATACATTTCTAGTCACTAATTCGTAACTTCTATTGGAGTAGACATCCAAACTATATTGAGTCTATTATTATTTAACATCAGCCATCGATTCACATTTATTTGGAAATATTTATATAAGGGGTGTTTTGTATAATTATTTATATCTTTATACATTTTAGATAGAAGAAGGAATATAGTGAAAACTCAATCAACTATAGATCGTTCCATACGACACAACATGATCAGAAGTAGTACAGTACCCGGCGATAAATAATGCACATTGACCTTGGAAATTGAAAGAGACAATTGGCTTATTTCGGTTTCGTTGAGTGTCGATCTCTGTCGCACACTAGCTATGTGACAAAGATAACGTTCTATGAAGCCGAAATTATCCGATCGTGTCTTTCTAAAGGTCGATGTACAATATTAATCGCCGACAGGTGTACAAGTAGGTAGTATTGATTACTATACAATATTTCGTAAATCTTCATACAAAAATCGTCGATAATGGAATCACAATGTGATCTTTTCATACATTGTATTAGATATCTCCATAATAAAATGTATGAAAATACAAAAAAACCGTACAAGAACCAATGCTTCTGTACTACCTAATAATAAGCATTTTTACTACAAAAATACTCGTGATAAAAACGATTTGCGATATGGATGGACTCATTCATACAGTTATGAAAAGACAAGTTTACGTATTCTGAATACACGACGGATAACTTATTATGGTTTCAAATTCAAATTCAAATTCAAATTCAAATCATTTATTCACAGAATACAGCAATTAAAAGATGTTACATGTAAAAGTTTAGCCATATTAGTTAACAAGTTATTTAGGTGAATGTTACAGTTGATACCCGATTATTTATTATTAAAATTTTTGAAACATTAAATAAAATGAAAGTGACTTTCATGTTTTTTCCTGTGTTTTTCTGCTCCAGATAATTCGAACTGTATTAAAAAAGAAAAAAACACTGGCTACTACAAAACTTGTCCTTATCTGATTTAATAAGGCTCGTAAAGTTGCACTATTCTGATAGATATGGTCGGGTTAATGCTATAATATATAGACTTACGCAGTTTATTAAAATATATAATAGCGTCATAGTAAAGTATTGGAAATGACTTATTGATTTTGTGTTTATGCCAATCTCTCTATCAACAATCATATTTTTAAGGTTGAATTAAACTTATTGATTGTGAATAGATGTAAAAAAAGATTGATAAAACAGTTATTACTAATCAAAGATTTATGACTCCTTAAAATCTAGAAGACGCGGGAAGCACAACGATTGTACCAATAGCAAAAGTATTGGCTGAAAATCTACATCATCTACAAAAGTTCGCTCTAATATCGAATCAATCGTGATCACGCCTGATTATCATTGGAAATATAATAGCACCGTTTGTGGAAATTAAAATTAATACTTTGTGAATTTAGATTTTGGGAAATAATACTTTTGTCTATTAAAATTTTGTACTAAACGATTGTCCAGCGATTCGAAAGCGGAGCTTCGTGAAGACTTCGACGGATCCAGCTCGCGCCAAAATAAATGCTCCTATCTCATTAATTTAAGTAATATCCTCAAGAAACTACTATCCCACAACATTCAGTAAAGCGTCCCAGTCTTTTTAAATGTTTATTTCATCAAATTGAGATCTTGTTTAGACTTGACAGCGAGCAACCGCGCGCCTCGCTCGAACCATAGTCTTTAAGTTTGTGAGGTAGGCTTAGTCATGATCTAATGAAAGCGCCTTGTTAGAAAATACCGATTATTAAAATGAGATCTTTCATTACAATTACAAATATTAATTAATAAAGACGATAAAACTAGTATTACATTATACAACAAATTATTAATGTTTTTACAACACCGTCCGTCGTCGATGAGGTGTACACGTTCAATGCTCGTCGGTATTGACATAACGATTGAAATGAACAGGCAGTACACGGTACAATGAAACAAACTGCGACCAGGGCGACCCTGCCTGGGCAGTGTCGGCCGGTCGGGAGTAACTTCGCAACTTATGGCAAACATACTACGCTTCAAACGATGACTACTACTCAAAGTGCCAGAGGCCGCATTACCGCTTTCCTTGAAAGTCCTTGAATGACAACATACATGTTGGAGCGATAATAATGCGAAACACAAATTTTGAGGCTGAACGCTAAACTAAAAACAAGTGTGTGGTTACACTTAATGATTACATAAAATTAATTTGATTTGATATGGCAATGCGGTCGTCGTTACACAACGACGGTATATGTATTTAAATCACAGACGCTACTTGTTACATTTTGTTTTTAGTTATAGTATTCAGCGCGTTACTTTCGAGTATACAACGACTGTACAATTTCTTACCGATAATACGATTATTATCCTAAACATACATAATATTTTCTTTTATCCAAGCAATACTTCATACCTACTCTGACCAATAACTACAAAATATCACAGACTGTGTGTTTATTATGTATACATCTTCTCATAGAAAAAGTTATAATGTGTATCACACATGGACGTAAAAAGCGATAGAGATGACATCTAAATAACCATGATACATTTATATTTTACAAATATAACTATCATATCAACATGCAACATTAACATGGTGAATTATTTGTCAGAAGAGTTTGCCACTAGCGCAGCGCCACTGCTTGCGTCACTCGACATCCGCAGCCTTTACAACTACTGCCTATATCTAACATTCATTGTACCTTTATTTTGATTTACATGTGGCGCCATCTGACAAAGCGGACTGGCGATTTAAAATCTCATTATTATCACAATATATAACTACTTTAAGATCTGGTAGAAAATTATAAATTGTTATTTTTGTGCTCATCATGAAAGATAACTCCCTCGTTGAATGCGATCGATTCGATCGCGACAGACAGACGCGACTGCGGGATAGTCCGTTCGCAACGGACGATAACGAAACGTGCACGTCGCCGGCAACGTGACCGCAAATACACCTTACGTTTGTGACACACAATTCGCGGAGCGTCCCAACTACGCAACGTACATATTTACACCGACGCACGACCGCGAACAGAAGCACCCGACAGAAAAAGCACCTAAAGTTCCCGAATACAATATCTAAGCGTAGTATCTGACGCGGGTAGATCGCGCGGTCACAACACTGTCAGAGTCCGAGCGAGGCTCAGCGCTTCTTGAGGTGGGGGTCCTCGGCGAGGTCGGAGGCGGACCAGCGCCGCTTGCGGGCGTCCTCCTTCACGCTGAGGTTCTCGGGGTGCGTCTGCGGCGGCGGGCAGCGCGGCACCAGCGACACGCACACGTCGCCCACCTGCAGCCGCTGCACGCGCAGCCGGTACTGCGCCAGCGTCAGCTCCGGCCGGCACGACGCCCAGCCGCGCCCGTACACGAAGAACGGGTGCTCCACCGTCGACTCCAGCTCCGTCTGCAATCCACACACGCACTATTACAATCTTTCAATCATTATCAGAATGGTGTATTTGCAAACACATAAACCTACGTCTATATGAAACAAAATGATTCAAGTTAAATATAAAACGGAATCCTTGCTAACACGTACTAAGCTGATATATAATAAATAACAATTTATTTCCCTAATGCCAATTGTTCCAATCGGTAACATATCCGAGTGTACAAGTACCTAACAAATTAATTTTGAATAAAATCACAATTACCTCCAAATAAGAGGTTAGCATATTCCACTTTGTGGTACAGGCATACACGTATTTGCTTTAGGTACAGGCAAGTACGTAATACAGCATTTATGAAGTGAATTTTTATTTTACAAAGGGACGGTCAGACCTGCACTGACAACCCGTAGGAGTATTGTGCATTTCCCTCTAGCAGCCTACCCAAGCCGGCCAAGCTCCTTAAAGTAATGGAGCACGGAATATTTTGCATTATAATATATAATCATTAATTATTTTATTTGCACCGAACTGTCCCGCAGTCGCGTCTGTCTGTCGCGATCGAATAGATCGCATTCAACGAGGGAGTTATCTTTCATGATGAGCACAAAAATAACAATTTATAATTTTCTAGGATATACATATAAAGCAGATTACACTAGTATTATAATTATGATGTATCCTAATATTTATGTACTGAAAGAAACTTGAGTGTGATCCTTAGAACTAAGTGAACTTGTATCTCTGAGGAGCAGCTCTCCCAAGTGTGGTGTATTGCATTTCTTAGACAATCTACTTAACAGTTTACTATTTTTAAGTTAGTTTAACAATCTGTTTAAATTTATACAATTAATTATATATACATAATGTTTTAATTATATATTAACATTACTATTATATATAATTCCATGACCCGCGTTACCGACGTAGCAAAAAAGGCTGCCAGGCTCAAATGGGAGTGGGTGGGCCACGTGTGCAGGATGCATCCTGACCGTTGGGCAAATGTTTCCATGGAGTGGGACTTTTTAGATGGCAGAAGACGACGAGGCAGGCCGCCAACTCGATGGCACAAGGAGTTGGTGGACTTCCACACCAACTGGAAGGAACTTGACCAGGACAGAAAAGCGTGGAAATCATTGGGGGAGACCTTTTCCCAACAGTGGGACAATATAGGTTAGATAAAAAAAAATATAATAGCATTATAATTATACTACAAATGAGTATAAGGATTTACATGAACGTGAATGTTTTGTTCATGTTTTGCCTGGTTTAGCCTCGACAACTAAAGTAGTCCAGTCTTACCTGCGTCCTGTTCCTCCCGTAAGCAAGCGTAAGCGCCAGCTTGTTCCCTCGCTCGTCCAGCCGCAGTATAGTGCACTGAGTGAGCACATGCTCGCCGGTCCTGTCGGCGCTCATCACAAAGTCTTCAGTCCGCATCTCCTCCACTCTCCGATACGTTCCATCTTCGAGCTGGATGAGAGCGCCGCGGCAGAAGTAGGGCGCTGGGGCGGCGCGCTCGGGGGACCGGGGCGGCGTCTGGAAACATCAAGCGTATGGTTAACTATTCTCACTTATAATAATAATAATTCTTTATTGCAGACACATGATCCATTCAAATACATAAGTAAATAAAGTAAAAGTAAAAATAGAATTTCAGGTGGCAATAGCCAACCACTTGAGGGTAGGGAAGCCTTTGCCCAACAGTGGGATCAAACAGGCTTTTAATAATAATAGCCAACCATTGTCGATACGTTGCAGACCGCCGGAGCCGATCTGCCAGACACTTTATAATGCTGTTTTTACACCAGTCAACTCTAAACATGAATGAGGCGACTCGTTTTCGTTGGATAGCATTAAAAGTATAGACGCGGGCGCCAAAAAACATTCCGGACGCGCTACAACATCTAGACAAAAGGTTTGGCAGAATGAAGTTACCATGACCATAATATCCGAAGACGTGTGTCATCCGCCAACCTGCACTTGGCCAGCGTGGTGGGTTATGGCCTATATCTCTCTTCTCGTGAGAGAAGGAACATATAGTGGATTGCTTATGAAAGTAAAGATATATGGTATAGCTCACTTCTCTGGGCGGCGGAGCCGGGGCGGGCGTGGAGACGGGCGGCGAGCGCGGCGCGGGCGAGGGCGGCACGAAGCCCGAGGAGGGCCGCGGCCGGATGGGGTACCCTGGCGCGGGCTGCGTGCGCGACCGGTACAGGTACGGCGCGTACGGCACCGGGTGCGGCAGGAACGGGTACGTCGGGACCGGGGAGTAGGGGCTCGGCGCTGGAAATTGAGAAAATGTTTGTTAGGTGACTTTCATTCGTTTAGTTGGAAAGCACTGAATCCCACAGCACAGGATTTACCTCGTGTGTGATTCAGGGAGCAACTTAATATGTAACCTGTTCTTCCTGTAATTTCGTATGTGACGTCACCGGTCGGCTCCAGCGGAAGACCAGCGCTGATTGCTTTGCAGTCAGCACACGCTGAGCTGGGGCCGGTTTTGTGCCATTTAAATGTTTTTTTTTTATTGTTCATTATGTTTTTTTATTGTCTTTGTGTCACAAAATAAATGTTTCTTTCTTTCTTTCTTTCTAGTGTACATCAACTCATACTCGAATTCATACTTTTAAGCCTAGTACTTATTTAGTAATACGTAATTTGTGTCGATATACAAAAATGTACATACTTTTTGCTAAATAAAGTAATTATTTTTATATTTTTAGATACGTACGAGTGCAATGTACATTGCGAATCTGAGGTGATTGAATAATTAACTTCAGAGGTATTTAGTACACTTTTACTTACACGTGTTTTTATATCTAGATATACTTACTTCATCTAACGAAGATCGTCATCTACGAGTAAGATGAAGTAACTGCCAAAGGCCGGGTAGAGCTGGTATAAAATACTCGTAGTTCTTATTATCCTATCCTACTTATGATACGAGTATAAATTAAGAGACGTTACATGGAGTTTACAATGTATATGATCAGGTACCTTTTTTTTCGCGAGGAAATGCATTTACGCATCTCCGGCTACAAACCTGAGGGAGGCGAGCGGGGTATGTCGGACTCGAGGGCCAGAAGGGCCGTCACTACCGACTAAAACCTCACGGTGTCCCATCTCACGACGGGGCCAGGGATGCAGGACCGCTTCGCGCATTGCCGCTGATGATAAGTACCTGTAGGTGGTGTAGGCAGGGCGTCCCGGCGGCGCGGCGTGTACCGCGCGTAGGGCCGCGGCGGCGGGGCGAGGAACTCGGGCGTCATGCCGGTCGGCGGGGGCGGCGGGTACAGCACCAGCGGGGCCAGCGCGCCCAGGCAGCCCTCGCCGGGCAGGCTCGCCGAGATCATCGGACGCGCTGCAACAAACATGCGGGACTTCTCACTTCTCCATATGGTCCAAGTCAAGAAGTCCGTCTGTGACGTTCCAACGCCACAGATGGGGAGAACGGAGCCATAATTTGTAGAACTTCAGCGGCAGTACATGCCGCAAAGTTCATGTTTCGGTCCTAATAACCGTAAGGTTGGTGGGATACCATGGGAGGTGGTGGGTGTGACCGTACTCCATATGGTACGAGGTCAATTGACAAGTTCGCGGCCTTTTTTATGAGGGGGAAATCTTCATAGATCCCCGTATACTATCCCCCATATACTACGGTGGGTTGGGTGTAGCCGGGGTATGTGAGATTTTTACTCACTAAAACCTCCTCGATTGCCATCTCTTGTGCTTTCAAAAGGAGGTTCTGGGATGTCATTTTGTTTGCACCAGAACCACTTTACTATACTTCCTCTATAATGACGTTTTCAACCTTTCTAGACTTGACCCCAAGTCAGGGCACTAACAGGCCCTAGGCCTCCTTTTAGTCGACTTAATTTGACGTAGAGTTTGCGGCCTAACACATACAAAAATACTTTAACTATTTTAATGTAAGACCTCATTCGAATAGTTTACTCTATGGTTGTCAGTTTGTAAAATTATATCGCAATAGCGTTAACTGCATTTAAATTAGGCTGTATTATGTGAGCCTTTAAACACTGAATTAAAGCTTAAAACATTTACGCAAGATTTTATAGTTTTTTTTAAATATGTCATTTAACTTCCATAGTGCCTTAATTTAATAAATTAATGTTTCACTATTACTATATATATTAGAAATGCATGCGAGTGACAGTTTATGTCTATGTAAAGTAGAGCCTAACGTTCAACGACTGCATAACTTTGTGCATCGAAGTTCGAAATTGAAATGCCAGAGATTAAATACCTTTTATGTAAGGACAAAATTAGATATCAAATTGTGAATTCAGAGTACACATACATTCATATTGGACGATGAAATTAAGACACATTTGTAATAAATAAATAAAATACTTTTGTGTATAATTTTAAACAAAATATTTATTTGAGAAAAAATTAAATGTATTTTTTTCTAAACTATTTTACGACACAAAAACTATTTTGCCGCTTTATTTATAAGTCGCTTTAACTTCGTCTCTCACCGTATAAGTATTTTAACCGATAAAACAAAAGACGTAAGAACAATAAATATTAATGCAAACGTAAAGAGAGAAACACCACGTGGCGAATGAAAAACAAACACTACAACTCGATCGAATGCCAAGCGAACAAGACGGTCCTTGATGTAAGCATCTGTAAGATTCCTCGCTATGTATCGGAATCGGGCAGATAAGAATGTGGGGCGGCGACGTCAACATTATAAATAGATTTTATTCACATGCATCAAACGTTGCTCAGCACGCCCTACCGCCATGTATTGGTGAAGAATTTAAAATACACATTCACACACGGCTGGTTAACCCCACAATGGACCGTTTCTAGCTCGTATTATGGTTGCTAACACAACTGATACATACATACATACATGATATATAAATACATATTTAACACCCAGACCCACAGCCAATAAATTTAGTTAAGCACAAAGATGTTGACCGGGCCGGGAATCGAACCCGGAACCTTCTGATTAGCAGTCCGGCATGGTAACCTTAACGCCAACGAGGTCGTCAACAATTCACATCTAGGCTCAAAGTCAATAATTGTTCTAATGAGACTACGAGACATAACAGAAAATCGGTAGCAGCAGACTAGTTATCCATAAATAACACAAATATAACAATGCCCATTGAAAACTAGCGAGTACATATGATTATACAATAAACAATGTAATAATATAGCATGTTTAATAGCTTGGTGTAGATTACAATGTATATTTTTTTTATTCAGGTATATGTCAGTGGTTATGTACTTATCTATAAGTTAGGTCTTTTTATGTATTTAAGAAATGCACGTATTTTCACTTGCCTTTAACGTATGTCATTTATGTCCAATAAGGTTCTGTATTCCTATTTCAGCATTTCTGATTTTGAATCGTTCCCTGCAACCTAAAGCCTATAACTTAATGTAAAAGTATAGGTAACATTAATTTTTTGCTATTGGACTACATCTTTAATGCGTAGCTCTTCTTATTTCTGTCTCTTTCCTACAAAACGACGCTCACAAGTCTGTAGTAGCAGCTATAAACAACGTTAGTTCTATTTTTAGGGTTCCCCAGTTAATAGTTTGCTTTATCGTCCGACCATTCTCCTCGTATTTTACGTAGCACTCGTAATTCATAATTGTTGTTTGTTTATTGAAACAAATTTATTACTATACTTTACAATGGTAATATTGTATGTGCCTATCAATGGTGGCGATTCAGCGGCACACACGACTAAACTAAATTTAAAGTAGCTCTGTCTCTTTTCGTCATAAATGACCAAAAAGAGATGGTGCGATCTAAACCATAGACAAAACATCTAAAATCACGTCAAACACGTCAGATTTAGAGCTAGAGATACAATTGGGTGCGATCTAAAATCGCTTACATTTTTCATATTTGACGTGATTTTAGTTGTTTTGTGTGTGGTTCAGAACGTGCCGTCTCTTTCTGGCCACCTAAGATAAAAAGAGACGGGGCTTCTTTAAATTTAGTTTAGTCGTGTGTGCCGCTGAATCGCCATCAATATTGTTTAGCTCCAGAGCCTTAACGAGAGTTTTCGGATAGTAACCTTATTTGTAATATGTGTGAAGGAGGTACCTATATACTATATACTAAAACCCCAATCCTAACATGGCTTTTCAGGAATAAGTGTCGCTTCAATACACAAAGATGTTTGAGGAAATTAAAATTCCTACATTGTATACTACACCCACTAACACTGCGGTCATATATAAATTTGTACACTTTGTGCATGCTAAAATTAACCATGTGTCTTTAATAGTCGATTGTGCCTTCTACTAGCCTATCAATATGTTCAATGTCACTGTAGTACTAACTCATAAAATAAATATTATTTTTCTTTTGTAAATATAGTTAAGATGACAAAGCTTTTCACAACTGCAGGAGCTTTTACATAGGGAACTATAGTCACGAACGTAGACATTCCGCAGTGTTTGTGGCGCAGCGATAATTTGTAGAACAAAGTATGCTCTTGCGCACCTGCGCAAACATTCTTGTCGAGTTAGCATACGTCTCACACGCCAAGGGATCACGTTATGTAGGCATATTATACTCTGTTGCGTTATGCATTTACATATGTGTATTTGTGTGCCTTGACTTCACTTCCTGGACAAGGATAATTCCCTGTCCATTAGTGAAATCGTTAGACAGGTATCAGCAAGCATAGGTACAGTGTAAACTCTATATAATGACACTGAAGGGACTGTGCATTTTGTGGCGTTATAGTGAGTGGTCGTTAAATAGAGAGAATGTATCATTGTATGGAATACAAGCCAAACCAACTAAAGCCTTGATTTTGACGCTTTATAGAGTTTGTCGTTAAATCGAGTGACATTGCATGGAGTTTACACTGTATTTAAAACCCACGACATTTAAACTGATTGTTAATTTATGAATACTTGTAACACATGTACCATGACACCTAACTAAGAAATCCTAGTCTCTCACTGAAACCTGCTATAATATGTGACTAGTTGTTATGGAGATAAATGACATTAGTTTGCTCTTAATACACACACAAATAAATTTTCTTCCTTTCTTTCAAAGGCATATACCGTCTTCCTACCTTCGCTATGTCACGAGTAAAAGACAACTCTAATGTTTCATCGTTGTAAGTTGTTGTATCGTTGTAAGGTAATCGGTTTGTCACTGAAATGTTTGAACTGTAGGCATTCAGAAATCTCTGTACAAATAACGAGTGCGTGATTCATTATTATGAAGTCATTGAGATTTGTACGCGAACACACAAACTTGATAAAAATGTCGTTACTTCATATTACATAACTACACCGATAGCGCTTCTATTTCTAGTTCCTTTATAACGATTTCGTAACTCATAGCCACGGTCTAGGTATTCGCTCGCCTAGGTCCAAGGTACAAAAAATGTTACAAAATATTCGATAAAAGGCGTCAAAAGATGTGAAACCGAATAGCTATCTGAGTATTACACAAGACCAGATTTTCTACTTTTTAGTTCTAGACCGGTCGCGATTTCACGAACCCTGAGCGGCCTTGCCACCACGACTCTTGGAAACCTGAAAAAACTTGGCAAGTCTTTCATGCTGCATTTACTACGCTTTTAATATCACGATTACGTAAATTGTTTTCCACTGCAAAACGCTATTTGAAATACCGCAGAACGAAAATAAGCATTCCATATGAACAAATGTTGTGTTTATTCAATTATTTATTGCTTGTTAATTTATGATTTGTTATTATTAGTACAAACGAGAAAATTTACGTCATTTATCTTGGACTCAATGGTCGGCTTTCAGCTCGATGTTGCGTTGGTAGTAAAATTTTAGAGCATCACCGTGTTCGTTAAACCAGGTGAATGTACATTTTTACGAATGAGGAAACTCGAGATCAGTGTACATTGTTTACAGACGTGAGTCACAAAAACATCGAGAGATGTCGAGATCGTGACTAAGGCTTTAAAAATTCAAACCAATTAGCTAGTTCTCGGGACGCTCGGTCGACTCGACTATTTTTGGTTTTATTTTATACAGAAAGTCGCCGCTTCGACCGCTGTCCAATTCACTTAACAAAAGCTAAATCGTGTTCTAACGTTACGTAACCTGGCTATTTACAGATTGCCACCTGCATTACCAGTTCCGATTCTCGGTATCGAGGCTATGTTTGGGCGTCACAGCACGATAAAAGTGATTGAGTTTACTTTTTCTCGTTTACATAGATGCATACCTGACACATTACAACAGCGTACGAGAAGAGAGTAACCGAAATTATCCGAATAATTTTAATGACGAAGGGACGCGTTATCGTTTGAGTTCTAATTTAGTTTTGGCGTGCGGCGCTGTCTCGCCCGCCGCGGTGGGACGTAGGCGAGTCCAGCAAGGTCGCGGGGTAAAAAACCTCGCATGAATGGCGAGCCAAATTCGCTTGCGGCCCGCGGAAGCACTTACGCGGCGCTGCGCCCGCGCACACAACATGGCCGCCGCGACCGGGCTCGCACAACCGGCGCGCCCGCGCCGCGTGCCAACATTCTGCTAGTGCGCCTAGTTCTATTCACATCAATGTAAAAACAGACAATCAGTACCTACAATTTTATCTACAACTTTTCCGTGCCAAAGAGACGCGGCGTATTTTAGAATTGGACCGACGCGACGTTTGTTTTTCTAAATCCGACTACGTTTGAACCGTGGCCAATCCGGCGCTAATTAGCCAATAATTTTTCGCAAAATTATCCAAAATGTTCTGAGATCTTCACGCTTGTTTGGTTTCAGCAATCGATTGTTCAAATTTGTAGAAATACGTAAACTCTATATTTCGCTGGAACTTTGTCTTTCACGTAACTCACTCGTACAAAATAGTAGGTTCATCAAGTTGTCTAAGTTTACGACCATTTGGAATAACCTTGCGTTTCAAAGACAAATTGTGAACACTCGAGTGATGAAAAATTCCGGCATAATCGCTTCATACAGCACAGTAAGTGTTATTATATTAGTCGGCTGGTTGGGCGGGCGGCGGTGGAGGCGGGCGGTCGATAGGGCGCCGCCCGTAACCCACTTCCGGCGCCCGTGACCTTGCCGCCGCCATTCACGCTGCGTCTTGCCACCCTCGCGCTGTGTCCCGCCACCCCAGCCTACTTACAAATGGCAGTATTATTTTGTTCCACTCCTGATTTGCGTGGCCTGGGAATTCGCCATGATTTGTTTTTATCTTCCATATTTTCGAATTCACGTGTTACCAAAATGAAATTAATACTTCATAATTATGTACAATATAAACGCCTAGTATTAGTTTGAAGCTTTTTAGATTTGATAAATAATTAGATAAATCGTTTACAATTTCAATAATTGATATAAATAATTACTACACGAAAACTAATAATAAAGGCTCTATTAAATCTACATTGTGATGATTTCCGATCTACACAACCAATTACCTTATTTTATATTCGATTATGCTTAAGCGTAATTTGGCTTACATAAATTACGTACGCGCAATTTAGAATTACCATTTAACTAGTACACGCACGTCTGTTATTTTAAACTGCTAAAAACGAGATATTTATTCAAACACGCATCGTTTGAAACTAGTTAGGTGCTCGTGGTTTGATTCTATCAGCGCCTCGTTGGCCCAGGGTCGTCTGAAGATGATAATACATCATGGTTATGTTGGAGGTTTTTTACTATGCGCGCACCGAATAAAGTAGAGACAAGACCAGTATTTCCGGCAATTTTACGCATTCTTACGTGGCTGCTAAAAGATAACTTTGAATTGAAAATAATTGTACATTCAGGTGATTATTGTATAGTAGTGACATATCTATACGAGCCTAGAGGTACTCGTATGTCACTATAAAATACATTTGACTTGAAACTTTGGTGTTATCAATAAATGATTTGTATTTGTACAAACGGGCTCACAATTAGATTGGCAACTAGAGTTTGATGGATAGCCGTTGTTAACGTAGATGCTAACTGAGTTTCAATAGTTTACAAGCACTAATAGATACTACATTCTACAAATTGCTTAGAGACGATTATTTGTAGAACTATAATTTTACCCTCAGGGCACACCTGCGTTGGTCACCTGTCCAGGATGTTAAGGAACAGGGCTGCCAGATATCATCATTGATTGCTTTTAATTTCTTCTGGAAAATAGCATAATTGGCAACCTAGCAAATTGCCAAACAAATCTAGCTATAATCTGCTAAGTCCATTGATGAAATGTATGAAGAAACTTTGGCCACCCGACGTCTTGTCGTCTACTCGATGTATTTACCAAGTTTTTTTGTCTTGTGCTCTATTGCCATATCGTATCAATGACATAGTTGGTTATAAAATACATGACATAGTTATACAATACAAATAATACATACATTGTATATGTTATTTGTATTGTGTATATGTATTGTTTAAAATATTTATATCTATTTGTATTCTTCTAACTTTATTAACTTTCCAAAATTTTTGGTTACAAACAAATGTAAAATCAAATTAAATATAATAATCAAAGATTAATAAAGCCGACATTATTGACATATAAGGAACTTATTAACAAAATAAACCTAGTACCTTCATTTTGTAGCTGTATTTTCACCAAAACGTTATAAAATTGAGCCCACAAGCTCAAGGGATCAATTTTAACAACTTTTTAATCAAGTAACACCAACGCGCCGTTCCAAATTTTCAGCTGGTAATAAATACGATATCGCGTTTTAAAAGTTGGCAACCCTTTGTAAACAAGAACATCATTCACCTGTCACACGGGTACACTGCGTTACGGTAATTGCTAATTACCTACCTACTTAATTAAAGTCTACGCGTTTGAAACCACCGGCTACACTTCTGTATCTTTGTATCAGAGTTGAAGTTCCAAACTTTCGTACAAAACGCTTTGCGTCGACCATTATTGTTAGGACTGCGAAGCTTTGGAACTCACTACCTGAGCCTCTGTTTCCTGAGAGGTATCATCCGGGGGCCTTCAAAAGTAGAGTTTATAGGTATCTTCTAGGTAAGCGTGCCACACCGTAGACTGCAGTGCAGCTTAACATCAGGCTAGCTGTAGTCAAACGCTTACCTATCAAGGATAAAAAAAAAATAAAAAAAATTGCAAGTACTCGCTTGGCAGTTAAATATGTTTCTGAACAGATGTTCCCCACATTCATATGACCGCCTCGTCAAGTGATAAAAAATCTACAAAGCCTGTCGTTAATACGATCTCGTTTCTTCGAAGCTTGTGAGTGCGTTAGTTTTAGTGTAAGCGTATTTCGTTTAGCGTACACCCGGACGTTCAGTATTTTACAAACACAGCTGTTTAACCTAATTTTAGACGAAGTAGATACATTTTATGGGAGAATGTTTTATCTTATGTGCTCCCAGCACGATTACATAAATTAACGTCATTTATTTGGTATAATTATATTGGCATAACACGTTTTATGTAACGAAAACATGTGAGTTATAAGTAGTTATACTAAAATCATCTATTACCTGTGTTAGGTAATAAATTGTTATATGAGTATAAATAGTTGACGTCAACGACACAGCACATTTAAAATGTATGTATTACTTTAAAGGTTGCAATACTTACTCAATAGTCGTTGTGAAGAGGATCACTTCCGATCTAAGAATAAGATCTACCAATGAAGCAATATGTATTTCCGTTAGCTTAGCTAGAATAACTTCATCGTAGGTAGTTAACGAACGTAGGTATAATTAGAATCCAGTAAACAACCGATAGCGTTGGTATTTAAGTAATAATTAGTGGCATGTTTTCTAGAACGTGAATGAATCGAATTTAAAACTCAATCAATTACGAAATAGCGAGTCGTAAAGTTTATGGGCACTGGCACCGATAGCCGCCACATGGGCGAGCTACTGACAAATTGAAGTTGGTGATAGTGAACATTTGTATCTGGTGGCATATAATATTTGTATCTGGCAACACAATGCCGTTCGATTTATAAACGTCGAGTGGGTCGCCTCGGCTTGTGCTGAATGAACGTCTAGTCACGCGACGTTACGTAAACCCGAGTTTCCACACTTTACTTGCTTGCGGTAAAAAGGCTGACGTGTTAATAGCATTGCAGTATTGCTAATTATAATATTAGCTCGCATTCGATCGCTATCAAAGAACCGGCTTGTGCTGTGTTAAGGACACTCGGATTGCAACTGCACTTGCGCCCGTAAACTGCTCTTTGGTCGCTTTGATCCCAAATTGTCTCAGAAACACTCAGAAATTGTATGAGACAAATTATACGCAGTTATTCATCGTTTGCATTGCTACAGAGGATAGAGCATAAACTTCTAAATAAGTATCAGAAGAACGATAGTTTTAAGAGCAGCACGTAATCGAACAGACGAGGCAAACAACCTCGCCTACGCACGACTCCATTATTTACGTTCACGACGATGTTGCCATAAAAATGACAAAATACGCTCATTCTTGTGTTAGGAAGATGGAAGCTCTACGTTTTGTAATTTAGAAAAGGAATGAGGTTTGGTCTTATTCGTACAAGCGAGAAAATTGTATGAATTTCCAAGGACTTGCTCCTATTTATGTAGAAGGTATATTATAGTATGAGGGGGGGGGGGGTTTAACCAGTCGTGTGTGAAATGTGTCCTGTACTCGTAGTATTTTTTATACACAAAAAAATATTAAAATATTAAACTTAATTATAAAAGCTTATCTTTGTATCAATAGTAATGAAAATACTGAACATACACAATTATGTATATATTACATAGGAGTACCTACATATGTTTGTAGGTATAGGAAAAACTCATTTGAGTGCACGAGTTAAAAACAAGCGTCCCTGAAACAAGTGGTTAACTACAATATACACAATCTGTGTATATTTATGTACTTGCATTGTATATATTGAACAAAGCGTCTCGTTGTATCATTACTGCTGATCACCCACTCAACGGTAGGGTTGTCGGCAATTTGCAGTTTTACCATAATATGTTTGCTTGCTGTGCTTCAACATATCTTATGGCAGGGACTTAGACCAGCTTCTCGCCACAACCGGCTAACGCAGTAGCTACGGACCTCCCTTTTGACCATAATTTGCAAGATAAAATTCTTCTACCGTAGCAAGAGTAGATCCTACCTAAGGCCATGATTTATTTTGTATTGTCCTTGGTTCATATGGATTTTCTCGCAATGATTCCACATAACTTGAAACACAATTCATTGATACAGGACCAGATAAGAACCGGGTATCGCAGATTTAATTTCAACGCTCTACCAGTGAGCCACACTCGTTCGTAGTTAAATTAACGTATGATTTTTAAGCATTTGACAACCCTATTAACGACTACATGTGTACACTAAGTGACTACTCGTGCCTATAAATAATTAGGCGCCATTACTGTATTTGAAACAAGTGGCTTGGTTTTAATTTTATCTCAGTTATCATTGGTTATTGTTGGAATAAATTGCTGTGTCCCAGATTAGCTTTACCTACGTAAATGCTCGTTTTAATTGTACTAATTTTGTGTACTTAAAAATGTTTACAAAGAACATTAGAATTGTTGGTATTTTTTGTTCTTTTTTTTGCGACAGTTAGCTAAGAATGACGTGGTTGAAGTTATTGAACAAGATATAAATTATATATTTTTTTTTTACTGTTTTAAATATCAGTTACTATTAAACTAATAGTAATGCTTTTAAAAGAAAGTTAAGTGGATTACTAGGATATAATTTATACCTAAATAACGATGAAAGGAATTCACATACGTTTTAATTCAATACGTCTACTGTACGAATAATTAACAAGTTCATCGACCTATTACTTAACTTAAAATCTAGTGTAATTAGCTACAAACACTGCCTTGTCGACAATATTTGACTGGCTTAACCTGCTTTCTTGACACGTGTTGCATGCTTCATTGTTAGCAACTGTAATTAGGATAGGATCTACATTCTTTGCAATTAAGTGTATCAGCATATTGGATACATTGTCAGACAAATTTATCATTTCACCACCGCATCAATTAATAAGATATATAAGTAAAATGATATTAAAAGATTATTTAAGTAATCTTTCTGCATCCAATCGTAATTTTAAGCCCAGAAGACCAAAGCGGACGCCATTTCATGGAGTTCTTTAACTAGTAGTGGGATAGAATGGATTGTGGATGATGACTGAAAATTAAGAACGTAGGTTACGTATTCAAATGTGAATTTTGAAAATTGTGAAAGGTACCCCGCGACACTGAAAGACCTGAAAATGTCTATAACTCCAAGGAAACTTAAAAGTAAAATGTAGATCATCCTTAAAACTAAACAAAAAAATTATAATAAAGGGGTGGGAGCGAAACAGTTCAATAACAACCACCCACCCCTAAACCTAATCTGCCCCTGATTAAGGAATTCTCACTTAATGTTGTCTCAAACAAGATAAAAAAAATTGCACGCCTTAGTCCCAGTATAAATCACAATTTTCTAGCAGCTAAGTCACTTGCCAAGATGAAGCTATAAACTCCTTCGCACGAACATATAAATCTGTCATTTATTAAATCCGACTATAGAGTAGACAGTAGACACAACAAGAGGACTGTGGTATCACGTGGTCAGCCATGGCACTGACTGTAAGCATATTATACTATAGCCAATATCGTCCCCGTAGAGCGAAAATTCACTAAGTCGAAAAATGGCCAAAATGAGTTATTAATCTCACTAAAACCACTTTTTTTTTCTCTAAATATCTGTTTGACAATCAATTCTGTAGCTGTCTTGGTTTCCAAGTTACGAAGTGTGAAAAGTGAATAAATCTTGCTTTTGTTGCAGCCGGGAAATGCGAGAAGTCACTAATATTTTTAATTACTTTATAGAATTCAAATCTAATGTATTCGTACGCATTTTGTTAAAATAAAGTCACTTTAATGATTTAGTGAGTTTTCTAATTCAACAGTTTCTTTCGATACTCGAATGCGAAAATTAACTAACTCGAGATAGTGACTGCTTACTCATTACTGTTAAATGATTATGTAAAATACTACCAAAGCGAAAAATTATTATCTCAACATAAATACTTCTTCTTCAATAAAAATATTTTAAGAAAATGATTGTGAATATTAATTAAAATAATTTAGTTATTATTTGTATAAATTCGACGTGCGTCGTTACATTTAGTTATATGTCGCTCATGAGTTAGTGACTTGTTCGCGGGCAGAACGACGCGTGCGTCGCGTGGTTACTTTTATAATATAACCCACCACACTCTGCTCCTTTGTTGGTTGAAAGCTGCTGTGTCATTTTTCCCGATGACAGTGTTTAGATCAGAAAAATTGGTATCTTGTCACAGACACCAGAATCAAAAATCTAGTAGCAGAGTTGAGTTCATCTTCTATTCGAATTTTCTCTGACTCTAGCGTTTCATGGTTTTCCGACAGTGAAGATGATAAACGTAATACGAAGAAAAGGCGTGTGTACGAGTATGTTGCAACGTCGTCTAGAGAGAGAGCGATAGAGACGATTGTCAGAAATCAAACTTGAAGAAGATTGATCGTAGCGATGTTGATGAACCAACCTCAGGTGCCTATTTTACCGTCTTGCAATTCTAATTATAATTGACACTATAGGCAGTCAAGATTCAACAAAGCAGCCAATTACAAATGCTGCTGAAAATAATGAACCTTAGCGTTGGAAGAAATGTGATCCTAGCAAGTGGAAAAAAAATATATTTAAATCTATCAAACAAACCTGTTTGCCTTATTTGGGTAAAAAAGACAACACCATGCCAGCCAAGCAATCTAAACCTATAAAATGCTTTATTAAATGCCGGTATCAGTGCCATAATAACTTTTCTGACGAAGATAGATATAGGTTTTGTCAAGCATACTGGCAAATTAGCGATTTCAAAGCACAAAAACGACTTTTACTTCAAAAATGGTGACTTAACCTTTAAAAACTATGAAAGTTGGTATTCGTAGCCAAAAAACCGATCTGCTTGCTACCTATGAATATTATTTTGATAAAAATGATACTTAAATACCAGTCTGAAAAGATTTTGTCTAAAGACATTGTGTATTTCAATTGGACCTGTCATTGAAGCCTTAAAATAGAAAGAAGAGTTGGGTGTATACCAAGGAAAAGATAGGCTTGTCATTTTTTACCCCTAAAAAGGCTTATGCATAACATGACGTTAACATAATATAAGGTTATGATAGTGATGTACGTCCAGAACGTTTGAAAAAAGGAAGAATGAAGCACAAAAAGCTAAAGAATCGGACAAAATGCGGTCTATTGTAGATGACCACCTACCTTAACGGCTATTATGCAATCTACTCTGCATACTAGTTAGTGGTATTTTATATTGCACTAGAAAGTAAAACGTCCAAAATTATACGATACATACGGCTACACCTCCTCATGAAGCATACTGTATAACATGGTATGAGATTAATGGCAAAAGAGGCAGTGTTGACATTGCCTGTGCCATAGATTGGTGGTTTACTCAGATACCAAAACAAATTAAAGAAATCACTATGTATAGCGAGACATGTGCCAGGCAACATAGAATAAGTATAACGGCGTATTTGGCACATTTAATACAACGAACGGATTTGCATCTTGAAGTACTTAATCGAACAAAAATATTTAGAGAGTGGTCACACCCATTGGAAGTGGATTCTATGCACAGTGCTACAGACAAAGAACAAAGACACACCCCTGAGTTTTCTATTAGATGTTCAACTAACTACAAGAAAGAGGAGACAGTAAATAATTTTGCACAATATAACAATCCTACTGTTATGGGGGCCAATTAAGTTTTAGTAAATCAACAATTCTATAAATATGCTACATACACTACACTGCTACGAAATACAAAAGATAAAAAAGATTGTATTTAATCATCAAAATCAATCTACTTTGTCTTCGCAATCCTCGGTAATGTCTGGCTCCGAAATCATGTCTATTACATCTTTGCTTGTGGGTAGAGACTGATACCAGAAATTTAACTCTTGTGGAATTATGCCTTTGCCAGATTAATTGTGCAGGTCCTTCTTCTTTGCCTCTGTAATGGGCAGTGGTGAAGAATATGCGTGTGATATTTTATAGGTATTTAACTCTTTTATCAGTTCTCCTTTTAGAAAAAGTGGTAGTAAAAACATACTACTTGATTTTGATGATTAAATAAAATCTTTTTTATCTATTGTATGTACCATATTTATAGAATATTGATGATTTACTAAAACTTAATTGGCTTACAATAGGATTTTATTATGCAAAATTGTTTTATTATGCAAAATTATTATTAGAAACATTTTTGTTAAAGGGTCTGTATTATATACAACTCACATTTTGTACACCTAGCAATTAGGTCCATATCACCTAACTTGAGATGTTTTCTTAAAAATAATTTTATGACTATGGAAAAATTCACTAACTCAGGGCGAAAATTAACTATTTCGTACCTAGCTCAAGTGGTTTTCAAGAGAACAAATAATTAACTTGTGTTTTCTAAGTTTCCTAGTAATTACTCACTTTTTATTTGATACTGAAATGAAGTACATATAATAATATAAACTTTAATATATTACCTTCTAAATAAAACTTAAAGAATAGAGATATGCACTGCCATGCTAAAGTTATAGAATTTTGTATTTTCCAAAACTTTAACGCTCATTATCTCAAAACAGGTTTTTAGGACTTAGTGAATTTTCGCTCTACGGGGACGATATGTAGTAATGTGTAGAAACCGGGTCGCCCACGCATCTAGCTGAGCACACATCGGTGGTCGCTGCTACCTATTTTTATTTTTATGCGTCCTGTTGAAAATACCATTCAGTGTGGAACTTCTAACGTGGACTATAAATATAACAGCTATTGTATTTTCTCGTACTATTTATTTTACAAAGGGATCTGTGCGATCTGTGGATATTTCTGCACTTCGCGTCGGAGCGGCACTGTGGGAGTCTTGGAATACTTTTTTAACTGGGTTGTTTTAAACTCGTTTTATCCGTATATTTTAATACAACTTTCAATAGATTTTGTATGCGATTTTCGACTAGTGACATCGCAGACCGAGACAGTTTCACCCTTAATTCACCAGTACTAAATGTCTTTTATTTCATAAAATGATTATTAAAAATAAACTAGAATTTTATGGATATCTATCTGATGTATGAAAGACATGTTATATTATATTAATAGGATAATATATCAAATAATATACATATTTGATATAGAATCCTATAATTTCATATCATGTGTATTCAAATATAAAAAAATTGGTAATGTCTTTAGAAAAACTCGAGTATGTGTATATATTCATAATATTTTTCTAAATAAATGAGAATACGTGTGAAAAGATTTATTCGCTACATTTTAACGCCTCCACTTAGACTTCATTGTTTATCAATTTCCCTAATTTCGCCGATTCTAAATGGGTGCTAATCAAGAAGCGTTAGCTTTCTAAAACATTTAGCATCAAAAAACCAATAGACGCGTTATATTCGCTTCGGCACTCTGTTGATAATTTAGGCATTTCTAAACGTGCCTAGGTATAATGAGAATTCTGAGAATTTCTAAGTAAACAATCGTCAATGTAGGTGAGAATGTGATGTGGCTCTAATGTCAGCGGCCGCCTACGTTCCTACCATGCTAAATGGTAGAATGAGCTTGTATAAGATACACGTTGTACCTATGTATGTAGGCCATAAAAATGTATTAAATAATACATTTATTACATCTTTTAGGTGAGGGTTTAGACAAATAACCTTTGTATCTAACCTTTGGAATTTCGCGAATAAAAGAAACTTGCATACAAAAAGGTACAAAGCGGCAAAGTGTATGGAGAAGCGAACAATGTTTCACGAATCAAAAAGCCGAATTACAGTTTTTTGTCTATCCGTACTAAACCATAAATAACAACAGTGATTTTCCGTCTCCTATTACATAATAGAATTCGCAACAAATCTACAGCAGTTACCTTGATATAGTAGTTAAAAGGATATCCTTCCTTTCCTCGAACGCTATTCTTAACTGCAATAGTAGACATTGATATTAATTGATCGCATTATATAATTTAGCTTTTGAATTGTAACAGCAACCTTAAAATAGTGAATTGAACGTATAACGCCTGTCAAGCACGCAATTATTTTGTTCCATTATCATTTTACATTACTAGGTGACAAGTAATCGATCATAATAGGATAAATGAGTACGAAACAAATAAAACCATTGTCATCTATGTATTTGTGCAAAATGTATCAAGCAAATTATTGAATCTTTACTTACAATATCTAAAATTAAGCTTCGTTATTTCGATATTTTATCGTTTTGATTCGAATATTATGATAAGTAATTTTAAGGTTTCAGTAAATAAATATTTTCGTACATATCGTACAAGGAGCGACTGTGGTTCGTAGAGAAAGTGTAAGTTTCTTACGCAACGTATGGAAATCCGCGACACCTCGGTTTGAATCTAGCCCTACGCCAACACCTTGTTAAGTTCTAGTTATGTGTGGAATTTGCACACACAGTGAAAGAAAACGTAAGTAACCCTCATTCTCTGTAGACCACAAAAATCTCAAGACGTATTTCATTCGCCAATCTTCACATGACCATTGTGGTGTATATATACTGCCTTATACCCCTTTCCTTGCGAGAATACGCCCTGAGTCTCACTTGTAGGAAAATATAGTGGGCTGTTTATGGTCATATATTTTTTACATGGATCTCCGGTCTAAGCTTCTCCATAAATGTAATAAGCATTTAATACATTCTCCACAAGCGGAGGGTCCATCAAGGCCCGTGGGCTAGATGTTTTCAAAACTGATCCTTAAATAACTTTTGTTCGGAAACAAAGGTGCTGAACCATGAAATTCACTTTACAGCCTGCTAGGTCGAGATTATACTTTATGAACAAATTGAAGCGAAAGCAAAGAAAAATAGAAAATAACTTCGTTGATTCATATTATGAATAGGTGAGTAAAAACGTTGTTCATATGTTTCACATTCAACAGCAGAGCCCTATAAGTTAGCCTTATAGAAAATCAACGGAAATCTTAAGAGTGTTAATCTAATTTTGTAGTGTTTGTGTTGTATTTGTCTGTGGCATCGTAGCTACCAAACGATTCCAAATGAGTATTTTTTTAGTGCAGACATATTATGCAAATAGAAAACATACTAATCAATCCTCACCTTCTAACTTTATATATTTTTGTGATTTATGTATTAATGAATCTATATTAATGAAATATATAAATTATGTCATTGAAATACATTAACTTTAGCCCGCAGAATTCAATGAATGATATAAAATTATTGAACTCTTTGATCCGCCATACACACTGTTTTTGTTTTAGCAACTAATCTTATCAGTGATAAAAAGCTGTAACTCTGTTATCAAGACAAGTTGATGATGGCTCTTCCGATGTATCACTAATATTTTCCGTGACGATATTTAACCATCTATTATCTTTATAAAACAAGGGTGAAAATTAGTCAGATTTGTTATTCAGAGTTCGCTAATGTCCTTCAATACCTACAGAGTTTTTTTTATAAACAATTTCGTATTAAAATATGAATACTATCCTATCGATAACACATGTTTTCGTTTTTGCGATTAAATCGATAAATATTGCGTCAATTCATGACTATTCAAAGAAAACAATACAGTTTTCAAATATAATACTTATTATGTCTAAGTTTTACTTACCTATCGCCAAAAATAATATACTTTACCAAAATGAAGATGTACTTATAGTATATCTATGTGTTCGATGATGGAGTAAAATGTGAATAGATGGTGAATGTATGAATGAATTGCATAACTTTAGTTGTATTTACGATTGATCAATGTTATATTATAACAATGTCCTTGTGGATTACGTCATGGCCTTTGATATTCAACATCATTTTGCTTTTCATAAAATAATACGAAAATAATATGTAGGTTGCGTAGGACTAGCACCAACGTCTATTGTTTTTCTAGTCCTAGGTCTTGAACTAGTTTGAGAGCTTTCTAAAATCTATGTTGATGGAAAATTCCTTTCGAATAGTTGTCTAGGTCACCTTAATTTTCCTGACAAACACAGCGTCGGCAGCTCAAAAACATCCCACGCAGGAACTTTCTAGATCTAGACTATAGGTTTAGACAACGAATACTCGTGTTACGAACGGTTTTAAATATCGATCGATAAGTGTAGCCTCTTTTCGCATTCTATGAAAACGGTAAAGTGTTACGATGTACGCGATAAAAGCTATTCAATTCATTGTAAAAGCGGCGACAAATTCTCGTTCCCTTGCCAAAATATTTGAGTACTAAGTGCTTCCGAGAATAGCTGATGTGATCAATCAAGCGCGTGTCGGTGCTTGGTAGACATCGAGCTGAGTGCTGCTGCCAAGTGCTTTCCCTCGACTTGGCTACAAGTCAGACTCACCGACTGCCGCAGCGACGCGCCGCGACGGCTGTCATACTGCACCCTTGCATGATACTCCACGCATCATAAATAAACAATAGAGCCTGCCCCGTTCGTCACCGGTCCGTGCCGCCTGAGACCCGGCCTCATACACGCTTACGGCTTCTATTAATATCCGAGCTTACGGTAATCTTCATTGTTTCGATTGTGAGAAACTCACAAAGGTCGTTGCGAAATCGCAGAAGTTGTCACTCGGAAAGGAAGAGAGAGCGCGATTAAAATATTAACTCTACGCGTCCCATTTTGCATTAACAATAATATCGATGCTGACCTCGTGTGAACAGTTATCGTTTCTCAATTTAGCCGTAGAATATGTAATGATTTTGATTCGGTGTGTGATCGCTACACGCGTAGGCGACTCGCATTGTCTGAGGAATAATAAGCGGCCGCGTGACTAACCTGTCGGCAGGAATTACCGCCGATTGTATGCTAAGCACCCTACGTACCGACCATTGATACACGCTATCATACTTAACGATAAACCGATGTTTATCGTACTCATAAAATTATACCTCTCGGTGGAACAACACCAGAATCTAGCACAAGTCCGTACACGTTCACATTCTCTACACTTACATCACAGCCTTCTCGGCCTTGATTTTTATCGCCATTCAAGTTGTTTTGATTTTTACTACATATAGGTAGGAGGTACTTGATTGTATTTATATTCCAAAAATAACATTGAGTCGCCGCTGAGCTTTGCGCATTGTCGCCGGGCAACTTTGCTTATGCGAGTGCGTGCTTTTAATCAAAACCTTCATGATTGTAACGCTCTTGTAGAGGCTGATTCACGGTTTGTATCATTCTTATTTAAATACACTGGCGTAGTAGAAACGATTGTATTTGTATGAAGCCAGTTACCTTAAACTCCAAGGTGCACTTTGTGGGCGGCTCTTACGATCCTTTTATTATAAAATTATTTGCATAGGACGGGGTCACCTCTCCAAACATGGAGTCAGAATACATAAAAGATTTCACGAGCACTAGCGATCCAGCGATGACCTAATGCTAATAGTGAATCAACTTTCGAATACTCATTTACTTTTCCGCATTCAATGTTATTACCATGTTGAAACACTGAAAATAACCAAGTATTTATCAATAAAATTAGTGTGAAACAGTGAAGTGCTAGTTGCTGTGAAATAATGAAAGCTATAATAATATTTTAACTGACAGCGTTGATATTTTTAAAATAATAAACAAAATTTATCAATGTTTATATTGTTTACAGTTTGAAGTAGATCGTTTGGCTGTGGGACGGTCGACACGTGTAAGATGTCATTAAAATAAGTTATTTTTTATCGTCGTTCAAGAACTTATAAAATATTATGAGGTATTTGAATACCAGCGAAATATTTAAACTTGTTTGTTTTACTGAACTCTTATACCATGATATTGGCAACTTTTTCTTTATTTTATTCTATAACCTAGGTATTTTCTAGAACAGAATCATCTCGGGCAGTGTACTTCGTTTTCAGCAGCATCACGGTCTTCCACCAGGAGAATTAATGGTAATACGAGGTAAAACATAATATGATTTTAATCTTTTAAACTAACTTTGGATTCTCAATTTTCAAAATTTTAATGTTTAATTTCCGAACAACTTCTAAATTAATTAATTATATTTTAGTTTGTAAAACTGACATATGTATATGGATAGTTTAATTTTTTGGGAGAAGATATTGGCTTCCAATATAAAGTTTATACAACTAGTTTGGAAGCCTTTGGATTCCATATAATTTTGTTGATTTTTATTTACTGTGTCAAATAAAGATATTTTGTATTTGTATTTTCTTTATTTTTGAATTAATCTTTTGAAACTTAACGAGCTATAATAACATCTACCACCGCAGTTACTCCAAACCTTGTCGCGATATTTAATTGAGATGATTTAATTAACTATAATGTTGCATCATTTATCTAATTTTGCTGACTCAGAAATAATATGATTTTAATTCCGCGCCGATTTCTTTGTTCTATTAATTACAAGTCCAGTTTAGCTGCTTATTTAATCTTAATATATATAAATCTCGTGTCACAATGTTTGGGCTCAATGGACTCCTAAACCACTTAACCGATTATAATAAAATTCGCACACCATGTGCAGTTCGATCCAACTTGAGAGATAGTATAGTTTAAATCTCAAATTATAGTCGCAATTTAAATTTATTGCTAATTATTGTCTGTTATTATTTGACAGTCACAATTATCTGTTAACTCCAAATGATTCTAACAGATGTCGATACCTTTCGACTGGGTTGAGTAAGTAATAAATAGATGGCGCTGCTACGGTAAATCTACGAACGTGTCATATAAGCTACACTATCTGTTTTTCATACCCCTAAGTGAGGCAAAACAACGTTTGCCGGGTCAGCTAGTCATATTATAAATTTCGCTTATCAATTCACACTTCCCGCACCACTACCGAAATACCGCTTAAATCATGTAGTAACGTGTATTGTCTATCAACTGTTTATTTATAGGTACATATATAACTATTATTCAAAGTAATGAGCACCAGTTGCTACGTGTTGGTTATTTAGAACATATCTCTGACCTTTGACGTCTGATAAACTATAGACGCTGTTTTGGATTTAATAAATTGGTGAAAATATAAATAACTCGCAAAATAAAAGAACCAGTTAAAAGATAAAAAATCAAGAGAAAGTACATAAAAATAAAAGTTAGTACAAAAAGTTTGATAAACAAATGATATAGGTAGGTAAAATGTCAATAGGTATGCCAAGGTATCGAATCAAAGATATGGGCAATAAATTACTGTGAATCTGTCGAATAAGATTGTTTTTTGCTAGTGTGTATTATCGTGACTGCTTTTGTGTCTATTAGCTTCGGTAAGCTTGATAGTTCTTTCACTGATAAATGTGAAAAAAGTTAAACTTATCCCACCAATAATCACCATGCAATTTAATGAACAATGTTGCCATGACGTGACTGCTTCTTCGCACTATTAAATGTTATAAAATTTTCTGTGAAAATGTCAAGCTTAAAACTCTTCACTCTTTAAACTCTTCACCTTGGTCAAAATTTTAGTTTCATGTTGTTGCTCTGAACATTTAAACTCATAATAATCCTTAACTTATATAATTCTAACAGGAAAAACGTAAGTTCTATATATAAATATAGACGCGAATTTAAAACTTCGATTATTACGAATACTTGATACCACGGTCACGTTCGCACCTCGCAATTTATTTCCTCACATTGTACAAAAACACACTAAATCCCAATAAAACTGTTTCAGACACATTTCTAATTGCTTGTAATTGCTGCTTGTCCAAAAATAAAACAATTTAGCCGCGATCCCGCCATCTAAAACAATTAGGTGGATCACTTTACTACTCGTTTGAACGGCTAATCTACTCTGTGCTGGTCGCCGACATTTTTTACAGCGGCTATTTTTAAATGAAACTAGCTCAGTTCCTACTTTAGGCAAAAAAGTAGAGCTGGTGAATTTATACTCGGCTTAAAATTATACCGGTTTGGAGTGTTAGACCAACGTTCTATCTACATGGCAAGGGCGGATGTTAGGCGCTTGGCAACACATTGTTTTCATATAGGAGTGTAAATAATAACAGTTGAGAGAGATGCGTGTGAGTGGTGACGTCACTCGTACAATAGGCTGCCACGCGCGGCGGTTGGCCCGCGACCGATTGTTCGAATTATTGACGGTTGCGCACGCGCACTTCATGGAAAGAGCCTCTCAATGGGCCGACACGACGCAAGAGTGTATGTTTTCAAAACGTTTCACTGAAATTTTCAATAATAATCGGTAATAGAAGAGAAAGGAAATACCAAACAATTCCTTTGTCATTTGAACTTAAGTTTTTTCTACAAATCCCATGATTGTTTTATTTCTTTCAACGCGTCTATGTGCAGAGCTGGTTCTTATTGTTACTTCTTGATAAAACCACAAAACCGAAGAAAATGTTAATCAAACTTTGCACCTTCATCGGGTAGGCGTATCGAATCGAAAAACAAAACCTTTAACTGTCTACTAATTAAGCGTGAATAACAACAAATCAAACAAAAAAGGAAACTTGACATTTTTGTGCCGAAATAGTTGAATCAATAAGCGAAACGAGTGGACCTTACGTTTAAGAGCAAGAATAAACCAGATTTGCAAATCAAAACTGTTCAACCTTGAAGTATAGGCTGCCATATATAAATAATTTATTATCTCAGATACGAGACGTCCTAAAATATACGCCACGAAGGTCTGAGATTATAATACACTCGTATTATTCTGAACATCTGATATTACTGCCTCATATTCGATTCGAGTTTTTTAACGCGATCTCGTCAATGTTAATTTAATACCTATAGGTGTATTTGAAAGAGGTGGCAGCGCCGCACCGCAACTAAACCAGACGAAACGTCCTTGTAGAAGCAGTTTATTAGTGCTAGTGGCAAGGCACGGTAAAATTAATAGGCAGCATTGAACTTGAACGAGCGCGGTGCGTGCGGGTGACGTCAGCAGGCGTACACGCGCGGGGTGCGCGGGGCGGGGGCAAGGCCGTCGCCTATCGCACGGTCTGCCTCGCAGCCTAGCCGGGCTTATATGGCAAATGTAGGCAACGATTACCCTCATATCCGAACATACGTGTAGCCGGGAGATTTATTTATTTATTTATTTATTAGGCACTCAGACAGATTACAAACATTCATTTTAACGTAACTAAACTAAAAGAACAAAAACAAGTCTGCAATCCAAAAAAGAGTACACAGCATGTTAGTGTAAACTTAATAAGGAAGGTTCATATATACATAAAAATCTTAAGTACTAAAACAATTTAACAATTTAACCTATAACTTATATTATTTCTAAATTGACTGAGACTGTTACTAAATACATCCAGTTCAGTAATGTGAGTCTTACATTGGTTGTTATCTGAAGCGTCACAACATTATACTAGCCTCGCTATAATGCCTGTTTGGAGGATTCCTTGATATAGTATATTTGAGTATATTTGAGTTCTCCTTCATAGTTATAAGTAATGATATTCTTCATTGTGCATCCCCTCTTTTTTTGTTCTTTCAAATATCCAAAGGTTGCCTGCAAAATAGCGCTTTAAGTGTTAAGGCCGCCGTGTGGCACGATGTAAAAATCTTAAGTATTGTTACTTTTTTATTTCATTTGTACCTTTTATTTCTTTTCTTTTCATCTATTTATTCAGGTTCTGATTGCCCACTCTCTTTGTCAGTTTAAAAACTAAAAAAAACATTGATTGTCCTGTGATTTTCGATACGAAAGACGTGAGCTTTAAATACTAGCATAATACGTTGTAACGAATTAAATATTACCGCCAAATACTATCATACTGACATGGAACTATCTATCTGAATACAAAAGGCGTGTCCATAGAATCGATATTTAAATGAGTTTATTGCGTATAGAACCACGCCTAAGCGCCCGCCCGCCTTCATTATGGCGATCCAATGAGGACAATTACTTCGAAAAGCAATAAATAAGTATAATAAATACTCCTTGTCGCTTTGAAATGCCGAGCCTTGACAAAAGATGTTATTCTTCGAGGTCGTTGATGCGTGTGTAACTTCTTTACAATGTTAGCCTGTATCATTTCCACAGGGTCGTTCACTTTGCTTCAGGTTACTTGCTAGGCTATATGTAGCAACACTGTCTGTTCACTTACACTAGTCATTTGCTTGTTTTGTTTTCGAATTGTCTTTATTCACAAATAATTAATTCCAAACTCAACTTAACTAGTATACATAGAGAGAAACTTTGAAAAACAAATGTGAAATAAGATGTCATTTGCTATTGCAAATCACCGAATTGTTTGATTTATTTTTTCACACTAATCAAATTGTCGGTTCCCTGTTGTTGAAGATTTTAATTAACTTTTGTATTATCTTATGTGTGACTTTGTCTTGCTTGTGAAGTCTGAAAAACATTCAAGCGTCATAACAGTATTATGAATTCTGACAAGAGCTTTATATTTAATACACCTGTTGCTCAAAATGCTTTATATTTATTCATGCAGTGATAGGTAATTATAATGAGTATTTTTTCTCATTTTACTTATCTCTTTAGAGACCACTAACGTATAACACCGAGTTATATATTATAGATAAATATTCTGATACGAATAATTTTATAAGCTTACTTTAACGAGCTTAAAAACATGTTGAATGAACTTTCAGAAAAGCTTTTTTTTTCTAGCGCATACTGTCTGGCAAAGTTATCCTTGTAATTGTAACTTTTATTCCAAAATCCCCATTGGTTTCTCTTATTAATAATTCTGGGAAAATATGTAAAAATCGTTCAAAAATTCCCATTGATAGGGAAAATGAATAGGGATTTCTGGCCTAACCCATTAAAATTATTACAATATAAGTTAATTATAAATTTAAGATTGAGTTGAGGAAAATATATTAAGAATGAGAACATGGAAAACTTTTTTTATATACGCCGCTTTATTTATTTAGTTTTATGAATAACTTAATAAAAGATAATAAAACAAATAATAAGTAAAGTAGCTAAAAAAATACGAGTGTAAATAGTTAGGAAGTGTTTGAGTTTGTATAAAGATTACAAGTACGAGTAATTTGAGTATATATTAAAATCAAATATTGATTGAGGAATATTTCTGAATAAATTGGTAAGAAATTGATGTTAAGAAGCAGTCGGTTT
Organism: Mellilla xanthometata; assembly: GCA_035578125.1. Classification (NCBI taxonomy): domain Eukaryota; kingdom Metazoa; phylum Arthropoda; class Insecta; order Lepidoptera; family Geometridae; genus Mellilla; species Mellilla xanthometata. Next base: position 8,499,970 of record JAPUBQ010000013.1, read on the forward strand.
AAACGTACTTGTAAAATGAAATATGATTTTGTTTCCTAAAATGTAAAAATATATGCTTATAACTCGTATTTCAAATTTACCAAGAATAAAATCTAACTATTTGTATATGAACATTTTTGTTAGAACTTTATTAGTTACTAAGCAATTTAAACTTTGCTCCTTTGTACGTTGTTTTGTATAAAACTTCAATAAAATATTTTAAATACTTATTTTCCTTTCGCTCAAACATGTAGTATAAGCCAGTGATATCGAATACTTGATAAGAATTCGTTTAGTCGCAGTAGTTAGGTATTTCTTTCATATTGCTTTAACGTGTTATGTAAAACAGCCTTTCTAAGGTCGAAGTTGAATCCATTACATGTCGTAACCAATATGTTTAGTCGGAAACTCTCTTACCTTGCATAAGCGTTGTTAATAGCTGTATCTATTATGATTGCACATTTATCACTTGTTGCATATTTTGTTATTGATAAACATAGGTAACTACTTACAGTTGAAAATAGTCGTTAATTTTTTTCATAAATTTATCTTTTTCTTCTTCTTCACCTTATCCCACTTCATGTGGAGTCGGTACAGTATGTACGCTTCTTCCATACATCTCTGTCCTTCGTCATTTCTGTACCCACACCCCTCCTGGTCATATCATCATTCACACAATCCATCCGAACTTTCGTAGGCCGCCCCCTTCCTATTTGTCCGTCCACACTCATACTCATTGTTTTCGTAGTGATATGGTCTTCCTCACGTCGCATAATATGACCATACCACGACAACCTATTGCTCATCAGTTTGTCAGTGATAGCTGCTACTTGCAGGCTTCCTCTTAGACACTCATTCCTATTTTTTTTAATAAATTTATAATGGGTTAAATTGTCGAATCATCATCTTACTAATTTCACTTATCACAAACTAAAAGCCTTTATCTTCAAACGGATTTATAAATTGATTACAAACGATTTCATTAAAAAACTGTTTGTATCAAAGTGAATTATTGAAAATATTTTCCGGATAGATAATGTTTTTGCGTAAACCCTATCTATTATCGCTTTAACTTATCAGATAAGTGATAACTCGGTTTTATTGATGAATTTTGTACCACTTGCGTCAACGTAGAGTTGCAGTTCGAGTGTTGGCTTTATTTGATTATCCTTTTACATTTTTTGATTTTTATCGTCATGAATTTCATGATTGATTTTGATTTTTCAAAGTTCTTTATTAACATAAAATAAATACAAAGTATGTTCACACAGCGTTATTATGACTAATGTAACATTTAATCTTATGATCTAGTGTTTTGCAGGCTAATATCACCTATTTTAACTTATGTCTAACTATTGTAGGAGGTTGAGTTTTAGATCTCGTTAAATCTATGATTATATGTAATTTATAATAACTAATTATTATGGTTTTGTAGGATTTTTCATAGGACCTTGTGTTTTTGGTCTTCACGATGTTCTACATACATGTTTATTTTTCCAATTATCTGAATAATGCATGATTAAGCAGACAACTTTATTTGCCTTTTGCTGGGACTCAGGGTCGACTCTCGCAAGGAGAGATAGGTATATAGGCTATATTCAAATCCAACCTTCCTCGGTTGGAAAACAAATTGTGTTGCTAATAAAGACAGTTGAATTTGGCACTTTACTTCTTTATTTTGGTCCTCTGAGTATTTGGATTTCCTCACGATTTTTAGGGTTCCATACCTAAAAGGTAAAAACGGGACCCTATTACTAAGCCTCCGTTGTCTGTCTGTCTCCAAGCTGTATCTCAGAAACCGTAATAGCTAGAATGATGTAACTTACACAAGATATGTTTTTCCCGTGCCGCTATAACAACAAATACAAAAAATAAAAAATTAAGAGGGGTCTCCATACAACAAACTTGATTTTGTCATATTTTTTTTGCTATACATCAACAACGGTAGCTGCCAGACACCTAAAATATTCTTTAAATATATACATTTATATTAACTATCAAATTAAATTATAAAATTGAAATAAAATAAATATTTGAGGGGGGCTCCCATACAACAATGGTAATGGAACCAATTTGGACGCACGCAAAACGCACTTATCATACAAGCGAGTATTTGTACAAGCGAGTGAAAAAAAAACCAGTCATTTGTGCAGGGCCAGATGCAAATCGGATTGTCTCGGTACCAACAACAAGCTACACTTGCTCAATGTTAATAAGGTGATAATTATGTATCGTAGGAAATTCAAGTCACTCGACTAATTAGCAAACGTTTAGCAAGACAACTAGTGTTCATTCCTAATCTATGATAGTCTCTTCTACAAACAGTGAATGCTAAAGTTAGGTTTCCATGTAACTGGGTTTAACAACTGAGAATTTATTATTCTTCTTCTTCTTCCTTGCCTTATTCCACTAGTGGGGTCAGCACAGCAAATTTTCCTCTTTCAGCCGTCGTCTCTACGCGAAGAATTTATTATTGTGGAATAGATATTATTTTCATCGTGATTTATTTCTCTCAAGTATTAAGAGCACTCTTCTCTGGATAAAAGTGAAACGGTGACGGACAGTTTTGACGTGACAACGTCTTAAATTAGGCTGCGGCTGGGAGTCACTTAGGGAGGAAAAAGTGTAACGCCCGGTAACGTTACGATGAGTCACCGAACGAGAGAGAGGCCCGCCGAATGCCTTGCGTCTCTCTCCCACTCAACTATGATCGGTCTGCCGCGCGCGCAGCACGCGGCAGACGTTGTCACGTAAAATCTTCACCCGTAAAACCGACTTTACAGGCAACCATTTTTTGAGGAAATCTACATGATATGGAGTTAGACTTCTAGATACATACAAGCCGGCCTTTTACATTATTGTAGAACATACACAAAACCGATCCCCTTTCCTACTAATATTATAAACGTGAAATTTGTACGGATGTCTGGACGTTTGTAACTATTTTACGCAAAACTACTGAATGGGTTTTAATGAAAGTTTACAATAATATTATGTAGCTCATACATCAGTACAGCGCAAAGGCTACAATTTTTAAAAATAGTGAGTGAATGATGATAATGATTTAATTTTTTTACATATAATGTAACCTTATGGCATTTCACATAACTGACAGTAAAAGACATGTCTACAGCGACTTTCGTGTCAGTATTCTTAAAAATGTTACATCAATAAGGCAAAACAACGTACGGGTCAGCTAGTACTGTATATACTCGTATAAAACTGGTCTTGGTAGAGGCCCCAGTTGAATGCAACTCTTGGCTACCGTATTTGCGTATTGCTTGTTGCGTAAGACATTTCGCAAGAACTGCAGCTAAGTTGAAAGCAGTGGTTATGTAAGGCTGGCGGCGCAGGCGCAGGCGCTGCGGCCGCCCATTGATTAGACCGACTCAATGTAACCGGTTACCTCACCTCACATTTACTCTAACGTTACTCTAGTAAATGTCAGTGCTTTGACGAACTAGGAACGTAGTAAATATCACAGTTATATACATGTCTATGTAAGCACACTTCACTACAAATCCTAATTGTTTTATTTGATTATGATTTTATTAATTGTTTTATTAGTAGATAGTCAAATAAGACCAAAAAATAAGAGTAAAGTTACCTAAATTCCCACTAAGCTGAAAATCGGTAAGATTGATTGAAATATCATTACTTAAAAACAAAATTTGAAAGGACCCCCATGTAAGGAAAAAATTATTCAAGGTCAAAGGTAAAAAAATTAGTTATAAAATGAATAATTAAAGTTGATGTAATATTAGTAGTTCTATTATACATCAATATACTCTGTGGTAAATTTTGCAAGTAGGTATGTATTTATAGGTATATAAAATGCATACTAAACCAAGTTGCGTTAAGCAACATACAATAAACAAAGAAGGTTACTAATGAGGAAGCGACGGGGAGATTTTTTTAATTTCCCACGCATATATATAGCCATGTAGAAAGGCGAATCCAGTAGACGGCTGTACAAATAAACTACAGTTAGGCTGCTTATTCCTCAGTAGTTAAATGTTTGCTAGAACTATAAACGAGTGCCTAGAATGTAAATTAGCGCTGCGGCTGTTTATAGAGTTGCATTAGCTTATTTCAAGAGGTAGGTAAGGCCGGCGTTATACAAACATTAAACAGTAAGGGTAATATTGACAAACATCACCCTTTATACTCTTTGTTTACCTTGCAACAATGTATGTTTGCATTTAATATTATTTAAATGTTTCGGCACTAGTGATGTTTCTGTTCTGGGAGCTAAATAAAGGTTGAGACCCGAATACTGCAGAGATTATTGTGTGTCACTATTAAAATGAAATACAGCCAGCGTTTGCAAGTTACGTCGTGTCGTAATGTTTTCTCGGAATCGGGTTCATATTTTATAATTTTTGAGGTCAGCATTTTGTCGTGTCATGCGAGACCCGGATGGGTGTTAGTGCTTGCCTTTAGTAATGTATTGTGTATCTCATTTCTACAAGGCATTTTACAAAATTTTATTGTAATGTCTGACAGGGAAACGTCTCCTTGTTTGATAAACTTTTGTCATTTTATCTGTATTTTAGTTAGATTTTACTAGGTAATTAGGCTAATGTTATAAATAAAGTGATTTAATTTTGCATCTCGCTCGTATATAACACTTTTGTTAAGTAGAACATTCTGCACGCCCCAACTAGTTAAGATAGGATATTAAAGATAGAATTATGAGTATTAATCTCGGCCGAAATAAAACAATTATTTGAGGTAAGAATATTGTAAAAAATAAGTAATGAATGGGCTTCGGTGATTGATGATCTCATGATCTTTCTCAGAATAAAATAAAACACAAACGATTTTACACTTTTTTAGTACTAACTGGTTTTTGTCCAAAAATGTCTGGGATTAGATTTATTTATTAGTTCGTATCCTGAAATACGTATTTACGTGCGTACTCAACAAAGGTGAATTGAAAAATTGTGAAAATTCCAAATGATATCTAATAACTATATATCGACGAAAACCTTTCCTCAAGAGCATTAAAAAATCTACTTTCAATATTTCTATATGGTCAATAAATTAGATAGATACAATTAAGTATGTAATCATTTCAAAACTCATCGATGATTACTTTGCAAAAACTATAGCCAATTTGACAAAAGAGGACACGTTTTAAGGACAACGTTTTGATTACAAAAAGTGTATATAAATAAATCGTGGCACAAGTCCGATTGTAACGACATTCGTTCTAGAGAAAGGCAGTATTATCGATAAAAAGGTTAGAAATCGTCTCATGTATACCTACAGGCATGTTGTAAATAATATAGGCGATAGAATTCGATATCATTACGTAGGCAGTAGTAGTCTTGATAACAAACACGTGGACACTTCATTTATACTGAAAGGAAATAACAAATATACGTGTGTGTAATTTGTACCACGTAGGTATATTCTTTGCTATCTGACAAATGGCGTTAATTTATCTAACAGGGGTTATATTGCTATAGTGCTACGGTAGCCTCTGCGGCGTCAGATGGTGTTCATTATAGGGTTTCGATTAGATATAGATATTGGAAATGGGTTTGCGACAATAATTGTAGAGTTTGTAAGGGTAGTTTAAGTTTTAAAGATTATGCCAATGTGATTTCTTATGTTTCTTCAAGTATATTTTTTAGTCTGATCAAGGTGATTTTGTATTTATCCTGATTCAATCAATTATTTTAAGTCATATTTTGTGACTATTCGAAATAGTGATTTACTTTAAACCGTGACTAAAGTAAAACTTGTAAAGCTCTTTATATGTATATTAGTAAATCATTTTTAGCTATTAATATGTATGGAATACTCTTGAACTCTATAACACATGCTTTTTTCCCTCAATGCAAATTGGGTGTAAAGTGTATATTTCTTTAATAATTAGAAAATTTGATTACTTAACATAACTTTAAAATTACCAAGGTAAGAAGTTCTAAGATTACAACTGCATTGACTTTACGAAGAGAGAGGTCTATATGGTAATGTATTTACAAACATGTTAAGAAAAATAACATGATTAACTGACCCGTGTAACTCGTGCTTGATAAGATTATGTACTGAACTCTGTAATTTGCAGCTGGAACCATCTTAACAACAAATATGCGATAACTAATTTATAGAAATACATTTGCGTGATTAGAAGCTATTTACAGATATAAGAGGAGAGCAATTTATCCATCGATTATAATTATTATTGATCATTTAATTTATCGGTTATTTATTATATGATTTATATTTTCCTACTATAATGAGATAAGTTGATTACCAGCCGTATTTGATTGGACTCTAAATTGGTTTTGGAGACGACGAATTAATTCAGTTTTGCGAATCCCATGTTTAATACGTAGTATTTTTACTAGCTGCAGATATTTTAAAATATCATAAATGTATTATTTTTTGTCGTATTGCAATTTAAGTATGTTCTACCTTGATGTTTTATACAGGCTTGAATGTCAGAGATTTATCATTTACTGCATGCATCTTAAGAGATTACAATTTTCACTAGCCCATGTGATGCTGAACTACTTCTGCTACCTACTTCGCAATTATCAACACCTAAATAGTGTAACCTTATCAGTATTGAACTTTCCTTTTAGTGAATTACATTTACAATAACCATTTAATTCTTTACCTATTATGTAACCGTAGAAATTATACCTAAGTAAACAGAATTGATAATGATAATCAATTCTTATTATCAGTTGTGAGGAAAGCGCTTTTTATAAAATTTCCTTAGTAACGTAAAGGTTCATGGCATTTATTTTTTGAGCAAAAATAATTAAATACGTATTTTGGTAGTTTACAGAATAACTATTATAGTACTAACTCTTCATAATAAACACAATATTTTTTCAAATCAATATGTTTTCCCAACATTTCTTATCGCATAGATGTTTGGACAGCCTCGATGTAGAGTAGCACATAGGTACTACTCTGTAATGTATAAGTATGTATAGGGCAAAGGGTATCGCTTATTGCTAACCGACTATTACGTACTTTTCCAACTTGTTCTAATTTAAAATTATCTACAGTATAAATAATATTGTTGACCGTAGTACTGTTTGACTATTGTCTCTACTTTGTTTGGCTACAATAGTAATTTGTTTCGAGTACCTACCTTTATCGATATAAGTGCATTGTGTATTTCTACAATAGTCATTAAGATAAGGGTCACTGGTTCCTTCACGTATCATTACATTGTAATTTTTGTAGAGCAATACAACAAATGGTATCGAATAAAAAGGTATTCCGATTCTTATTACTATTTCTTATCAACGACATGTGCTATGTATAGCAATGTTGTGTAAGCGGTGTTATCAACCGTTGCCCTATCTCTAAGAAATTTAAAATTGCTGTTGTTGTTAACGTTTCGTAAGCCCTCGCTGTACAGAATGCCGCGGAGTGGAAATGCCTGCGAGGCGAGACCATTAAAAATAATAATAGCTCGTGGACGTGATGTACAGTGTTCCGAGATCATTGACATGTATCGCGCAATGAGTTGTATGGAGCTCGGAGCGGCACCGGCTCGGCCGGCGGCGACCGGTTCCTCGCGCCGACCTCTCGCCGCCTTGCGGCCGCACTACGCCAATCTACCTTTACAAGCCTGTAGACGGACTCCGATACCCAACAATCAATCACACATGAGAGCTCCAGATAGAGCAAACCATCACCATCGTCCCCCTAAACGACATAATGCTCGAGGGAGGCTGGCGTTGTCGACAAGTTTTCCGGTAACGGACCGCGGCCCAGCAAGAGGAGGCTGGTGGTCGGTGTACCTGCGCGGAGAGTCGGGCCGGGGGGCGCTCCTCGGGAACAACCTAAATAAAGCGGGCAGCAGGGAGTAGCCGTCTCGCGCGGCCACGGCGCACGCACACCAGCAGGCCGCGCACACAGGCGCGCCGCACACAGGCGTGCCCTGCGCACACATAGCGCGCCAGACGAAAATAAAATCCACTCGTATGCGCCATGCAAATAGGAAGGCGAGCCGAGCACGCGAACCGGCCGAATGAACTCAACGGATCCTTACGTTTCGTGGCACTGTCGCAAGACGGTCACGGGCGCAGCATCGCAGGCCGAGGCTCTCCGGCTCTGCACGGGGGCTCTCCGACGAGAGCGATCCGTCGCCGTCGCTCCGAACTGGTTCCGTGCGCTCGGATTCCGGTGAAAAAGTACACGGGCGCAGCGTCCACGAACATTCAGCACTCGCGGTGACGCGCGACGGTCTCACTGCGGTCACTCGGCAGGAAAATAATCAACGGGCGGAGATTAGCATGAATGATATCATGGGTGGACGTCGCGGCGGAGGCGGCGCGAGCGGTGCGGCGTCGACGCGGGTCGCGGCGCGACTGGCGGCACTACGCGGGGCGCCGTGCGTAGTGAGCGCGGGGACGAGGAAACCCGGCGTACGGCCGCCGCCGGGGGGGCGCGGATTAATCACGTAGTAAGTATGCCCCTCTGCCGCGCCGCCCGCGCCCGCGCTCCCTACAACCTGCGCTCCGCCGATACATAAATACCGAATGCAATATGAGCGCTCGTCGTGCCACTCTGAAACCGGACACTTGGAAATGAATTCTTGAGCGCTGGCCGTTGGCACCGGGCGCCGAGCCCGCGCCGGCGCCGCGCTCCGCCGCCGACCCACCTACACCATGATGCAACACCATTATACCTCTCTGTGAGCCTTTGTGCGCCATCAATCAGCTCGACGCACTCGCCTATCTACGTGCGAGTGCGACACCGACACTTTATTACTACAGCACCGATATGAAAGTTTGTCTCCGCGCTTTAGAGGGGCGCCGTGACTGGTGTTTTACGTTCGATCAGCGACGTTAATAGGGCCGTGTGATTGCATCCACTCTCTACAACTGGTATTACAACTCGCCTCTTCTCTAGTGGAAAGGTTTAGGAACCGGTCGAGGCTACGTTGCTGACGTCATCCTGCATGCCTCGGCCGTACCATCGCCGACATCTATCTCTTGACCTTTTATTTTACAGAATTTATTGATTGCATCTGAGACCAGATGCTTTTTATGGTTTGACAATAGAAAAGTAAAGTAAAATATGTTAATTTTTCATTTAAGAAGATGATACTCTCAGAATTCTTCAGAAGCTTTTTCATACTGTTTTAAGTTTTTATCGTAGCATAAGTAAAAGAAAACGTACTTGCTAAGTACTTTATAATGCATTCCAATGAACAGGAGGCTCAAATAACAAAGGCACTTGAAATTCACAAAAGCCTTTGAGGGTTTTGGTGAAACAATTGTACACTTATTCTCTATACAGGAGTCGCCGCAAAGACTTCTTAATACAACTCTATTGTTCCAGAAACTTCCAAGATAAGGCTAAGAAAGAAAGAATCACACTGATCTTACAACTGTAAATCTGAAGTACCCATTGTTATAAATATGACGCTTATTCGTATTAATACGAGTGTGGGTAATTGTTATATGCTGGAATTGATACTGTTAACTATCGTATTGTTGTTAGCCCCACGCAAAAACGACGGAAAGTTACGAGATAAATTTTACGTGACTTTGTTAGTCTCCTGCGGCATCTTAGCTCCTAAAGGATAAATCTATTTTAATTAAGTTTTTTGTTTGTTTGTAAGGTATGTTAGTTGGTAGTGTTCTAAGCTATGATTGATAATTCTAATACAAATAAGATTGCCGCCGCCACAAAATGGCGGATGACATATTTTTTCACAACTGCCTTAACATTACTATGTAATGAAAGGGCTTGGTAAGTAGAATGTACTCATTATGATAAATGCCAAATCCAAAATGCCAGCCAACATAAAATATCTAATTTTTAACATAAAATATCATTCTATTATTTTTAATTTGTATTTGTTGTTTGTTAACAAGTGCTTCAAGTATGAGCTCACTACCAGGCTAGCAGCTTGCTCATGCTGCTATTTGTACTGTAAAACTTAAAGCGTGTCAGATATAACTAGTTCAAAATACAATAATGTTTTTCAAAGCAAATGTATTGCGTAGAGCTGGTAACGCGTTAAAGTCTTATTTTAGGCGTAGATCAATATCCCTACGTATAAAATGTTTATTAAGAAATTATTTGCGCAATATTAGTTATTTTAATAAGGCATAAGAAATATTGTCGTATTATGCTTGGGAATTTTCAGGCAGCACAATTGCAGCTGATGATAATTAATTAATAATAATCAATTTGGATTTTTGTTTACAATCTGCAATTTGCTATTTTTCTTTTGTTAAATCTTGTGGTGCTACTACAATTGGAATGTAGGTACTTGTGTGGCCATTACCATAAACTTAAGTAACAAGCCTCTTGTCCAAAATCTAACTGTGTTCTGTCAGCCCCTTTGAGAGCCAGTTATTCCAGACTAAGCATGCTCTACCTTAGGCCGGAATGTCTCTCGTATGGTTACACGCTCTGCTGGTCAATACTTGTAAAGAAAAAAATAACAAGCAAATTTTTCACTCTTTTTATATTTAGCATTAACAATATGAACAATAAAGATTTATTACTATTTATCTGCGAAAGATTCGATCAAATTAATTGAAACCAAAAAGTAGGCACAGTCGAGCCGAGTAGCAGAGGTGCGTATAACGAGTAACAAAGTATTTCCAAGGTCGTTGATCGATTAGTTTCGGACATAAGGCTGCGAGTGAATCCGGCGCAAATAGTTTTCTAATATGGTATCCACGCTTTTGCCTTAACACGTGTTTTTTATTATTGCAACTTCTACTTGTTTCGTGTATGCGTGATCATACAGTATTGTTTTATTTTGGTTTAAAGATTATTTATTCTATTAAATACGGCTACGAATAAAAAATAAATGGACACAATACTATACATTATTGACTACATTATAATAATAATAGTAGTTTAAAAAAAAACTAAAAAACACGCTTATCTGGCCGTTTTAAGTGGGTCAAAATCGCGCCCAAAGAAGTCGGTTACAAACAAACATACAGGTGAAGCTAATATAAAGCGTGTAAAAACGATTTGTGCTAATCAATGAAACTTACACTCGCAGTAAAATATTAGATTTAGACAAGTATAAAATGTTATTTATGTAGTTAATCCATGATGGTTCATGGATTAACTACATAAATTAAAACTACATAAAAACTACATGGTTTTTCTTCTTAACTAAATTGAAAAATTCCAAAAGCCTCTTTCTTGGATTGCATTAGCAGGTCTACAACCGTCAACTTATCTAAATTCCTCGACAACGTTGGCGCCGGCGCCACCAGCACAGATTATGTGTGGTGTACCACCGACACTTTATAATACATCGTGGTTTTAAATAACTTATTGACTCAGGCGTTACTTTGCGGAAATCCATTGTAAATAGAAGACAAAATTAAATATTTTGTGTACTTCCGCTGTGATCCGAAACCCAAATTAAGACTGCTTGCGCTGTGATCCGAAACCCAAATTAAGACTTTTTCCTTTGCTTGTCTTAATTTGGGTTTCGGATCACAGCGGAAGTACACTCAATATTTAATTTTGTCTTCTATCGTGGTTTTAATATTATTTTCCCAATACAGCGTTTTACTTAACTCGAAGTACTATTATTTTAAAAGAATAACCGAATGCTTATATTTTACAAGATATAATAACTATGCCTCAATCCTATACCACTAATATTATATGTATATGGAAAACTGTGTGTATGTTAGTTACTCCTTCACGTTCAAGCGGTTGAGCTGATTTGGATGAAATTTGGTAAAGAGATAGCTGGATTAACACATAATCCCGGATTAACGCGGATAACACCGCGGGCGCAGTCAATATTAATAATCGAAGAAGGGCGACAGGAAGGGCACTACGATTTAACGACCTATCACGATAATATTAGAATCTCGTGTTCAAGAATTGAGCGGGGGTGGTATTTTCTATGAGACTATCTCCATTAGTATTAACACTATTTCAAAAATTGTGCTCTTTTCTCTGTTATATTCCAATTCTCTGCTCGTTTGTAAAAAAAGTAACAGAATAAATATTACAACTTTAAAAGGTCCGAATAGAGGCGCCAGATAGACCCTTGCGGCTTAAACCCCGGGAGGCGATGCCTTTTCTTGTCACATTAAAAAAATACAAGAGTCTCTATAGATATTTAAAGAATGGCCGCTTAACGCAAAATGTTGATGAATTGCAAATATGAAAGAAGTGGTGGTTAGGTAGCCAGTTTAAATGCAATCATAAACCATAAGTCTTACTCTTATTTAAACGGTCCACAGAGTGTTTTAATTTGTTGTTTTTTTTTTTCTTTTTATCCTAGAGTTTTTACATAATATGTAAGTAACGTTGTGTACTATAGTAGTACTACTACTACTATTCTAGTACTAGTACTACTATTTGACGACCTCGTTGGTGTAATGGTTACCATGCCGGACTGCCTATCAGAAGGTTCCGGGTTCGATTCCCGGCACGGCCAGCATCTTTGTGCTAAACTTAATTTGTTGGCTGTGGGTCTGGGTGTTAAATAATGTATTTATATAAAATATATATGTATATGTAGTATATCAGTTGTGTTAGCAACCATAATACGAACTAGAAATGGTTCAGTATGGGGTTAACCAGCCGTGTGTGAAATGTGTCCTCATAGTATATTATATTACTTAATGGTTTTATTTTCTAAGTACTTAGAAAATAAACCCACTTAGTCTTTTTAGTATTGATAAAACGATCTGTTTCGAGAAAATAGGTACTGAAAACCAAACACTTGCCTTTGTACAATATGAAACCAAGTGGTGGTAAGTTACATCACTTTCAAGAATAGCGAAAACTACTTTAGGATTTTGTTTTTGGGTCACCTCGGTCCGGGTGAGGATGGTTAAAACAGCAAAAAATATGTCAATGAGTAAAAACAATGGTGGCGATTCAGCGGCACACACGACTTAACTAAATTTAAAGAAGATCCGCCTCTTTTCATCTTAGGTGGCCGGAAAGAGACGGCACGTTCTAAACCACAGACAAAACAACTAAAATCACGTCAAATATGGAATGTGCAGGCAGTTTTAGAGGTGACGCAAGTGAGTGCGGTCTAAAGTCGCCTACATTTTCTACATTTGACGTGATTTTAGTTGTTTTGCCTATGGTGCCGAACGTGCCGTCTCTTTCTGGCCACCTAAGATGAAAAGAGACGGGGCTTCTTTAAATTTAGTTTAGTCGTGTGTGCCGCTGAATCGCCACCATAATATCACCTAAATTTGCACAATAATTGAATATTAGGTGGAACAAAGTTCACTGTCTCCATTAGTAGATAAATAAAATTACAAACTTTAGACATTTTTCCCCCATTCACTAGAGGGCAAAGGCCTCTTTCGCATCACTAAGTATTCAATAAAAACAAAGGAGGAACTATATAATAGTAGTTAGTAATTGTACCTAACTGAGCTTTCCACGGTACTTACTGCGTACAATGAATAAATTGAAATGCAAAACACTAACAGGAATTTAGTGTATGTTTACGGAATTACGGACAGTGGGCTACAGTACTCGGTGATGCGAGACCTTTGAGCGAGTGAATCATTCAGTGAAACGTGTACCTTACACATATAAGTATACGTTTCTCTGTTCAGGGTATTTGATAACTATTGACAATACATAAATTTATATGTAACTTAAGAATATATAGCAAGACTTTATATACAAATTTACAACTTAAAACCAAATGATAAAAATAAATTTATAGGTACATAACTTAAGAATAATAAAGTGAAAATTATTTACAATAGATGAACGAAAATTTTATAAACTTAAAAAAATTAATTGACAAAAACATTTTCATGGCAACTAGCAAATTAAAATTATAATATTTTCATTGTAATAAATGATACAGACGTTATCAAAAAACTATAAATTAAGCATAAGGAATATGTAAACAATGGCCCGTTATTATTATTAAGTGCGTCGAGCTCCGGTCTAGGAAAACTGACTCCTGTAATCGTCGTTTCCCAAAGATATACCATAAGTATATTAAGTTAACATACAGTTTTCAAATACATTACTGACAAACGTTGGAATAAGTACTAGAATAGGTGTTTCACATATTTGAAAAGTTTCCAAAAAAACCTCTGGTCCATTAATTTTATTTATGTATTTATCTTACAACATAACAATTTGGAGATTTACATGTGCCCTGTTGAAAAGGGCGCAGCAACAGACAAGGGCAGGGCTGATAGCGGTAGCCTTTGTCTGTATAAATGTGTGTCCAAATAAATACAACTTACTTATTAAAAAAATCTAAAACTTTTGCCCATGGTACATTTGATTTCTTCACGAATTACCATGAAAAATGAGTAGGTACATTAGAGGAAGTGTGAAAGTAAGGGTGGGAGAAAATAAAGAGTGGAAGGTTAGCGTGGTTTGGACATGTGATGCTTAGATAGGAGATGCATATCACTAGGAGATGTATGGAAATGGTAGTGCAAGGAAGATGAGCAAGAGGCCGCCCGAAAAAGACATGGATGGAGTGTGTGAATGAGGACATGCGAGAGAAAGGATTGAGTGTGGAGATGACGCCTGATAGAGGAGAGTGGAAGAAGAAGATTTGGTGTGCCGACCCCACCTAAGTGGGATATGGTAAAGAAAAAGAAGAAGACGAATAACCATCGAATCAAAGATTTTTTATGTTGCTATGCTTAATTTTCCATAATAGGATTTTTCTACTTAATATTTTGATGACTACAGTTGGTTGGCTCGTCGACGTTTATCCCACAGACGTCTGGCCTCCCACGTTTGCTCATTACTTGATTTTGCTTTTTTACCAGTTTGATAGTAGAGTAAAGGACAAAGAGTGTATTTCAGGAATATAATTATATCAAACCTTCATATAAAATATGTATACTACACATATACTCGTATACTTCGTGATAGTCGTGTAAGACAATTAGTATAGTCATGCTAATTAAATTCTATTAATATTATAAATGATAGTAATAAAGGTGTGAATGTGTATGTGTTTATGTATATGTATTTTTTTAATAGTCATGATAAATAAGTCGTAAATAAATTATGTATATAGTTTAATCTGTTCATATCCAATAAAAATACTATGATTTTCAGCCATCAGAACGTCATAAAAATGGTTTTTAATAACTAATTTAAACTTCATATGACGTCATTTTGACGAAATGCTTACAAAATTTAGGAACGTTTTCATTTTTGTGTTAATTTAAAGTACCTTTATCGAGGTGCTATATCATCCCCATTTGTCTGTTAGATAACGGAAGTTTCTGGAAAACTTTTTCGTTTCAGTAAATTAAGTTTCTTTATAACATATGAGTACTAAAACTTGTCCATTCCGAATAGTATTGTATGATACAGCTCTGACTATGAATTTGTTTTCTACAAAACACACCTTGTTTACTCGTATCAACAACTAATTCTAGGTCCTTTATAAGTCCCCAGTAACAGGCAGCTCAAAGATATTTCTCGAAAACCTACGAAGGGTATTAAAAGCCTCTGAATAAATTAGTGGGCGACTAACAGGCGACTCAATAAATGTTGAAATTGAGTTTGTCGTTGGCTCGTCACTGAAACAGATTTAGGGATTCTATTTCATGCGAGTAAAACAAATGTTCATATTCAAATGGTCTAGGTTACATGTTATTTTCATTAATTATAGGTAGATATATTTAGAAATATAAAATAAAACTCCGAATTTCTTTCATAAAAGATACCTATTTCATCTGACATTTAAATATCCAAAAATTTTTATTTAGTTTTTTTAGACCAAAAATCTTTTGCTTGTGATCGAAGTTCTTCGGATATAAAGAATTATTCATTCGTTTATGAACGGTCTTTGATCCTAAATCAACATCAAGAATGATCTTTACAGAGTTTTTTTCTCTATTAACAAAACATTGAATAGAAATAAAAATTAGAAAGTAGGTTCTGTCAAAGGCTTTGTACATTCTCCTCTGATAACATATTGCTAAACTGTTGTAAACAAAACCTAATTCAATTTTAGCTACGTTGCTCTTAGCCCTATTTACATAGAATATTTGGCATTTGCTCTTCCATGCAAAGCGGGATTATTAGTTTTAGGAATTCCGTTCAGATGTGTTGCAAATCTCATCAGGAGTTAGTGTTTAGGTTTATTATAGTCTCATTTATGAACCTTTCTCATAATGAGAGAACGCTTGAATCTAGAGAATCACGATTACTTCAGTTAGAAATCCTGAGTAGAGCTGCGGGATACAGCCAGTATTTCTACATATCCGACACCAATACTTCTCTAGTTGTTGAAAAGATAATGTAAATTCAAGTGGTTAGTCTGTGTCGAAAATCCCACGACGGTTTTGTATACAAATGCAAAGTGGTTGTCTGCGCATTTTATGTTTGCTGAGATTTATACAGGAAATCTAAAATCTAGACTAGTTTGTGGTTAATTTTATTTGTACTCAGTGTCTAGGGAACTCGTATGAAAACAACATTTGTCTAATTTATTAACTTTACATTCTCACATTCTTTTAAATGTGAGAATGTAAATAAAATTTTAATAAAAAACTAGTTTCCAAAATATCTGATAGTATTTTGGAAACTGCTTACCTAATTTATTATCAACCGTGCCTAATGCGTAAACGTGTAGTCGACATTATTTCGTTACTTATATATATCTATCTATCAATAGCTCCCAAAATACGTAGACAAACCTACTCCCAGTAGAATTAAAAAGGTGTGCCCAGATACAATATAATACGCCTACGTTTTCGCAATTTCACACCCAGTTTCCAGTGACGCCGGCATCCAGTCTGTCCACGCTTCTATTTCTGCCTACGCAGTCTAGCCATAGATAAACACTAGTGTTTCTAGCAAGTCTAGCTATGTCTGCCATATAAATTGCTATCATTAACGCGAATAGGTTACATGTCTGGATCGAATACTATTTAGTTTAATGAAGCCTCAGACATAATCAATATAGTTAATAACAAAATACAACAACATTTTTTTTATTTGGCACAGTAAATAACTACATATTGATAAGGAATTTAAATGCTTCCAAGCAAGATTGAAAACAATTGTATAATTTAATAAAAAATATATTAATCCATTTAGTATCTACATTTTGTATATATATAAATGATTAGTTTCATCAGATAAAAAAGGTTTCAAATATTTGCTTTAAAATATAGTGATTTTAAAAATAAAGATATGCTAGTTTCATAAAATGCATTTGTTACAAAATGTTTTTGAAACATGAATATCCTTCTATTATTTTAATAAAAACCTGTAGGTAATTTAAAATCGACACAGGTGGCACATATGAGTATAGTAGGAGGCAAAAAGACTTATGATGATGATGAAAGTAAGTTAAAAATAAATATCTCAGGTCTCATGATTTGTAGAACCAAATTATGTTATGTTACCGTTTTTAAAATACGATCTCTATGTTTTGCAAACAGTGGTTGTAAGACCATATTGCTACAACTTCAAAAACGTAAAGATTCTCATGCATCGATTTACCCATTGCTTTTTAAGCATCGTAAGTTGAGACTGTGCAGTGTTACCAGAATTATGTTAACTATTTTTATATTAACACAACTTTTTAAATGGCGCTTCTATTGATGTCCTCTCCGGATCAGTATAAGCATATGATATGTATAGACATCATCATTTTAAGACTTATATTGCAACAACGTGTGAATACAAAAGACTTTAAATTGTACCAAAAATGCCAGCACCACTCAAAATGATCTTTTGTAAAAAGAGACTGACACTGTTGTAATTAAGAAGAAATCGAAAAACAAACTGTTATGTGGAAAAAAAAAAATGGTTTTTGTTATTGGTTATGAAAATACATACACAATACAAATGTACAGAAGTACCTATCTAGTATCATAATAAAATATTTATTATCA
This sequence comes from Mellilla xanthometata, assembly GCA_035578125.1. Lineage (NCBI taxonomy): Eukaryota > Metazoa > Arthropoda > Insecta > Lepidoptera > Geometridae > Mellilla > Mellilla xanthometata. The sequence continues at coordinate 8,517,801 of JAPUBQ010000013.1, forward strand.
AATCAAAAGGTTATAAGTGTGAATTATAATTTATAACTTATAAGTAAATAAATAACAGACTCGAAAAGGCATCAACAAATTCACAGCCATGGCAACATCGGTGACAAAGTGTTTGAAATCTGATAACAATATCAATATCAAAGCACTCAGTCTACGTTTATACACAATATATGTAGAAGCAATAAGAAACCCGAGCATCGAGTTTTCATAGTAGCTAGTATACCTTAGTAAACAAGCCAGCGACTGAGCGACTCTTTTCCCAGAACTACGAATGGGTATCACAGATTGTTGTCAGTAGATACAGCAAACATATATTGTTTGTAAAAAAAATAAAAAAATTGTTTAGTTTTATCTGTCACTTAGCGGTATACATATACATTTGAACGAGTGTATTTATGTTTGTGTGTTCCCTTATAATTTCTAAAAATGCAAACATACTCGTACTATAATTTTTGATTGTCTTGAAAATGAAAAATGAAAAATATTTATTAACTAACTTATTAATAGATTACATATTTTCTTGTGACTACTTAACTAGGCAAGGCCTGAATCTAAGTAGTCCAATTCAACCTGTGTGCATTTTAAAATTAATTTAACCTCTAACAAGACAGTAAAACAAATAAAACAATCTTGTCAAGTCTTGTACCAATCTTGTCCTGGTTCGACTTGTAACAGCTGTAATGTTGTCGATACATATTTCCGCTGGGCGTCCTAATCTCCGCTTCTCTAGCCTCGACCACAGAACGGTAACTTAGTAGTAAGAAAAGAAGCTTTGAGCTTCTATTCTGAAAGGCACGTCAGTTGAGAACCTCCTTTAGCAGTATTATTTTAATGAGAGAATGAATATTGCATCTCTGTACATAGTTTTTGTTACTATGCATAAAGCGCCTGTAACTCGGCTAATTGAGGTGATATGATACGATCGATGTTAAGCAACGTTCAATCGTCTTTATATGGGTGACCATACAGAAGGCTGTTATTAAAAAAGTGGCATTTTTCATCTGGGTGCTACCGTGAGTCGGATGCCACGTTAAATTGTAGGTCCCAGCTGTAAATCTCAGTACAAGCAGTCGTTAAGCCCAGTCAGAGGCCTTCGAATGGCTTGGAAACTTTCGATAACAGAGCTTTGCCACATAGCTCATACGAGAAAGAATAAGTTACTATGACTTACAAGTTGCGGTAAATGCTGTATTTGCGGCGATACTCTGCGATACCCAGCATTATTGTTCCTCTGAAATAGTTGTGATGTGAGTGTGCGAAGTTCAAAGCTTGTGCCAGCTCATTAGGCGGTTGTTTATGTGATTTCCTTATTCGAACACAGGGTGCTACTATGTAAGGGTCGTTTTATACCGGTCTTTGATCTAAGGCGATCATGACCTTTCATATTTCATTTATTTTTGCCGTCATTGATATCCTAATAAGTTATTTACTGGCCTTGATTCATTATTAATTCCCCGAATGATTATTCATCGTAGTTACGAATTTATTGTGGAACGAAACTCGTGCAAAAAATAATGTTTTGAAATCGTATACAAAACTGTACCTAGTATCTAAAATACTTGTAGTTCTCGTAATAATAAACCTCGCAAAGAAGACTTATTTGGGTTTTTTTATAATTACCGCAGCTGTATATAACTTTATAGCCTTAAGAATTACTTGACCAAATTCTATTCATATTCAGAAAATCTTTTAGGATTTTTTTTTGATCCAAAATTACGACCTCTACACACAAATCATACACACATAGATTCATTTAAAACAAATACACATACATCATACATACAGACGAAAAATAATAGTAGTTAAAAAAAAAACTAAAAAACACACTTATCTGGCCGTTTTAAGTGGGTCAAAATCGCGCCCAAAGAAGTCGGTTACAAACAAACATACAAACAAAAATACAAAAAAAAACTAATAATTTTATCAAATTAAGTAGTGTATTGTCATCGGTCCTCAATAAATCTACAAAGTTTCAACGAAATCTGGCCGTTTAAAGTGGGTCAAAATCGCGCCCAAAGAATTCGGTTACAAACAAACAAACATACAGGTGAAGCTAATATAAAGCGTGTAAAAACATTGACAGCTATTGCAGAGACTTCGCTCACTTCGTTCGTTCGGTCGGATAAACTTATCTTCTAATACAAAAGCCAACTTAAGTAAGTCGTTTTACGACATTGCAAAATGTACTAATGTCTTGTAAGCCAAAACACATTCATTGTTCACTAATCCCTGCATACGCGTTAAATGCACGTGTCGAGTTTCAAAGTGCAATTAATTTACTTAGTAATTACCTAAACTTAACATCTGCAGCGCAAACAACAATTTAGAGAAACTACATACATAATGAACAAGACTACAAATTAAATGCAACCGCTCAAAGTAGCTGTAATAAAAATATATATGTACCTATAAGCACACTCAAAACTCCGACTATTTTTAGACGTTATTTAAGTGTTAAAAACTTAGCATAAATAATGAAGACTAAGTGGCCAACCGTGCAGTATAGAAACAGAAATAGACGAATAGCAAATAAACACATTAGTTACGTCACGGTGGCGAATAGTGCATTACTTACTTCAAATCTGCCACTGAATCCTCGCATAGTTTTTCTAAAATAGCTCTTAGTGCGTGAGAGTATAGGTTCATATTAGTATGTAGATTTGTAAGTGGATGCGCTGCGTGTACGCACCCAAGCCATGTATCAAAGTGTCGTGAGCACGGCTAGGAATGCGTCACTCATTACTAGTTATTTTAATTGCATTGAGTAATGAGAGACAGTAGATATGCTAGCCAAGATTTTGCCACCGTGAATTCTTTCTGAATGTCAGTCACATTGTGTGCGTTTTTTTCTTCATTAATGATTTAAAGCGTATGAATGTGCTAAGATCTCAATGTACTAACGCTGTTTTAGAATTGGGCATGAAAAACATTTCATTGTAAGTTTGAATAAATATTATTATTTATTCTATTGTTATTATAATGCATTCATATTATTAAACTATAATAACTATAAAATGTAGCATATAATTTGAGTCCATATTTATAATGGAAACACAAATAAACAGAGGAGGTATTCGTTTCGGAAATTTATAATACCATTTTGAATATTTTTTGATAATAACTTAATTTTAGCGCTTCGTTATTGTTGAATTGCACAGACAACCACATTTCAGAATGTTAAATATGTATGTATCATTTTGGCTTCTGTGATTTAATTTCTTTTCAGGACATCTGATACTTTGTGTGCCTTACTTCATTTTCGACGGAGTTGGGTTAGTTTGAAAATTCTGACAGCTCAGACGGACATCCGACCACCTTACGTCCGCATATCGTTAGGGTTCAATCCCAGCCAATGAGCTCGAGCTTTTGATGAAGGAAAACATCGAGGAAACCATAGCATAGTGGAAGAGCATTTACTATTTATCGGTTGGCAGATTGAACTAACGGTTGGCTTCTAATAAAATGTCATCTCGTCCAGCATTTGTTAGGTGTCAGTATTAAATACCCTGACGTAGATCCCATTGTTCCAGTTACGCTTACAACCGGTTATTTACAGTGCACATAATCCGTGCAAATGTCAGGAATACTCTTATTTATCTGTGGTCGGATGCGTGCGCGCACGACGTCAAATTAATGATTGTGCTACGTTACATGTCTGTCGCACGATGCAAGCTCGCGAGTTGTACTACCAACTACGAGTACTATAATACACGACACTCATTATCTTATAAATAAGATGAAATGAAATGAAAAATATTTATTTACTAACTTATTACTAGATTACATATTCTCTTGAGACTACTTAACTAGGCAAGGCCTGAATCTAGGTAGTCCAAATAGATTGAATAATAATTTTTTGCGTATTTGTAGGCAATTTGTAGAACTTTGATTGGAATAGTTTATTACAGTTCGGAAAAGCTTACTTAATTTGGCGATCCGATCGGATCAAATGTTAAATTTTTCTTTACATTACTTTACGGCCGAGACCAAAGCGAGTAACATTAAAATAACAAATTATTGTCAAAATACGTGTTGTAAAATACGTGAGATACAAGTGAGTATCATTAAGTAAAGTTAATTATTTCTTAAAACTTGTACGTTCAACATTAAAGTATAATTATTTTTTGACGACCTCGTTGGCGTAAAGGTTACCATGCCGGTCTGCTAATCAGAAGGTTCCGGGTTCGATTCCCGGCCCGGTCAACATCTTTGTGCTTAACTAAATTTTTTGGCTGTGGGTCTGGGTGTTAAATATGTATTTATATATAATATGTATGTATGTATATGTAGTGTACCAGTTGTGTTAGCAACCATAATACGAGCTAGAAAAGGTTCAGTATGGGGCTAACCAGCCGTGTGTGAAAGTGTCCTAATATTTATTTTATTTATTTACAATTAGTTCAAATATAAAAGTTTTGTATTAAATTGAACAAAAAAGGTATATTTTTGAGTATTTACTTTTTTACTCCTTTTCTACGCTACGCTACGATTATTTTACTTCTGATGTAAACATATAGGTATTTTCACCACTAAAACAACTCTAGTTTCATAAGTACAATTCTTTCTATTTTCTTTAGTCAGCCAGCCACCCTCATATTACTTATTTAGTTCATCTAAAAAACTTAAGTTTTGTAAGAAAATATAGAGTCGGGTCAAAATCGGTTGATTCATAAGTCTAATTTGGGCATATTTTATGCGTTCTGAGAATGGACTATAAAATAACCGTTTCATATCGCAGTTGCCCTCCAGTCGTATCGACTTGTTATTGATATTGTTAAATACCCATTCGTACACTACACAAAATTTAGGCTACTAAACTTTATTCGTTCACGTACGTTTTTGTTTGAATATTTTTTTTATCTCTATTTACTTCCAAGTAAGATATAACGGTGAGGCAATACGCTTATGTTATATTTATGTGTAAAGTTGTATATTAAGTTCAATTAAATTGCTCATCTAAACCTAAAAGTTAACTCATTCGACGGAAATGTGTTAACATTGTGCGCTACTGCACAGCATAAGTTTTATACAATGTTAGAAGCTAACACAACCCTCTTATTAAACTAGGTATCTGGTTGGCTTAATTATTAGTTCAGTTATATGACTCGAAATCCTATGATATATCCGCTAAATATAAGTTGTGGCAAAAATGTATCAACATTTTTGTACAATAGTAACTTTGAAACGTTTCACGAGTTTTGAAACTTTATCTCAATAGATATGAGACCGGAAGATATAAAATTAAATGACATGTAATTGTTGAATAACATAACTAATGTAATTTAATTTGCTATACAAAGAGGCAACTCGGCTGGTATTTTAGGCACGCATCCCACATGCACTGGTTTTTCAGATTAGATATACTAAAAGTATAATTTAATTAATTTTAGATTAGATTTACGAGTACATTAAGTTATATTGAATTCGTGGTTGAATTTTAACGGGATCAAATTTTTTTTTATTATAAATATTATCTTTCATAATAAATAACAAAATATATATTTGTATTAAATCATTTTGTTAGAAAATACCAAAATCTACCTACCAGTTAAAGCGAAGATAAGGGCAAATACTAGATTTTACAGTTAATTATTTCGCTATATGATTAAACTAGTTAAAAAATCTAAAAATACGTTTTTTTTCATATTGATAAGTCTGATTAGTTTACTATTTTGTAGATTGTTTTTATCATTTATGATTTGTAGCTAAAAACTGTAAAATCAAATTGCTATCCATATCTTCGCCTTAAAGATGCTACGCCAAGTAACAATGCTAATACTTTTGGTAATTTAAATAATATCTCTTTTATACAAATATTTTGCTAACATTTTTCACTGTAGGTACTCAATTCAAGCGAGTCAGGGATTTAAATTTGATTCCATTATTCGTGTGAGAAATAAATGGAATAACTTTAAAAGTCTTTTACAAAAAAATGTTGTAATGATATGCTGATTTTTTTTTGGATTTAGTATGATTTGTCGTATTTTATATCCCTTTTAAATTTTATAGTAACAAATATTTCTCTCAACGGCTCTCATTTTGTTATAGATGGTTTTGTATTAAAAGGGTAAATTAGCAACACTATAACGTTATGCTAAGCCTCACCTCACCTCAGTTAGTGGAAATGAGACGGTCTCCCGCTGGGAACTAGGTGTAGTTACCATACTGGTCAAGTGCGGGTTGGTAGATGACGTATATTCTTCTTCTTCTTATACGTCTTTTATTATTCCTAAGTTTACACCGCGGACCATGTAGGTTTCCTCACAATGTCTTCTTCACCGTATGACAACGGTACGGGAGCAAATTCAAAAAAAAGTCAAGGGCGGATTCAAACCGGGGTGCAACGGATTGAAAATTCACTACTGTTTTGACAAGCCACACTCGCTCTAGTCTATTTTCACAATATATATCCTAGGTAACAAGATATTTCAATAAGCTTTAATTACACATAAATATTAATCAAAACCCAGACTAGAGCTCACAGATATGATTGCTTCTTCGAAGTGGAAGCCAAAATTTTACCCCAATTCAAGAGGTTCAATAATCATAAATTATTTTTCTCAGAATTGCCAACATATTAATTTGTTGATATAGTAACTGCTTTAAATACACGAATTAAAATAGAAACACTCTGAAACAAAAAACACTTTCAAAAGGAGTAATTTTATTTTTTTCTTGTTTTCGAGGAAACTGATTCAGGAAAAAACTCGCTCTTCCGAGAACTTACCGCAAAAAATTGCGTCTTAATAGGTATATCATTAAGATTGCTGGTAAAGGCGTTTGGTTGTAATATAAAATATTAAAAAGATGGTATGAATTCAACAACAAATTACCTAAATTAAATTATTAATCTTAATTTGCAAAGTTAACAGATGAGAGCTTGGCTTAGCTTTCATTTACAAAACGACGTAACGATATTTTTCCTACTGCATTTGACTGATAATATTATTATACACTAGCTGCGCCCCGCTATTTTACCCGCGTTAATTCGAAATCCAAAGTAGCCTATGCCATAATCCAGAGTTTAAACTATGTCCGTACGAAATTTCATCGAAAACAGTTCGGTCGTTTGAGCGTCAAGAAGTAACAAACATACACACTCACACTCACACATAAACTTAAGCATTTATATTATTTGTTAATTCTTAAATAAATTTATGTAAACCGTATTCAACTCTTTTTAAAAGTTTTGAAGCAGTGCTTGAAGTAAACTTTCAACTGACTATAACTTTTTTTGACGAAACAATTTTGACAACGCTCCTAATTATATGTGATTCACGTGTGAAAACCGCCGAGTCTGCCGTTTCTTTTAGAGTTCATTTAAATATTTATACATGTGCAATATCATCAATCCAGCAACAGTTATTGATTAAAATATATCATACCGCCAACGGCGTTTTGTTAGCTAAGACAGGGGGTAATAATAAATATATATATTAAAAAAAAACTGTTAATAATAAAAACCTAAGACATGGGGCATATCATCCTGTATTCATTTATTCTAAGCATCCTTGAACACGGATGTTTGGGAAATTTCCCGGGAAAAGTTTTCACAAAGTCAATAGACGAATGGTACCTATTTCCCCTCATACAGCTAAGTATTAAATTTTCGTGGCAACAAGAACTCAACCTACTTGTCTTCGTGTTCGTTTCCAAACTGAAGTTGATATGTAAACAAGTCTGTTTACTTGCTCAAGCGTGGGTGGGCTAAGTTTCGTGCCAAAGGTTTTATGTATTGAACTGAGAGATAACAGCCTCAGTCTAACAGACAGTCGAGAAATTATGTAGATGAAAACCTACATAATAATCTTTTTTGTTCTGAGTTTTTTACTTTTTTAACGGAGAAAAGAGCGATGTGTCCCCAAAAATGATTGAAGATATTGTCAAAACTATTTTTAGAAAACTGTTTTGGTCTTCATACGGTCTTAATATTAACGCAGATATGTTTGGCTATTGATGTTTCGATGATGATATCGTTGGTTGAAAATTCCCAAGTTTAAGAAGAAATTCCTCATTTACTAGATATCCAAGCAAAAACATAGGTCTGATTATGAACCTGAGTAAACCAGAAACTCAACAAAGCCCCAGGATAGAAGTGTTAAAATAAATTATCTTTATTATAATTTAACTTAATGCATCTGTCGCCTACCTAAGGAAGCTAATTAAACAACAAATGTAATTTCAAAATCTAGATAATCCCTGTATTAACATTTTGTGATAGCGGCCATATTGGATTTGAATTTTATTAGTTTATGAATTTTCTGTATTACAAAAACATTCTTTGAAGGGTAAATCTTCCAATCGAAAAAAAGCTGAATCAAAATCGATTTATCTGTTCGAGAGCTACGATGCCACACACAGACAGACACACACACGCACGAACAGGTCAAACTTATAATACCCCGTCGACTTTGGATCGTGGGTTCGAACATAAAATCATTCCCATCAAACGTGCATTCGCCCTGTGGCGATAAAAACTTACTTAGATGTAAATGTTTATGCCATAACGGTAACGGTTAAAACCTAAGATGAAGTTTTTGATTTGTTGTAAGCCAAGTAAAGTTAAAAAACATACAAGATTTTATATTTTATTACATTACTTACGTATAAGTATACTACATATACATACATAAATACTTTATATTCATATTTTACACCCAGACCTACAAAGTTAGTTCAACACAAAGGCCTTGGCCGTTCCAGGAATCGAACCCGGAACCTTTAGGTAGGCAGTCCGGCATGGTAACCATTACGCCAACGATGTCGTCATAGATACTAAATACTCTTGCTGGCACATCGAAGATTCGCATAACACAAAGATGTTGACTTGGCAAACAGTTTGGGGATGGAGAAACCGATGAGCCTATAAAATTATAGCACCAATAAAAGTAGTTTGGTATTTGCGAACCAAATTATTCTCGGTCGACTCAACTTGCCCACTAATCGCTTTTGCATATTTCATGATTTTCCCGCTAGGTTTATTTATTCTAGTGCGAGAAAGCTTTAATACATGAATGCGAATTTTAATATAAAAAAACATGGATGTCACAAACAATATTTAGATATTATCTGAAAATAGAAAGGGGTACTCGTGTTGTTGTGAAAATGTATGTAGTCGAATAACATACCTATTATAACAACGTATACACGTGACCATAAATTGTCAAACAAGACTTGAAATTAAATAAGTGGAAGATCTGCCGTTGAAATTTATATTATTCCACTACAGCTACCTATATTTTCTGAGCTTTTGCATAGATACCATATTGAAACTTCTCAGGCATACCCGACTAGCAATAACATAAAACCGCAGTTTCCCAGACAAGCCCTCTAATCCTCTACACAAGATATGAAAACTTGGTGGTGGCAATTGCACTCGAGGCTTGAAAGCCTCGTTTTCACGGCTCGAGACTGCCATTAAGAAATGCACCCTGTTATGAGATTGGTAGACTACACCCATTTTACATAGACCCCTGTAGATGTTTGAAATACCAGCCCTTGTAGGGCGGATTGTGCTCGCTGAAAGGTCCGGGAGATCTTGCTATATGGTTATATGGCTTAGGGATGCTTGGTATTTCTAGCTCCAGAAATAGAATTGAAGCACGAATTAATAATCATACTCAGCTTGTTATGTAGGTATAAGTAGTGTTTTATAAGCTACCTTCAAACATGAACAAAACAAAATTGTGTGGGCTTCTAATTAACTTGTTATTACTTTGAATAAGCTAATAAAGTTTTGTACTATCAAATTGAAACAAATTAACAAACGTTTAAAATTATAATAGAACATTTACTTCCAAAAGTACTTACAACATATAGAATCAATTGTTAGGTAAGTACGGTACTTATTATTTATTATTACATACCAGGAATGAATACGTAAACATTATTTGTCAAGAGCTTATCAATAAGACCGGAAATAAAGTAGATGTTTGTTACCTTCAACTTTATTTGGGTTCTCTCAAACTAACTAAAGTTTTGTTCCTATTTTAGAAGTAAAATTGAAATACTTATTATTAAGGAGTTCCTTTTACGCGAAACAATGAATGCTGGATTTCGAGACAATCTGTGAATGTAGCGAGGAAAACATACAAATGCGTTAAAGTTAACCTTATTTTGTTTTAGCCTTCACAAAACGAATTAATTATTGATCACATAACTAAATTGGTATGTTGGTAAGTTACCAAATTAAATATTTGCTTATAGAAAAGTTTTGCAAATCTGAATATACTTAATTAGTTTCTGAGATAAGAAAGAGGTAGTTTCAAGATCAATTACGTTTCACGCGAGGTCTAAATGCCTGCTAATGTTCTAGCCATCTTCGAATTTTTTGGTGTTTCATTGATCTCATTTTGCAACTTAAAAACTTTACTCGTTATTTTCCAAACGTCCTTAAAACAATAACCAGACATTATAAGTTTTGCAAATCGCCGAAATAAGGGCGGTAAATACGGCAACCCTATGCAGGGGTTGGGCGGAATCTGCCCTTGCGAAAAAACTGGGTTACTAGGTCATCACTGCATCTACCGCGACCCGGCCTATATGCCAGATGCAAATATACCCTAGTTAATCTTAACTTGCCCACTCCTCGTGTGGGAGAGATTAAAAAAACATCTTTATTTGAGCAAAAACACATTTGTATATGTAGTATATTGACACAAATTTGATTTAGGAACTAGGCTTAGAAGTATATTTATGTTTAGATAATGGCCCCTGAATCACAAACGAGGTACATCCTGTGTTGTAGGATTCAGTGCAATCCCTTAGACTCTAATATTACAAAAATAATTTAGGAACGATTACTAAGAGAAAAGTAAATAAATAAATAATAAGTAATTATTGGAATATAAACGTAGGGTATTATATAAATATAAAGTGTAAATGGTAACTAACACACTTAAGGCAGATTAAAACTTTAATGGTGGCTTCAGTACATTTAGACAAATAACTAGAATAAACTCTAGGATTTTAATAATTTACGGGAATAATGTTTTCCTATACAAAAAGCGTTTGTTTGACGCGTGGATAAATGTATGGAGGTAGGTTTTTTTTTCGCGTATTCCTAAAAGTAGTGGAACAGTAGCAGTTTACTTAAACCTACTAAAGCTCATTTAAAAGGTTTTTAGCGTTACCAGTAACCCTTTAAACTTGAAAATGAAAAAAAGTCATTTGTAATGCAATTTTACATAAATATTTACTCTGTTTCTTTATAAAAAGCTTTTGCTTGTGCTTACTGCAGTTGAGACAAATCATAGTGTCCTTCAACGGAATATATACTTTGATTTAAGTAGATATATTAATGTCCCCTTCAAATGGAGCGTTACTTATCAATATAAAGAAAATTGAAACCAGTTATTTAATGGTAGCCTATTTCATTTACTTCATGTACTAGTATATCTCGATTCAATAAAGAACATATTTCAACTAGCTTCCTCCTGCTTACACTCATTAATCATAATAATCTACATTGGTAAATAAAATTTTACACGTCACAAATTTATAACATTTTATTGTTCATTTTAATACATTTTAAAAGTCATCAATGTCGTAGAGGTTATGCAAGTGAGAGAATGTTTAGTTGACCAGCGACAGACCGCGCATGACCTAAGTAGTTGAACTTACCTACTAGTATAAATACAAAAGTAGGTAACAGAGTTATTCTAAACATACTCGTGTAAAGGAAAGTTCCCATTCACGTGCCTGCGTGAAACTAGGTAACCTTACCAAAGTCAGACTAATATGGCCAAATCGGGAAATAAAGCTAATACATTCTCGTATTAATTGTTTGTATATGTTACATGCGAACACATAGTATTAGGTATTTGCTGGATTAAATTGAACACGTGGTGATATTTTTCTTAATCTTATATATAAAATTTCCGTGTCACAGTGTTTGTTACCGTACTCCTCCGAAACGGCTTGACCGATTTTTTCCAAATTTTATATGCGTATTCAGTAGGTCTGAGAATCAGCTACTGTATATTTAGAAATATATTTTTTTTTTACTAAGGCAATACAACGTTTGCCGGGTCAGCTAGTAAAAATATATTTTCGATCTAAAATTCTCAAAATGAAATCTTTGAACTTTAGCAAATCTTTGTTTGAATCTCATTATGAAAATTATATATGTATGAACATATAACGTACCTACCTTTAAAATGCCGAACAAAACAAATCATAAAAGTTTGAAATGCCTACGAAATCTTACTGAAGATAATACATACTCGAGTAACTTAAGTAGCCAAAATATATAGACCAACGACTATTATGCTTTGGCTTCATTCTCAGAGATAAAGTTTTACCAGTTTGTAGGCGTGTTATCACGTACAACCTCCACATATTGTACATATATCCCATCTAATGAAGCCATTCGCAAAATTCTGATCGAACTTTAATTAAGTTCGTTTGATCATTAGTTATCTATCCACATTTATCTATTTGTGAGATTGCATCAATTATGCCAAAAAAGCGAAAATATATATACATAACGAGTATTTGTTTCGTAAAAAGCCCGCAGTAGCGACGGCGACGGAAACGCGCTCGGTTTAATTCCCACTAATTAAAATGCTTTATCTTTCCCAGTAAATATCCAGCGAAGGAAAAAAAATGTTATGTTCTCTTATTTTTATTTGTTTCGACTCAACATCGGGTTATTAAAAACGAGTTTTTATGTTCACAGAAATGTAGTTATGAAACTTTATTAAAAAAAATACTTTTCCAATGCAGATTATTTGGATCTGTGGCGTAGGCGTCACGTCATGACGAAGTTTGCCTTGTAAGTTGATTTTATGTAAGCTACTTTTAAATATATATTTTTTAATTGTTTTGTCATTGACCTCGGTCGTAAAGTAAGAAGAATAAATCAAACACCTATAGATTTTCTTAATAGATAATGAATAACGAAATGTTTATAAACGAAATCGATCGTTATATTGTATTTTTAAATTCAATCTACTTCTTTTTGTATAAGACAAGATGCAGAGATTATGTAGAGAGTTTTCAAGCCTGCTCTATGGTTCCAGGCATTGCTTAGTTTTTTTTTTGGTTCGATTCCAATATAATGACCGAACAAGCGAAGCGAGTGAAATCTCTGCATTAAGTGGCCAACTTTAGGTACTTTCTTCAGTCTGTATGTATGTATGTTGGTTCTTGACTATGCTACTAGGCTTTGGTATGTATATTCATTAGAACATTAGACCTTATAAATCTTTTAAAACATACAAAAAGACGTTATAAATCTTTTAAAACGTTTCATAGAATGATCTGAAACATAAGGCGTAAAGAATGGTTAAACCACTCTTAATATTATGATGTCGATTCTTAGAAGTGGTCACCAAATAAGGCGCAAAGTCGACTGAGCTTACAGAGTCAAAACTCAAACGTGTATTCCGTACACTGTTTACTGTGTTGCCATACCTTGTTGAAAAATTTCGTTGAACAAGAAGTAATGAAAATACAATTGTGGTTGTAATTTTCTAGGGAACAAAAAATATATCAGAAACTTAATTTTAATGCAATAAAAACTAAAATTTGAACAAAATAGCTACGTATGCTATTTAGTATAATTAATATATGTATCTGTTTGTATCTAAGAAAATGTTTCTAATTTCTAGGTATAACAAAAATGAATCTTCTTCCTCTTCGTATGAGTTATGAGGCCAAGCTCTGGTGTCGAGAGTTTTCAAGCCGACTTCTTCTCGTACTTCGTACTAAGACTCACAGTCGGGTCTACAATTTTAATGTATCATCCGACACACGGTAGCACCCAGATGAAAATGTTACTTGAAAAACGACTGTTTTATGCATGGTCACCCATCCAAACACCGTCCGCATCGATCGTTGCTTAGCTTCGCTGATCACCTACAGGGGCTAAGATGATCTAAAGTTGAACCAAGTAAGTTACATGAAAGTAAAATTTTCACAGTATCCGTAGATCTACAGACGAATCTTAAAGTATGACGCTTTTAAAATCGTGTTCCGTATACATGTCACGCACACACACAAAATTTATGACCTGTGCAGAATACTTGTAGCTACATACATACATACAGAGCTGGATAGTAGTCTCTGCTGAGCGCACACTAGCGAAACGGTTGTAAGTTGTAAGCAAAGATGAATAGCGTAAAGATATGGTAGAATACTCCTGTGACTGTACTATAATCTTAATATATATAAATCTCGTGTCACAATGTTTGTCCTCAATGGACTCCTAAACCACTTAACCGATTATAATAAAAATCGCATACCATGTGCAATTCGATCCAACTTGAGAGATAGGATAGTTTAAACCTCAATTATAGTCGCAATTTTAATTTATTGCTAATCATTGTCTGTTATTATTTGACAGTCACAATTATCTGTTAACTCCAAATGATTCTAACAGATGTCGATACCTTTCGACTGAGTAAGTAATCAATAGATGGCGCTGCTATGGTAAATCTACGAACGTGTCATATAAGCTACATATCTATTTTTCATACCCCTAAGTGAGGCAAAACAACGTTTGCCGGGTCAGCTAGTTACATATAAATATTGTTATGTAAACAGTTTTATTATATTACTTCATCATTTGCCTCTAAACCTACTCTCAGCATATTTGTTTATTTGTATTCCCTTAGGTGAAATAATTGTAAATATTTTCTAATTACATAGTTGCTTTGAAATTAATACGAAAAATTGAAATGAGTCTTTTAAAAAATGTGCAAGAAAAGATGTCCAGACTAGAGTAAGTATAATAAACCTATGTCACTGTAATTAACAAAAAAGTATTTTTTCGTGAAAGGACCTGGGCTTGTTGTCACGATGTGCTTGTACAAGAAAACTCCTCCGATTAGAAAAAAGCGAGTGTGGCTCAGTGGTAAAAACGTCTTCTTTTCATTCAGACGTCCCCTGGTTCAATCCCGGCCCTTCACCAATGACTTGTTTTTCAAGTTATGTGTGGATTTGCACTCGTTTAATGGTGAAGGAAAACATCGTGAGGAAACCGACACGTTTGAGGACTGCAAAATCTGAAGACGTGTGTCATCCGCCAACCCTCACTTGGCCAGCGTGGTGGATTATAGCCTATATCTCTCTCTTTGTAAGGAAGGTCCCGAGTCCCAGCAGTGAGAACGTATAGTGGGCTGCTTATGCTTATCTATGCTTATGAATAAAATCTGCGGGGGCTTCACGACCCCCAGTAAGGTTTACGACTAAAGAGAGATGTTTCAAAAAGACGAATACTACACAGTTTTAAAAACTTCTTATCTAAGTAATGGTTTGCTGAACATCTTACGCATAAATAGAATGGCCCTACTTACCGCCCGTCCAGAACCCACCCGATTCCTTGTACAGAGGCTGGTTACTATACAGTAAGTGCGTAATTACGCACACATGTGTACTCGTATTCGTATACGAAAAGGCTGTACGCGACTACCAGTAAAGTGCCACTGTACTACGGTTGTAGCTGGTTTCAATGTGTGCGTTAAGGGTGCGTGTGTGTGTGCGTGGGTGTAAGAGTAAACACACAGAGCTTTCACAGCGCAGCCTTGGCCGCGGTACACGTGCGCCGATAGGGCGGGACACTCCGATGAGTCGATGTCGATGTTTAATAACATTACGCAATCTAATCACGTTACTTTTTATGTGAGCTTTGGGAGCGAAATCTTATTAGGTGCGGGTAAATAGGGATGTTTGCCATCTTAACAGCTAAGTGTTATTTCCAACCGAAAATAATCATATATTTTGTATTACATATTCATTACTATGACACTGGTGGCGATTCAGCGGCACACACGACTAAACTAAATTTAAAGAAGCCCGAGTCTCTTTTCAGCTTATGTGGCCAGAAAGAGACGGCACGCCCTGCACCATAGTCAAACCAACTAAAATCACGTCAAATGTTGAAAATATAGGCGACTTTAGTCCGCACTCACTTGTGAAACGCACGCACTTACCTCTAAAACTGCCACATTCCATATTTGACGTGATTTTAGTTGTTTTGTCAGTAGTTCAGAACGTGCCGTCTCTTTCTGGCCACCTAAGATGAAAAGGGCTTCTTTAAATTTAGTTAAGTCGTGTGTGCCGCTGAATCGCCACCACTGTGTGTTCAGCTAGTCTACTAGTCCCCAATTCAAATAAATAACTACTTATGGTATAATTTTACGACCTCGTTGACGCAAAGGTTACCATGCTGGACTGCCAATCAGAAGGTTCCGGGTTCGATTCCCAGCCTGGCCTACATCTTTGACCTTAACTAAATTTGTGGGCTGTGGGTCTGGGTGTTAAATATATATCTATATTAAATATAAATATGTATGACTGTGTATGTAGTATATCAGTTGCGTTAGCTACCATAACACAAACTAGAAATGGTTTAGTATGGGGTTAACCAGCTGTATGTGAAATGAGTCCAAAAAAAATAAACAATCATACTTTGCTTTATTGATTCCCCGCACTATTCTTTTGTAATACTGGAAGAAAATTTGTTGTATTTTTAACGTTATTGCTTATTAGGCACATCAAAGATTTTCCCTACGTTTGTTAACACTCATTCTCTAAATAAGCTTATTAACGGAGCATGCCTACATAAGAATAGGGTATAAAGTAAGTAGACACAAAGGAAGCATCGACAACCTTCCAGCACCCCTCCCTAGCGGGTGGGGTTGGGGGGTCCTCTTCCCTCTCACTCTATCAGCTGACTGACACGTGCGGGGTTCGTACCTAGTACTAACTGTGTAGTATTCTGTGCGCTACCTTATACCTACTGTCACGTCTAGTGTACTCGGTAACTAGTATGTAATCTGTGGTTTCACGGCAGAATGGCTGGGGTCATGACACAGAATACCTTCCAGTTCCGAGGAATATTTAGATTTCGTCAATAGGCTCGGGCCGAAGAAGCTTCAGGATGGTTCCTTACTCGGCTTCCATCATCTCACTCTTTTAGTTAAAAAAGTATACATCACATACTCGTATAATGTAGCAACAGCATACAAAATAGATTAACATGATATGAAAAAATTACAGCATGATTCTGTAGACATTTATTGCCAATATTGAAAAGGTTTGTGTTTGCCTAGGCTTTGATTGACACTTTCGTGACTACCCCGATTCACCGCCGCTGTGTTTTACTGGCTGTGTCGTGGATTCTTTTGATTCTTGAATAGATATTTTTTGGTAGAGAGTTGGGTTGTTTATAAATTAGTTTAATCGTTTTTGGAGGTCGTGGTTATCATATTTACCGTAAGACTTAGATTATACATTGGTGTAATTTTTTATTGCTTTACGCTTATTATTAAAATTGTTTTATAGCAAATAACGGCACGGATAAAATACACTTATAAATACACGCTTTATAATTATAGATAGGTGAACTTTGGCCGATTTATTTGGAATGCCTTTTACATGGTTTTAAATGGTGGATCTTTTCAAATCGTTAACGTCATATTTGTATGTCCATTCCAATAAGTACATTATTGTACCAATAATTAATTTACTCCAATCATAACAATATATTTACCATACAAAATACTTTGTAACACACACGCTATGTAATATTTAGTAAATGTAATTAAAAATATATATGTAGGATCTAAAGCTTAAAATAAAGTAGTACTAAGAAATTTGAAAAATCCATGTGCAAAGAAATAAATTAAAGCATTTATCGTGCAATTAGACAGATTTCTTGGAATGTTTTAAATCTAAATCACTCTCCAAATATAGCCAAATTACGTTTTAATATAAGGTAAGGAATGTCATTTTCCGAGCGTCAGTCTTTGCTTCGGACATTACTCAAACGCGTAAGAGCAGGCACGTGGTTTATATTCCTCGGCAGTAGAATATCAAGTATTTTGAGCTTTTTCTAACCAAATTATCATTGTTTTGTAATGGTAAAGAATGCAAGCAAGCTAAGTCATCCCAAGAGGGCTAAAATGAATTGTAATCAAGGGTTTCTTCTTCAATTTAGTTTCTTTTAATTTAAAATAAAGAAATAGAACAAGTATAAATGTAGAGTAGTGGGGTATGAAAGAAATGTGTACTAATATAAAAAAAAAATGATGATAGTAAACTACTGCATTTATGTTGCCAAAATTTATGAAGAATCTTTTCATGAAACTATTATAAATCAAAAATTCACATGCTACAAAGATTCTTAAAACGCCTCGTTTCGAGAACATTATTGAAACGCCGGCCACTTTTGAAAAACAAAAAATCTTTGAATTACACTTACTCAGAACACATTAAAGAAAAACAGATACATAATAGCTAAGTACTCATTGTAGATGGCCAGTCCTTCAGTCCGAGATAGGAGCGCGGGTCTGAATGCACAGCGCTGCGGCTTCCCCATATGGCCAAGGCTAGGCCTTTTACGGCTCTCATAAGTGGGCACTCACCCACCGGCTGAACGAGCCAGCCATATCAATGAAGTCGCCATCAATAAAACATGTGCCGCAAACCCGGGAAAGGAAACTGCGAAACGAGAAAAAGAAATATTTGAAAAAGGCATGCGCGTACACTCGATTGTTTGTGCGATTTGAAAGCATTCAATGTAAAGCTGCGGCCGCATCGTATGAATTATTCTCGCTGTTTATTTTTTTTTCTCTGCATTTTCTCGGTATCCTCTTCCTTATGTGGTGTAATTGATGCAGCGATGTTACATAACTAGCGCTGTGTGGGCTCACTCAACCATGTACACTGAGGATGTTGCACATACCTATATATGTACGAGTATATTCACACAAATCCGAGAGTATCTATAATGGTTTCATAGCTACATTTTACAGAGATTTAATGAGTATTATAAATATACATGAAATTTTATTATCGAGTACTGATAAGTGAGCTAAATGAGTTAAAATTAATAATTGCTTTTAAGAAAACCTTTTATGTGTGAAAGGACCGTTTGTTCCGCAACGTTTTCTTTCCCTATAAACTATGTAGCAAGTTAAATAGTTACATTGATAGTACTAAAACAAACGTCTATTCAAACAAATCCTATCATATTCGGGAGTGATCCCTGACTCATTCAACCTGTGAACTCTGTTTCCACGCAAGCTGTATCGTGTCGAGATCTCATTTCGATAGCACGAGGATATAAAAAAAAACACGGTAAGGCTCCGTGGGAACATGTCTATGGCTATAGTAACTATAGAACATACTGTGACTGCATTCCGGAATCAAACATGCATCGAAACCGAGCCTCCAGTTACATCTAGCCAGATACAATCAATACTAACACGACAGCGATAATGGGTTACGATTCCGAGAATGCGCAAGCAGTATCCCAACGTTTTCCAAAGTAATATCGGATTTCGTAAAGGATAATATTGTAAGGTGGTTCGGTCCTTGCGGTCCCTAATGAAGCGGCCGGTCGGGTGCATTCCTCGCGTCCACTTTCTGGGAACGCTTCTTTAATCGTCGGATGGAATGACGGTTTTTACACCATAGTAAGTATGATTTTTCATTGAAATATAAAAAAAAATGTGGCAATAAAAGCACTGCTGGAACGCGTGAGCCGGTAGCGATGGTTGGTTTTTGTAGACTACAAGCCTTAGCTTGTTTCATTATTTGATGACAAAACTGCCTATTTATGGTTTGCGCGAGGCATGGTGTGAATACCGACTCTTTGTCTCATTTGGTGAAAAGGTCGTACTTTTGGTAAGCATTAAGATAGCTTTTATTAGATATTTCAATCCGCCTACGACCGGAGTGTTTGTTGTTTTGGAGTTTGAATAAATAAACATCCATTCCTAAGTGCTTTGCAGGTATAACTTTCTTGTGGCTTTTACCTTGTAGTTACCAAACCTTTTGGCTTTATATATTTATTTTTTTACACATTTCACACACAGCTGGTTAACCCCATACTGAACTATTTCTAGTTCGCATTATGGTTGCTAACACAACTGATATACTACATATACATACATCTTTTATATAGTTACATATTTAACACCCAGACCGACAGCCAACAAATTAAGTTGAGCAAAAAGATGTTGGCCGTGCCGGGAATCGAACTCGGAACCTTCTGATTGGCAGTCCAGCATGGTAACTATTACGCCAACGAGGTCGTCAAAAATATGTTGTGCATGTACATATTTTGTAATTTCTTACCTTTAACCTTTACAGCTAGGATTTAACCATCAGGATGCTTAACCCTACGAGTTAGTGGCACCCCGGCCTAAGGTAAAGTAAGGGAAGTATGTCTATAAATATACGTATTTTAGATACTTTATAACTTATGGATTACTAGCTGCGTCCCACTCGCGTTAATCCGGGATAAAAAGTAGCCAGGGTTTTGCCTATCTCCATACCACATTTCATCGAAATCGGTTAAGCGTGAAGAAGTAACAAACATACACATTTACTCACTTTTACATTTACACACAAACTTTGGCGTTTATAATATTAGTAGAATTGTAATGGAATGGTACGGGCACGTCCCGGAACGAAACTATGTCTCAGGACTACTTTTAGTGATTATTCATAACAAGTCTAATTTCCCCTGTATTCGCAAGGTTCTCAAACGCTCATTAATAATATAGAACGTGATGCAAGAAGGTGTGTAAAGTATAAGTATCGATGCCCTGTGTTCCCATGGGAAGGCGGGGAAGCCTCGCGCACGCATCACGCGAACTTTGGCAAGAAGCGCGAGTTGCGTGGGAAACTATTGTCCGGATTAGTGAAGGTAATAGCGCCTATATATCTTATCTTAATATATATAAATCTCGTGTCACAATGTTTGTCCTCAATGGACTAAAACCACTTAACCGATTATAATAAAATTCGCACACCATGTGCAGTTCGATCCAACTGGAGAGATAGGATAGTTTAAATCTCAAATTATAGTCACAATTTTAATTTATTGCTAATTATTGTTTGTTATTATTTGACAGTCACAATTATCTGTTAACTCCAAATGATTCTAACAGATGTCGATGCCTTCCGACTGGGTTGAGTAAGTAATCAACAGATGGCGCTGCTATGGTAAATCTACGAACGTAATAAAACGTATAAGCTACACTATCTATTTTTCATACCCCTAAGTGAGGCAAAACAACGTTTGCCGGGTCAGCTAGTATAGTATATATACCTAGACATAGCTCGGCTAAAGTGACCTGACGCGATCATCGCGGTTAAGCAACGTTCGATGCGGATAGTCTTTGGATGGGTGAGCCTGCACAAGGCTGTCTTTTAAAGAGTGCCATTGTCATCTAGGCGCTACCGAAGGTCGAATTACACATTAAATAGTAGGTCTCGGCTGTTAGTCTAAGAACAAGCAGTTGATAAGCAAAGACAAAGCCTTCGGGTGGCTTGAAAAACTCTCGACACCAGAGCTTTGCCACTTAGCTCACATGAAGAAGATGAAGTAAAGCTAACATGTTAGAATTAACAAACAGAAAACCTCTTAATTAATGTCTGAAGCTAAATTAGAGTAAAAACAAAAAATAATAAAATATCATAATTAAAAAATAAACAGTAATAACATCAAATAGTACTATAACATCAACTACTACAAGAAGAGAATGTTTTGATTTTGTTTTTACTAGATGACTTATTTTGGCACATAATAATAAGCAGTTCTTAAATGCGACATAACTTTTGAAGTTTGCCTAGTTTATGAATTTATTCTCTGCAGTTGCACCAAAAACCACCTTGAAACGAAAATAGGTCAAACCGTCAAAGTTTGTAAAAACAACATTTTAATATAAGCAGTTTATTGTAGTGTATTTTTGGCACTTTACATTTTAATTGAGATTCAAGTAATGTAGAAAAAAATATGTTTTGTGTTTCTATGAATAAAACACTTTTATACCTAATACAAACATTATTAGCATAGACAAATGGTATTAGCATAAACAAATTATATTTTATGTATTTGTCTATGGTCTAAGTAGTTGTTAAACGACGTTTGACAAAAACAGGGAAAAGGCTCTTGATTTGTCGGAAATGTTGTCGCTTTCTTTCATGTATAGTCGCCAAATATTATATAATTAGTTTGTTTCATACATTTTCGAAAATAATTCAAGTGATTGATGTAGTTACAATATTCCATGTTCCTGATTAAAAAAATATGTTTTGTTGTACATGCAAATGAAGTCTGAAGATTATTTAATTTATAAATACATACACATACAAAATGTTACATTATTATTTGTATATGATTCAATTTAACTGTCAAAAAGAGTACACAGTAGCATTGCCTTCCATTCTCAATAAAGTAAAATTAATAAGACACTCATCATTAGATATCATCATTAGATACTACCTAGTGTTCCGTGAAACTCAAGCTTCATTCATTATACACCCCTTCAATGGAGTCCCAAATTAGAGGCAGTCTGGTGTCTGGAGATTGAGATTTGGCGAGCAGATTTTTTATGAATAGTATAGACTTATAATTGGTACGTAAATTTGAAGTTAAGTGAAAGCTTTTCAAAACTATCCTTTCTTAAGTGAAGATACCTTTTGTTCTGTTTTTTGGTTGAAACAAATAAAAAAAAAACCCACTTACTTATGCACCGTTGGTGTTTAGTGTCTCGTACGAGTACGAAAGCTTAGCAAATATAATCGTAGTGAGCTCACAAGTAAAGCGATTCTAATTGAATTCCCACTTTATCCACAAAGAATAAAATCCTTTATCAAATTTTGTAAGTACCCAAACAACTTTTAAAAAATCTCGCCAGTATCCGGTCCACAACCATGTGTGTTGTGTAAAGCCGCAAAATGTCGGTGCAAACAGGTTGCGTTCGTTAATGGGCCATAATCCAGAGGTCCTTGTTCGTCCCACGCAACCCAACGGACAGTCATGTCTGAGCAACACTCGCTAAAACAACTTTAATAAGTAGGTTTAAAAATTTATAAAAATACTACTCATCATCTTAGTACAGCAGGGCGCGTTACTACTCCAGTCAGCGACGCTACGGCCTGGCCAGATTGAGCATGCCTAGTCTGATATAACTAGCTTTCAAGGAGGTTGCCCAAAACACACCGTTACCGGTGCTTGGTGACGATTTTACAACGACTTGAGGGTTTGCTGGTCAGGCGAGCACTGAAACTGAGGCGAGAAACTGCCTTACCACTATGGTTTCCTCACGATGTTTTCTGTCACAAAAAGTTCGAGCTAAATAACGGGGATCGAACCTTCGTCCGACGGGACGTAGGGCAACCGTACGACTGACTGAGCTGTCATTGGTTTAAAAAAGCACCTTTTGATCGGTCATCGTATCGAAAAGAACGTAGCTTTTAAACCTGCTTGAGTAGCCATTATTATTTAGGTACTTTAATTCTTACATGTGATTTTTTTACTTTAATTCTTACATCATTCTCATTCTCAAAAAACATACCAATTACTAATAGAAGTTTGATAGTGGTTTATTTGGACGTACTCTTACTAAAGCACATGCTTTCGCTTATCCAAACCTAAGTCACGAATCATAGTTAATCTTACATTAAGCTAAGTTTATTATTAAGAGGACAAAGAAACGTTCTGCTTTAGTTACAACTAACGTGTGTGATGCGTACTTATATACATATAAAACATTTCGTAGTATTCTCTTTGATAGTACTCGTCTCGTAGTGCTAACAGTTAACGCACCAATTGGCCTGGAAATTAGATCAGCCTAATAGATAAGAGGCTTCCCAGAATAGCGCCAGCAATCATTGTGGCGAGAAACTGAGCCTCGCCGCAATAAACAAATGATTGCTGACAATTAACGTCCGCAAAACCGGCGCAAGAGCAGCGTACAGTACGACCTGGATCATATGTCATTTTAATCGAATATGATTTACAAGCCACCATTAAGACTTGTAAAACTGATCGAGAACTTTTGACACGACATGGGCATAAGTTATATAAAGCCTATATTAATAGGTACTCGTATTTTTAAATAAATAAAAAATCTATGTCATTCTTTAACGCTCCAACGACGGGAGAGATTTAGATGAGAATTCCTATAAAGGTCGGTTAGACCTTGGGTGGACACATAGGCTTATTTTTATGAATAGCTTAGAAATTGGCCCGGAATAATGCAGGTAAGATAGCGGGCTAGTATTTAATAATCTTCTTCATAAATATAAAATTTCCGTGTCACAGTGTTTGTTACCGTACTCCTCCGAAACGGCTTGACCGATTTTTCCAAAATTTATATGCGTATTCAGTAGGTCTGAGAATCGGCTACTGTATATTTAGAAATAATTATTAAGGCAAAACAACGTTTGCCGGTTCAGCTAGTAAGTTTATAATAATCTCATTTAATAAAGTTGAGATTTATATACGTGCACATAATTTGCCTCAAATTGGTTAATTTAAAGTGCTGCGTGATCAGGCTATAATTCTGCAACTATGAAATAATCTGTGGCGTAACTCAGTAGCTGAGAGGCCAACCAAGATTAATTTAAGTGTTTCACTTATAAATAGAACAGCTAAACGTTTATGTGTAGTATAATAATATAATTTTATGGCATTTTTATTGCCAAATGTGATCTCGTTCAGTTAACAGAGGTCACATTGCTCATTAGCAACTAGATTAGAATAGGAACTATATATTGTAGAAGATACATAATTAATTGAACAGGTGGTGTTTTAAGATTAAATAAAATGTTAACCGTTTTAAAAAAATATGAAGTTGCCGGTTATGAAAAATATACCTAAATAATTAGTTGAGTAGAAATAATATGTATGACATGTCACAAATTTCCTATAATATTACTCAAGTTTTATGCTATTATTTAATTTAGTTCAGTATAGCAATCATCTAGAAATTATAGAATATAATATTGTAAAGCACTTATACTTAATCACTTATATATAATAATTATTATTATATATAATATTGTTCTCGTAGCTGATTACCTACTTACATTGTATAAAGTTCTAAGTATGAATATGCTATTACTTGTAATACGATAACCCTAAAACAGAGATAAGATTCACAATGTACAAAGACACATTAAGTAAGATTGTAAGCTTGTTTTCGGAACAATTAGGAGATCCTTCGTACATCACTACGGCAATTCTGTGGCTCATTTCGTTGGTAACCAAATTTTAACTCATTATTACCCGAAATTAGTTTCTGTCCCACTCTTTCTTCAATATTCATGGTTACGTCCATCCTCTTCCTTCATTTGCTTTACTTATTCAAAGTTCAGGTTCAACTTGACTAAGAAAGTTCGCACGAAGTTTAACACTATCTACTAATCTGTGACCGGCAAGGACATCGACCCCTATCCTTGGGACCGCCAATTAATTAAGAAACAATCTTTATATCTTTTAAAGCCAGTTCAGTATCAAATGTCGTGTCATTTATTAGGTTGTTTTCGTGAGCAATCATTATTTTATTAATGTTGCAGGTAAATTAGGTACAAGCTATAAGCAGCTATTACGGGTGCTAATACGCGTAATTATTATATAAATACTAGCTGACATGGCAAACGTTGTTTTGCCTTAAAAAATAAATAGTAGCCGAGTCTCAGACCTACTGAATACGCGTATAAAATTTGGTAAAAATAGGTCAAGCCGTTTTGGAGGAGTATGGTAACTAACACTGTGACATGGAAATTTTATATATTAGATAGATTAGATAGGTAAGTATTATTGTAATTTTCTAGCTATGTGGTGCGACGTGAAATGTAACTTAAGTAAACAGGCTGATTTACAGATAAGAATCTGATAGTGTTTAGACGTATTCAAATTCTGTATGTAAGTAGGTTTTTTATATTGCGCACTACACAAATTAACAACACTCTAGCCGAAGTTATGGTAAGGAGTATGACTAGCCTAGTCCGAAAACACTGAATTTCAAAGAAGCTATAGGAACACACGACAAACTAACGAAATATTTTTCATATTGTTAGTCATCGTTGCTACGAGTAACCAGGCGAGAACTTGAAAACGCCCTACTACCATGCAGTGGTTACCTAACGATGGTTTCCTTTAAATCCCATACATTTAAAATTGATATATCCGAAACGATCTAAAAGTCAATCACCAACTTAATAGCTGACACTTATTGCTTAGAATATTCCACATTAGTTACAATTTTTATTTTAAAGGGTCAATTCTCCAATTATTTGTTTGTTTGAAATATAAATTATTATATAATCTGTTGTAATTTCAGGTTTGGCCACAGATTATAACTTTTGTATTGATGAGTATATTAACCTTATTTTGGGTTAGTAACTGCGTATATACCTGTACAGGTTGGGTACAGCAGTGTGTAATGTACAGCTAATGTAAGTACTTAAGGTACGTAAACTTTCGAGAGTGTACGGGGAGAACGAGCAGTGAAACTCACGCGCAGGTCAACATCCTTGCGCCTGCGCCTTCCTCGACTTAAATCCATAATATGAACGCCGTAAAATCTTAGCTTACTCACATTTTATAGCCGTGTTTTTTATAAACTGAGTGAACTTAGTCATTCACTCGTCGGAAATTTTATGCTGAGAAATAAACGCGTTCTTTAAGGTTTATCTCAATATGTTTGTATCATTATTGCGTCAGATTCACCAATTTAAGTAATATTGTTCGTGTAACATGGGATAACTAGAAGTTATATTTCATTATCACTTTGTGTACCTAGCTGACACATTTGAAATCGGTTGGTGAAAATGCGGGAAACATCGGTGTGTGTGTATTTATGTTCACATATTTTTATGCGTACGTAACGGAATTATTTGTAACCAAACTATAAATAAATATCACATGAGTGTGAACGAAAATATACGGCTTGTGTAAACAAGGGAAATTCGTAACGCTAAAATTCGTTTCAAATAAAACAAGCTCAGTTTAAAAATATTCTGAAAAACATCAAACTATGCGAATTATTCCTAGCCATATCACGTAAATTGTTGGTAGATAAAGTGGAGTAATCATGAAAGAATTTTGAGTGCGAATTGGTAACTAGAATTAGGAAAGGTTGCAATTTATGTATGTATTACTTTCTTGACATGTCTTGATAATGGTATAATTTTGTCACCAGTTCATTTCTCGTGGGTTATTTCGCATGATCGCCAGCAGGAGTGGATATCATTAGGATGTAACTTATATATGTACATCTGAAAAAAAAAAACAGGTATAATTCGATAAACGCAATGATATTTTATAATATCATTGGATAAACTTCCTCTTTTAATTATAATATCATTGGATAAACGACGTTCAGGCAGACATGTCGATACTTGACAGACCTAAGTATAAGCACATTTCTTGCAGGTAAATTTAACCGCGAGCGAAACGAATGATGAAAATAATTCCTGAAATCTCTATTCCGAAAGCACTTTGTTATTCTGACGGCATCAGCAATATGAATGGCAAATTCCTTTGCCCACTTACCGACCTGAATGATTTCGACATTCTTGGCGAGACTCCGATAATCCGAGAAAAAAATAAACGAGCCGGAGTAAATGTGGCCACAGTGCTGAGCTCGCGTATGCCGGAGACAAATAAATCACCACGATGTGGTACGCTCGCGATGGCGTATTTTTACGCAACAGCTTCTTTGTTTATAGCGCGTAGTGGCCGCCGGCGCGCGCGCAGACGGCTGGTTATTCAACCGGGCACATTCCGAGACGGACACACTTTTTGCTCCATCACCGTCCGACGGCGTCGGCTAGTGAAAAACGACCAATTAGAGCTGCTAGGGAATTAACATCACGATGCGCTTGTTGTCTACGGGAATCTAGATACGCACTACCGAATGTTTCGCCTCCAACTTAAATGTAGGTACGAGTAGGTTATTGCATCGCGCCGGGACGAGTTCCAATCTACAAGTGTATTTAAATAAGGAACACAACAACAAACAACACAGGAATCTTTGATAAAAAATAATAATAAGATACTTCTTCTTGTCAACTGTCACAAAAACAAAGAGGACACAATAAATTATTTTATTCAATTGTTGCAGAGAGGTGTCCATTGAAGTGTAGTAATGCTTGCGGCGCCAGCGCGACGGACACTATTGTTCACTCCGGCGACGATACACCTGATATCTTAAGTGAAAAACCTTTTAGCACTTAGTCAATATGCTGTTGTAAAAATCAAAGGTGTGAAATGAACAAAACTTTCTTAATTATTTTTTTTATGACTGGTAGGCAAGCACTTGATCGCAACTCATCTGATGTTAAGTGATGTTGCGATCTAGGGTGGAGCGCGCTTGCCTAGAAGAAACCGATTCACTCTCGCCTTGAAGACAGTGAGGTTATAGTTCAGAGGGAACAGGGATTCCGGCAAAGAGTTCCACAGTTTAATGGAGAATGGTTTTCGGAGAAATTAGAAATGATGCCTGCTATGCATATTATTCCAACATCTTTGTAAGAAGTTTACGTTTGTAATACCTTCATTCTTCTTCTTCGTATGAGCTAAGCGGCCAAGCTCTGTTGTCGAGAGTCTTCAAGCCGCCCGAAGGCCTCTGGCTTGGCTTAAGGACTGTTTGTACTAAGCCGGGACCTACAGTTTAACGTGTCATCCGACCCACGGTAGCGCCCAGTTGAACATGCCAATTTTCTTGTGCATGGTCACCCACCCAAACACTGTCCGCATCGACCGTTGCTTAGCTTCGATCGCGTTAGATCACCTCAGCTAGCTGATCTACAGGCGCTACATATCTGTTGCATCATAAATACATGATGCAACAGAAGAGTTCTTCAAATTCAAAGTCAAAGTCAAATAATTTATTGCGGTTTCAGAATGTTCATGTTGTACAATTAATTTAAATGATAATTCCCATATAAATTTTTACTCTTACAGTGTCTTCTTCGCTCAATCCAAAATTCACAGTGCTAAACATCAAGATTTGTGCTTGGCGTACGTACTGTAATACACATTGTACTGACCTATCATTCTAGTCACGTAGGTGCGTGGCCCCTACAGCCCATAAAAACAATCCTGTGGTTTCCAAAAATATCGTAGGAACCAGACGGAGCAATAAAAATATCTAAATAATTGAGCACGGACCGGCGTGATAATGTGTTGTGGTAAACAGAAAGGAACCTCCATAAATAATCGGCATTCTAATTTCGTGGTCCTTTTATTAGGTTTATCGACTAAATATAAATAAGAGGCCTACTGGGACAATGCAGCATAAAAAAGTAGAAGATATGTTTTTATGAAAGCCTCTTGTCCACGTGTCTCTGATCAGTGAAACGAACTTTGCTCCTGGAGTATTATAAACATCAGTGTTGCCAGATTGTGTTTTATATTTTATTAATATTAAAAAATACATATCTACGACATCAAAGAAGCAATAGCCAAAGTTTAATAACTACGATTATCACGGTATATTTAAAAATAACGTAATAATATAATATAAAATAATGTTGTATTTAAGACTTATTATATCATGTACTAATAATGTATTTTTTCATTTGAAACCTAAACACCAATAACAATTAGCCTACGCAGATGCTACGAACGCTACGAAGTAGCGGTTTTGAGAGTGACGTAGTTGATTTAATGCGACAAAATCTGAAATCATAATTACGTAATTACGAAGAGACACCAATTCACTGTTAGAATTCCGAGGATTCGCACAAAGCGTTTTGCTTTCGGCCTTCTTTGTGAGAACTGCGAAGTTTTGGAACTCTCTTCCTGAGTCTCTTTTTCCCGAGAAGTACAATTCTTGAGGAAAGAAGTTCCTTCTAGGCAAGCGTGATACATTTTAACCACAGTAAAGCTTAACGTCAAGCAAGCTGCGACAAAGCGTAAGTCATTCATCATTAAAAAAGATAATAATGTTTACCAAAGATACGGAAATTATGTTAAGTACTTGTCCCACCGCATCACTATCACAAATATTATCACTATCATCTAGTCTCTGATATGAGAAAAAATACAACCGCTACAAAATAGTAACAAAAACGTAAAGTGGCAACACCAGACAAGATTTTTTTCGTCATATCCCGACTGAGTGGTGTCAGATTACTGTCTGGAATGTACTGTGGGTAGCTGCAGACTACTATGAGCTCTACCTGTAACCGATGCTCTAAGCTGTCCGTAATCTTTCCTAATTCTATCCTTATTCAATACTTATTACGCAAACACGTACTAGGGTTATGGAAACAGTTGTAAAATAAGTATTGGCTACATGCGTCTTAGGGTTATGGTAGTCCATTAGGAGACGACTTGATTGAATAACGTGCCGATTCCGCCTCGGAATACTTAACTAGGCTGGAAGCAACCCCCAATGATATACGATATTACACGTGTTGAGGTAAAGACACGAGGCGAATGGGAATTTTAATTCCGAGGTATTGTTTACTTTGTTGTAATTTGATGCCATAGAGAATATTTTTATTTCCAGTACCTCCCTAAATTGTTTTTTTTTCTGAAATATATTTTATGTAAGTTTAAACTTGTAGTTATAATTTAGATTTATATAGTTGTCAGTGAAAATGTTAAGGGTGTATTAAATAGCAAGAAAATGTTAATCATTTTTTTACTGAACCAAATGAGTAGATACGGACGCTGAATCAGAAACTTCTGTAAGAAAATACACATATCGTTATTTCCGAATTAAATGCGATTTATTTATTTTATCCCTTAAATGGTCGATTTTTGTTTCACGTTTTAAGAAATATATATCTGTGTAATAGACATGTAGTTACTGTCTAGGAAAAATGAGTAAAAAAATCTAGACACGAATTTATTATACTATTTTTGCAATAATGTGAGTGTTGTTTATAAACTAAATTGCGCAAAATTAAAAATAAAATTAAATGAAAGTCAATTTAATGTGTGATTTTTAGTATGTTGTTTAAAAACAACATTGTCCATTTAAGGGTTATAAAAAGAATAACAGAAGCATACGTGTGTTATATACGCATATTTACCCATATGAACTACATGCATTCATAATTGCAACTATTAGATGCTGACTTACCTAGTTAGAATGTTAACTATTACTGTTACGTTGATGGAACTTCGCTATAATTACTTCACTAAAGTGTCCTTAGTCCTTTACCACATAAATATGTTATTAAATCCTTAAGGAATCTGAGTTGAGTGTTTTTATACACTTTAATTCCCCGTAATCGCCCCGCCCTCGCAATCGACACCCAAAACAAAATTATCTTTCGAATAATTTACGCAAATTGATCTACCTGTAACCAAGATTGGGGAAGACCCAACAAAATGAATCTCTCGTCTTCTAAAAGCAAAAAAAAAGCTACCTGCATTCGGCGTCGAACCTGTTTCCAAAAATTTACTACGAATTTACGTTTTTGAGGGAAAAAATGTCAATAGTATAGAGTGGTGGCGCTTAATTTAAAAAGGGATGGGAATTTTGAATAGTGTGTAAAATTGAATACCACTTAAAAGCGCCAAGCGGTACAGCTTCTATTGTAGGCCATTGTTATATTCTGGTACCTGTCGAGTTATTCCCAGTACCGAACCGTTGGATATGTAGAACTGTCAACGACAAAGGCCCCCAAGTGGGAGTACCGAGACACAAATAGACAGGGATAATTGCTATCTTACAGATTAAATTACCTTACAAATGAATATGTCGGAATTTATGAAACGAAAGCTTTATGCTGGGTGACGACGCCTTTGAGTTTCTAGTCTAGGGAAAAGAAATAAGATTAAAAAATCTCTGGAATTTTAAATTAAACTGTCTTATAATTGCGCAGGAATGAGGTAGACTAGGTTTTTGTAGTGAAATAGAGTAGCAGAAACCAAAGCAAGTTCAGTCGATTGAGTTGCTAAAGCAGTTATTCTCGATAGTTATATTTAAATACCAGTATTATCATACCATGGGTACCTATTATATGTACGTATTCGATTCAAAAAAGTGTCATAGTTTGTATCAAAAAATATCTCAATAAATTATCCGCCACATCATGTTACTGTGGGAAACATTTTCTACATAAAAAACCGAAGAGGCAAAATGGAGTTTCTCACAGCGCCCATTAAGCACAGTCCACAAAGCAGAAAGGACATATTGGGCCCATGTGTGCACCATCCTTCACGCGCCATTGTGTCCAAATCACAAATTTTACTCAAAACCCGTCAAAAGAACTACCACGACTTTTGCACTTCATCAAATATAAATTTATCTCGAAATAATGGACTCCCAAATCCAACCTGCTGCTCTTTTGTTGCCCAAACACAATAGATATTTTTTGTTGGCTATTGTAGCTTTTCAAATATTGCTGAATTATTGTTTCTAACCATTTTTTTTTCTTCACTTCGAGTGCCTAGTGACTACATCCCTTGAAATTATCATTTTGTATTGTTCGTGCGTTTCTATTTACCACTTGCCTTGTTCGACTATTTTTATGGGTCTATAAAAAATAAACTTCACGTTTGAAAAGAATTGGTCTATATTTAGGTTGATAGGTTAGTTTTAGGTTTAATTTTTAAAGGGGTTTAATAGTTTTAATCCTAATAATCCTACTTGAACATTCTTCATGCGAAAATGTATAAGTATTGGTATGTTTGATGAATGATGATTTACAATGTGACTCTAATGGTAAGTGGCCTAGCTTTTGAACTAAATGCTAGTGACGTCACGGGCCACGGCGTTTATAATTTTGAATGTTAGCTCTCCATATTCCCTGCCAAAAATAAAACAGACCTACAAGAGACAAAATTACTTCGATTCGACAATTAGTTTCCGATTAATCGGTTAACCTAACAACCATTACTTACCCTAACTAACCCAAATTTAATTAAATTTGTATGCAGAAAATTTATTTTTATTACTAATTGAAAAAATACTTATTGGCATTTTGAAGTCCGAAAATAAAATAGAAAGTAGAAAGATATTATAATAAATACAGATTTATAGTTATATCAATATAATAATATATTTGTAAAAAAAAACTGGAAAGCAGATCTTCTATGACCAATTTAAATTATTGACTATCTAAATTACATATTTTATTTCAGACAATTAAAGCACAGGGTGCCCATCTTTTGTATTTCTTGTATTACAATATTTGTGTTGCTAATGAAGACAATTTGAATTTAATATTTTATTATAATAACCTAAATAATAAACCTGAATACTTCTAATAAAATGACTAATCGATGTGTATTTCAGTTATTTCCATGTTTAGAGTGTGATTTGGTTATGACACAAACGCCTCCCTCTATCGTAAAGTGAAAACACTAAATCTCTATAGTCCCTCTAGCGGCTGTTTTCCAATCCATTATATATAAGGTATCTCTCGCTTGAAACTAAATTGCGACAACAAGCATTAGAGCGTATTGACTAAAGTTGAAACTAGATGGCGCCAGTCTTACCTTGAGAGCGTATTGACTAAAGTTGGAACTAGATGGCGCTAATCGTGTCTTGTTCAATGTTATAGAGAAAGCCTATGATCATATCCTACCAGCAAAAATAATACAGAACATTCTAATAAACAAAGATATTTCATCAAAACATAGTATGAATTGTACAATGTTGTAGGAAAACACGATAGAACAGCAACATCTTAGATCGTCATATCCATATATAGTTTGTATCTTTGATAAATCATAATAATGCTAGCCTCAATGAGCAAAATATCATTATTCCTGTAAAATTTTATTATCAAAGCTTCGATATAATACAAAAAGTAAATGACGTAAGTATTACGTCGATGCCAAAAGTGACTTATTTTCGTGTCATTACAAATTCACTAGTGTTTATTATGCTTTTTATTTAGATTTTAATTAGAAATTCAAAGTTGTGATAGTCATGTGCAATGAATGATGCACTGTGTTCCAAAATAGCTTGAAATATTAAAATATAAGTGTTAAAATATTATAAAAAATATATTTCTGTAGCCATGTCTGATTTATTCCACAAGAGCACGTACATGGCCCGAAGCCCCGGGTACAAATACCGCACGCTTTCCACCAACACAGGAGAAAAGAAAAGACGCGACAGCCACGAAGATAACACTATTCATAATAAATTTAGAGAACTCAAAAAAACAATACACACCAAAATACAAAACGAGGTGGATCAAATGGCAGACGCTCGCGATGCAATACTAGAAAAATTCCACAAAATAGATTCTAAAATCGACTCCTTAATAGAAGCCCAAAACACGGTTCTAGGGTTTCGTGATGACATTCTCAATGCGAACAGAAAATTGGCAGAGATGCTCGAAAAAGTCAATAAAATAGAGATATCTATAAATGAAAGTGAACCCTACAGCCTACAATCTAAAAAGAGCTCATACCGTTCTCAACCACCTCCCATACTCGAGGAAAAGGAATTATTCGATTCCGATATTACTCACGTCTAAACAAACAATGGCAACCATTCATTCTCAGACCACTTGTCTTCGGCTGTGTAAAGGTATGGTTAATTTTTGTATTGTTCTGAAGGTCAAATTATTCTTTTGTGTCAGAAAGCGAGCAATTATTCAAAATTATCTACGAATTATTAGCTGCTGCAGTTTTCCTGGTGACGTGGCATTGAACGAGTGTTATTGATTTATGTACTTATCTGCTAGGTTCATGTTACTACACGTTTCGTCATATTATGGAAATAATTAATTTCGGTAGGTAGGTACAAATTTTTACATTCTCAAGATTACTAGATCCTATGTTAAGACATACCATGGTGATTATAGGTAAATAAAAGTGTTATTTAATGTGAATTCGTATATTTCCACATATTTCGATATTTGGATACAGCTCTGAGCTGCAACATCAATCAATTTGTAAAACGGAGAGCGTGATACACTAAATTCAAGAAAACATCAAATATTTGTTTTAAAGATCGCAAAAGATACACAATTTTAGAAATTAGGTAATTAAATTACATAAAAGCGTTATCTAAGTTAAACAATTTTATTTCTGAGAGCTTCTCTCTGAATGTTCGACATCAAATTTGGGCAACATTGATTAGACATTGGTATTTTTCTTAGTTAAACTAAAGTAAATTAAACTAACCACATTGTATATGGCACACTTAAATTACTAATTTATGTAAGACATCGAACACTGAATTTTTACATAGTTACACTTAAATTAAGAGACGATAAAATTCTTTTTGTATTACGTCTATCGAGTTCGGTCGTATTTGGTTATCTCAAAACTATGTACTTATAATACGACTAGTATGTAGCAAGATCCATATATAATTAGCATAGACTATGATAATTAGATAGTAAATAATTCACGCTAAATAATTTCCCTAAAATACGAAGAGCAACCACAAAGACTAGTTTATACTACTTTTAACTTTGAAGCCTTGTTTTATTAGAAAACATTTCATAACATTGTCAATTACAGAAATAATAGTCAGGCGATCACATTTTGCTAAGTATTTTTACTGCCGGGCAAAAAATATAACACAACAGCTAACTTAAAAACAGAATAGGCAACCTAATAAATGCAATTTAACAAATTACGCTTACAACAATTAAGTCATGTGCATGTCTAACAAACATAAAAGGTCAGCAAGAGCAATCAAAATGCAAAATTGATCATAATTAAAATTATATCACAAAAACAACCGCTACCGAAATAGATTGCAAATAATTATATCGGGTTAAAAAATACATCACAATAACAATAAATACTTCCAGCCAGATTCACAAATATTTCAACCTCGGTAAATTGGTCTAAAAACATTTCGTGACTGATCATGAGTTGGCTCGTTTTTGGCTTTTTGGACATTCAATTGAGACCAACAAAATTATATATACGCCTATCGGCAATTGCAAAACAACTTTGATTAGTTTATAGTCAAGACTTAAACATTAGCCTTAGTAAAATTTACTAATTTTTTATATTTGATTAAAATTAAAACTGTGTACCTATTCATACAAAAGATCTATCTAAGTAATCGTAATTATTGAACTCTTTTAAGTTTCATAAAAAAATACAAAAGAAGGCGCTCTGATCCATCTAATCTACTCGTACAGATTAACTTGCCGACTCGTAAAATGTTTAAGTACTAGTACCGATTGTCAGTCACTCACTATTATTACACTTGTGTTCTTATATTCACAATATATCTATGTGTTCAATCAAATAAGCAAATGAGAGCTCTGAGAAGACCGTCACCGAAGCACGCACAGCACCCTTCTTCTTTGGGTTTTTCATCTGATTCAAAGTTGGGTTGTTTGATGCGCTTGTTGCGGCGCACGCACAGCCGGCTGGAAGCGCCGTCGCTCGGCGGCTCCGAGCGCGAGCTGAGGTGCACGGGCAGCGCGGCGGGCTGGACGGGCCGCGGCCGCGCCCACCGCCGCAGTAAGTTCTCCTGGTCCACACCCACCGGCACCGGCGCCGACAGCTTGCGCGCTCGCGCTATCACCAGCGCACGCTCCATCGGCTCCAGCAGCTCCATGCCGAGCGCGATATCCAGCTCCTCCCTCGTTAGCAAGAGATACCGCGGGCAGTAAGATAGCGCACCGAGCGCGGCGCGTTTATTAGCTGAAGTTAGCTCTCTTTTCGTGCGCTTACAGAAGGCTGTGGCCCATCGCGACAGTGCTTCTACCAGTACGAGCTCGCTAGAAACGCGCAACGTTTCTCTTCTTACAATTAGCGAGAGGTCTTCGTAGGGTAATTCCTCGAGACGTTCGTCCGTGAGAGCTGCATCAGCGTTCTCATCCAGGACTAGAAGGGTGTTGTGTGCAAGAGAGTCACACCACCGCGAGCACTGTGCCGAGCTCCGTGCGGAGGCGTCGTCTGAAAACGCTGGAAGTGGCGGCGCAGATGCGGCACCCGGTAACCGAGCACATAGATACCGTAGATCCCGCAGGATGTCTAGCGCTACTCCCGCGTCTAGCAACTCATCTAGCCGGCGAGCGCATCTCTCAGCGAGCGGTGGACACAGGAACTTGTAGGCGGCGTCGAGCGTGCATCGCGCCGTCGCGACAGAGTTGAGCTGCGTGGGCTCGCAGTAGTAGTAGCGGAGTAGCTGCTCGAAGCCTCTCTTGTCTACGTAATCTACGACGATAACGTCAGTCTTGGCCGCGAGAAGAGCGGCGAACACCGGGCTGGTGGCGGCGAGCACTCGCCGGTGCCCCGGGTAGCGCCAGGTGTCGTCATTGATGCCGGCAACGAATGTTACGTCGCTTTGTTGCTCGTTGTCATACAGACGCGCGTTCTCGTCCATCTCTAGACCTCCGTATTCTATGCAGGCGTCAGTGTCCGGTAGTTTGACGCTGGGAACTTCTTCCTCCTCGTCG
Organism: Mellilla xanthometata; assembly: GCA_035578125.1. NCBI lineage: Eukaryota > Metazoa > Arthropoda > Insecta > Lepidoptera > Geometridae > Mellilla > Mellilla xanthometata. The sequence continues at coordinate 8,554,905 of JAPUBQ010000013.1, forward strand.
GAGGACTCGGTGTGAGCGGGATTCGTTACCACCGTCATATTGGCAATCTTTCTCAGCTACCTGAAACGGAGAGAACAACAGGTTGAATTCCAAGAGTTTTAGAAAATTTCAGTATGTACGTTTACAATAACTTCCTAATTCCTGTATCTATAATTTTCAGTAAAGATCGCCTAGTGTTTGTCTACGTCCAGTCACTTCCTCCCAGTTTCCTTGTGCCCGTGGCTCGCTAATCAGTTTCATTAGCGCTTCTTATTATATCCTGTGTGAGGATATCAGCACCGTATAAAGAATCGTTATTAGGTATAACTGTTTGCTCAGCCAATCACCGCGTGCTAACTGAAGCACCAAGGGCAGTTTGTTTGAACGTTTATTTTTTAACAAATACACAATAATAATAATGTAGAGTACTATGCTAACAATGAATGGTATAGACACCTCGAACAGTTGATTAACACTGAACTTGTAAGACTGCTAAGTCCACCCATACTTGTTGGCAATAGTTTTACTATTACCATAGATAATATTCTACGTTACAATGTCATTGACTGTTCTCATATCAAGAGTGGTTGTTGAATTATTTAGAATAGAAATCATTCTTGGAATTAAATTCTCACCTTCAACATTGTTGTAAGTATAAATTATGATTAAATTCATACCTTTAGTGTCTATATTACGAAGTTTAATGACCTACCTCAATGTAGTAAAGTGTTACACTACAGAATGATATTAGGTCACTACGCTCTACGTACTCTAAACAAACATACCTGAACCTACACGTGAGTAGATATACTAAACATGAGCTAAATAACCTTCTGTCACCTCTGGCCATTTATCTCGCGTATGTCAGAGCTACATTATGTACTATGGAGGTATAAAGGTTCGCAGGATATTGATTTTATTCGGTACCCTTAACAACCCTTGGAATATCTTGTTATCTACCGATATATCATGTCAACTGTACGTGAACAAAAGCTTGATTTAATTCCTGATTTTTACTCGGCAACTCAAAGTGGAATTTATATACATGAATATAACTTTATGCTAAATATAATTTTACACTGATTCATTCGATGATAGTGTCAAAAGCAGCTGATGCATTATTATTACCGATAAACCTCAAATAGAATAGAATATTTACTTTATAGTACAACCACATAAGAAAACAGCTTAAATTAAGGTAATAAAATATTTAGAGTACAAAGACCTATGTTGATCTCTACCAGGCAACCAGGAATGGAGAGGGACAGTGCAGATTAGTTTACTAATTTAATGTTCATTTAATTAGTTTAAATTTAGCGACCTGAAACTTGCGGAATTTTCAAATAGCGTGATTACAAGAGGCAGGATGGAATGGCCAGATTTCTCGAAAACACGTCAACATACGCGTCGGCGCCACAATTTACCACATTCCCGCTTTATGTAAACAAAAATAATCGTGAAACGTACAACGGGTGCACTGAGTACACCCTTCTTCTGCAAATAAACTGTGTCATGCACTTGAAGGCAAAATCATGCGTTTTGTTGTTTTACTCCTTGATGCGTTCAGCAAAAATAGATTATGCGTCATCTTTACAATGATGGATAAATGAAGAACTTTCTTCTTTTTACACGCTTTATATTAGCTTCACCTGTATGTTTGTATGTTTGTTTGTAACCGACTTCTTTGGGCGCGATTTTGACCCACTTTAAACGGCCAGATTTCGTTGAATTTTGTAGATTTATTGAGGACCGATGACAATACACTAATTTGATAAAATTATTACATTTTTTTGTATTTTTGTTTGTATGTTTGTTTGTAACCGACTTCTTTGGGCGCGATTTTGACCCACTTAAAACGGCCAGATAAGCGTGTTTTTTAGTTTTTTTAAACTACTATTATTAGCTCTTTTATTATTATATACATGATGATCCATAGATAACTAATTGATTTAAAAACTTTTTAGTTTTACGATAATCAGTCTTATCCACAAGTAACGTTTATTAAATTCCTACGCTATTAAATTTCTTAATTAGCCACACACAAAATGTAAACCGACATTCCGCTCAGAATCCGCTCTAAATATTTGACAACCTTCCGTGTTCCTGCATTTTATTTTGATCCCACTGGACTGTTGTTTTGTCTACCTACTCGAATTTGCGCAATCCAATCTTCATGAGTAGTTTACTTACTTCACCTAAAATTTAGTTTCTAGATTGGCTCGTCTCACTGAAGTAAAATCTTATTTAAACCAAATAACCATTTGCATATCATTATCGCCATCAATAACATATTACTACTTTGTATTGTCTTTAATATTTAAATGTACATTTAATTTGCTAATTACATTTTAGCAACACAATCGTCAGAAGATGTGGCAAAATTTGCATCCTGATTAAAATAAAATGTTTGAATAAATTATAGAAAAACAGACGGAAGCAAAGACGATGCTTTTTATAAATGTGCGTGTTGAAACTGCAGCGACATTCCGATCGGGTTATTTGTGATGGGCTGTGGTGACCCACATTCAAACCATGTAGGATACATTTGCACAGCTCTGTGAGCTGGGATTGCCCTATATTTAGAAGGCGGTAATCCAGTGTGTATGTTACGAATGCATTTCTCTCTGTTCTGCATAGATAGGTCTTAGAATTTTGATCGATTTGACTAAGTCACGGATATATTAAGTATGAATAATTGGTGTAATAGAAATTCTTTGTAATAGTTGTTGAACACATAAGCAGGGTATCGAAATTAAACAGAACTACTAAACCGGTCAAGTGCGAGTTTTACATATCATTCAATTGTACATGAATTCCGTCAATAAAAATGCAAAAAAAATATAATCCTTATATGGGAGCTCCCCGTAAATATTTATTATTGCTATTTATATCGGCAACAAGAAAACATCATCTGTGAGAGTTTTTACTATCTAGCTATCACAGTTTAAGAGATACAGCCTGGTGACAGATAGACGAACAGTGGAGTCTAAGTGGTTTCGCTTCTTTTGGGTATTGATCCTGAAAAATACTGCAAAACGTACCGAACACTCATTGCTAGTATTTGCGATATAATCACATTATTATTTGACTGGTAAATAAACAAACATACCTAATAAATCTATCAAAAACGAAGTCAGAACAATCAAGACACGGTTGGATAATGCCCTCAGCTTCGTCATGCGTGGATCCTACTTGGCTAACTATGATCTAACCGTGATAAACTGCGACCTTGCACCAAATCAAGGAGGTACTGCTCTATAAAATCATCAATCTAAAATCTACACGCATTTTTACAGTTTTAAATTCAGTGCCGGTTTTAGGACTACCGGTGAGCCGGGGCAAGATTTCTACGATACCCCCGTACTGGATGTGTGCAGTTTTTGGACTGTCGACCATACAAATTATTGCCACTTTAAATGAGGGTGCTTCCGAGTGCTGGATGGCACATTAATTTGTAGGTCCCGGCTCTTAGTCGTACAAACCGTGTCACAAACCCCCTCGAGTGGCTTAAAATACTCGACACCAGAACTTGTCCACTTAGCGCTTATCAAACAACTACAAGTAAATAAACTATGATACGGAAATCTTTTAACTATTTAGCTAAAGTAAGAGCCTCACGATAAACTTGAACATCAGTTTCTAAGAGGATTTAGTTACATTGACTCCTGAATTTTAGAAAACGAAAGTTGAAAAGGGTGCTTTTGGGCATCCCGTTTCATCTGACGTCCTGAGCTCAATTAACCCTAACCTAACACCGGCACTGTTTGAATTAATCGTAGGTAGGTAAGCTAAAATACAATGACTGAAGATGAGTTCGGAAGAGTCAGGTACAAGGCATTAAATGTTAATTTAAACCCATTGTATTAATAAAATAAAATACGTTCTAATTTACTTTTTAGGTTGAATTTAACCTGAACTGTAACAAATTGATATTTTAGCAAATAACGCAGTAACATACAAACAGGTTAAAAAGTTTCACCATAAATAGAACTGAGGTTCAATCAGCCGTGAAATGAGCATCTTCTATTAACAATATATTGGTAGGTTAAAATAGACAAATTATTTTTCTACCAAACGCAATTATTTTAAGCTGAAAATAAATTACTCGTTGGGTAATTTTGTGTACCAGCTTTCCTCACTGACTTGGTTTTTTTTTATTTATGGTCAGTTTACATGAGGCAAGTTTCTCAAAGCTAGTGCTATGAAGCTAGTATTAAAGTACTACTGTTTTTTAAAGATGGAATTAACTCTCTAGACTTATAAAATCCGCTAATAATCAGCTATGATATGCAATTGGTTTCTATTTATGGTACAAGTAGCTTTTTCGCCACTGATTTTACTATCCGGGCTTGTATATGATTCTTTATACATAATTATGTATATAATTCTTTATTTTCAAATTCTAATTAAAATATTAAGTATGTACGGAGACGTAAGGACCCTATTTACGTCCTTTTGTCTTGACAATAATAAATGTATCTTTACCTTTATTTGTCTCAAAGTTGGAGTATATCTTCTAATATATAAAATTTCCATGTCACAATGCTAACCTAACACCGTACTCCTCTGTAACGGCTTGCCCGATTTTTGCTAAATTTTATATGCGTATTCAATAGGTCTGAGAATGGCTACTATCTATTTTTCATATCCCTAAGTATTAAGGGTTTTTCACTCTTAAATTTTTGTTTAAGGAAAAACAACGTTTGACGGGTCAGCTAGTAATATATAAGTACGCCAATATGAAGGCAAAACATAGAATAAAGGTACATAATAGGTCGGGCCGGAAATAGAACGCACTCCATGCGAGAACGACATGCGGAAATATCAACTGCTGCACTGGCTCGGGTGCTGTACGTGACTAAAGGCGAGTGTATAAGAGACCAACAAGTGAAATCTGCAGATTGAGAAATCACTTATGGGCAAAATAAGGTCTTACTCATTGACATGAATAATTACCAAACATGGACTTATTAAAAAAAGTTCTCAAATACAATATGTTATATTTGACATGTTATAGTAGTATAACATAGTATTTAGTTATTAATATATTATAGTATAAATAGGTGGTTAAGGGTAAATTTGTATGCTCCCAAAACACATGAGCCATGTCAGAAAAAGTCCGGTGACTTGAAAACTCGCGATATTAAAACTTGGTCAATTTGGTTTACACATGCAAAAAACACAAAGTAGGCTTTATATGTTTGAAAAAGGTTCTCAAAATACAAGTGCTAATTACTTTAAGTACTGCAATACTTAATGCGAGAAAAGAGCGCATAAATTTTGTGAAAAACACCGAATTACGTTTTTATAGAAAATATACTGTAGGTACCTAAAACATGTGGCAATGATCTGAGGAATTTCCTCGGAGTTTCTGAATGAGAAATACTCGAAAAAGGTCGCAAAGGTTCACGCGTAGGAGTAAAGTCTGGCGTGGTAGCTCAGTCGTTTTCCCTAAATAGAAACCTTGCAAAAAATGGTTTGAAATCCGTAAATAGAAGCAAAGGTAACTGAGACTACGAAGTAATTTTTACCCAGGTTTTTTTACAGCTACCGCGCGTTTGTTTTCGAAACCCTGATAAAACTTTATAATAAATTCGTAGCTTTTTCTTGTTACGTAGTTTTTACTAACTATATTTAAAGTTTGGTTGATGGTGGTGACATTTTTAATGATTTTGACGTAATAGTATATTTTACTGAAACCTATAGGCGAAAGTGACATTGGTTTTATTTGAAAAACATACCTGTAGTGACAAAATACACATAATAAATAATGATAAATAAAAAACTGACATCTATCGACATCAATATTTATATTTTCATTATTAATTTTATATTCGTATATAATAATTTTGTATGTTTTTGTGAAATAAAATATAAACTAGTTCCGTCGCTGCCACCGCCCGCTACCAATCACAACGCTTATTCTGAATCGCGCAAACGAAGTAACGTCGTTGTTGGTGCGCTAACGACCGGTACAAGCTACATACATGACGATCGGGTGGCCGTACCTGGACACAAAATATATTTGGGGGTAATCCCGTAGCTAAATGGAGGCAGAACGTTGTCGCTCCTAAAACTCATAAAATTTTATTTAAGAAGCAGGATTTATTTGAATAAGTGTCACGCTTCAAAACTCCACAATTTTCACTTGAGTTAGTGTGTGATGAAACTGTTTACTTTTATTAATAACATGATCTTATTTGCCAGTTTCCCTTCGGAAGGATGCGTGGGTGTCTTCATTCAGATGTTTATTTAAAGGTCGAGGTTGGGTCTCTAATTCAAGCAGTTCATTAATAGAAATGTTTTGCTAAATGCGAGTCTGACTCGCGCGCAAAAAGTTCCGTACTTAAAAAAATAACAAAACAAATAGTTTGTTGTATGGGACCCTTAAATATTTACTTTGTTTGTAAAATAAATTTTCAAATAACTATTTTTTTTAAGTATAAGTATTATACAATATTCTGCTAAAATTTTAAGCGTGGTAACAGGTACGAACAAAAAAAATGTGAAAAATATCACGTTTATTATATGGGGAGGCCTTCCCCCTTAATATGTAATTATTTTTTTCTGTACCCCGTGTAGTACAAGTTATTATTCTGTGCCCGTGTCTATAGAGCACCAATGGGACTCTATTACTAATACTTCGCTGTCTGTCTGTCTGTATGACACACAGTCTGCCACCAGGCTGTATGTCATAAACCGTTAGAGCCAGAGAGTTGGCATTTTCACTAATAATATATTTCCCTTGCCTAATAAAAAATACTTATATTAATAACTTAGAACTTTCTTTTAGAAGTTACTTGTTCGAATATTTTTAGGAGGCTTTAATTACAGGGACCTCAAATACTCCCATTTCGGTAATATAGGTAAATGTATAACTTTATAATTATTTTTGACCTTATAAAGTTGGCCCAATATTTACCACAGCACAGTTCAAATATCACACCGAAACCAAAGTCAAACATAGTTTTCAGTTGTTTGCTAATATTTATTCAGCAGTTTCGTAACATCACCTTAAAAGAATATGGCATTGGTAAAGTCAAGCTATTTAAGTTATGTTCAATAGTATTATTATATAAGGAAGGTCTTCCGGTTCGAAAAATGTAGGTTTAATAGTTTTAGTATTGAAATCTCTCTTATGAATATTATTTAGTAGTTAAGTTAACATCTGGCAAAAACATGTTTAGATATTATATTTTACATGTGTATGTGTGTAATTTCTTCTTAGTATTAATGTATTCAATTTGTTTTTTGCATTCAGAGTTCGAACTACTAGGTTTAGGGCGCTTAGACCGCCAAAGAAGTTATGGGTCCCAAGTAATAATAAATAACAAAGTACCGCATCCACGGTTAATGTACAGTAGCCAATTTACGCTTGGCACGTTCTAATTTTTTATGTAAATAACACTTAACGGTGTGTTAAGTGAACGATTCTAAGTCATATTAAAGCCATTATCATAGGAATCCGTGTAAATAAACAGAAAGATATATTAACTTACTTTAAGGGACTTAATATTGCGTATTTACAAAAGGATCTAATAAAGCTATTTCATATTTACCATTATTGGACTGGCTAAGTACCTATTTGTATTAAGCCATTATTTGATTTGAAGCAGAGATTGAGGAGATATTATTTTCTGGCCTTTTATCATACTTTTGGACTTCTCTTAATATAGTTTTTGTTATAATAAGGTTGGATTAGATAGGTATTGGTTATTACAATGTATAAAAGTATTTCCTAATTACCCCCCTTTTAATTATTTTCTTTTTGCGTAGTTGTAATTATAAAAAATGTATTAAATTTTTCATACATTTATTTTCATTCAATCAGCAATGTAAATTAATTTTCAAAGTGGGTGATATAATATGGATTTATCCAAAGTATAACTAAAACTGTCATTTCATTTTATAATTAGAATACATTTTTTTAGACTCATTACATACGTATTTTATTTCTGCCCTACAAACATTTATAATCATTATGAAATATGCTATAAAATTGCATAGTATTCCAATTCAAAGAGCGTGAAACGTTAGAGTTGTAACGCGCTTGGGCGGCCTGGGCGGGCTCGGCAGCTCCTGCCCGCCCTACATACAAACTGGGTCAAGAGTAACTATGGTTGAAGCACTACGTCACTACGGAAAATTTGGCAACCGTCTTCCTTACTTTTTGTTTCCTTTGCTGTTTGTCTTTGCCAAAAATTGCCTTTTTGTAAAAGCTAAGAAACATTTTCTCGAATACAGAATAATAATATTTAACATACTTTTAAAAAAGAAGAAGGTTTGCATTTTTACTTTATATTATTTGTGAACCGCGGAGGTGTGGAATTCCTTAACTAATGCACTATTCCCTGAAAGCTATAATCTTGCGGTTCTCAAAGCAAGAGTGAGCACAATTCACTTGATGATAAGTGATATTATGATCTAAGGTGGAGTGCGCTTACCCAGAATACCAGTTTATTCTTCCTTAGATCATAATATCGCTCTTACCATCATGTGAATTGTGATGAAGCGGAAGCCCCGTTAAATAAAAAAAAATGTAACCTTAGAACTCCGTAATTTACTAATTAATTTTATAATTTTATTATATATTTTAAATAACAATATTACATATATTGTAATTTTATATTATATTGTTAATTATATGAATATTTCATAAAATTTAATGAATGTAAAGATAATTTTCGTAATTGTTTTCGTAAGTAAACGGGTATTCGTATAAATACGAAGTATTTACCTTATGCACGACTTTGGTATGTGTAGGTAGCTATGACATACAAAATATTCAAAACATGTTGATCTGATTTAAGGAATAGGATCATCATTTTTATGACTAGCTTTGGTGCGAATTGAACGTAAAAATGTACATAAAATGGTAAGGTCAGAGCACCTGCCGATACAGATCTTTGAGCAATATTTGATTAACATCATCGTATAAAATGTACGTTACTTTAGAATGAATCATACATGTCTGTACTATACTTGAGGTACGACTATGTACTATATTTCTAAGAAATTAAGTATAAGTACCTACTTCCCGCTTGAATGACTAAGCTTATTAGGGAAGAATTCGGTATTATGGAATGTACGTGATAATGAATTGTAATCTTACTCTTACAGTTATAAAAAAACTTTATCCAATTTATTCATCCGGGTCTTACAAAGGTTAATTATAGGTTTTGATTAATAACTAACTAATTATTAATAAAGGGTTTTCCCCCTTATTATTAATTACCTTACAAAATAGCAAAATTCCTAAAACTCCGTGAAAACCCTTACAATTAGAGTAAAATAAAACAACTAAGGTGAAGTTTTTTTTAAAGGAGGTAAGGCTGAGATCAGCGGCGCACATATTTGTGCAGCGCGACTGAACCGTGGGCGTAAATATTTCACATAATAAATTCATTTAAATTCAACCATTAACCATATTCTTTCAAATAAAAAAAATATTATGATAATCGGTCCACAAATGGCTGAGAAATCGGTGAACATACATAAAAAAAAAATAGATGCAGTCGAATATATAACCTCCTTTTTTGAAGTCGGTTAAAGAATAAGTTCTTATAGTAAAAATATAAATGAGTCTTTGTTGCTCGATAATAAATAATTTGAATCACGTAAAAAAGCAGATCTATCAGAAAATCTCTCGAAATCATTTAATCAGATTTTCTCTGGAGTCTTATGAGTTGTTTAAAGAGCTTGTAATCCATTATGAAACTCGAGAAACCAATTTTCATTCCATTTAAGTGGTAACATGAACCTTTTGATAAATCTCATTCCCATTATACGTACGTTGATTTCGAGAAACGAATTACTTAACTTTAGTTACATATTATATGTAAATCCAATTAGCGAAATTAGATTGAACAAATTAATAGCCAAAATAACATTATTTTTTTTAATACTGAATAACAGTTGTTTTAGATCTTCTTAAAACTTATAAAACATACTTTAAGCTAGTGTAATATGTATAGAGGTATAGACTCAATAAATTAACAAATAATTTAAAATTTAAATTGAAACAAAACCCTTTCACTTGCAGTTTAGCTAAATTACTTTTAAAAGATTTAATAAGATTAGTTTTATAAGAAAATGCCTTTCAAAACACAATATTAACGTACCTACGTAAAGCTTATAAAAGTGAGATCACTTACTTGTGAAATTAAAAGTTTGGTTCATTCGAAATGCACAAGTTGTATTCTCTAGACACATCAACTACAGACTGAAGGAACTCTACCCGAAGAAGCTCCTTATATCCCATACAACATTATTCATTCTTTCGCACGTAGGAAATTTTTCAGAATGGAATTTGGTTTTAATGAGGTCGCCAAAGCTGTTTCAACTTTTCCATTAAAGTTTCCATTGGTCCAGTGAGTAAGCGGTAAGCAGGTATTCGAAGTATTAGAGCTAATTTAGGTACAGTCATCCTTACTAATACGTCTTACCCATTACTTAGCTATACGTAGCGTTATTATACCTACGTAAGTAAGTTAAGTGCATGTTGAGTGCAAACGTACCTTTATTTTTTAACCGACTACAAAAAAGGAGGAGGTTATATATTAGACTATTTTTTTTTATGTATGTTCACCGATTTCTCATGTACATTTGTAGACATGTGAATTTGTGAAAGTTTGTAATATTTGATGAAAGGCTTCATTAGAACTTACGACCAGTGTTTTGTCGACAGAAAATTGTATTAGTTGGAAAAAAACGACTGGTTTATTGGGAAAACATTAAAACCAAAATTTTTGGCGCAAGATATTTTTTTTTCATACTATATGTTTAGATCATCATCATCATGATCAGTCCGTCTACGTGCACTGCTGGACATAGGCCTTTCCCAAGGCTCGCCACGCGACCCTCAAAGTCAAAGTCAAAGTCCTGATCAAAGTCGATATCCTGATGATATCGTCCACTGCCCGCTTTTTTTAATAATGTACGAGTATCTTTTTGCAATATTATAATATGTTTGGCAATATTTTAAGTGAACTAAAGGATTTTAATGAAGCGCCTAAGCCCGAAATGAAGCTGTGATTTTTTGAGATGATTGTAATTTTTATAATAAAAATTAAAATCATATCACAATACATTTCAGTATCGACACTTGTATAGTTTTCTTGGAATTTATCCTCGATGACGTATCTATATAGGCGTATAGGAGAATCATACCTACCTAGAGTAGAGTAGTAGCTATCTACTGCGAAACCGCAAAGTATTACTTTGTTGTGCTATGTTTATAATTTGAACCTTATACCTAAGTGTTAAAGTTCATTATATAAATAAGTAATTAATTCCATAGTATTTTATGGGAAATAATAATGGTTCCGAAAAACAAATTAATCTCCAGCGATCTGTGGCCGACTATTATTCTAATTAACCAGCGTTATAATGAATTACCGACGAAAAACCCAAAACATAAACGAATAAAAATGTCCAATTTAATGACAATTAAGAACATGTTCAAATTACATTTTCTCCTAAAAGAAAATGGATCTTCGAATAACAAAACTAAACTTCCAAATAGAATACTGAACCTCCGACAAAATTACTAAGTTACCGACAACAGAGGTTGTGTCAAAATTATCATATTTTTACAACTTGCATGAACTGTTTTAATTTCTATTGTTAGCTATCAAATTTATTTTTTAACTCGCAATAATGATGAAAATACCTCAACTGTTCGGCCCGTGCTATAGGGTTCGGGTCGCGTTTGGCTGTTTTTGTTGCTATTAGTTAGGTTAGGGTTTTTTTTTATATATATTTTTATTTATTCTGCGCACCATAGACACCTGGTTCCATGCCTTTTGTTATTATTTACATTAATTATTAACTTATTATTATTATTGCAAGTTAGGTTAGGTTAGTAGAATAGTATTTTCAGTTGAACGTTGTTCTAACTTCTTAACGCCTGAAATAGGTAAGCATACCCGTGGTAAGTAAAAATCATGATATATGATGCAAGTAAAAGTTATTGTTACAAGTACATTTTTATATTTTTTATAAGTTTCTGTATAACCACTCAGAATAATATTTTCAGTATAATGTTACAGTTAAAATAGCACCACAGTCTATGAAATATGAAAGGTAATTTATGAATTATTCGGTCGTTTCATCATTTTTATTCGGACAAAAGTAGTCGGAAAGTTAGTATTTTAGGCAGTAGATTTAATATTTTGAGTAAGGACAATTCTTCTTTTTTTGTCGGTTCTTTTTTTGCTAATTGACTTTTGACCTGCACAAGGTAACGATACTCTGGCTTAAGGTGGAGCATGCATAGTGTAGAATAACTATCTTAAGGCAGCTGCCAAAACACACTTCATAATTTGATTCCACCATCTCCGTTCTACTACAGAACGAGCAGAGAGACAGTGAAGAGACACCGATACAGAGTTGAAGTTCCAAACTTTCGTACAAAACGCTTTGCGTCGACCTTTATTGTAGGACTGCGAAGCTTTGGAACTCACTACCTGAGTCTCTGTTTCCTGAGAGGTATCATCCGGGGGCCTTCAAAAGTAGAGTTAATAGGTATCTTCTATGTAAGCGTGCCACACCGTAGACTGCAGTGCAGCTTAACATCAGGCTAACTGTAGTCAAACGCTAACCTATCATGGATAAAAAAAACCGTACGTAGGTTAGTAGCAAGGGAAGCGCTAAAAAATACTCTACCGCCATCAAATACCTGTTAAATAATTATGTAGGTCTTGTAAGTGCTTTACTAGATATGTTGGTACCTTACTAATCTACTTTCTATGAACGATTCGAAGTCTTTTGTTGACATAAAATATATGTATCCTACTTATTTAATATATGAGAAAGTTTGTGTGTGTGTGTGTATGTTTTTTCTTTTTCACGCTTAAACGACCGAACGAATTTTGATGAAATTTGGTGTGAATGTTAGACCTTGGATTAACACATAGGTAACTTTTTACCCCGAAAACAATTGTGCTTCCCGTGGGATACGCAAATAACTTCAAAATCTATGTTACTCCTTCACGCTACAACGGCTAGACTGACTTTGATAAGATTTACTATGAAGATAGGTTAGACCTTGGATTAACACTAGGCTAATTTTTATCCCGGATTAACTTCTTTTGTCCCGGATTAACGCGGGTAGCACCGCGTGGCATAACTTTTAATAGAATAATATGTATACAATTCTATACCGACACCGATGTCTTACGAGTATGTAGTGCCATCATCATCCATTGTGACAGCATTCGCGCTTTTAGTCTTTAGATAGATTTGATAGATAGATTAACTCTTTATTGGGCAAATAATAGGTACAAATTGGTACAACAAATAAAAAGTAACAACATAAAAAGATTTACAACGTGCCACAAACGGCGGCCTTATCGCTAACAGCGATCTCTTCCAGGCAACCTTTGGATGGAAAGGAGTTGAAAGGACGAGAAAAAAAGAGGGGTTGCACAATAAAGAATATAAGTACTATTCTTATTATGATGGATTAGATCTAAAATAGTTGGTTGTAACAACTGTTAAACTATTTTATTGACTTAATAAATAAATAATAAAATAAATAAATATTAGGACAAATAAAGTTTTAAGTCTTAAATTATGTAAACTGTGTATACCCACAGAGCAACTTCACTGACTGTACCTAAAACGAGATTTTTATTACACTTATGTTTCATATACCTACTATTTTTCTCAATCATCGGGTAGGTAGAATACTAATTATGACAGGTAAATAATTATTTATAAAAATTTGCAAGTGTTTTAAGAAAATAAAACCTTTTTTGTTGTATCTTCTTTCGTATGCAAAGAGTTTCAATTGCCTTCAGAACCGTACACAATGTGGTTTTCTTATTCACGCTTTTATACGCCAAAAATATACAATTTAATCATATACACCTTCGTTCTGTTAAAAGATGATGCAAACCATTCACGAATTTATGATTCAAAGTCATTTGGCGATCTGCCAACTTGAGTGTATATTCTAAATAACTTTATATGTTGGTATAACCATTAGGTCTTAGGTAGCTTTTGTTTAACTCGATTCGATACTCAATACTTTTCTGTTGAAACCGATGTAGCCAATCGTTCGTCATAGTTACAATGTATGTTTTGCACTCTTAAAAGTCTTAAATTTACGAGCTTTACATTAAAAAAATCGCGTAACATTCATTTGTTAAACGAGCTAGCTTTAATGCTCAAAGCATATCGTGTGAGAAGACACACACATTGATAGATTAATTTCTGAAATATAAAAGATGTTTTCAGTACTGACAATTTGGCAGAACCATAACCCATGTTTTTCCTGACGCGCTAATACGTTTTTGTTATCCGTGGTATAACTTTATACCTAATATTGACGAAATCGTAAAACGTAAAAAAAAAATATCTTGATGTTTACATAATCATATCCTACTACATATTATAATAAATGCGAAAGTTTGTGTGTGTGTGTGTGTGTGTGTGTGTATATATATGTTTGTTACTTCTTCACGCTCAAACGGCTGAACCGATTTCGATGAAATTTATCATGGAGATAGGTAAAACTTTGGATTAACACATATGCTACATTTTATCCCGGATAAATGCAGGTAATGCCACGGGGCGCAGCTAGTTCGTATATAATCAGTGAATGAGTAAATCCATGTTAAATTACACAATTTTACAATATAATTATTAAAAAATAACGAGGAAAAACCCGTTAATTACTTCGTGAAGCAAAATAAATCTGTTGTTCGTTGTAAGTACTTATTGTTTTTACGCGATTTTATCAAGGTTCTTTTAAAATAAAAAATATTTAAAGAATAAATAAATATGTATAAGCGCGGTCTACCTGTTTCACGTAATTATGTACATTATTTTCTGGATTAATTATTTTTCTCACTGTAATGATATGCTAATAGGTACCTGTGTATTGTGTAAGAAAATTAATTTCCTTTTACTTTTATCTATTTATTATTTAAAACTCTAAGATTACTTACGACGCTATCGCTAAATCGAAATATAAGCGTGGTAATGTTTTGTTAGGTGTTTTCTGTCAATATGTGAATCACTTTATTGTCGTGAAATATTAAATATCTTGTATTTCAAAGGCTTTTATTCTATTATGTCTACATACTTTTATAATATATCGGAGAATACATTTTTATTCATTCATATTTTTTCCTACATATATATCTTAATAAAATATGAAGACAATTGTAAGTCTAAGGTAGAAAAAATAAATTAATAAATATGTATGTATCAATAGTAATAAATTGCATTCGTCGATAAACTATTTTTACTCAATCAGAAAAATATTGTTTTGCGAAGGTTAATTATAAGTTCAAATAAAAACGTAGCGTGACTAAACCCATTCCCCTTTCTGTTATAAACAGGGCGACTTATAATAATATGCACGGATAGTTAGGTGCTGCATTAGAATACACTGACCTGCCTTTAAAAAAAACAAACGTTTATAACAACACGAACATACGTACCTGATGATTCCGATTCACATCCCAGCCGTCTGTTTATATCCAACCGCCCACTTCACTGAAACCACTTTAATTACGATCAGGAGACGTGCATATTTGAATACGTGATCCTCGTAATAACGTGAAACAGAGTTACAGAATAAATATCAGTACAGACGGGGCCAGTGCGCGCGCCGCCCGCCCTATAGAATGCGAACTCGACTAAATTAACTGATTTTCAGACGCGCGCGCTTCTATCAGCCTCCAGTTTATACTGACGACTGTTGAGTCGCTGACACACGTCTGGACACCGCGCATGCGCCGCTGAAAGCACAACAAACAATAACCGCGCTCGTTGCAAAGCCAAAGCAGTGTAGCCAAGGCAGTATTGATGAAACTACGAAGGGGTTTGTGCTGTCTCGCCTAAGCAATCTAGGTATGGGCTGGAGAAATCTAGAGTGCTTGTGTAGGCGTTTTCTGCATTGATTGATAATGATATTGAGATTTGTTGATTGATTCATCGAAATGAAAGTCAATTCCAATCTGTAAATTCCAATATTTGGCAACATTTCAAATGAACTGAAATGAATCTTTACAGAAAATTTAAGCCGTGGAAAAATACAAGAAATGCTGCGATAAAGTTGTTTGTCACAAATTTATTTATGGGAAACATTTTCTTTTTTCAGCAAAAACTAAGTAAGTGGAAACGATCATAGAATGTTCCTACTATGCCAAATTTAGGTTCGTTACGAAATTCTTTCAACGTTTTATATTATACGTATACTTGATGATTTTCAGGGCTCTTCGTAATTTCTTTGTATTAGGTGCCGTCACGAAAATGACGATTGCAATATTTTAATGACCAGTTTTTATAGAGATCGTGATGCTTAAATTTTATTGTTTTACTTCGTGTACCTATTTACATATATGTTTATACTTAGTGGCAGTAAAAGCCTTTTTTATACATAAACTTACTATTACGTGCCCTGGTTAAAATTTGTTAAAAACTTAACCATTGACGATCTCGTTGGAGTAACGGGTTCGATGCCCGGCAGGGCCAACATAATATCCAATATGTTTTTTTAATTTTCTCCCACATTAGCATTGTACAACGCAGAAAATAAGAAATATCACACCAAATATTTTAATATGAGTAGTGCCTTCACATTAATAGAATATTTATAATAAGTCGCCCACTTATGTGCAAAATGTCAAGTATGGTGGGCGATTTATATATTACCAAAATATGAAATGGTACCGCCATATTTAGTCCATATTTGGCTTGTTTGCCAGAATATCACGCGAAATTGGAGAGTTATGAAGGTAACATTACAATAAAAATATTTCCTCCAATTGTCTTTTTTTCTTAAGCACAGGCGCAAAACGTTGGAGTTGGTTTGACGTGTATTTGTTTACTTTTTGACTGGTTTGACGTATATTTATTTACTTCATTTATTTCAAAGGTGTTGTAGTCGGGAGTATTTTTAACTATGTTTTATAACAATCGGACTAAGATGGCGACCAAGACAAAATGGCGGATGACGTTTCTTTTCACTACTCTTTCACTGTGGATTTCATATGAAAGGGCTAATCAAGTAGAATACATATACTATGATATATTTACATTTCAAAACCTAGACAGCCGTTAACACACAATGTCGGTCTTTTCTAATTTTTTTACAGTTGTCATGTGGTTTGTTTTTTACCTTTAAAAACTTATTTATATTTTGTCTATGGCTTAACAGCAGGCAGAACTTAAATTACCCAATGAATAATATGTTAGTTAAATTTTTTAAAATTTTCAGTCCTTATAGTTGTTAAAAATAAATAAATACTTAAATAGAATATAAGTAGGTAGGTAGGTATATGCGATTAGTCATTCGTTACTGTGATGAAACTGCGAACCAGCTGCGCCGCGTAAGGCTTTCCGAGCCCCATACTAAATACTTCTCAGACTGGCAACCATTTCCCCTATGATTTTTAAATAGTAATCACTTAATAGTCTTAAAATGGTCTTTATAGATCGCAAAATAGACAAAACTATTAAATTTGAATCACAAAACAGATATCTCAGTGCAATTATTTTCAGATAAATACACTTGTGTGAGTGATCATAGACATTATTAGTGTGCGTGTTCTTTCGTTGTGTTGGTGATGGTTCTCGCTCTCAAACGTACGTTTGAGAGCGAGAACCATCACCAATACACCAATACACCCGAGCTTCCCAGTCGTAATAGTAAATCAACGAAATTCCGATAGATGGCAGTTGTAAAGTATTGTCAAAATGTTTGATGTAATTAATTGATTATTTTTTACA
The DNA here is from genome assembly GCA_035578125.1 of Mellilla xanthometata. Classification (NCBI taxonomy): domain Eukaryota; kingdom Metazoa; phylum Arthropoda; class Insecta; order Lepidoptera; family Geometridae; genus Mellilla; species Mellilla xanthometata. The sequence goes on from JAPUBQ010000013.1 coordinate 8,572,629, forward strand.
AAATGTTGTTATTTTATTTAAGTATGAAATCATTATTGAATTTATTATTTAAATTTAGTTAATTAGTTGAATGAAATTTATAAAGCTATGTCAATACATACAAAAAGGTTAGAGTTTAATTGTCTGTCACTGACTCTTGTAGGTACCTTTGTCATTGAAATGGTACGGTATTTTTTATGAAGTTATGGATAGGTATATCCTTTCTTCATATCATATCGTAGTTTAGCAAGTAAATTGAATAGGGAGTGTGAAATGACGCCTTCAACCTCAGAAAGAACTTTACCTGTTACAAAGTAGTATCAGCTTTGATTATTGTGTATAATCTATTGAAAGACGAGCGCAGAGGCTCTTCGGCAATTCTTGTATTGCGAATACAAAGTTTCAGAGCCTAGAGTATCGGCGCAAGATTTCTAGATAAAGCAAAGAAAACCCGCGCAGATAGAGAATAGATCTGAAAATGGCGGCGGGTACTCATGGTACGAATGGCAAAACAAGTTCTCAAACATCGATTTTAATTTTTTTATTGTCTTTTTTGTTTATAAATTATTATCTTTTAATATTTTTAACAGCTTTTAATATGTTTAATTAATAATAGCAGAATTAACGTCAAAAATATTAATAAAATAAATAAAAATCAAGAGAATATATGCCACTGGATTTTAAAATTTGTCTTTATTAATTGTGACATATCAGAATCATATTACAAATATACCACCTCATTATAATGGTGGGCGATGATTACGGTGTTTGATGATGACGATGGCTGATGGTCAGCAACACTGCATTTAGTCATACTCACTGAAAAAAGAACTCTTTTCCAGGCTAGAAACTATTTATATTATACAAACTATACTGGTTCCCAGGCCAGAAAATCTATATAAAAAATTATACTAGAGGTAAGGCTAATAAGGCACAAGTGTACATTTTGGGCACAAGTGTACATTTTAGGAACAAGTGTACATTTAAGGAACCTTAACCTAACCATAACCTAACCTTAACCTAACCTTAACCTAACCTTAACCTAACCTTAACCTAACCTTAACCTAACCTTAACCTAACCTTAACCTAACCTTAACCTAACCTTAACCTAACCTTAACCTAACCTTAACCTAACCTTAACCTAACCTTAACCTAACCTTAACCTAACCTTAACCTAACCTTAACCTAACCTTAACCTAACCTTAACCTAACCTTAACCTAACCTTAACCTAACCTTAACCTAACCTTAACCTAACCTTAACCTAACCTTAACCTAACCTTAACCTAACCTTAACCTAACCTTAACCTAACCTTAACCTAACCTTAACCTAACCTTAACCTAACCTTAACCTAACCTTAACCTAACCTTAACCTAACCTTAACCTAACCTTAACCTAACCTTAACCTAACCTTAACCTAACCTTAACCTAACCTTAACCTAACCTTAACCTAACCTTAACCTAACCTTAACCTAACCTTAACCTAACCTTAACCTAACCTTAACCTAACCTTAACCTAACCTTAACCTAACCTTAACCTAACCTTAACCTAACCTTAACCTAACCTTAACCTAACCTTAACCTAACCTTAACCTAACCTTAACCTAACCTTAACCTAACCTTAACCTAACCTTAACCTAACCTTAACCTAACCTTAACCTAACCTTAACCTAACCTTAACCTAACCTTAACCTAACCTTAACCTAACCTTAACCTAACCTTAACCTAACCTTAACCTAACCTTAACCTAACCTTAACCTAACCTTAACCTAACCTTAACCTAACCTTAACCTAACCTTAACCTAACCTTAACCTAACCTTAACCTAACCTTAACCTAACCTTAACCTAACCTTAACCTAACCTTAACCTAACCTTAACCTAACCTTAACCTAACCTTAACCTAACCTTAACCTAACCTTAACCTAACCTTAACCTAACCTTAACCTAACCTTAACCTAACCTTAACCTAACCTAACCTTAACCTAACCTTAACCTAACCTTAACCTAACCTTAACCTAACCTTAACCTAACCTTAACCTAACCTTAACCTAACCTTAACCTAACCTTAACCTAACCTTAACCTAACCTTAACCTAACCTTAACCTAACCTTAACCTAACCTTAACCTAACCTTAACCTAACCTTAACCTAACCTTAACCTAACCTTAACCTAACCTTAACCTAACCTTAACCTAACCTTAACCTAACCTTAACCTAACCTTAACCTAACCTTAACCTAACCTTAACCTAACCTTAACCTAACCTTAACCTAACCTTAACCTAACCTTAACCTAACCTTAACCTAACCTTAACCTAACCTTAACCTAACCTTAACCTAACCTTAACCTAACCTTAACCTAACCTTAACCTAACCTTAACCTAACCTTAACCTAACCTTAACCTAACCTTAACCTAACCTTAACCTAACCTTAACCTAACCTTAACCTAACCTTAACCTAACCTTAACCTAACCTTAACCTAACCTTAACCTAACCTTAACCTAACCTTAACCTAACCTTAACCTAACCTTAACCTAACCTTAACCTAACCTTAACCTAACCTTAACCTAACCTTAACCTAACCTTAACCTAACCTTAACCTAACCTTAACCTAACCTTAACCTAACCTTAACCTAACCTTAACCTAACCTTAACCTAACCTTAACCTAACCTTAACCTAACCTTAACCTAACCTTAACCTAACCTTAACCTAACCTTAACCTAACCTTAACCTAACCTTAACCTAACCTTAACCTAACCTTAACCTAACCTTAACCTAACCTTAACCTAACCTTAACCTAACCTTAACCTAACCTTAACCTAACGTTAACCTAACCTTAACCTAACCTTAACCTAACCTTAACCTAACCTTAACCTAACCTTAACCTAACCTTAACCTAACCTTAACCTAACCTTAACCTAACCTTAACCTAACCTTAACCTAACCTTAACCTAACCTTAACCTAACCTTAACCTAACCTTAACCTAACCTTAACCTAACCTTAACCTAACCTTAACCTACGTCGTCCGCCCAAGCAACAAAACTTGGGAAAGGCGATCAGAGCCTGGTGGAGAGGATGCTGGGAGAGCACATGACGCTGCTGAGGGAGAACTCCGAGCTGGCCAGGCAGCTCAAGGAGACCCTCACCAGCGCCCAGTCCACCCAGTTCTCTGAAGCTCACGCACAGTCACAAACCGAGAGCATGGAAGTGCTCTTGGGTGAAGTGCGTGAGCTCCGCCAGGTTACTGAAAGCCGGACATATGCCAGCGTGACGGCGGGAGCAGCTGACTTGTCGGAACCAGCTCGCCCCCAACGGAGTGCAATGCACTCTGTTATTGTCAGGTCGAAAGACGACCAAGACACGGGCGATCTGGTTCTGAACAAGATCAGGAAGGCAGTAAATGCGAAAGAGGAGGGCATCCGCATTGAAAAATGTAGAAAGGTCAAGGACGCAAAGGTGATAGTCACATGCAGGACGCAGGATGAGAGGCGGAGGGTCAAGGACAGACTGTCGAGGGACGATGAGCTCAGCGTCGAAGACATCCAGAACAAGGACCCGCTCGTTGTAGTTCGGAACGTTCTGAACTACAACAGCGACGACCAAATCCTTAGGGCTCTTCGATGCCAGAACAAATCGCTCTTCGGCAGTCTGACCAAGGACGAAGACCGCCTCGAAATCGCGTACAAGAAACGTGCACGGAACGAGCACACGAGTCATTTGGTGATGAGGGTTTCGCCGAAGTTGTGGCAGGCCATGACCGCGGCCGGGGCAGTGCACATAGACATGCAGAGGGTGAAAGTGGAGGACCAATCCCCACTAGTCCAATGCTCGCACTGCCTCGGTTTCGGTCATGGTAAGCGCTTCTGCAAGGCAGATAGTTTGTGCTGTAGCCACTGCACGGAACCCCATCTCGAAGTGGACTGCCCGAACCTGCACGAGTACGCGATGTGCGTAAACTGCGTCCTGGCAAATGAGAGTGACACAAGGCACAACTCATTTAGCTATAAGTGTCCGATCAGGGCTAAGTGGGATGCCTTGGCCAGGGTGTCCGTGGCATGTTGCTAAAGATGCCCTGGTCTTCCCATCTGCTACCACGCACTATGCGATGGAAGCCGATTCACGAGAACAGAAGGTAAGCTTTTCTTGTCCTGTAACTGAGATACTCAAACTTAGACAGCCTGCAAAAATTTATGTCTCAACAATCAAAAGCACAATCGGGACAGATTTCATGGCGAAATCAACCCTATTGCTGCTAAAAAAATATTTTTCGGTTATTTTATTATTTTCGGTTACAAAAGTCCACCGACGAGATTCAATCGGGAAAAATTTCATGGGAAATTTACCATATTGATGAGTCTGGACGCACCAAAATTTAGCTTTTAAAAATTTTCAAAATTGTATTTTTCGAATCTACTGATGCAGAATGTCTAAGTTTGAGCATTCAAGATGGGCGCAAGAACAAACAAGATGCTTACCTTCCAATCCTGTTTCTCGTAGAGGCTACACACCATCGCAGAAACGTGCGATACTCAGCCTGGCAGAACACAAAGCACCTAAAACAAAAAGAGCAAATTAATAGGGCACACAAAACTTCAGTAACAAGGAAGAAAACAAAATGTTTGGTTGGCAAAAATCTGTTGTGAAATTTTTAAAAAAGATACCAGGGATTGCTACAGTTCATAATTAGATAAACACAATTTTAAGGGATTAAAAGAAATGCTCAATATATATTTTGCATACCCTAAGTAAAAAATATCTTCTAAAATTAAAAGTAATTAATATTAGAGAAGACTAAAAACAAAATAGTAAATTTACATTCAAATAATTAAATCTGTAAAAACATATATAGAAAACAAGGTCCCGGATCCTCATGTCTGGGGTATTTGGTGGAGGAGAACGGCAAAAAAAAAAAAAACCCTAACCTAACCTTAACCTAACCTTAACCTAACCTTAACCTAACCTTAACCTAACCTTAACCTAACCTTAACCTAACCTTAACCTAACCTTAACCTAACCTTAACCTAACCTTAACCTAACCTTAACCTAACCTTAACCTAACCTTAACCTAACCTTAACCTAACCTTAACCTAACCTTAACCTAACCTTAACCTAACCTTAACCTAACCTTAACCTAACCTTAACCTAACCTTAACCTAACCTTAACCTAACCTTAACCTAACCTTAACCTAACCTTAACCTAACCTTAACCTAACCTTAACCTAACCTTAACCTAACCTTAACCTAACCTTAACCTAACCTTAACCTAACCTTAACCTAACCTTAACCTAACCTTAACCTAACCTTAACCTAACCTTAACCTAACCTTAACCTAACCTTAACCTAACCTTAACCTAACCTTAACCTAACCTTAACCTAACCTTAACCTAACCTTAACCTAACCTTAACCTAACCTTAACCTAACCTTAACCTAACCTTAACCTAACCTTAACCTAACCTTAACCTAACCTTAACCTAACCTTAACCTAACCTTAACCTAACCTTAACCTAACCTTAACCTAACCTTAACCTAACCTTAACCTAACCTTAACCTAACCTTAACCTAACCTTAACCTAACCTTAACCTAACCTTAACCTAACCTTAACCTAACCTTAACCTAACCTTAACCTAACCTTAACCTAACCTTAACCTAACCTTAACCTAACCTTAACCTAACCTTAACCTAACCTTAACCTAACCTTAACCTAACCTTAACCTAACCTTAACCTAACCTTAACCTAACCTTAACCTAACCTTAACCTAACCTTAACCTAACCTTAACCTAACCTTAACCTAACCTTAACCTAACCTTAACCTAACCTTAACCTAACCTTAACCTAACCTTAACCTAACCTTAACCTAACCTTAACCTAACCTTAACCTAACCTTAACCTAACCTTAACCTAACCTTAACCTAACCTTAACCTAACCTTAACCTAACCTTAACCTAACCTTAACCTAACCTTAACCTAACCTTAACCTAACCTTAACCTAACCTTAACCTAACCTTAACCTAACCTTAACCTAACCTTAACCTAACCTTAACCTAACCTTAACCTAACCTTAACCTAACCTTAACCTAACCTTAACCTAACCTTAACCTAACCTTAACCTAACCTTAACCTAACCTTAACCTAACCTTAACCTAACCTTAACCTAACCTTAACCTAACCTTAACCTAACCTTAACCTAACCTTAACCTAACCTTAACCTAACCTTAACCTAACCTTAACCTAACCTTAACCTAACCTTAACCTAACCTTAACCTAACCTTAACCTAACCTTAACCTAACCTTAACCTAACCTTAACCTAACCTTAACCTAACCTTAACCTAACCTTAACCTAACCTTAACCTAACCTTAACCTAACCTTAACCTAACCTTAACCTAACCTTAACCTAACCTTAACCTAACCTTAACCTAACCTTAACCTAACCTTAACCTAACCTTAACCTAACCTTAACCTAACCTTAACCTAACCTTAACCTAACCTTAACCTAACCTTAACCTAACCTTAACCTAACCTTAACCTAACCTTAACCTAACCTTAACCTAACCTTAACCTAACCTTAACCTAACCTTAACCTAACCTTAACCTAACCTTAACCTAACCTTAACCTAACCTTAACCTAACCTTAACCTAACCTTAACCTAACCTTAACCTAACCTTAACCTAACCTTAACCTAACCTTAACCTAACCTTAACCTAACCTTAACCTAACCTTAACCTAACCTTAACCTAACCTTAACCTAACCTTAACCTAACCTTAACCTAACCTTAACCTAACCTTAACCTAACCTTAACCTAACCTTAACCTAACCTTAACCTAACCTTAACCTAACCTTAACCTAACCTTAACCTAACCTTAACCTAACCTTAACCTAACCTTAACCTAACCTTAACCTAACCTTAACCTAACCTTAACCTAACCTTAACCTAACCTTAACCTAACCTTAACCTAACCTTAACCTAACCTTAACCTAACCTTAACCTAACCTTAACCTAACCTTAACCTAACCTTAACCTAACCTTAACCTAACCTTAACCTAACCTTAACCTAACCTTAACCTAACCTTAACCTAACCTTAACCTAACCTTAACCTAACCTTAACCTAACCTTAACCTAACCTTAACCTAACCTTAACCTAACCTTAACCTAACCTTAACCTAACCTTAACCTAACCTTAACCTAACCTTAACCTAACCTTAACCTAACCTTAACCTAACCTTAACCTAACCTTAACCTAACCTTAACCTAACCTTAACCTAACCTTAACCTAACCTTAACCTAACCTTAACCTAACCTTAACCTAACCTTAACCTAACCTTAACCTAACCTTAACCTAACCTTAACCTAACCTTAACCTAACCTTAACCTAACCTTAACCTAACCTTAACCTAACCTTAACCTAACCTTAACCTAACCTTAACCTAACCTTAACCTAACCTTAACCTAACCTTAACCTAACCTTAACCTAACCTTAACCTAACCTTAACCTAACCTTAACCTAACCTTAACCTAACCTTAACCTAACCTTAACCTAACCTTAACCTAACCTTAACCTAACCTTAACCTAACCTTAACCTAACCTTAACCTAACCTTAACCTAACCTTAACCTAACCTTAACCTAACCTTAACCTAACCTTAACCTAACCTTAACCTAACCTTAACCTAACCTTAACCTAACCTTAACCTAACCTTAACCTAACCTTAACCTAACCTTAACCTAACCTTAACCTAACCTTAACCTAACCTTAACCTAACCTTAACCTAACCTTAACCTAACCTTAACCTAACCTTAACCTAACCTTAACCTAACCTTAACCTAACCTTAACCTTAACCTAACCTTAACCTAACCTTAACCTAACCTTAACCTAACCTTAACCTAACCTTAACCTAACCTTAACCTAACCTTAACCTAACCTTAACCTAACCTTAACCTAACCTTAACCTAACCTTAACCTAACCTTAACCTAACCTTAACCTAACCTTAACCTAACCTTAACCTAACCTTAACCTAACCTTAACCTAACCTTAACCTAACCTTAACCTAACCTTAACCTAACCTTAACCTAACCTTAACCTAACCTTAACCTAACCTTAACCTAACCTTAACCTAACCTTAACCTAACCTTAACCTAACCTTAACCTAACCTTAACCTAACCTTAACCTATCCTTAACCTAACCTTAACCTAACCTTAACATAATTGTACTCGGGGTCCGAACAAAAATGTGGCAGATCAACCTGGTATCGATGTATCTCGAGGGTGACCAGCCGATGGAACTCTACACTGCACACATAAAGAGGATTGTAGACGAGCTGGGCCCTAGCAAGCTGATCATTGGCGGGGACTCGAACGCCTGGAACATCTGGTGGGGCAGCTTAAAAACAAACACCAGAGGGGAAGATCTACTGTTCTCGTTAAACGAATTACGGCTGCACATACTCAATAATAATGATTCCGTCCCCACCTATGACATAGTGAGAGGTGGCACCCGCTACTCCAGCCATGTCGACATAACGGCCTGCTCTGAGGACCTTCTCCCCCTGGTGGACGACTGGAGCGTCGTAGAGGGACTAACGAGCTCCGACCACAATGGCATTACATTCAATATAACACTTAACAAATCGACAGGCACACATATAAAGAGCACAACTAGACTCTATAACACTAAAAAAGCCAATTGGACGCAATTTCGCAAAATTCTGAAACAGTACACAACCACACAACAACTTACACAGACAGACATACAACGTACAAATAACACAGAACAAATAGACTCAATAGTAAACACATACACACAAGCTATCACACACGCATGCACACAAACAATTCCGGTTAAAAAATACACACACAAACTTACCTTGCCATGGTGGTCGGAGAAACTCGGAGCGCTGAAGAAAGAAGTCACCGTCAGGAGGAGAAGAATCCGCTGGGCAGCACCGGTCCGCAGGGCTGGAGTAATAGCTGCATACCTGGAAAAGAAAGCAGAATATGAACAAGAAGTATATAGAGCTAAAATACAGAGCTGGAAAGAATTTTGTGGCAAGCAGGACAGAGAGTCAGTGTGGGACGGAATCTACAGAGTAATAGGGAGAACAAAAGCCAGAGAGATAGATCTGAACCTCCGGTGCGAAGGTAGAGAACTCGACTCCAAGGACTCGGCGAAACTGCTGGCGGACACCTTCTATCCAGAAGATAGTGAAGAAGGCGACAATGAGGAGCATCGTGAGACCAGGCTTAGAGCGGAAAAAGTAAATAACGGCCAACAAGATGATTCCTGCGACCCGTTATTTACACTAACAGAGCTCAACACCGCGATCTGCTCATTCAACCCGAAGAAAGCTCCTGGATTGGACGGGTTCACGGCCGATATATGTAAAGCCGCCATAGAAAATGATCCTGGAACTTTTCTCGCCATAGCAAATAGATGCCTAGAGCTAGGTCATTTCCCAGTGAAGTGGAAGGAGGCTGCAGTGGTTATCCTACGAAAGCCTGGGAAAACCGATTATACCGCGCCAAAGTCATATAGACCGATCGGGCTTCTCCCTGTATTGGGAAAAATTTTTGAGAAGCTTCTGGTCAACCGACTTAAGTTCCATATTTTGCCAAAAATCTCTACGCGGCAGTTTGGCTTTATACCGCAAAAAAGCACGGAAGACTCCCTTTATATCCTAATGCAGCGCATAAAAAGTAAACTTAAACAAAAGAAAATAATTACTCTCGTCTCATTGGATATAGAGGGAGCTTTCGACAGTGCATGGTGGCCAGCGATAAAAGTTCGCCTGGCTGAGATAAAATGCCCGTGGAACTTGAGGCGGGTGATCGGAAGCTACCTCGAGAATCGACGGGTGAGAGTCCGATACGGAGGAGAGGAGCATGCGAAAAGCACTGCCAAGGGCTGTGTGCAGGGATCAATTGGCGGGCCGGTTCTGTGGAACCTATTGCTTGACCCGCTCTTAAAAGAGCTGGAGAACCGAGGCGACTATGTACAGGCATTTGCGGACGACATAGTCTTGGTGTTCGATGGTGACACCGCGACAAAAATAGAAGGGCAAGCAAATGCGACTCTTGAACATGTTCGGGCGTGGGGTGTCAGAAACAAGCTGAAATTTGCACCACACAAAACTATAGCGATGGTTGTAACAAAGAAGCTAAAGTATGACACCCCTCGCCTGAAAATGGGAGGAGTCGACATTGCCATTTCTAGCGAAATGAAACTGCTCGGTCTCACCATCGATAACAAGCTAACTTTTAATAGTCACGCCGCAAATGTCTGTCGTAGAGCGCTCGTGTTCTATAAACAGCTCAGCAGGGCCGCCAAGATCCACTGGGGACTGAAGCCAGAAATACTGAGAACTATATACACGGCAGTCGTTGAGCCCACCATATTGTACGCAGCCAGCGCGTGGGCTCACGCGTCGGATAAGATCTCAGTAAAGAAACAACTTGACTCAGTCCAGAGGGGGTTTATCCAAAAGATAGTCAAATCATATAGGACGGTCTCATTAAATTCAGCGCTTCTGTTATCTGGAATGCTTCCTCTTGATATAAGATTAAAAGAAGCAGCCTCTCTTTTTGAAATAAAGAGAGGTTATTCAAAAAGATACATAGAAGACCGCGAGATCGAACTACCGAAACTATATACGGATAAACCGCACCCCGCACAGCAGTTGGCAGTGAGTTTCGAGTGCCTCGGTGATGGAGTTGACCTTGAGGAGCATCATGAGGATGAGCTCAATATATTTACAGACGGTAGCCGCATAGAAGGAAAAGTTGGCGCAGCTTTGTCAATCCGCGAAGGTAGCAAAGAGATCAGCACTCGCAAGTTGAAACTTGCTGAGTGCTGCTCAGTTTATCAAGCAGAGCTACTAGCGTTAGTAGAAGCGGTTGACAAAGCCAAAAACAGCGCCAAACCCGTCTGCAATATATATTGTGACTCGAGGTCCGCTCTCGAAACGGTGGCTAATCTCTCGCCTCTCCACCCCCTCGCATTCAAAATAAGATCGAGCATAAGGGAGCTGACAGAAAAGTCCAAAATACTGCGGCTATTTTGGGTAAAAGCTCACGTGGGGGTGGAGGGCAATGAGAGGGCCGACGAGTTGGCAAAAGCTGCAGCCCTCCACTTAAAAGTAAAACCGCATTATGACAGATGCCCCGTTTCATTCATCAAGATACGAATACGGTTGGAGTCACTTGATGAATGGAACGGGCGCTACCAGAGAGAGAAGCAGGGCAAGGTGACAAAATTGTTTTTTCCCAATGCAACAACGGCGTACAGCGTAATTAAGAGCATAGACCTGGATAACGTAACAGTACAGCTGCTGACGGGACACGGTGGGTTCTCCGAGTACTTACACCGTTTTAAGTGCAAGGAGAGCCCAGCGTGTCCCTGTGACCCAAATGTAAATGAAACTGTAGCACACATTATATGTGAGTGCCCAATTTATGGTTTGCAAAGGTTCGATATCGAAAATGAAATAGAATTAAATGTAAATGTAGATAACCTTAGTAATATAATGATGAAAAAAGAAGCTAGATATAAGTTTATAGAATATTGTAAAGGAATAATAAGAACTATAGGATTAAGAAATGGTAGTAAAAATCTGGGAGCACTACCCGCCATTGTAAACCTGGCGGACTAAGTGCCCCAATGCAAGAAACATAGATAATAAAATAAACTTAGATCTAATAAATAAAAATCAGTAAGCATAGTAATAGATTAAATAAGCATGAATGGCGAAGGACGCAAGAAAGATAAGGAATGATGAATGAAAGTACGAGCAGTAGCAAAAGCGAGAACTGGTATGAAAGAGGTGTATAGCATTAGAATAGGCTCCGAAAAACACGATATCGGAGGTAGATGTATAAAAAAAAAAAAAAAAAAAAAAAACCTAACCTTAACCTAACCTTAACCTAACCTTAACTTAACCTTAACCTAACCTTAACCTAACCTTAACCTAACCTTAACCTAACCTTAACCTAACCTTAACCTAACCTTAACCTAACCTTAACCTAACCTTAACCTAACCTTAACCTAACCTTAACCTAACCTTAACCTAACCTTAACCTAACCTTAACCTAACCTTAACCTAACCTTAACCTAACCTTAACCTTAACCTAACCTTAACCTAACCTTAACCTAACCTTAACCTAACCTAACCTTAACCTAACCTTAACCTAACCTTAACCTAACCTTAACCTAACCTTAACCTAACCTTAACCTAACCTTAACCTAACCTTAACCTAACCTTAACCTAACCTTAACCTAACCTTAACCTAACCTTAACCTAACCTTAACCTAACCTTAACCTAACCTTAACCTAACCTTAACCTAACCTTAACCTAACCTTAACCTAACCTTAACCTAACCTTAACCTAACCTTAACCTAACCTTAACCTAACCTTAACCTAACCTTAACCTAACCTTAACCTAACCTTAACCTAACCTTAACCTAACCTTAACCTAACCTTAACCTAACCTTAACCTAACCTTAACCTAACCTTAACCTAACCTTAACCTAACCTTAACCTAACCTTAACCTAACCTTAACCTAACCTTAACCTAACCTTAACCTAACCTTAACCTAACCTTAACCTAACCTTAACCTAACCTTAACCTAACCTTAACCTAACCTTAACCTAACCTTAACCTAACCTTAACCTAACCTAACCTTAACCTAACCTTAACCTAACCTTAACCTAACCTTAACCTAACCTTAACCTAACCTTAACCTAACCTTAACCTAACCTTAACCTAACCTTAACCTAACCTTAACCTAACCTTAACCTAACCTTAACCTAACCTTAACCTAACCTTAACCTAACCTTAACCTAACCTTAACCTAACCTTAACCTAACCTTAACCTAACCTTAACCTAACCTTAACCTAACCTTAACCTAACCTTAACCTAACCTTAACCTAACCTTAACCTAACCTTAACCTAACCTTAACCTAACCTTAACCTAACCTTAACCTAACCTTAACCTAACCTTAACCTAACCTTAACCTAACCTTAACCTAACCTTAACCTAACCTTAACCTAACCTTAACCTAACCTTAACCTAACCTTAACCTAACCTTAACCTAACCTTAACCTAACCTTAACCTAACCTTAACCTAACCTTAACCTAACCTTAACCTAACCTTAACCTAACCTTAACCTAACCTTAACCTAACCTTAACCTAACCTTAACCTAACCTTAACCTAACCTTAACCTAACCTTAACCTAACCTTAACCTAACCTTAACCTAACCTTAACCTAACCTTAACCTAACCTTAACCTAACCTTAACCTAACCTTAACCTAACCTTAACCTAACCTTAACCTAACCTTAACCTAACCTTAACCTAACCTTAACCAAAAATTCAAGTTTTTCGGCAATAACTTTCCCAAACGCAGTCCAATTTTCTACCAAATTGTTTTGTAAGGTGCGCTGGGCTTGCGCGCACCCCTTCAAATCGTTTATTTCATTCGTTTCATACGAATTTTTTACACGCTATGGTAAAAAACTGATTTCATCGACTTAGAAAAGTTTACATAGGCCCTCCATACTTCGGACAAATGTTGATCTTGTTCAAATCAAATCAAATGCTGTCACTGTGGAGCCCCCACATGAAAGATAGGTGTGAGTACTGGCTTGCCGGCGATACCCCGACATGTTGTAACTGCGCAAAAGTAAAGATCGACAAGACCGAGCACAGCGCCTTCAGCCCCGAGTGCACAGTGCGCAGAAAGTGGGAGGCACTGGCACGCGCGGCTGTGGCGTACTGCTAAGGATGTATCGGAGCTCACTAGCACTACAACAACCCTTCTGCCCTTTATAACTAACAGCGAAAACCAACTACGCAAAATAAATCGACGTGCACGGTTCAAAACAACGGCTGATAATACAAAAGGCAGGAGTCATGATGAACATGGCTCACCGTTTGTGGACGGAAAGCCGAAAACCGCTGTAAAGGTTGAATACTGCATATGCCCTTCTTATGTATACCAGTATAATAATAAAAATAAAATTGTGCATATCTTGCTAAAAAATTATTCAAAATGTAAATCTAACATCAGCAATACTAAAATTCAAACAGAACAAAATTCTAAAACTAAACAATTTAAATTACGTAACATAAACAAGCTAACCCATAGAGTTCTACACAAGCATGTAAAAAAGCACTGGCAAAACAATAGTTAAATAAGTATATGTTGAATGCTATATTGAGATATAGGGATATCAACATAGCAGTAAGAAAAGTTGTAAATTATATAAAGTTAAATAAGAACAATTAGTGAACATTGTAAAGTACATAATTATAAAGTTTTATAATAAGTTTAGTAGTATACAAATAATAATCTAAAAAGAATAGAAGTAAATAAGTTAATCCTAATATGTCACTTCATGTAACTTGATAAATAACTAATACGAAATTGTAACTGAAATTATAAGAAAAAATTAAAAATTAAATTTAATACCAAGATATACCACATAGTAAAACTTAAGTTGTAATTGTATCATTACTAAAATTAAACAGAAATAAACAAATGTCATTAAAGTAAGACAATATGTCAAATCTTATATATATATATATATTTTAGGAACAAGTGTACATTTTAGGAACAAGTGTACATTTTAGGCACAAGTGTACCTTTAAGGCACAAGTGTACATTTTAGGCACAAGTGTACATTTTAGGAACAAGTGTACATTTTAGGCACAAGTGTACATTTTAGGCACAAGTGTACATTTTAGGCACAAGTGTACGTTTTAGGAACAAGAGTTTATTTTAGGCACAAGTGTACATTTTGGGAACAAGTGTACATTTTAGGCACAAGTGTACATTTTAGGAACAAGTGTACATTTTCGGAACAAGTGTACATTTTAGGCACAAGTGTACATTTTGGGAACAAGTGTACATTTTAGGCACAAGTGAACATTTTAAGCACAAGTGTAAATTTAGGGCACAAGTGTACATTTAAGGCACAATTGTACATTTTTGGAACAAGTGTACATTTAAAGAACAAGTGCACATTGAAGGAACAAGTGTTCATTTTAGGCACAAGTGTACATTTTAGGAACAAGTGTACATTTTAGGCACAAGTGTACATTTTAGGAACAAGTGTACATTTTAGGATTAAGTGTACATTTTAGGAACAAGTGTACATTTTAGGAACAAGTGTACATTTTAAGCACTAGTGTACATTTTAGGATTAAGTGTACATTTTGGGAACAAGTGTACATTTTGGGAACAAGTGTACATTTTAGGCACAAGTGTACATTTTAAGCACAAGTGTACATTTAAGGCACAAGTGTACATTTAAGGCACAAGTGTATATTTTAGGAACAAGTGTACATTTTAGGAACAAGTGTACATTTTAAGCACAAGTGTACATTTTAGGAACAAGTGGACATTTTAGGAACAAGTGTACATTTTAGGCACAAGTGTACATTTTCGGAACAAGTGTACATTTTAGGAACAAGTCCCAAGTAGCACACAAGTTCTGTATATCAGCTGTTAACGAGGCCACATGGAAACTGTTAGCATTTCTCATGTGCTGCATATCAGAGTTATATCCTACTATAGTGCTATTATAATGCTGATTTGGGCACAAATTAAGCAGCAACCAGCTGTATATTGTCTGTTTAGTAGCAATGTAATAGCAGTATATTAGCATTATATTTGGTAACCGTGACCTTTTTGCTGCATAATGGCTGAATAGATGGACACATGTTACCCATTAAGCAGCCAACAAGCTGTATATTGGTACTTGTTGGACCCATTATGCAGCTACAAGTGTACAATGAGTGATGTTGTGACTATTTATACTGCTTATACTCTTAGCTCATTTCGCGCGTGTCATATAATAAATATAATTCAAAATATTGTGGAGTTAAATAACTTTGTGTAGACTTTAATGGTGCCATCAACTATTTTGGATCCTGTTTAATTTAGGTGAGTACAAACGTCATATATATTTTTCATACTATGTGGAAATGATAGAACGCCTGCATATTTATTGTGTAATGATATATGTTTAGCAACGTAAATTTTCATGCGCCCTTCGAATAACATTGATTTACAATATTTTCTTATTAAATTGATATATGGTTAATATAATTAAATGATTTGAATATTTTCAAAAATAACGTTTTGTCGTCAAAATAACAAGATTTTGATACACTTTCTAGGCCGCTGGAAAACGAATGTTTAAAACTATTGTTAAATTAATATATTGTACTAAACGTATTGGGTAATTATTTGTATGAAATTATTTTAAAATCATAAAATGGCGTCTTTTACTGTGAACCGTGTAAATCACAAAATGATGCAGTTTGCATTACAAATGCTCACATGTGAACCATAATAGAAGCATTGGCAATATAAACGTGCTTGTGTTCCCTTCCCTGAAGCTTTTACTCTGATATAAGATACAAAGTGGCTCTTAGTAAAACCATTTTCATACTATATAATATTATGTAACTTTAGGGATCCGTAATGTTAATATTTTATATATCTACACGTACGCATATTAAATTACCTACATCACATTAAGTACATGGTAGAATTTTTAAAACTTAAAACAAAATATGGTTATGTATACCTAATGAAAGAAAAGAATATGTTGATAATGATGGTTTTTTTATACAAATTGACATCAAATGTTAATTTAATCAATAATTATAATTTATTAGGGATCACATTGTTTCGGCATAAACCGATAGAAATATTTAATTCATAAAAGGAATATTTAATTATGCCAATATTCGCCTCCCTCAATTTTTTTTATGTCAATTATTCTGGGTGTTTTCAATATTGTTCTGGGGTCTATAGGTAATGAATCAGATACATATTCGTTTATTATAACTGCTAGGTCTTTCAGAGCTACTTGTGTTATTGATTTGTCAATAGCCCATTTTTTTAAATTTTGTCGGAATAGATCAACTTTTTCATATAAATTGTCCGAATCAGTTAAACTACTACTTTCGCAAAAGGAGTCTTCATCTTTTGAGGTTGTGCAGTCTGCATTGTTGCTTTGTTCGCCATTGTCGTTATTTGTAGTGTTCGTGAATACGGAACCCTCATGTGACACATTCTGACTCACGCTTGATTTATTGGGAATGTTCGAGAAAGTGGCTAGTATTTGTTCATTTGTAGTTTTTTTATCGTAATTTATAATTTGGATATACTCCTTAGCTATTTTTCTTCGTATCCCTCCAGTTATTTTTTTTGCTTTCCACATGATTTCAACAAACACTGATAATAGCTATGGTTGCAACGATATATCTTCCATAACACACTTTAGATAGTATTCCTATAGGCCACTATGCAGCTTATAGCAGAATTAAGGGTAACATGTGAACTATTAATAAACAATTAGCTGCTATCTGTTTGCATAGATTATCACATAATGTTTTCATGTGAACTAAATTAATGCCATTAGGGGAGTATGGAATATTAGCTGACTAACGGTTCACATGTGATGCATTATGCAGCATGTGTAGTTAAAACTTCGTTATATAAGTTCACATAAATGTTGCTTGCTTTATTGTAGTTCGCGTGTTCCTTGTTTTAATGCAATCTTATAATGGTTCACAATTGACCTTTCCTGCAGCCATATGCAGGATATAAGGCCACATAAATTCTGTCTTAGTGCCAATAGTATTCAATTGATTACAGTAATGCTAAGGGCTCTATAAAGGCATTTGTGTGAAATATAATACAGCTAAGTTACAGCAAAAAGCATTATATGAGTTCAGACGTTCTATAAAGCAGGTGTTAGCGTTTTAGTGAACCTTTGTAAGTAACTTATAATGCTGGAATAACCAATGTGAACCGATATAATTCAGTTTTGTGCTACTTGGGGTGTACATTTTAAGCACAAGTGTAAATTTTAGGAACAATTGTACATTTTAGGAACAAGTGTACATTTTAGGCACAAGTGTACATTTTAGGAACAAGTGTACATTTTAGGAACAAGTGTACATTATAGGCACAAGTGTACATTTTAGGAACAATCGTACATTTTAGGAACAAGTGTACATTTTCGGAACAAGTGTACATTTTAGGAATAAGTGTACATTTTAGGAACAAGTGTACATTTTAGGCACAAGTGTACATGTTAGGAACAAGTGTACATTTTAAGTGAGAAGCATTTAGTATGGGGCTCGGAAAGCCTTAAGGTTGTTCGTTAGCTAGCAACGTTGCGGCTTGGGGACCGAGCGTCAACGCGAAGCGACATGTCGCGTGTCGGTCGCAACACCGGGCGTTGACTATAATGCTGTTATGCCTCTTCTTCACCATCGGCCATGATCGACGCTCGTTGATCGTCTGTCATTAGCCGCGTCCACACAGAGCGAGCAGCCTCGCGAGGCATTTTTGCCGCGCGAGGCTGCTCGCTCTGTGTGGACGTGCCTCGGACGAGGCTACCGTGCGCTCTGCCGCGAGCGAGCGATCGAGCGCCCGAGCCATCGAGTGTCGGCTTTTGAATTTGCTCAAAGGCGCCTCAGTCGCCTAGTTATGTCATTGTTGCACTAAATAGGCGCGTCCATACAGAGCAAGCAGCCTCGCGAGGCATTTGCCACGCGAGGCATTTGCCGCGCGAGGCTTCTCGCTCTGTGTGGACGCGCCTATTGGCAGCGTAATCGTCACGGTCATCGTACAAGCATCCACACTTATGTCCATGATTATTTATTGAGCGGCAAGCGTTCAAGATGGACGTGGAGGTTTTAGCTGCGACTACCATTACTTGAGTTTCCATGTACAATCATTTTAACAACATAGTTGAACGAAAAGTTGCGAAAAAAAATGTCATGTCACAGGTCGCGGCAATCACGACGAATTAATCGGCAATCACGATTAGGAACGATGATGGCCGCCTACAGGCGAGTAGCCCTTCTACACTATCGTGATCGCTTATAATCGCCCATCATGGCCGATAGTGAAGAGGAGGCATGTACCTACTTAACAAATTGATAAAGATAACGGCATTTTAGTTAAGGCACGGCAGCGCGATCCCGGTCAGCACCTACAACTTCATGCGGTCAGCGGCCGGCGGCAGTCCGCCACCCGCCGCGCTCGCAACCCGGCCGGCGGGACGTGGCGGGGCGCGGGCGGGGCGGGACACCACACGCCGACTGTGCGTTCTTTCTTTCTTTTTGCATTTAGTCAGACACAAAGTAGAGAACAGTCACGTCGCGCTCGCGTCCGACGCGACGCGATACCATAGCCATGGATAAAATGGATAACGAAAAAGTAGAAAGGCTTATCGAAATAGTTCAAGGACACCAGTTTTTATATGATGTGTGCCACCATCAGTACAAAAATGCTCCCCTAAAAGCTGCAATGTGGGAATCTATTGGAAAAGAGCTGAATGAAAGTGGTGAGTTGCATTTATGTATTTTGTCAAAACCACACAACGCGGCAACGGCTTGTCTTAGTTCCCTTGGAAATAAGCGTGTCGCGTGACTTCTGTGCGTAAGCGCAGCTGCCCCTTGTACTCACTCAAGAGCAAAAGAGAGGGAAAACAAACAGTAACATTTGCTCCTGGGTCAATGGTGGAAGTTTTATCAACCTACTTAATTATGAAAACTGATCGTTTTAGTAAATATTTTTATTTTTTTGCCGCAGCCGAAACCGTCAGAAGCAAATGGAAGACGATACGAGATGGCTACACGAAATATAAGAAACAACTTAAGATTGGAAAACCTTTAGGCAAGAAGAATCCTGTAGGCTACACATGGGCGCCGCTACTTGCATTTTTAGACGGCTACACTGTATCCAGAGTGACAAGTTCAAATGAAGATTCGCAATCTAATTTAGAAGTTCTAGTGTCACCATTACTACCCTTGCTGACGCAAGATTCGCCCTCCCCGATAGACAAAACTTCATCTCGAAAACGTTCTACAGAAAGTAGAGAAACTGATTATACTGGAAGGCACTTAAAAAAGAAGAAGCACTACGACGTCATTGACAACTTATTCCTCAGTTATGCAGACACATTCAAAAGGTTTCCAGCGCGAGAACAAGCGATTGTCAAATTGGAGTTAGCTAAACTGTTTTCGAGTACCGAATTAAAATTGCTGGACGACAATTCTTTTGTGCCTATACATTATCAATACGCCTCGAGCGGCTCTCCGACTGCTTACTCGACTGATTAAAATAAAAGACTGTTTAAATCTTACTTTTGAGAGACTATTTTAAGTAGAACCTTTTTTCTATTACTTGGATAGGTAGTTACTATAAGAAACTATTTTTAAGTAGAACCTTTTTTTCTATTACTTGGATAGGTAGTTACTATAAGAAGCAATTTTTAAGTAGGTTCTAAAGACCACTATTTATTAGATTGGTAGAGATATTTTTCCTACCTGATATATGAAAAGATTGTTTGATTACCAGTAACAGATAAAGGTACCAAACTATAAGGCAATGAAAACCTTCAAAATCTTTGATAATTTTGCAAATTGTAGCTATGTGACAAAAGCAAAACTTTGAAACACCTTAAAATAAATTGTTTGCGACAAACTTTATACCTACGGTATCTCTTAATTGAAACAGGGCTCAAAGGAACCAGGGCTAGTATAAATAAAATAAAGCTTTGCTCGGTGTTTTTTTTATTTTTTATATTTTAATGTGACATTTTCTAAACATGATTCCTAGCTAGATCGATTTATCGCCCCCGAAACCTCCTATATACTAAATTTCATGAAAATCGTTGGAGCCGATTCCGAGATTCCAATTATAGATATATTGACGACCTCGTTGGCGTAATGGTTACCATGCCGGACTGCCAACCAGAGGGTCCCAGGTTCGATTCCCTGCACGGCCAACATCTTTGTAATGAACAAAATTTGTTAGCTGCCAGTCTGAGTGTACAATATGTATCGATCGATATTTATGTACTCGTATGAAGTAAATTCGTTATGTTAGCAACCATA
The DNA here is from genome assembly GCA_035578125.1 of Mellilla xanthometata. Classification (NCBI taxonomy): domain Eukaryota; kingdom Metazoa; phylum Arthropoda; class Insecta; order Lepidoptera; family Geometridae; genus Mellilla; species Mellilla xanthometata. The sequence continues at coordinate 8,593,539 of JAPUBQ010000013.1, forward strand.
ATACAAACTAGAAATGGTTTAGTATGGGGCTAACCAGCCGTGTCTGAACGAGATACAAGTATCTAATGTTACGAGTAGCATATACAAACTAAATTTTCTTACAAATTACTTAGTTATTAGAAGGATTTTATCGAGTTTAATTTGATTCAATATATCTACGTACTTACTTACCTATTCTAACTTAATACGTGGCCGGTTAATAGCTTCCGGCTTCCGTACCTTCACTATAAATCGCCGAAGGTCGTTTCCTGTAAAATAGACGGGGATGTTTCTCAATTGTACACGTAAGTATAAAAGTTTATTGCTTTCTATAGGTTTATTTATTTTCTCGCGTTTAAACTCTATATCTTCTTTTTAGGCACAATACGATTTGCATGAAATTCTTAATGCAAAATTTATCTACGCTTTACTAAATTTCTCAAGCAAAAAAATGCCCTTCTCTGCGTTATGTGAACACTGAAAGTCGTTTGTATTGGTATTTGGTATGCTTTGGTATCAATTACTATAATACATACTAATCGCTGTTTAGGTTTTGAGTATGCATGTTAGTTCTTCGCGTATAAGCTGTTTACTGAGAAGTACCATCCTGAGATCTTCAAATCGAGATTGAATAGGTTCCTACTAGCATAGACAAATTATATAATTTATAAAACATACTATACGTTCCCACTGCTGGGACTCGCGGCCTTCTCTCACTAGGAGAGAGATACAGGCCATAATCCACTACGCTGGCCAAGTGCGGGTTGGCGGATGACACACGTCTTCGAATATTGTGGTCCTCAAACATGCCGGTTTCCTCACGATGTTTCCTTCAACGTAAAGCGAGTGCAAATCCACACTTAACTTGAAAAACAAGTAATTGGTGTAGGGCCGGGATCGAACCAGGGACCGTCTGATTGAAAAGCAGACGTTATAACCACCGAGCCACACTCGCTTTTTTATAGAGACAAATTATATAATTTGTCTATGCTAATAGCATAGACAAAATATACATATTTTGTCTATGCTAATAGGTAAACGTGCTACAATGTAGGCCACAGCAATCTGTGGACAAACGCAAACCTATAACATACAAAAAAAAACCTTTTTTAGGCCTAGTGCGTAGCTGGTATGAAATTTACTTATACAAACAGGGTTTATTTTACTCCGAATAGGTCAGCGCTTGACCACAATTCACCTGATGGTAAGTGATATTGAGGTCTACGGTGGGTCGCACTTACCTAGAAGGAACCGGTTCACTCTCGCCTTGAAAATCGCTAGATTGTAGTCATTGGGGAACAGGGAATTCGGCAAGAAATTCCAAAGTTTGGCAGTTCGGACAACAAAGGAGGAGGCAAAACGCCTTGGATTAATTAGTTCTCTGGATTAACCGTATCTAACGTTTGTCTACTAAACATCTCCTATGTTTAGGTATAGCTGTACATATACCGGGAGCTAAACCCTTATCACTTATCAAACAGCACTTCGCTGAGACAATACAATAATTCTAACGCAAACATGGTAAAGGTTATACCGATGTAGGCTGGTAATCCGTGTGTTCATTTAACATGGACTAGTCTGATTATTATTATCTTATCTATTGCTTCCCACACTATTTACTTATGATATTCTAATATATACCTAGGCATCTACTTACTTTGCTAGACTTGTGTTAGGTATGTTATACATTGTACAACAACCTAAGTCTCGTGTTTAAGACACTGGCAACTGGTGACACTCCTATTGCTTGCTATTGTTCAGTTTTCGAGCGGGATGAAAAAAAATAAATTACTTAAATAGAGGTTGGCGATAAAAAAGCAAAAATTTAGGGTTGTATGTATTTTTCATGTTATATAATAAAAAAAAACATTTCGTCGAAAATTTCAAACAAATTTTCGTACAAAAATTAAGATGTAGCCGATTCTCAGAACTACTCAATACGCATATAAAACTTGGTGAAAATCGGTCAAGCCGTTTCGGAGGAGTACGGTAACTAACATTGTGACATGGAAATTTAAGAAGATATCTAATACCTAGAAGCCTGGAAAGGTAAGTAGATACTTGAAGGTACTAGAAAATTGTGTACACACATGTCATGTGCATTGAAAGATGTACAATCTAGTAAATTTGCAAGTATTTAAAATTTAAATTAACCTCTTTATCCTTAGTAAGTAAACTTATGCACTATATTACTATTATAGTAATGTATACGACCTACGAACTTGGCTCTTTTTTAATTTCATCACACACACACACCAATGATTTGTTTTTCAAGTTATGTGTGGATTTGCACTCGCTTTACGGTGAAGGAATACATCGTGTGGAAACCGGCATGTTTGAGGACCACAATATCCGAAGACGTGTGTCATCCGCTAACCCGCACTTGGCCAGTGTGGTGGATTATAGCCTATCTCTCTCTCTCTCTCTCTCTCTCTTCGTGAGAGAAGGCCCTGAGTCCCAGCATAATTGGTCTCAAAACAATCGTTCAGTGAAATAACTCTAGGATAGTGATCACAAGTAGTTCAGGCGCTATACGTAGGAGCAAAATGACATATTTAGAACAATCCTATGAAATGATAGGGCTACGGTGTTTTCAGTTTTTTTAGGTTTAATTCAGTGTTAAGAATCGTTAGAGCTCCAAAATACGTAAAATTCGCTTGAAAGTATTTTTTATAAATGTGCGTTTTTAAATTTAAAAACGTTGTGCTTCTGAAAGTAGGTTTAAATAAAGATGTTACAACAAATCTTACTTTTTTGTTGGTAGTGATATTATCTAAAATCATTAGAGCTTATAATATAAATACAGTTATTTATTTTTTTTACCCGCCTCCAGGTTTGTCAAAGAGCCATGGAACGCAGCATTCTTGGCATTAAAAGACAAGACCGCATCCGAAACACCATGCTGCGTTCCATGACCCGCGTTACCGACGTAGCAAAAAAGGCTGCCAGGCTCAAGTGGGAGTGGGCGGGCCACGTGTGCAGGATGCACCCTGACCGTTGGGCAAAGGTTTCCATGGAGTGGGACTTCTTAGAGGGCAGAAGACGACGAGGCAGGCCGCCAACTCGATGACGCAAGGAGTTGGTGGACTTTCACAACAACTGGAAGGAACTGGCCCTGGACAGAAAGGCGTGGAAATCATTGGGGGAGACCTTTGCCCAACAATGGGACAATATAGGTTAGATAAAAAAAGAATATGAATTTATTTCGTGATAAACTATCCTAGAGTTATATCACTGAACGATTGTTTTGAAACCAAATATGTATAGTAAGTAGATTGTACATTACTATTAGGAGGTAAAATAGAGCATAAGTTTACTTAGGTACTAAGGATGAAACGGTTTATTTAAATTTTAAATACCTGTACCATGCGCTTCGTTTAAATATGTATGGCGCGGCAGAACTGGGTAGATGCAGTAAATAGCGCCTTATCGCTGTGTACTTCACTTCCTATCAACTATTGATAATGTCTATAAAACTACCTCGATATGTCTAGACAAGGCGCAGCGTCTAGACTGCACCCTGTATTATGCGTATAATAGATATCTATGTGTATGTAAGTGGGGTTCTGCGGACAGTATTACGTATTTTTGTTATTCGTTTGAATATAAAAACACTTGGGTTTCCAAACAGGCACGTTCATATATGTACATAATCGTTCTGCCAAATAATAAACACCGTCGATAAAAAAGTTGAAATGGTTGATATAATATAATGTTTTCGTCTTTGAAATATTTTTTTGTTTCCATAAAATAATATTATTATTTTATCGAAACAAAATCCCGAATCAATCTAAATCAAAACCTAATTCGTAGGTACTCGTATAGGTAGAGGTTATGCAAATTTTACCAGTTGATCCATAAACTCTTAGCTCGCTCGGTCAATAAACTTTAACAGCAGTAAAAATAGCTAAGAACTTCATTCATCGACCAGTAAATATAGTGATTTTGGTGAAAAGGAACTATGGTAGACAGGAGTTTTATTTACTAAACAGTTATTGGTAGGTAGGTGAAAACATTACATTATAAATAACAGGAAAGAGGGAAATGTGACTGCGGTTGTAAGCCTAAAATAAAGTAAAACGCTTTGACTAAGACATTGAAAAAAAATATGATAATGTCAATCAATCAATTTCAAGCACAGAGGAAATAATTCCAAGCAAGTGAAGCAAGCAAGACATGTTTGATGTCTGCATGCATTGTTTGTAATATTAAATTATGAAATAAATAATCATTTCAGAAATAAAGTACTTTACGATTATTCATAAACATACTAAACATGTAAGTAAGATATATAACAAATCAATGTGATAAACTAACGTATATTGTTTAATACCTTGTAGATTATCTCACAGAGACGCAACCATGTCGTCGTTTCAAGAAAGGCAAAAAAGCCTCTTTAATCAGTTAAAAGACGCAGAGGATCAATACAGTTTCTCTAAAACGAACAAACTGATGGATCCTCCGACCTGCGGTGAAATGGACAGACAGATGTACCGAAAACTGAAACGGGAGATGAAGCAGTTTAGAGGAAAGGAAAGCATATTCAAGAGACCAGAAGCTAAGCTCCGCGACTGCCTTCGAGCTAAAACGATTCCTGATCACATAAAGAACCCTCAGAAATATGTTTATTACTCACTAGCAGATGTAACACCTGATCAAATGTCAGAGGCAACAAACACAGCTACTGCATTTGCCTTGATTAAGAAATTGGAGGAGCAAGAAGCAGGCAAGACTGAAATGGATCAAGACACAGATGATTTTGTATTCAAGAAGCCTACATTCCAGGTTTCTTCCACATTAAAGAAGGCTTCTCCACCTCCAGACCAAAAAGTTGTATTTGAAAGTCGCAAAGTTGTGATGCCTGAGTATGTAGTTGGTATGTCAAAAAAGAAAGAAAGAAAACCTCTACTCAAAAAACGAAGAAATTCAGCAAACACTGAAAAAAAGGCTGATCTTAAGTTAAATCATCTTTATGAAGATGAGGATTAAGATTATGTTTTAGCATAAGATTTTTAGTGTAATAAACTCTTAGTTTTTAAATATTGTTTGGGATCTATCTAACCTATTGTCAAAAAGAACCTGCTAATAAATACCTAAACAATGAATTGAAAGTTCTATATATGATGTTAATATTAGCACAGAATAATAACTTGTATATTATGCAGATCTTATTTATATAATTTAGTATCACAGGTCTTGAATTTCTGATACCACTTTGCCTTTACTTCAATCTTGCAGACTTAGATATAATTACTATATGCATAATATTGTTTTACTTTATTTAACAATACTACTATAGAAATCACAACTTGATGACTCATTGGCACAATGGTTATCATGATGAACTACCAAACCAGAGGGCTTGATTCCCAGCGCAGCCAACATGGTCTGGGTGTTAATGGGTTCTGGTTTTATGTATATATATGTACTATGTTAGTTGTGTTAGCAACCACAATACTGGTTAGTCATTAGTAATACAGTGTAAACTCCATGTAATGTCACTTGATGTAATGACATACTCTCTAAAGCGTCGAAATCATTTGGCTTTAGTTGGTTTAGCTTGTATTCCATTCCAAGGCGGCATCGGTTTACGGTTGAGGTGCCCAAGGCACACACAGAGCATTTTGCTTCCACCTTTGTGGTTCAAACTGCCAAACTTTGGAATTCCTTGCCAAATTCCATTCCCCAATGACTACAATCTAGCGATTTTCATGGCGAGAGTGAACCGGTTCCTTCTAGGTAAGCGTGATCCACCGTAGACCTCAATATCACTTACCATCAGGTGAATTGTGGTCAAGCACTGACCTGACTATTAGGAGTAAGAAAAACTTTTATTCCATACAATGATACATTCTCTCCATTTAACAACCACTCTCTATAACACCATAAAATGCACAGGCCCTTCAGTGTTGTTATATAGTGTTTACACTGTATTACTAAGTAGTGCTAGATAGCTATGTCTGAGGTCTTACTTGACATTTATTGACACCAGAGCTTTAGCCATATAAAATATAGGTAACAAAAAAACAACCAATAAAATTAAATGCTTTATTTACATATAAGTCTTCAACACTGCGAAATAATAGCAGATTCTGATTTGATTTCCAAGTTCTCTGGTTCAGATTTATTCTCAGTAAAGCTGCTCAGATCCCTCATCATAGAGTAAGCATCTTCACCATCCGCATAATATTTGGGTTCAATTTCTAGAATAATGAACCCTAGTGAGTTGGTGTAGAGGTTAAGTGCAGCTCTGTTGCTCTTCCGAACATGCAGAGATACATATTTGGCCTGAAAAAAAAAAACAATTTTATTAATCAGTTAGCATTATGATTTGAATCACCAACAAACAATACTTGTTTTGTAAGGTGAAAGGGACCATGTGTCATGTCATATGCAATTAATTATAGATTAAACCATAAGCAGCTCACTATACATTCCCACTGATGGCACTCTTGGCCTTCTCTAATGAGGAGAAAGATACAGGCCATAATCCACCGCACTGGCCAAGTGTGGGTTGGTGGATAACAAATATTTTCAGACATTGTGGTCTTCAAATATAGATAAATTGTAATTTATCCAGATATCAAACTAATTAGCACATTTTATTAAATTTGTAGCATATTAAAAATACAGTTATCCATTTCCAATGCAAAAATCTCCTTGATATACATGTATGTTAGTTTACAAGTAGATTGTACCTGAAAGCATTCCACCATAGCTAGTGAAGCTTGGTTCATCAGCTTCTGAGCCAACCCTAGTCTTCTATGGGAGCGCTTAACAGCTAGAGAAGTGATGTGACCATGACGATTGTCTTCACCATCCTCTTCCATCTTGGCCAGCACATAACCTGAAGGAAAATTTGATTGGCATTGTTCACTAATTTTACACATTCAGGATTTATAAAGTAGCCATTTCAAATCTAAATACATGTTTTTAATGTATTTGAAGTAGTCACAATAGTTTGTATCATATCTTAATTTACAATTCTAATCACAGAATGCCTTAGATTTGGAGGACACACTATATTGTGTCAAAGGGAATATCCAGTCTTATGAGTTTACAAGCTTCCACAGCCTTATGTGACTTCTGCTAGATTACAATAACCAAATTGTATTTACTGTGGTTCCTATATCTTACCAACAATATGCCCTTTTTCATCTTCAGCTACATAGCTAAGCTGAGGCCAGGATAATCCATGATAGAAGTAATATTTCATCTGATAGTTCTCTGGCAGACACAGCAAGTTGCAGTGCTGCATGTTCATCAGGTCACTCGGGCGTGCACAGCGGATGTTCATTTTGATCTAAAAAACAAAGCTGTTTTTGTAGTCACACAATCTTTAGATGGTGTCCACACAAAAGAACTGTCTTTTAACTAGTGGAATTTTCATCTGGGTGCTACTGTGGGTCAGATGACCTGTCCTGGCTGTAAATCTTAGTACAAGCAGTTGTTGCCAAGTCATAGGCCTTCGGGCGGCTTGAAAACTCGATACTAGAGTTTGGCCACTTTGTTCATATTCTTATTCTATGATGGGGGCGATCAGACCTGCACTGACAACCTGCACGAGGCATATTGTGCATTTCCCCCTACCAGCCTACCCAAGCCATCCAAGCTCCTTAAAATAGCCGAGCACAGTGTCCAAACTTTGTTCATATGACGAAGAATTTAACTGAATATACAAAGGCCTTCATGAACTCTATTAAATTACTTATAACTTAATTTTACATATTGTTATTTTTTTTTATCTTTCTCTTGTTTTAAGTATAATCAATTTTGGTACAGCTGTAAACTAATTTAATAAATGCGATAGAATAGAATAGCAAGTTTACCTGGTGTTTTACTTAATCCCTTCTAATTTTTCTGGTTTTATTGGGTTGTCTGGTCTCTGATGCCGGAGGGGTATCCGACATACCACCCAGAAGCTCCCTGACAAAGCGGAACTTGGATAGGCAGCACTTCCACACTATATACCAACCTAGACAAAGACAACACAATAAACAAATATTTAATGAGTAAGGAAAAAAGTACTTTAGTTCTCCGCAATTTTAAGAACCCAATTGGACTACTTACAAAACAACACAAAGACAAATACTAAAAATACGCTACATGCGAAAGTTAAAATAGCTAATATCACTTCCTTCATATCTCACTAAACATAGGTTAACATGGAACACGAGGTTAAGTTACACTTTACCAGAACAAAGACTAATCTTTATTAAAGTTAATCAGTCATAGCGAGCGTGTCATATATTTATGAGATCGCTGTTTATTACACAAAGTATTCACAGCGCCATTTTGATTCGTTGAGAGAGTTGATTACCAAATCCTAACCGGTTAGTGTTTATTATACACTAGAAGTTTAGCCAATTATGAAGTTCAGATATCGAGTGTTATATCTACTACTCACTTTGTGTTGATTACTATTTTCTTCTGAATTTTTCAATCAAAAAAATAATTCTCTAACCTCACTTTTTAATGATGTTTTGACATTGACATTTATTGTTTTTTAAGTCGCGGCCAAATTCTTCGTTCAAAATCCAATTCGAACATTTCAGTTAGCTATAGAAGCACATCACTACAATCATAGATAACAAGTTTTTTTAATGATATTATTTTTAATTTTATTGTCAAATAGCAAAGAGAAAGAAATGACAATGACAATTCAAACAGTTGTCAAATTGTGTTGCGCGCTAGCGTTTGGTTCTGATAAGTGGTTTGGATGGTCTAGAATAGAAATAGTAAATAAATCCTAACTAAAAATAATAATAAATCTGATGTCTTCTACTATTTAATAGAAGAAGAGAATGGATGAAATCGAACAAGATAGTAAAGCATCTTCATCCCTTTTCGGGTATAATACGTTTTATTTTCATTATTTTCTTGTTCTTCTTGTATAATCAACCTTCGTATATCTGGCGCATTATTTCGATTTTTATTTCTACCTTGGTTCTTGATTCCGTAAATTTTTACGGATAGACAAAGTGTAATTGTATTACTTATTGTGTTTTCAGGCGGTATAGAAGTCCAACTTTCAAACAACAAGAAGTCAAAGCTCTCCTACATCTCATTGAAAAACACAAAAAAGTGGTATTAAATAAGTCCAATAATGCCTCTGCAAATTATGCTAAAGATAAAATATGGGAAACAATAGCTAAAGAAATAAACAAACTAAATGTTGGCCCTGACAGAGCTCCAGAAGTTTGGAAAACTAAGTGGGAAAACTTAAAAAGATCTGCGAGAAAGTTGTCTAAAGATGTGATGGATGAAGACTTTGAATTTAATAGAGATGAAATTAACAAAACACTAAGACTGATATGTGATGAGAGTCAAAGTAATGGTAAGATCTTATGCATATATTATTTTTACTATAATAAAAAAAACTATACTTATTAAATTACTCTCCTCATATCAGGGTTAACATAAAAAATCCTCATCAAATGATAGGGATTTTACAACTTTTTTTTTGCAGAAAATGATGGTCAACAAATAAGTCTACAATCCCTCATTGGTTGTGAAGATGATGGAGCAGAATTTAAACTTTGGGCTTCAGACTTAGAACAAGATACAAGTAGTTTTAATCTTGGTAAGTTCAAAGAAATTATAATTATCTTGTAAACTCATCCCTTAAAGATAAACATAATGCTGACAGTATTGAATAGAAAAAATCTAGACAATATACAGACAGTCATCCTGTGCACTTGAAGACATTATTTTAAAGAAATACTGTTTTGTGCTTTGTTTATATACTATATTAATATTCATACTGTTTGCAGATGATGATCATTCAGAAATACAAAAGGAAAAATATGAGAAGTAAGTTTTGGATATGTGTAGAAATCTCTACAATGTATAGATTAAATACATATTGTTTCTTTATATGCTCTACAAATATCAAATATATATGAATTTTCATATATTTCTTGGTTGGCAAACAAATGCTCAATGATATAGCAAATAATCAATATCAAACAAAGAGTACAATTAAAAACTTTGTTGCCACTGTTTTCCACAATGATTATTATAATAGTTATTTAAATGTCTTGTGACTTTTAGTTTTATTATGCTTTAGTTTTCTTCTTTTTAGGCATAGCTCTTGTGTTAGGACTTTTAACCCTCCACAAGATCTTGCGAACATACTTATACATAATTAGTATATACACATATGTATTTAGTATTTTGTATCACTTAAAATTTAATGGCAAAACTGAATAGTGTTATTGTTACACAGATTTGAAGCATCACCAAGATTCTCATCACAAGAATGTCAAATATTACTGAAGTGTGTTAGACAAGAAAAAAATGTTTTGTTCTCTAAAACATCATTATTCAAAAGACACCAAGCATGGAAACGGGTAAGAAAAGACATCAACATAAGCCTATATTTGTCCACTGCTAGATATAGATAGATATCTTCTATAGTGTAACTCTCATTCTGATTTAGCATATCTGAACTTAGTTCATAATTATCTTCTTACTAATGATTAATTATTGTATATTTATTATTTTAAAATTTACACAATACATGTGTGTTTTGTGTTAATTTGAGTTACCAATATTTAAAGTTAAGTGAAATTCATATTACAATAAGTAAATGTTTTAATTCTGTTTTACTTTATTTCAATATTTTTATGTTCCATAAGATTCCTAAATAGTTATAATTTTCAGATAGCACAATCATATAATAATCAAAGTCCTAGAAAAAGAACATCAAAAGAATTGAGCAGTAAGTTCAATACTTTGAAAACAATGGCTAAAAGAGTAAATATGAAAGGATTATTTAAAGAAAAGAAAAGAAAAAAATATGAGCAGCTTTATGAAGAAATGAAACCTGATGTGGAGGTAATTATTTATCATGAAATTGGCTAATTTATTAGCGCTCCTCTGTAGTTCGGAATATTGCTTAACATCAGGTAAGTAGTGGTCAGGAGTAGTCCAGCCCTTACTAAAGTAGCGGCGAGATAGTTTACGTAGTTAAGCCTCTTATTGTGTAAACTTTTCCTGCGTCCATGGTCAGGTGTAAACTTACATAAAATAAAAATACACAGCACCCCAATATAAATTATTATCAAAATTTTTGCAACTCCTTAATGGTTGATGTGGATGTTGTATTATATAGAGATAGCTGAGATGTGAACTGAAGAGTGGGAGGTTAGCGTGGTATGGGCATGTGATGCGTAGAGAGGAGATGCATGTTAGTAGGAGATGTATGGAAATGGAAGTGCAAGGAAGAAGGGCAAGAGGCCGACCAAAGAAGACGTGGATGGAGGTTGTGAATGAGGACATGAGAGTGAAAAGAGTGAGTGTAGAGACAACGGCTGATAGAGGAGAGTGGAAGAGGAAAATTTGCTGTGCCGACCCCACCTAGTGGGATAAGGCAAGGAAGAAGAAGAAGAAGAAGAGCTGAGATAGACTTGCAATAAAACCAAAACTACAATAGTAATAGGAACTATAACTTGGCTGATGCGAAGGTGAACCAGTTCCTTCTAGCTCGCGCTCCACCATTGCCCTCAATATCACTTACCTTCAGAAGAATTTTGGTCAAGCTTAGAGTTAAAAAAACATTCTGTATTGAACTTATTAATTATTATTTATCTGCCCAATAAAGAGTATCTAGTTTTTATCCCGTTTCTATGAAAGTAACACAATTTCTCGTAGAGTCAGATTGTAAAGCCAACCATTAGTGAATTTATTATATGTTTTATTTTCAGAAAATCAAATCTGAACTGACAGGCGATTACGAAATGGACAGTGATGACCAAGTGCTGAATAATCTCGTGAATAGAAGCAGTAGTGACCACCTGTTGTTTAACCAGGACCCTCTGAATGCACATGGTAGCAATAGCGACTCTGGATTAGGTATGATTTGACCAGTTAAAGTAATTTTTATATTTTTTCGTTTAAGCCAAGTGGACTATATCAATTTTATTTTATCGAGATATATAGGGGTAGGGGTATCGAGAGTTTATAGCCCGTAAAGTTTTTTAGGCATGCCTAAATTCTGACATTACTTAATAACCTTTCATACTAAGAATAATTACTTATAGCTAGTATTTACATTTCATAGTTTATTTTACACTTAATTTATTCTCTAAATTTGAAAAGAATTGCATCAATCGATCGACAATAGGGCTCTTCTGCTTGATGAAGTTTAGAAGTCTACTCAGGGCTCTTCTAAACATTGTCATTTTGTCTCATCAGATTAATTCATAGAGTTCTGATTACAATATGGAAATTCTCTCAGAAAATGAAAACTTTCATGGTAACTTCGGTTTTCAAAATGTTGTATTGGATTAGAATAGTGTGAATTTTGTACAGCTATAAAGACATGCCCTTGTATGAATGTTATTCTAACATTTGACACAATGAAAGTTTAGCCAGATCCAGGACCGACCTCTGTTACATCATAGAGTCCAGGTAGTGTGGCTGAAATGAAACTGATTGAAATGCTCTAAACTTACGCTACAGGTTGCCTGATCGTCCCCCACTAAAGAATAAGAATAATATTTATAAAATATATTTCAGGATCCTGTCCAGATACTAAGTATGAGACTAGACTTAAAATCGAGCTTCTAAACTACAAAATGGAAACTGCAAGGGTGAGTCATCTCAGATGTTTATGTCCATGGGACAAAATCTTTGAACTAATCGACGAACTTTGATCAACTGTTGTCACATACGAGTATGAGAGGTTTTTCATAAGAAATATAAACTTTAAAGCCACTATTTGGTATTAACTTGTAAAAATACATTATTAGGTATTAGACCCATGAGTTAGCGATACTCGCCCTAAGGTGGAGCATGCCTAACCTGGAATTACTGGCTCTCAAGGAGGCTGCCGGAACAAACTGTTAGGTGTTTGGCGACAGATTTTACGAGTATAACTTGTGTGTGGTTGCTACCCAGGCGAGTATGGTACCACCATGCTCCTCGCGATATTTTCCTTCATTGGCGGGGATCGAAACCACGATCTTCGGGATGTAAGGCGGGTGCTCGAACGACTAAGCTTTCGTCTCTTTAAAAAAAATGTTATACAATATATATTACAGTGAAACCTGGTTAAGTGAGACATCAAGGGACCTGCAATGTCGTTTCACTTATAGAGGTATTCCACTTTCCCAGTGCCTCAGATATACAGGTATAAATAAATATCTGTCTCATTTACAGAGGGATCCATTAATTGGAATTTGTAGGTAGAATAAGAATGAGTAAACAAACAATGTTATCTCAGTTACAGAGGTTTATGCATACATAATTTACTCGCGGTCTCAGTTATAGAGGTAACTATGATGATAAATCGAAAGAACAAATCCCAGATATAGAGGTTTACCTCGTCCCACTAACAGAGGTAATTCAGTGCCAAAGTGTTGGGACCTCAGCATGAGTTACAGTTATGGAGGTTTCTCACTTAACCAAGTTTCACTGTAATTCTATAGACAGTCTTATATGCTGTAAAACTACCTATGTATATATTGATTATCCTTTAAAATTAAGCTTTACCTTTCCAGCTAGAAAGAAAGCGCGTAGAAGAAGCAATGAGACACGAGCAAAAGGAGCGCGAGATGCGAGAGTTGGAACAGTCTCTGCGCCTGCGCACTGCGAGGCTCGAGCTGGCCGCGGCGGAAGCCAAGCTGCCGCCGCACCATCCCGCGCTCAAATACTCGCTCGATGAAAAAGTGCTGTACTGATTTAAGGTATTTAACTTAGCTTAGAAAATTAACTTGTTATTAACGTGAATCGGACGTTTATATCCTTCATATATCCTTAATATATATAAATCTCGTGTCACAATGTTTGTCCTCGATGGACTCCTAAACCACTTAACCGATTATAATAAAATTCGCATCTGCAGTTCGATCCACATTGAGAGATAGTATAGTTTAAATCTCAAATTATAGTCGCAATTTTAATTTATTGCTAATTATTGTCTGTTATTATTTGACAGTCACAATTATCTGTTAACTCCAAATGATTCTAACAGATGTCGATACCTTTCGACTGGGTTGAGTAAGTAATCAATAGATGGCGCTGTACCCCTAAGTGAGGCAAAACAACGTTTGCCGGGTCAGCTAGTATTCTACATTTTCAATATTTTATCATAAGCCTTGTATAGTTTTGAGGCTATGACTAGATCAGTCAAGTAAGTAATAAATAAAGTTGCTTTACTTGAACTAATGCAGGTTATTTTTCGTAGGAGTTCTTAATATCATCTCTTTTGATAAAAATTGCTTGATATAGCGGGGTTTTTTTTTTTCAAAAGTTGACGCTGTGTATTTTAAATATTAGGATTGGAGCCACAGCATGAATGAATAGTATTTTTAAAGTTTATAACCCCTTCTATCCGTTTTTCAGTTTCGTTCAGGTTTTCCTAACAAACCTATCTCAAAGTGATTATTTATTTTCAGACGCGGATTCTAAGGGTGCTCAAATACGTCGATATATATTAGAAAAAGTTAATGCCGAATAGTTTTTTCTTTAACTTAAGGTATGTTATTGGAAGCAAAGGTGTACAATTTCAATATGAACGAAACTCATGTTTTTGTGATATTTTATCAGGATTAATTTAAGTGATCGTCTCATGCCTACTTTAAATAAAATAAACATGTTTAGATACGAAAATTTGTATATTTTACTTGATTGCGTTTTACAAGATGATTAAATTAATAATATTTCAATATTAAAGTTAATTTATAATAGTTATGGATTTGTACAATTTCATCTATACCTAACTAAAACTACAACATTTAAATATATTACACATCGCTACTTTACAACATGTTTTTTACACTGATTTTATATTCTACGACTATTCACTAAAATCATACATGTGTAGTATTTATAAATAAATTACAATTGGTACATACAATATTAGCTATTGTACTAAGTAGTAAACCTTAACATTGTTTTGAAAAAAATACACATTAATATATTCTGCCTTTTATTGGGTTTCATATCTAAATAAATAATAAATACAATCTGCTTAGCTGATTGATAATGTAAATATTATCTATCATAGCAATACCTTTTTGAACAGTGTGTGCTAATCTTAAATTCAAATAGTTACCTCAGAAAACAAAATGTTATTGCCAATGGTCATATTATAATTTCTAAGCAAATTGTACAATGTGTATTTTTCTTCAAAACGTAGATAAGTATATGAAAGCCTAATAAAGGCGTACAAAAATGAGCTTCAGCCATTAATTTAGAATTCCTAACGAATGGCTCAAAGTAACGTAGTAACAATAAAATTGAGCAGAGCTACACTTTGAGTCACACATGATCAAATAAATAGCATAAAAAATGATATGATTCATAATTTAATAGGAATAAATTGCGCCTTTTCAAAAGGAGCAAAATACATAAGTACTTTTATTATAGTCATATTGTACCGACTAGATAAGTCAGCTCGTAAATGCCTTGGTTCGTATGGCACACAAAATGCAAATGTTCATAATTTATTATTCAACAGCATCTTCAAATACAGTTAGACACACAGAAATTACAGAAATGGACTTTAATCGTCGCTAAAACAGCATGACATGTAAATTCTGCGTGAAATTGTGTAAGAAACTTCGGTTTCTTGGTGCAAATTATGGCAATCTGCATACTGGCTTCAATTATGCCTTGCATATAGACATTAGAAGGTCTAGGTAATTATTTCTACATGCATGTTGAAATTGTTTATTTAAATGGAAAACTCTCGTGTCTCCGTATGTCGCTTCGTTATTGTAAACAAAATCAATTTGACCACGACATAAAGATACGGCACATAATTCATTCTCTCCGTTCTACCAACTCCGATGCAAAATTGTATAAAAACTGGACGGACAACTCAACTCACTACGGCAAATGAGCATCCAGCAATGTAAAGGCCGCTCTAGCGCAGCGATAACGTTCACGAACAAAACTAGCAGCCTTCGATCCTTACGCTAACATCTAATAGAAACTCTGGATTCACGTGTCGGTCTACTTATCGTACGGAAGATTTCTTTGGTTGGGTCGCCGCGTTCTATCTCGTCTTCCGCGGCGGAAACTTGTCTAGCGAATCTAGCCTCCGTCCGTAAAGCGCGGACGGGGTCGGGACAGGTGAGGGATTATATCTGCAGGGTTGCTAGCGAGGGCGTCCCGGAGCTGTTGTGAGGAGTGAGAGGTGTGAGTGGCGTCGTTGGTATAGAGGGCGCTACGGCGGTCGCGGGCGTCAGCGGGGTGTCGGGCGGCGCGGGGGGAGGGTCCGCAGCCCGCACCAGCACCCGTCTCAACTCCTGCGCTCGCGCGGCTAAAGTTCGCGCAGCTTCGGCCATCTCCGCCACTGCGCTTGCGCAAGGGAATTGCTGCGCTGCTGCTTTCGTCTTTGCAACTGTAGCAGCTAACGCGTCGGATAACGCGTCCGAGCATCGCAGCGCTCGAGACTTCAAACCGGCGTGTTGGGCGCTCCTAGAAAGTACAAACTCAATGTTAAAAAAAGAGAATACAGTAGTGTAATCAGAAAAAATATTTACGTAGGTTTTAAAAGGATCGAAAGACGCCTGTAGTTAGCCTAACTTGATCTGACGCGACAATCGAAGTTAAGCAACGGTTGATGCGGATAGTCTTTGTACGGGACCATGCACAAAACGGTCTTTTAAAAGTAGCATTTTCATGGGTCCGATGATACATTATTTTTGGTCCCGGCTTAGTACAATCAGACGTTAAGCCATGTCAGAGGCTTTCGGGTGGCTTGAAAACTGTTGACACCAGAGTTTGGCCACTGCTTAAACGACGAAGAAAAATAGGTTGGAAGCTTGTGTGTGTCTATACTGGTTTACTTCAATCTTTAAAGACTTTATTTACCTGTGTACTGTATCGCCGACGTGCACTATCCGATGCGCGCTGAGCACCACAAACTTGCCATGCGCGAGGAACACGTCAGGCGGCTGCCCCATCTCGATGGTCCTGAGGAACGCCTCTACAGCCGTGGAGAGATGCGCGCCGTACGTTGCAGTTTGCGCCGCGTAGAATGCCGCTAGCTGCCGGTCGTCCGGCGGGAGCCTTGTGGCGGCCGCTACTGCGCTCACCTGGGGAATCATTAAATGAATAAATAAATATAAATATTAGGACACATTCACACACGGCTGGTTAGCCCCATACTGAACCATTTCTAGCTCGTATTATGGTTGCTAACACAACTGATATACTACTACATATACATACATATTATATATAAATACATATTTAACACCCAGACCCACAGCCAACAAATTCAGTTAAGCACAAAGATGTTGAACGGACCGGGAATCGAACCCGGAACCTTCTGATTAGCAGACCGGCATGGTAACCTTTACGCTAACGAGGTCGTCTCAATCATTGCATCAACATCATTAAAATCACTGGTTTATTACTAGTATGTAGGCTTCTGCTGTAAATATCTAGATCTAGCTGTGGCCTGCGGTGTTTACTAAGGCTGTGAAACACACTTGTACTTAAGTATTACAGCCAAATGAAGTTACCAGTTGCGCCCCCTCTATTTCTGTTAACCGCGTTAATCCGGTTACCTCTCCATACCAAATTATCGACATCGAAATCGGTTTCGGTGAAGAAGTAACAAACATACACACTATATAATATTAGGACAGCTCTTAAAATGAGTATCTATTATACGAGTATATACGATAAAGATTTCAATTTAAAAATAAATAAAAATAAATAAAATAAATAAATAAATAAATATTATAAATATTAGGACACATTCACACACGGCTGGTTAGCCCCATACTGAACCATTTCTAGCTCGTATTATGGTTGCTAACACAACTGATATACTACATATACATACATACATATTATATATAAATACATATTTAACACCCAGACCCACAGCCAACAAATTTAGAAGCACAAAGATGTTGACCGGGCCGGGAATCGAACCCGGAACCTTCTGATTAGCAGACCGGCATGGTAACCTTTACGCTAACGAGGTCGTCAAAAATATTTATAACAAAACTTGACGAACTTCTTTTGTAAATTCAGACATTTGTTATGGTTGGCACTCTTTACGGTATCGACGTTACTCTTAGCAAATATGTTTGACTTTTGAACAGAACATCAGCAAATCACAAATTTCTCCAGTCTTCCTACATCTACACTAATATTATAAAGAGGAAAACTTTGTTTGTTTGGTTGTAACGAATAGGCTCAAAAACTACTGGACCGATTTTAAAAATTCTTTCACCATACGAAAGCTACATTATCCACGAGTAACATAGGCTATATTTTATTTTGGAAAAAATTAGGGTTCCGTAAGATATTTGGATTTTTCGGACACAAGCTGAAAAAAATCAACCAAAAAAGTTACTTATTTTGCGTACGCTGCCTAAACTACAAAAGATAGAACCATAAAATGTTGTAATAATTTGTAGATCTTATTAATATCTACAAAAAAGTCCGCGACACACTATACCTATCTATGTCGAGTGAGGCACAACAACCACATTTTTATTTAAAAATGTTGAATTTTTTTGGCCTGCATTTAAACTCATTTTATTTTACTCATGCTATAAATCCTTATCAAAATAAATTATTTCATCAATAAGTACAGTTTATGTTGATAATATTTGGTCTTTGAATGATTAAAATTGGACGTTTGGTTTTGAAGTTGTGGTGAAATTAAAATATTACGATCAGTTGCACTGCGGGACTGCAGGCAGAAGTGAACACTTGCCGGGGGCAAGACTTAGCGCTTTGCGGGCGATCCTTTTGTTAGTTTTAATCTACACTAATCTTCTTATCTTCTTATATATAAAATTTCCGTACTCCTCCGAAACGGCTTGACTGATTTACCAAATTTTATATGCGTATTCAGTAGGTCTGAGAACAAACAAAATTTAACCTTTTTGATATATGTTTTTTTTTAATTTTTGTTGACGAGGGGGAAATCTGCAACAAGATACCTGGCTACGATGGGGCGCAGACAGGTTATGTGGGATTTGTACATACTAAAACCCCCCGGTAACCTGCCTCTGAGCTTAACGGAAGTCTCCGGGTTCTTCCGTTTTGGAACTCTAACGATTCTTAACACTGAATATCTAAATATATTACATTAAAAACAGTATGAATTTAAAATATTATGTAGAAACTCAAAGATAAAAGAATTAAAGATAATAAAATGTTAAAAACTGAATCCTATCATTTACGCTTGATTTTATAGATAGCTGGATATATATATATTTCTAAATATACTATTTTAATTTGCTTCCATAGCACCTTAAAAAATCTCTAGAAAAATTTTTGATCGCCAACTATCTCACAAATGACTCTATCTATATCTATACTAATATTTTAAAGAGATAAAGTTTAACTGTTTGTTTGTTTGACGCGATTAGGCTCCGAAACTACTCAACCGATTTGAAAAACTCTTTCACAGTTGGGAAGCTACAATATCCCCAAGTAACATAGGCTATTTTTGTTGTTTCCAATAATATTTAATTATTTAATTAACCGTGCGAAGCCGGGGCGGGCTGCTAGTCTCCCTTATAAATTGTATCTAACATCTTATCATACTTGCTTTGACTTTGCATGAATCAAGTATTAATGTCCTCACCTCGCCTGCATGGTCAGCGTCTCTAACGAGCGCGTCGAAGGAAGCCCTGAGTTTGTCTGGCAAGGCGGCGCGGATCTCTGCGTGCCGCCGGCCCACCGCCGTGCGAGACTCCAGCCGCACGTAGTCGTACTCTTCTGTCCACTCGTGCTCCGGGACCGCTGGGGACCGCCTGCAATATGCACAGGGTTATGAAACAGAGCAGAAAAAATATATCTATCTTTGTCTAACCGCCTGTAAAGGGTAACTGGAGAACTATACTAGTTTTGTCAGTGAAGAATATACGACGCAATTAGGTATACTAGGTTTTCCGATAACGTATAGAAAACTTTCTGCCTGTAGAATTTATGTTAGAGGATATCTTTGATGATATTTCGACATTTTCCACTGATTAAAAATCTACTAAAGAAAAAAAATACTAATATTTATCGAGTATGTCTATACCAATATTATAAAGGGGAAAAATTTGATTGTTTGTTTGTTTGACACGAATAGACTTCTAAACTACTGAACCGATTTGAAAAATTCTTTCACCGTTGGGAAAACATTATCCCCGAATAACATAGGCTATATTTTGTTTCTCTTTGACAACTTGGATTATTATATAGCCCGTGCAAAGCCGGAACTGGCATAGTTCACTATATTATGACCATTTTTATCAGCTGGAACTATAAAATGTACAGATACTCTGAGCAAGTTTAATGGATCTTACACCGATACAGAGTTGAGGTTCCAAACTTTCGTACAAAACGCTTTGCGTCGACCTTTATTGTGAGGACTGCAAAGCTTTGGAACTCACTTCCTATGTCTCTGTTTCCTGAGAGGTATCTTCCGGGAGTCTTCAAAAGTAGAGTTAATAGGTATCTTCTAGGTAAGCGTGCCACACTGTAGACTGCAGCGCAGCTTAACAGGCTAGCTGTAGTCAAACGCAAACCTATCAAGGAAAAAAAAAAGAGTCTTACCTGAATAGAAGAGACGCATTCCCGTTGATAAAAGAGGCCGCTCTCCTGACATCCTCTGTGAGTGAGCGAGCGCACGATACCAGCTGGTCCAAGGCATCTTGCGTCCCATCTGTGGGTTCTCTGTCCCGTTCCAGTCTTTCTGGTGCCCAGTCACCTGCGTCTAAAGCGCTGGTTGCTTCGTGGGTTATACGCTCGGCGTCTTTCAGGGCTTTTACCAGCGGGCGTAGCTTTACTGCGATACCTGGAAAACGGCATTTTACGTATGACTTACAATGTCGATAAATATAGATAATGTACTTACATTAGTGTTAGATCCAACATACATTTGCGGGTATAGTATAGAGTACATTCAATTTTAATACTTATGTAACACATCTCGACCTATAAAAAACATGGCAAATAAAAAACATTTGATTTGATTTCATTTATCTTAAGCTTAATTGGAGCTATGACGCAACTTTGTGAATATGAAGTTATGGTGAACGCTTACGACGTTGGAGTAATGTCATGTTACAAAGATAATTCGTTAAATATATGTAAATAAATATTAGGACAAATTTCACACACGGCTGGTTAACGCCATACTGAACTATTTCTAGTTTGTATTATGGTTGGTAACACAACTGATACACAACATATACTTACATATTTTATATAGATACATATTTAATACCCAGACCCACAGCCCACAAATTTAGTTCAGCACAAAGATCTGCTGAATGGTGCGGCCGTGCCGGGAATCGAACCCGGAACCTTCTGATTGGCAGTCCGGCATGGTAACCATTACGCCAACGACCTCGTCAAATGTCTCACCTTTATCCTGCGCATCATGCGCGTTAGCCAGCGTGGCGTCAGCAAACACGGCGAGGTCGTGGAGAGCGGCGCGTAGCCTGGCGCCCGCTACACGCACGTCCAGCACCTTGGCTCGCAGCGCGCCGCGCCGCCGCCACCCCGGCGACACGTACGACAGGAGCCGGGACACTGCCGCTGAGGCTTCCTCCTGGAGTTAAGGTTGTGGCTTTAGGAAGAACATTCGGGTAGATCGTCACTTGTTTTGGTGGTTCTACGCTTAATTATGGACGAAGACAACTGAGGATCATCGCTGGATTGGATTTAGTTAAGGTTGTGGCTTTAGAAAGAACATTCGGGTAGATCGTCACTTGTTTTGGTGATTTTACGCTTAATTATGGACGAAGACAACTGAGGATCATCGCTAGACAGTGTGGTGTTATGATGGGTGAACGTGCACAACATTGTCGATTTTCCAGTTAAATTGTAGGACTCGGCTGTTAGTTACATACTTAGTACATACAGTCGTTAAGCCAAGTTAAAGGCCTTCGGGCGGCTTAAAAACTCGACACCAGAGCTTGGCCACTTATCTCATACGAAGAAGAAGAAGTAGCTTTACGAGTATGGACCAAATGAGTGTGCTCTGTATAAATTGTACATTTAGTGGATACGTGGAAAGTAGGTATTATTTGTATATCCGAAAAAATATGGAGGTCTCCAGATCTAACATGTTATTACTAACCTGAAGCCTCTCCAAAGCTTCCAAAGCTGCGTCACAAGGCAGGGGTAGGGCTCGCGACCGCGGCACGTCGTAAGTACTGGACGCTGACGCAGCCGAATGCGCCGAACTGCCGGAGTTGGCGGAGGCACTCGACGTCGCCGAGGCAAGGGAGCCGGTGCCGCTACAAGCGCTGTCTGCGCTCGCGGGCCGAGGAGCTCGGGGGGCATCGTACCAGTCCCCAATAGGCCGGGGGCTGTCGTACGTGCCGAGACGCTGGACCGGCATCGGGGCGCGGGGTACGTCGTAGTGGGAGCACTCTTCGATCTGGAATCGGAATGACGAGTTCCTTATTAGAGTTTGTCTCTTTTGTGTTTGTAGTTATACCTACGAGATACTTAGGTATGTACATATGATGTTTCTGGACGTGATCTTGTGGCAACGTTTCTGTGATGGTGAATTTGTTACTATGCTAATGTTATAGTTTAATATGACGATACTTCTCTGTTCCTTTAGTTAATGGACAGACGGTTTTTATTCAATGTGGTATGAGCACTCTTGTTGTTTTTTTTTGTTAAGTAGCGTATAATCGAGGTTTTCTGTTAATTACTGTTATTAAGTACGGCCCGACTACTGAATAAATAAATAACTAAAATTTATTGTAAGTATTCACCTTTGTGAAGGAGTTCTGTGATGGTAAGGGCTGGTGAGCGACCGGTGCGGGAGTGCGCGCTCGCCGCCTCTGCATGGCCGCGCTTGCGTCGAACACTCCCGCCACTATCCTCAGACGGTTGCCCGGGCATATTCCCTGGAACGATCAAACATTAAATAAATAAAAAAAATTAGTTAGACCTTCCCTTAGGGAATAAATCCAAATTGAAAAGAATGTGAAAAAAATCCGGTCTGATTAGATATTGACTGCATGAAATATTATGATAGGAGTAGATGCCATTTTATTTACCGCACTAACATTTTAGAGCACGATTATAAAATTAAAGCTTTGCCTATGAAGATTCTATTAAATACAAGTGCACATTTAAGATTTTAAAAACAAACTATAATTTAAATGAAATTGATTATAATGTATGTTTTGTACTAATCAAACCCTTTCATTTGATTCCCACGTTGATATAGTTGTAAAAAAAATGATCGCCATTTCGTATCGAAACCGGTTGATCTGTGCAGAAATAACGATGCCACATAAAAAGACACGCCAAACTTATAACACCCAGTATTTTGCCATCGGAGGTAAAAAATAAATTTCTCTATTCGATGACTAAGTTCATTAATCTTTATTACAGTTATTGAACAACAGTAATCGATAAGCTGAACCTTGAACCAAGAAGGTTGCATTACTCATTTCTAAAACTGATCTCTTTACAAAACAACCATGAGTAATATATACCTAAGTATGTATGTACGAAGTATACTCTGCAAAGTTGCTGTAATATTTAAAGGCAGTCGTGACCCCATAGACTACTGGCAAGAGCGTACGTGAGATGCGTCATAAGTTACGATGAAGGTATGATGCGAAAATTAAGACAATCATATCATAATACCAACTACCCACATCACTTATGACGTCAGTATGGCACGGGTCATGACTCTGAGGATACATGCTTAATTAAATGTTTCTGAGAGTTGTGACTGTTATGACCGCAAGATAAGAATGTTTAATTAAAGGGCCGGGTGTTAATAAGTTGAAATGCGGTATGTTTACCAACGAATTTGGAACAGCAGCAGAATTTGTATGCATTATTTATTTTCGCTTTTGTTTATGAATGAAAATAAAGCATTCTATACATTTTTGTATTTTTTATATTGTTTATGGCTACATATTAATGACATCTTTTTTACACATAGATAAGTAAATAATGTAAAGTATCTTTGAACACTTGTTGTTTATTTGGCTTAGTACCTATAACATATTTGAAGAGTTTTTGTGTTTTTAATACCAGGTCTTCAAATATGAATCGCATATGCACCGTAAGATTGCATTACTTAGGTTGGAATCGAAATAAAATAAAGCTCTAGAGCTTCCATCTGAAATTTTGTGAAGAGTATGTGTGTGCAAGTGTGACTGTTTTTTGTATGCTCAGATCGATCAGTAGTTGGAATCTACATGAAGCTGACCTAGGCTGATGCCTATAGTGATAAATTTGAGAGGGAGGCAAATTAGACAATATTTTATTTGCACGAAACAAACGATCATCATGACGCTCGTAGTGCGTCGAAACCCGTTGGACGTATATCCAACGTTTTTCAAGTAAGTGTGACCGTTTGTTTCGTGCAAATATATAATATGCCCTACGATAACAGTTTACAAAAATATTGTATGACTGTCATTAGACAGATTATCTGTAATTATCCAGGGGGTCAAGAATGGGGGCAAAAATAAAGAGTATGATAATGATGAGTACCTGTCTGCCCCGGAGGGAGCACAGCCACCAGCCCTCACTGCCGCCCGTGTTCTGCTCCAGCACGGTAAGCAGGTCTCCCCGCCGGAACGCCAGCTCGTCGGGGGACTCCGCTATGTTGTCGTACAACGCTCGCGCCATACACTGCAACAACAAAACGTTGCTGTCACGGACTTGCCATTATGATCATACAGTCTCCGAGGACGCTGCGAGAGGCCTGCGCCGGCGTACGTGAGCTGCTGGCCTTCTACAGCGAGATCGGCTGGTGGATTAGCGACCCCCAGTCGGGCCCTACGCAAAAAGGAGAGCCAGAAGACTTCTGATTGCGGGAAGGAGCCCACACATCAACGTATTAACGTAGAATCATACAATACATACTTGTCTAATTATGGCATTATAACGCGACTCAATAAGACATTATTTGAAAGTTCGTTCCCTCTCGCTCCCACTCTTTTAGTTATGCAAGCGAGAGGACATGAACTTTTAAACGTTTCTTTTTACTGACGCCAGTCTAATTCGCCTATTTGGTAAATACATGCGTATTTACCTGTATATAAATGTTCACACGCATATTCATCAATATATATTAAATACAAATACAAAGAAAAACATATATTAAATAAAAATATATACAAATACAAAGCAAATACCGAAAATGGTATAAGGTAAAAGTTGCATGGATAGACAACTGAGTGGTTATTGCATGTCAGAATATAATCGATATTACTACTAACGTTTCTGTTATACTTCTAGTGACTAATTACCGTCGTAAATTGTGTGTATTTTTGTACACGTTTAATGCATTTCTTTATCACATATTCGTACATCTTTCCAACAATTAAATATATTGTTAAAATAATATGTGAGCCAAAACTCAACATTAATACAAACTCCCAAAAAAAAAATATGCTTCCAATCCAATGAGAAAAGTCTTTAGTCAAAAGCTAAATGTGCCATTTCAGAAGTTCCCTTGCTCTTTCCGCATACCATGTGTCGCACCCTCGTATGCACTTTGTATAATGGCATCCCGTTGCGATCTCCTATATCAGTTGTCAGTTTTACCATAGAGAATACAAGGGTTAAGATCCCCATTTATCTGACGTAACCACCCTCTCAATGCGTTGATATTTTTGACATTTCTCGTAACTTAAATGTAGGGTACACCTACGTTTTGATTCTATTTAGAGGTGACAAGGATGATTATATTTTACAGGACTGCTGGATTGCAAGTTATTCGACAATTTACAATTTACGATTTACTTTTAGAAGTTCGTAACTTTGGATATTTCATTTACAGAGTTATATTTGTATTGACTTTATCTATATGCATATCTATTTAGGACCTACTGGTATTTGTTATTTGATAAGCTGTAAATACCAATCGCGCAAAGGGGTTTTTAATAGAAAACTAGCAAACCAACATTTATTGTAGAAAATGTACAGCCATTATATCACATACCCAGGAATCAATCGATAGAGGTAGCTACAATATAGACATGCTTCAATATTTAAAAATTACATTAATGTTTCCTACTCTGTAGTAGTTGTAGGTATTCACTATTCATGTAACTTAGACTAGCTGTCCCCAGCGTTGATAATTGACCAAAAGGTCATTTTGGTTAAGATGCACTCCAAAATCGGTTTAACCGAATCAGCGTAAAGAAGTAACAAACACACATACACACACAAACTTTCGGCTTTATATTATTTTTAGTGGTATTCATTGCCAGCTGATATCATTTTGCTAAAAATTAAAATCATAATTCGAAACATTATTATTAGAGAAGCACACCATAAAAGTACCTTAGAATGTACAAGGCTCATATTTCACTATTGGCACGCGTATAATAAGTATGTTAGGTACGTGTCTAGTTCCGTAGGGAGCTATTATTCGAGTGTTGTCTAATTATCATCCGACACCGGGGTGCTGATCGTGCGCAGCTGCATTACAATAAACAGACCAACTTTAGATCTCTAAAGTCTATCAGTTTATCAGTTTTACTTCATATACGTATTTTAGATTAAGGCGCTGATAAGGGCAAATCTTGAATATACAGTTTATTGTAAATCATAAATAGTAAAAAATATTAAAATAATAGTTCTAAGACCGTATATACAATCACCTTAAGAGGTACTCGTACCTATGCACATTTTGGTACCAATCCGGCTAATGAATTAGAAAAAAAGTGGTTCAAGAAATGTAAGTTTAGTTTTTGTGTACCAGTTTTTTTTCATATTTTTAAATCTAATTGTTACCAAAATACATATAAATAATATTCTATAATATTTTCAATACTTTTTACCCTTTATCACTTATAACGAAAAAACTGCAAATTCAAGATTTCGCCCATATCATGCCTTATCGGAGCATTTTAGAAAACAAATTCTTTGGATTCTGAATATGATATGAATCTTGGGTTTTTGTTTACTTTTACATGGAACAGCTGTTTTCGTCGCTAAGAGCCGCGAGTAGTATCGTATAATGAATATTTGATTTGTATTAACATATTCTAAAGAGTTCTTTATAAGAACTTGCATTAGCTAATATAATATTAAGCCTTAATAAATTATCTAAGTTCACTTTGCCCTAGAGTTGGCTATAAGTCTTTTTTTCTCATAAAAGCTTGTGTTTATCACCCATATGCGCTAATTCGACGTGTGCTTGTGAAACCGCAGCTGCAACGAGGAACGTTCGAGCCAAATCTGCCGCCCGATAGTGACGGATTGCACTATGCAATGTAGGGTAACTACTTATTAAAATTTATAGGGACAAGGTTACAAATAGTAGTGGCAAAATGGAACACGGTTAACCCATGTTTAAGATCGGATACATTGGAGCAAAGCTAGCCAGTGCCTCTTGCTACGTCCTATTACAACAGGGTACATGTAACATAGCCTTATGTCATATATGTGTTGCAAGATAATAAACAAACTATAAACTATAGATCGTATAAACTGTAACTTCTAAAAAGAGTTCTGATATCTGGGCTTGGAA
Source organism: Mellilla xanthometata (assembly GCA_035578125.1). Taxonomy (NCBI): domain Eukaryota; kingdom Metazoa; phylum Arthropoda; class Insecta; order Lepidoptera; family Geometridae; genus Mellilla; species Mellilla xanthometata. Next base: position 8,620,969 of record JAPUBQ010000013.1, read on the forward strand.
AGATTGCTTACCTATCTTTAGAAACATCTTGTAAGTTTTTTTATTGACATAAAAAAAACTTTGTTCACACTTTTTTGGAAAGCTATATTTAGACTTCAGAGCTTACCTTCTTGATTTACTGTTTTGTCTCATTTTTTATTCGGCTGGATAATTGCAACGAAAATATTATAAAGCAATTAATGCAATCCGTAATTGGATGATATACATTATTCTCAGTTGATTACAATAATACATATATGAATTTAAAAAAAAAAATAACGTATATGTAAAATAATATGTTATAAAACTATATCTTTTTTAAAGGTTTTTAGGTAACATTCATTTGTGTTTAAAGTAATTGGATAATAAAACTAAATAAAATAATGACGTTCACACATTTCTAAGCTGTGCAATTTCAGGTCAATACGCGTGGCAACCCTATGCGCTGTAGTCGGCTGCGTTGAGGCAGGACATGTCTGCTTCCGATGCAATCGGTTATGCAACGATAACCGCAGGGTAACCGATACTGATAACCATATACGAGCGAGAGACGGCCCTTTGTTTTTCAATATTAATCGAGGCCTTCCGAATCAATAAATTAGAACTTTAAGTTTATAGCCTTATTGTTAAGTTAGTTTAGGTTTACTATTGCCTAGTGTACCTATCTAATACTGTTTTCTTGTTGTAGGTACGTAAAGTATCAATAATATGTTAACTGTTTTTTTTATTGGGACACATTTCACACACGGCTGGTTAACCCCATACTGAACCATTTTTAGTTCGTGTGCTATGGTTGTCAGCACAACTGATATACTATATATACATACATATTTTATATAGATACATATTTAACACCCAGACCCACAGCCAACAAATTTAGTTAAGCACAAAGATGTTGGCCGGGCCGGGAATTGAACCCGGAATCTTCTGATTGGCAGTCCGGCATGGTAACCTTTACGCCAACGAGGTCGTCATATAATCATCATCAACCACTTGCTTGTCAAGAAAGTAATGTAAGAGTTTGGGAAATGTAAATACAGTGTAAACTCTATATAACGACACTGAAGAGATTGTGCATTTTATCGGTCGTTAAATGGACAGAATGTATAATTAGCTAAATCAACGAAGTAAAGCCAATTGATTTCGACGCTTTAGAGAGTTTGTAGTTAAATAGAATGACGTCACATGGAGTTTACACTTTAGTTAGGTATATAATATGTTAAAAGACATCGTAAACTAACAAATAAAATTTGACTTGTAACTAAAATTTGAAAATAAAACATTTGTATTATGTTTGTTTATTGTAAATTTCGGATGCTGAATACGATGATGACTATTGTTTCAAGTCAAAGAACTTGCTGCAAAATATTAGAAAATATTTAAAAAAAATACGAAATCGGTAAAGCCGTTCTCAACTTGTAACGTGGCTAGAATAAAATAGAGGTTTATTTTTGTATAAAAAGATAATACAAAACAATATGCACAATTTTAACTGGTTTGAAATGCCATGTAAGGCACATAATATACTTAACATCATAAAATTTAGATTTATCAAAATTAAAAACATACCCTTTGCGCTTTACGGATTCCCTTAAACTTTGTCACTTTACTGTAACACATAATTTCCACCTGTACCCACATCAATTCAATCTACTTTAACCGCAATTGAATCAAAATGAATTCAAATTTATTATTTTCTCTTGTTCGCTCTACGACGCGTACCGCAATACTGATTAATATTTTGCTTCGACCATTGAAAACAGTTTATAATAATAAAGTTAGTGTTTCAGTGAACTGGCTGTAAGGATACAATGACTCAGAAAAGTACGTCATCATTCATTGAGATCTCATTCAGGTTTCAATGTTTTGTCTAATAATTTGACTAAAATAAATTTTGCGTCAGTGGAAGATTTATCTTGTAACTCACTCTTGGTGTTGTTTATAATTTTAGTGTAACGTTTAAACAGATATAGCCCGATGACAGTCATATTCTGAACAAATATTTCCAGAGATGTATTAAGTTTTTTTATTAGCATAAGCAGCGTCCACTATACGTCCCAATGCTGGGACTCAGGGCCTTCTCTTCTTTTTATGGATTCCACTAAATTTCCTTTCATGACGCAAGATACCTTTTTTATCGTTCGCTTTTGTTGTTTTCTTACTTTTCCCATTCTTATCTATCTCTATGTGCTAAAATCTTTTTAAAGCTGGAATAAACATAGAATTTAATGTATGCTTTCGCCCAAATGAAAATACTATTTAAAAACGACAGTCTTGTGCATGGTCACCCATCCAAACACTGTCCGCATCCACCGTAGCTTAGCTTCGTGATGATCGTGTCAGTTCACCTTAGCTAGCCGAGCTACATGCGCTACATTTCTTCTAATAATTTCTAGACTTCTAACCTAACCTCAACATAAGCACGAAACAAGGATAAATGAAGTCCTTTAAAAATAAACTTTTACCTCATTCTGAAATACCTAAATGCAAATGAGTAAAACAGCCTTCCTCGGTCATTGACAAAGGCGCCAGTGATCCGGGTTCGACGCCAATGATTCACTGTGCAGACGTTCACAGAATCCTGGCTACGACCTCAAAATGTTACCAAGTAACCGCAGATACCTAGTGTTTATTTATTTTAATAGTAAAGCCACAGAACATATAACCCATTCATAGTTAAATTGTTGTTAAATTTAAAAATAATATTTGTTTTTAATTAAATGAAAAGAATAACATTCACTACAACTCATTCTTATCCCATTAAACTCTATCAACACATAAATCTAACATCAAACCAATGAGTACATACGAGTATGTATTATACTACAGGGTTTAAATAAACTGGCTTACGAGTTAGTTTGTAATAATTACCGCTAAATACTAGAATTTAGTAAATTCGCGATAAAAAAATGCAGCTCCAAGGTAAGTTAGCTGACTAGCGGCAAAAATCAGATATTTTTATGGGAGTCAACTAAATTACGAGTATAATAGGTTATTTGTCTAAACGTATCTCTTTATCCTTAACATTTCCCAACATTGTTAATCTAATAAACTCAATATTTATTTATTTTTATCTTAAATATGTATATTATATGTAAAACAAAACTGTTACTAAAGTCAGTTAGCCTTGAGAAGTTAGTCAAATCTGCAAATTTAATATTGACGAGGATATCGTCCTACCGTATTTCTAATAGTTGCAACATTATAGGGAAAAAGCTATCTTACCTACGTAAGTAATATACTCGTAAGTATATATTGTAATAACATAATATTGGTGTTATCGAGGTGCCTCACGTAGGTACAGTAGTCGAGTTCGTTGCCTGACCTTTTTGTAATTCATGGATATCCTAATCCCATGTGTAATTTGCTGCTTCCTAATAAATATTTTATTTGTTTGCCTTTTCACGTATTTTTGGGTTTATAGACGTTGTAAACGGAGGAACGTATTGAATTTCACCTTATCTGTTGTTTTATTTTTTACTTTTGCCTCTTACCGTCACACTGAATATATTATGTTGGTTAAATCGTTACTGTATCTGTTTTTTATGTGAATTTTCGTTCTTTCTATGTACTGAAAGTATGAGCATATAAGACTAAGACAGTGCTAATTTGAACACTACGCATAAATTAAATACTAACTTTTAATTAGAAACGAAATTCTTAGTATCTTAAACCAGTTTTATTATATATTATTAACTGACCTGGTGGTCACAAATTCAAAGAGACCTTAAGAAAGCCCAAATCATTGAAGAGACAACCCGAGACCGCTTGTCTTGGCGCAAGAAAGTGAGGAGACCCGACCTCAAATAATGGGAACAGGGAAGACAAAGAAGAAGAAGATTATATATTATTAACTATTTATGTAAAATAAGAACTTTGGATATACATTACTAATTTAAATAGTTACGAATAGATCCAGAATAATATTCGAAGTTTTAGGTACGAGGAAAACTATAAACCACAAAATAAAAGCGTAGGTAAAGCGGTAAAAAAATATCAGTATTAGTAGTACCTACCTATAAAGCAGCAATAATTTTGAGAATAGAATACATTAACATTATTAACAAATCATATTTCGAAGTTTATTTGTAAAGCATAATTTAAATTTTATAATTCTTCCTAATATCCGTAAATATAATAAAAAATATATCATAAGAATGTTTGGAACGAATAGCTTGAGGTACCTAATAATTTATAAAACCATACACCTCTAGCTACGTAAAGAAGACTTTGTAAATCAATCAATTTCATCTTAAAAAATGTAAACTACAGTTTTTCCTTTCTTATTAATTCTTACAAACAATAACTCACCGAGCAATCAATAAAAAGAATAACTTACCGTTATCGAATTCACTGCACGCAAAACTCACTAACAAAATGCAACACGTGACTACATCAGCTCACATCATAGGAAATACAACACTAACAAATCGTAAGCGAATTTGCCTTGTATAAGGTCACCAGCAAAGCTTTAATGCCAGGTAAAACTAATTATAACAGACTGAGCATTCCAGTGAACTGGAGAAGCAATATACGGAGCACGTGTTGGAAAGTCAACCGGCTTCTGATCACTTTTCGCGCTCGACTGGCGACCATGTGGTGGTCGAAAATCAATGGCTGAACTGGAACTGAATGACGCTCGACCTTCGTGATTCGTTCTGCGAGCGTAGTACGCGAGAGGGGAGCACGCATGCGCCACAGGTTACTACCCTGCCTATTTTAGACACATTTTTATAGTAACGAGTGGTAATGATTTTCCGGGAGGCTGAGAGCTGCAGACTGTACCTACAGGTTTGTAACTGACAGGTGGTATATAGGTATCCTCAATGTCCGAGGGTTGCTGAGTTTTAAACAAATACGAAATGGATAAAAAAGCTTTGCAATCAAATCAAGAGGAGAAAATGTATGTATTGATTAAATCATATTCATTTACTTAAGTATCTTAGTTTTTTTTATAAATATGTACGTATTATCCAAATTAAATTATTATTATTATTATTATTATGAGCCTGTTTTGTCCCATTGAAGAGCAAAGGCCTCTCTACCCTCTTTCCATTTATCACGATCTATTGCTATTTCTTGCCAGTTTTTACAGTGTTTATCCAGTTCGTCCCGCCATCTCCGTCTGGGCCTGCCGCGACGTCGGACGCTCGAAATAAATTATTATTTATTTATCTTGATATGCAATTTATTTAATTAATGGGGCCCCAGCGCCCGTAAATTATTTATTGATGTGTCCAAACGGCTGGTGGAGAGAACAAATAACCCAAGAGCTGGCGCTTACCTCTCCCAACTTATAACCTTGGCGATCCAGCGAGGTTATGCCGTCAGCATTTTAGGCACCTTACCCGCGGACACTGACTTAGGTTCTACTATATGTAAGGTTTTTGTGTGTGTGTTTTTATTTATATAATTAGTTTTAATTAATGGTGTTTGGTGCTATGCTATGGTGCGGTACATAAAAACAATAATCACAATAAACATGCTACTTAAGTAGGGCATAAGCTGCAAAACTTTAATATGCACGTAAAACCGCTTTTATCTTGTATTTCTTAATGAGTAGAAGGCGTCTTTCATGACACAATAAATATGTGGAGCAGGAAGCTGAGGACCAGTTAAAATAGTCTTATTTGCCCGGTGTAGGCGATCGCGACATCTCGGACGCACTGTCTGGCGCCTCACGTCTAGACGGCCCTTTTGTTAGGGTTCCGTGGTCCTTCAATGAATCCTTATTATTTCGATCTGTCCGTCCGTCAACCTGTTCCGCCTGTCCTGTGTTTAATTTCTACAAAAATAAATTGTGCATAATAAAGTGCATCTAATTGATAAAATAATTTACTAAAAAAAAATGATTATCGCTAATGTTTTAAGTATTGATTGTTCTATGTAGGTATCTGAAGTAGTAGTAATAAAGTCAATTTTATTTTATTTTTTTAAATTAAGTGCATGATATATACTTCTTCCTATGAGTTAAGTGGCTAAGCTCTGGTGTCGAGAGTTTTCAAGCCGTGTCACCAGGCGGCCTCTGACTTGGATTAGTTTGTTAGTGTTACAGTTATGAAATGTGAATAGATATTATTTTTGACTTCTGATAATTGCAATATTAATTTTAAATTGTAAGGTATTAGGATATGTTTTTGTGGCTCACATGTGAAATACGAGTACTTATTATGAGATGAGGGTGCTGTTTTTATTTTTATTTTTTTAGTAAATCATTCAATTGTATTTTGTAAGTGAAGTTTTCTTCCATTTCTTTGTATAAATAATTGTTTTAAATGATATTTTTTATGTAATTTTGTCCATTGTCATCAAAGTTATAGTATTTGTATAAGCAAATTGCATGGCACTAGTTGACGTGCGCCTATTTGGTTAAAATTAAAATGACATTACATGTATGTGATGACATCTGTATACGGGACCCGCACATTATCGTGTCCAAGCATTCGTATCAAGCATTCGGTCACTTTTATTTTAATTGTTTTTATTATCGATCGCGCGAGTTCTTATTTAATAGGCGTTTTTTGCAACGAGATGAAATTAATCACATACCTGCTTACAAGGTTCGTAAGCGTCCTACGCAAACTTAAATCTATCATAAAAACTTACATACCCTTTAGATGAGTGGACATCGACCGCTTTGAATCTTTCCTGCTGTATAAGGTAGCGAGTGTTTTAACAAGCTTAGTACCACAATCTCGAAGAGTGCCTATCTAGCGCTAAAAACGACTGCCTTATCGGAAAATCTTTCGAAGAAACTAGCTTGAGTTAGATTTCTCCGCGCTACAAATGAGCGCATCAGCAAAAAGAAGATCCTTTTTGTTCCTTTTTGGGGTTCCATACGTAAAGGTAAAAACGGGACCCTATTACTAAGCCTCCTCTGTATGTCTGTCACCAGGCTGTATCTCAGAAAACGTGATACCTAGAAAGCTGAACATTTCACAGGTTACGAGTATGTAATTTCCGTGCCGCTATATCAACAAATAATAAAAACGTGTTATTTTCTTAATTTTTTTACTACATAACGGTATCTGGTAAATTCATACAATATTTAAATGCATATAATCTTTTGAATAAATAAATATAATTAATATTTAAGGGGGGCTCCCATATAAAAGATGTAATTATTTGCCATTTATTTTAGATAGTGGTACGCGGAACCTTTCATGCGCGAGTGCGCACTCGCACTTGGCCATTCTTTTTGTTCAGTTCGGTTCATTACATTTGAATGTCAAGTTTTAAGCGAGATTTTCAAGTAGTTTTATCTATAATAGCTAGATTCAGTTGCAAGACACTTATAGCGGTGTTTCAAGTGTTTGCAACTGCAGAAAGCACTCCCGTCCCGGCGATTATCTTACGAGATAATAACTCGATGTGAAGGAACGCGACATGTGAGAGCGAAATATTTTTTATGATACATATCATAGTGACATATGTCTTGGTAGGCAGGTGTGTAACCTTAGATGTATCATATAAAATCATTGGTTTTATTTATGAGGCTTTTAAGTAAATTAATCTCGTTAAAATGTGAGTGGTCATATTATGCCAAGTAGAGCAACATTCTATTATTGCTAGTGTAAATAAAATAAAATAGGGGCGCCTTTATCTTGGCAGCAACGCTTGATACGGACAGCCTTTGGATGGGTGACCTATAATTTCAAATGTGACATTTACATTTGGGCGCTTCCGTGATTCGGATGATAAGTAAAATTATACAACCCGGACGGATTAGTACATCTAGTCACCAAGCTATATCAGACGTCTTTGGGCGGATTTAAAACTCTCAACACCAGAGCTTTGCCACTTACCTCATACGAAATAATTATTATTATTATGAAAGCATATAAGTTACCCGTATATGAAAGGCCTACACTTCTACCTAAGATCAAAGAGAACCAAGAAGCTTAATTACCGACACCATACTTATCCAACTAATTACCATCATAGAGCGTGTAACTAATACTACATTAGAATCCATGAAGCAATCACCTCACCACATGGCTTCCAAGCTTCCTAACTACCAACTCGATTATCCAACACAGAGTATCGATTCTAACATCCTCAGAGCTGATAAAATTCCAACATAGATGTTATCGAATCACCCCAGACGCAGCCGCGACAGAATAGCGTTGGTTATTCGATATTCAATCGACTACATCGCTTCTGGCAACACTGAACGACCCATTCCCGATAAAGGAACCCTCCTACGTCAGCATAAGCCTTAATATTTTTATGATTATGTGAAATCATTGGTGAAATGCCGAGATAACACGTCGAATCTTTACAACACATTGAATTGGAGAAAGATCAATCGACCGTCTTTAACGTTTGATCGATTGTCGACACTATTATAGGAAAATAAATCGATTAAAGCGCAGTATAAGATTTTATGGCTGCTACTAATAGATAGATTAGATGTGGGCTACCTTTTGAACTCGTTTGACCTGTATGTTGAGCGCGTTAAAAATATGCATGAATTTACCTACTTACCTCAAAGTAGCGACTTCATAGATAATTTAATGTATTATTAAGCCCAAAATAAGTATGTATACATATTCTTATAGTAGTTCCTTAGACTACCTCTAGCTATTTTTTCGATGTTTTTTCCTGTTTATGATTTTAGCGAAAAAAAAATTAAAGTCAAGAGTTTGCCCTTGAAAGTTTTATTATGTGAAAAGAATTACATTATGTGCATCCTATTTAAAATAATAAAGGCATAAGTTCATAATAAGACCATAGATTTTTTTTTCGAATAATTTGAGTGTAAAGATGTAACAAACATAGAGACATTTGATTGACACAAAGACTTTTTATCCCGAATTTACGTGAGCAACGCGCAATTAGTATCTCTGCTAGTATATAAATCCACCAGTACCTACAAAAACCCAGGAGAAATTCAAAATTACGTTGACACATAATCACTTGAACTAAGTTAATAAAGCTTGAACTCGACATTCAGTATGTCTGTACTAATTGGACAAACTTATTTGTAAAGGTAATATAAACTTTCTATGGATTCGTCGTGGGAATTCAACTTGTAGTGTATGTGATGTTTAAATAGGTAGATAGAATAGAAAATATATATAGGAAAAACAGTATAAAAATATGTCAACAAAAATCTTAAATAACGCGTTTTCACATTGTTTTTAATTTTATTCTGCAAAAATCGCAAGATTTTGAATATGAATTTCTATTGGAACCTCAACAGTATAATAAAAGTATAAGTTATTTGACAAGGCCAAATATGGGTCCGTGTTTGTAGATATTGTGTGCTTCTTTAGGTATGGTAACAAAACTGGACACAACTGATAAGAAAACACCACCCTCGGTGTTAAACGGAAATGTCATGGAATGCGTGTTCTGTCGTGTTTTTTGATAAAAGTTGTGAGTAGGTCGCAGTTCGTAAGTTTGACTATGTACAAACATCTATCAATTTACATAATAATCTTTTGACCTTTATTCAAATTTGATTGAATTTCTAGATTCTAAAAGCTTTCCTTCCATTAAAACACTTAGATGATCACAGTCATGTCATGATTATTGATAACAATTCAATTCAAATTAACAATTTACTCACACACTCAAATTAACATTTTAAAAGACAGACTTTTAAAATGTTAAAAATTTCTAAAACCTAAAAAGATAAAAGTGATTTGTGCTTGTCACTAGGATTTAAAAGCTGTTAAATCGGTCGGCATTTCCGTAGAGCTGACAAATAAGCATTCTTTTGCAATAAAAGGATGATCGATTCAGTCTGCGCCTACGCACTCGTCCGCCTACATTAATAGGTAGACGGATCACTGATATTGATACTTCGCTTTCGATTCTATCGAGAACCACAACCATGATTACCTATTCAAAGCAAACGCACGCTCCTAATATTTAATATGGTAATAAGTTATTTTATTGGAACCATAAACTCCAAGATGACCGCTGCATCATTGAACTTAATTTAATTCGTGTTTAATGTTCTTGTTTAACGAACTAAACTAATCCCAAATGATACATTTAAAAATGTAAATCAGTCCAAGATTATTTCATATCTAGATAGAATTGAAAACATCGCCGCAGAAGAGCTATTAGATCAAAATCCGAGGGTTCCGAATAAAGGCCCACCCTCCTAAAGAGGGTGAGGGTCCAGCCGAAGGGCGCCTGATGCAATTTCTCTCTGCACTTTTTAGACACGCAAATGCGGTTGAAAAAGACTTTTTCTCTTTTTAAACAGTGTTACAATAGTTTGAAGAGCCGAGGACTTTTATATTATTTTCGAGACAGTCTCGACGCGACTCTTGGTAGAAAAATGGCACGTTCCGTAATAGATGAATTCTCGAGTCTTTTGAAATGTTAGATTAGTCGACGAGAAATAATTAAAGTTTTTAATCGCGTCCCCGTTTCGCAGTTGCCCAATTATGCATCTGTCGTGTGCCGGTGACACTTGTAGCGAGGAGTTGGCTGCCGGCCAGCCGGCTCCGTTTGCATCCACTCGTGCACAACTAGCGGACAAACTACGCGAACTGTTTCCTCGAATACTATGTATACTCTACAAACGTAGTACTTTTTAGCAAAAACAGTTTTAATTCATCCGAATCATTGTTGTTGGTCCCACGGATGATGGAGTCCCAGTGGATTCATCTCTCAAAAGCTGTATTATAAAAGTTTGAAGTGTCACCGTAACTATCTTTCTAAAATTAATCAAGTTCATAATACTCATCGCTCGTCGGGTACTCATCGTTTTATGCTGCGGAGCTGATGATGGAAGATAGCTACCTTCCATTATTAGTTCATGCACTGACTTAAAACTTTCGCAGCGATCGATTTTATTACTGTCATTCAAGTATGCAACAACGCCAGATTAAATTTCACTTAATTCTAAATTAATATTTTGTTGCCTAGCCTTCTTTTATAAAATATATTCATTACTTACGAGCTGACTTTGCATTGCGTCTTTAACCACGCGCCTTCGTAAATGTAGCATCAGGCAAAAGCGTAGGTGTATTTAAAGATCAACACGCGGTGACACGAAACGGTTAAAGAAAATCGACTCAATAGTTATGTCGATAAGAAGAATTAGTGAAGTCGTAAACCGACTTCTTATCGACAATATTGACTTTACGTTCGGAAATTCTGGATCGTGTTGACAGCCATAAATAATACTTTTATTTGTATAGTACTCGTAGTTTATTTTGGACTACATTAAAATAACTATGTATTCTATACTACATGGATTGGTAATTCAACATGGTAATGCTGCCAACAAGTTGAGCACGCTGCCCCCTGATAGTTGGCTAAAGCTTTTAGACTAGCTTTTTATGTAAAGCTATTTGTTAGTTGGTATAATTATAACTAGAGTTTTTGTAATAGATACCCTTGAGGCTGCGAACCTCGATATCAGAGATTTGAAGAAATGCCTAAGTTTAGAAATTATTCATCATTCATTCATATTTACGAGTAGATATAAAAAACTCGTGTTTCGTGTTAGTATGAACTGTTTGAAGTAATTGGATACCACGACATGGAAATGCATTACTTACAATGAAACACCTGAGTCACCTGACCTAGTTAGAAACAGGCCACCTTAATATTATCTAAAGTCAAAGTCAAATACATTTATTGCTTTGTTATGGCATAATTATGATGTTATACATTTAAAAGGTAGGTATCTCATAACGGACCCTGTTCGGGTATCGCAACACAAGAGGAGTGAGCCGGTTTATTTGCATGCAGATAATAAATCCTTATCTACCTACCTTACATACATTAAGCAGGAAGCTAAGTACATATATATGTTTTATATTGTTGGCTTCGCCTGCCCCTTAACAATTAGTTAGATGAAGGGACTATTAGAATAATAAACATTAAAATTGTGCAACATAATAGATGTCAAATTAATTATATACATGAACTCTTTCTTACAAGATTGTTACAAGTAAATCATAATTCTAAGAATGTGCTCATATTCAGTTCAGATTCTAAGCATGAAATATAGTATGCCTGGTTGCCTGCATATTGCACATTAGGGTATTGAGAAATTTCTGTGAATAATGTGGGTCCATTGTGCCTCGATATAGCACGTACCTACTACGTCTCTTTGATAATAATGTACCAAGCTAAGTACTATTCAGTACTTTCATTACTCAATCATAATACGAATACTAAGTACGAGTATGTATACTCAAATTAAAGGACACTACACACACACACACTAGGAACACACAGGACACGTACACTTTTAGGATTGTTTCTTTTCTTGCTCCTACTACATTTAAATACCAACGAGTATAAATATGATATGAGAGGTCAACGTAGACTTCCGAAACAAACAAATCGTGTAGTTTAAAAAAAAAAAGTAAACAAGAAAACCCGTGGAAAACTACATACATATTACACATTTTAGTTCAATAGATCTATTATAACTATTTCGAACATACCAATCACTTTAAATGGTATAACTCGTGTAGTTTAGTTACGTTGGTTACATACACCATTTTTTCACTTATTTATTATTACTCTACTAGACTTCCTTCTTTAAAAGCAAGCATTATTATTTTGTAACTCAATGTAACTAGCGAAAGTACCTACGCCATAAATTTGACATTAGAGATGCTTCTTCACTGCATTGTATTATGTATGCATTTTGCATTATGATCCTGCCACCCTACAGGCCAGTGTATCTCAAACGTTGGCATTAAAATTAAATTTTTGTGTGGATATCTGAATGATGAACTTTTCTGTTAAAATAAATTACCAGAATGATAAAGTCGCGTACAAAACGAAGTTGATAAAGTTCGACCACATACGTTTTAGAGTAACGTGACCACGTACGTTTTAGAGTAATTATTAGAGTAATTTAATATAAACTCTTCATACGTATACCTGTTTCTGTGCATAATAAATACGACCCATTTTAATTGAATCGCTGTCTAATTAAAACAACCTTTGTTCCAATTCAGCCTAGAGGAAGGTCAATTTGTTAAAAAGTTACCTCAATCATAAAACACCCAACAATACAAATTCAGGTTTACACAACAAATTCTGATGCCATTTACATATTCCTTGGAGTTTCCAATGTACCTAAACAAATAGCCACTGTGCCAGTCGACCCCGCAGCTTCGAGTCGAGTAGGATAACTACAGCTTCAACTGACTATAGGTAAGTTTGCCAAGCTCATTGTAGTGGTTCAGGGCAAATATTGGAGTTAGAACACAGTTGAGGCACAGTGTACCCGCTGTCGAGGTTAGAGGGCGTATTAACGCAAAGTTTGAGAGCCTTTGTCCTGAGCATTAGGAGGTTACTATGTATTCATTTAATTTATTTCGATATTATTATTTTATTACTAGCTGACCCGGCAAACGTTGTTTTACCTTAATAAAAAAAAAACTAAATATACAGTAGCCGATTCTCAGACCTACTGAATACGCATATAAAATTTGGAAAAAATCGGTCAAGCCGTTTCGGAGGAGTACGGTTACAAACACTGTGACACGGAAATTTTATGTATAAGATTATGATTTGTATAGTGTGGTAACCCTATATGTGTTATTTTCTTCATCTTTACTTTAGATACAATCTTCGGGATACGAGTATGTACTTACGAAAAAAGTATTTTCTATACTTATCTCCAAGTTTTTAGGCTATCGCTAAGCCTGACAGCTTACAGAACACTTAGCAGTATTAAGTTGAAGTTTAGACAGGTATGTATTATTCAGTTCATAGCAGTTGACGATCGTGGTAGCACCCAATTAACTGCTCCTTTGAGATTGAGTGAGTTACTTCTCTACCAGTGGTTAAATTATATTATACGATGCCGATAGTGCCATAGTCTGTCTGTTTCCCCTATGAAGTACCTAATTATGATTTTAGTGTTTTTTAATTGAAATTTACAATGTGATTGCGGGATTGTATTTTAAATGTGTTTGTACTTTTATTTTCTAAGAGTTGGAAGATACTTAAGAGTATCTTAAAAAGCTGGTGGAGCTAAAATCCGAAATCAAATTTCTAAAGTAAACATAAAAAACCAATCATCATATACATATTATTATGGAGAGTAAAGAAAAAACATTACATAATACATCAAAGTTGGAACACACAACACATAATCCCAATCTCGAAGCTTCAAAACAAATTACTTTTCACGGCACGACAGGTAATCCCGAGTCCCAAACTTCTCCTGGAATTACCAGCCTTAACAATTTCGTTTGCAACATTTAAATTTCAATCTACATGCCGCGGGAGTACAAATACAACCGAGTTTTGGATTCAGTATAGAATCCGCTCATCTCTCGCGGGAAGGAATTTCTTTTGGCAGGTGTTCGTGTGGAGAATATTACAACGTGGCATTTGTAATAACTCATTTGTATTTTAGTGTCGGGATATTACAAAAATAAGTAATTAATTATTCGTGAAAATTTTTAATCGAACACACGAATTTAGGTTAACTAATTTTTTTGTAATATTTAATGTTCCTTTTGAGTACCTAAATTAAATATCACTTTATACAAAATTCAAGACTTTCTTAATTTATTTACATAATATATTAATACTAGCTGACCCGGCAAACGTTGTTTTGCCTTAAGTACAGTTAAAAACACTATAAAGGGGTATGGAAAATAGATAGTAGCCGATTCTCAGACCTACTAAATACGTATATAAAATTTGGTAACGATCGGTCAAGCCGTTTCGGAGGAGTACGGTAACAAACACTATGACACGGTTTTTTTTATATAAGATTTACATAATATATTAATGTAATGTCAAAAATAACCAAATTTAATAAAATTAAGTCTTAACGATTACGTCAAAGCTCCTCACCCAGACGCACCCATCAGGCTGGCAGCGTTTCCTCGCTGAATTGCTAGAGAAATTTGCTGCCGCAAGTATTCCCCAGTAGCCTTTCTTGTCTCTTTTTGTTATTTTCCTAATGTTTCCGCGATACTTATGTATTTGTAGCAATGTCTCATTACGACTCGATTTCGCTCCCCTAATGGGAGCAAACAATGGTGGTAATACCTACTTACAAGTAGCGGCAGGAACGGCCTCATTAATAGGCATGTTTGGGCGTGGAGCGTTGAGGTGTTGCATTTTTGATAATGGGTAGAAATACTCTTTTTTTTTATTAATAAAAAGAATTGTTTTTAGTTAGATAGTAACCTTACTAACAGCTATGTATTAGTTTGCGGTCTCGCGGCTGCCCACCCTCCATCCATCACTGCTGAAATACAGCTGAAGGTAGAGCTGGCTACAAATATATACATTCGTATTTGGACCTTACGATAAAAGAATTAGAGTAGTTAAAAGATAATCCAAATGTAGATGATCTGTACTGACTTTAGTAACCTCGGCCTTTTGGTT
The DNA here is from genome assembly GCA_035578125.1 of Mellilla xanthometata. Classification (NCBI taxonomy): domain Eukaryota; kingdom Metazoa; phylum Arthropoda; class Insecta; order Lepidoptera; family Geometridae; genus Mellilla; species Mellilla xanthometata. Next base: position 8,636,293 of record JAPUBQ010000013.1, read on the forward strand.
ACTATAAAGGATAATAGATTCAAATACAAGAGCTTGTGTTTTCTTCTCTTTGATTTAACACCGATAGTTTACCCAATGCAGTTTAGATTTAATACTTTTGTTATTATAACAGTAAAAATAACACACTCGCATCAGACTTCTTAGGTTTTGGGAACAGCAAATCTAACGAACACACTTTTTGCTCCTTTAAAACTAATACTACATAAGCTCAAAGTTCGACAACTTGATAAAATAAGATAAATTTGTTTGTGAAGTTTTCTTAGTGTACGTACAAGTTTACTGAGAGCTAATTATAGTCTATGTAATCGTTGTGGGAAAACATCTGAACACCGTTGTAAAATAACAATAAATGTAAATTTGTTATCAATGGGTATTTGGAAAAATAGTCAAATTCCCTTCCTTCGTGTCAATATATAACAGCTAAACAGTTTTGTCTAACATACAAATGTACAATAGCTAAAATGTGTAATTGTTATAAATCTAAGTTCTTCTTAACCATCGTAATCAAAGTAGATAAAACGCATGCGTGTGAGTAATCATGTAGCACGAACATTCTATAGATAAATCAATAAGATAACACTTTGAGAGGTTGTCAGTCAGTTGTTTTCCCGTCTCTAGGCAAAACTAGTAATACACAACGACGTTTTGATATATCGTCTGTCTTGTAACTGCTTCTGTACGTCTATCATCACTACTTGTTAGTAAGGAGAATATGCAATCAAAAATAGCCTTTAAAACTGAACAATAAAGTTCTAAAGCTTGGCAAATAAATTTGAGTACAACACTATAACTTATGTGTAACGGCACATATGTTACCTTTACTGAAGTCGTGTATGTTGTTTGTTGTTACCGCCATCAGCGCGTGATCAATCAGGGAAGCCATCATAAATTGTGTTTATCAAATTGATGATTCAAGTTCATATTTAAAAAAAAGGAACAACGCAACGAAACTAATTGGGAATCTTTTCCTGTTTTTCAAAATTGGAAGTTATTTGGGAAAGTTTATACGTAATAAGTTTGATATTAAAAACTGCGAATATTTTATTTTTGATATAATTAAATCAAACTTTATGAAAGTGAGTAAAATATCAAACGGCAGAACCAAAAGCTTGACCAACAATTGAAGACTTTGTAAAACAAACTGGTGGACAAAAGGATTGCATGTTTCATAAATAATAACTAATTGAACCAATCGAGCTGGATAAATAATGGCGTTGCGTGTGACTCTCAATCGCCGAATTGAACGAACCTTCCTGTTAGGACTCGACCACACTTGGGGAACCAAAAGCCAGAATCAAGTATTCAAAAATCTTGCAAAATTAAATCTTTGAAGTATCATAAAATTTAAAATAAATTATATTACGTTATATACTATAATATACATATATTTTATGTCATTTCAGCTACGAAATTTACAAATTGCGCTTATACAAGTACATTTTCGCTTTAAATGAACAGTTTCGGTTCCCTATCTAATCGGTTTATTTATTTTCCATTTTCTGCATTCGTTTCGAATTTAGGATTTCTATTGAGATAGGTATGCTATGTATGCTAGGATTTTCTATTGTGGTAGGTATGCAGTATTCTGAATCCTGAAAGGTTTTGTGTTCAGATTTTCCAAATGTTAAATGCAGCCCTAATCTTAGATACGATTAATGAATGAATCCGAGACGATTGGCAAACGAGCCTCGGATTCAGCAGACGCATTTGTCTCTCTCTTCCCAGATAAATAATTAATCTCTGTCTCGTAAAACCCACATTACTTTTATGCATCTAACAAAAAACGAGTCCATGTCATTGTACATTTTATATTGTGTGTTTTTGTAAATGATAACAAGGTAATTGACATTTGAATTCCTTACTGGTTTACTTGATACTCATTAAATTCTGGATTTGTCCTCTATGCTCATATTCGTAAGGGCTACTAATACTTCAAAATATGTGTTGAAATGGCGTAAATACTGTACCGACACAACATAGGTGGGTAGGTAGCACAGACGACCTTTTCTGTTATAGATAGGTAAATGAGAAGGTTAAGAAAAAGAAACAAGTAAACGATAGTGCCCATTTTTATCTAAAGACTGGGTATTGATATTTGCCCAACCGGTAAAGCAAGCGCAGTTGTGAGTAGAAAATATTGTAAAGACATCAAAGAAGAAGTAAATACAATACTTTCACTTTACAGATGTCACGTTCTCAAAAAAGTTACTAACTATACTATAAATGTAAAAGTTTTGTGTAAATTGCAGCCGCAAGGTACATACAGTAAGCGCAGGATATTGCTCGCATTATTGCAGTAATGACAATGCCCGTCACTTCCTATTGAGGTTAAAATTGGATTTATGTACTTCCTCTCTGATTCCCGGACTCATACAAAGTTACATCAAATGAGACTTGATATATTTATAACAGAAAACGTTAAAATACACAAAATAGGTCTAAACAATATACGAGTAACTACATGAATTAAGACTGGCAAACGAACAAAATTGATTGTAGCAATATCAATAAAACCAATAATAATATTATTTTTTATCAGACAGCATCATTATTTTACGACTGTATTCGTAAATTCTGAAATATATTTAACATAAATCTCATGGCCTTACAAACGACTAGCCTTCCCACTTAATGACATCTACCCAACCAAGCACATTACACAATTAAGGAAACCTTACTATTCTACTAAAATAGATAGAGTAATGGCTTTTCTGAAGTAAACTGAAGTTTAAGCAAAGTCATTTCCACGTTTTACAATCGATAATTTTCAATTTACCGCCGCCGATGTTCATAAAGATTCCAATTGGATTGACTTTTATCGGAAAATGTATTCAGCGGTTGAGGATGCTTTAAAAACGATTACAGGGACCAATGCCTTGGTCATTTATGAAAAAAGACAGTGCGATGTATTTTTAACACATACATTTTAAGTGAACTTATTTTTACAAGGTGATGGATCTACAATTACTGTTTCCGTTCTAGTAAGTATGGGACAAGTGTCATATGGATATCCATTAACGAAACCTACATAAGGTTTCGTTAATGGAACAAGTGTAGGTACAAAATTATGTAAAAACTCAATTAATAAAAACCTCAAAAGTAATAAATTATAAAGTACTGTTCCCGTGAGTAACTATGTAACTTATCCTGGCTCGAAAGTTTTGAATATGACACAAGTGTTTTATAAAAAGTTTTAAATTCATCACCATTTTTGTTCAAGTGAGTAGCTCACACATCCATCATGCATCATAGCTAGAGCTTCCTACCCGGTAACAGGCAGGGAGGGATTTAGACGGATTTATCGACACGCAACCGGCTGGGGGGTGACACTCATCCCTCACACGTGACACTGACAGCCACTCCAGGACGCTTCAGATACGCGCGCTCTAGTGCAACCCTCGAACCGAGACACCGCACCGTCGACGCATTCTAACGGAAAACTGAAGGATTTGAACCTGCCTGTGAAATTGTATACGCTACTGTATACTGCATCATTATAACTTGATTGTTTTTATTTAGAAAACATTTATACAACTATAATGGAAAAAGACACAAAGGAAAAGGACACGTTTTGTGTATGGCAGCACCTAATTAATATAACATAAGTACATAATTTGTAAAAAAAATACGATTTAGCCATTACGGTTTACGTTGAGATTCGAGTAGCTTGATGGCTGACAGGCAGTAGTCATAGAAATTGTGGTCCGTATGACCATTGGGTACGAAACCGATTACTGCGATTAAGTGGTGGTGCCAAAGAACTTTCTCACAGAAAGCATGTAAGTTAAAAAATAATCAAAGATTTTAATTAATTTATCGTTGTAAACCTACAACGATTAATAAGTTATGCACATGTAAACACCACATGAAACCCCTAATCGGTTTCTCTCGGCGTAAATAAAAACTAAAAAATATAAGTAGCTACACTTCAAAAAACTTTTTGAGGCCTTTCGGAAAGGGGAAAAAGAGTCACAAGGGAATGATTCGAGATAAAGTTCGAAACACGACAAAAAATATTCGGCTTTCGAGTTTTCTTGTTCTGAAAATGGTCAGAACATGAAAATGCACTTTCATTTCCGTGATTTTTATTTGATCGAGAAACTATCGATATTTATAAAAATAAAAGGCTGTACTTTTAATAGAACAGAGCAAAAATATTTTGCGTTTAAAAAATATGTGTCTGTTATTGCATCGGGTATATAAATTAGAAACTTAGCAATACTGGTAACTGTGAATGTAATTAGTATAATAGAAGCCCTACAACAAGTATATACATATATAAGTATCCACATAGAACATACTACGTACGAGAATGCAAGCCATGCGTTCGATAGCAGTTCGCAACGTGATGTGACGTCATCACAAACAATGGGACCCGACGCACAACATAAACACATGCCCAGTGCAAACATACATCTGTTCCTGCATTAATATTAATCCTGCACGTGATTGCGTAACTATTCAATTGCACAATGCAATGTCGGCGCGGTCATTCGATAAGCCGCATTGTATCGACATAGGTGATGAAGATATGCTACTTTTAATTTATTGCAACGGTAATAGGTGGCTGCTTTGGAATCTTTTGGTCTTTTCATTTTTAACGACTTTTTTTTGTATAATAATAGTTAGGCTTGCGCTTGACCGTAACCCACCTTAACATCTAATGTAGTGTGTATCTTGGAGCGCGTTTTCTTAGAAAAAAACAATATAAAGTATGATTATGTAGTATATGAATTGTGTTAGGAACAATAATACAAATTAGAAATTGCTTAGTATGGGGCTAATCAGCAGTGTGTGAAATGTGTCCTAGCATTAAAAAAAACACTCTCTCCTTGAAGACTGTGAGGTTCAGTGAGATCAGAGATTCCGGCAAGGAGTTTTCACGATAGTGTGTTATCCGTACCATAGACAAAATATATTAATTGTGTCTATGTTCGTACAATAAACGTGGAAACGAAACACTTTATTTGTTGGAAAGTGAAAACCTATCCAACGAACTGTTTGACATCAAATAAAATGATAGAGCACCAATAAAAATTTGAAAGGTCAAGTTATCTTACATTTCCATTCGACTAATAAACACTAAGGACTATTAGTGAATTAACCTTTCCATCTCAACATAGCAACGTCACATAAATAAGGCAAAAATATCCAGCATTAATTAAGTAATAAATCAGCCGTGAATTAGTCTAATCACTGCAGACTAAATTAGAAATGCCGGTGGAGCGAACTTGGCAATATTTCTCTCTACTTTCGAATTAAGCTTTGCCGCCAGTTTCCCCTTTTCATCTGCCTATTATTTTAAATCCTTTTTTGGCTGAAGTAGGATCGAAAATGTTTGAATTGTTAAACCATTGTACCTTTTTACTAATGTACGCAGTTAACAGATATTACCGACTAATAATCTTAATAATTTCGTATGACCTAGGGAGCCAAGCTCTGGTGTCGAGAGTTTTCAAACCGACCAAGCTTGGCATGACAACTGTTTGTACTAAGCCTACATATAACAATAGTTTTTAAGTTTATTGTTTTAAAATATGTATTAGTTTATAGTTTTTTTTATATTTACATGTGTTTAAAATACAATATTTTATGGGCCTCTAGTTGCCGGAAATAAAGGAATAAATAACTAAAAATAAACATAAGTCCTACATATTATTATGTTATTAGTTCCACGGTAGCGCCTAGATCAAAATGCAATATTTTTAAACGGCATTATTTTCCATGGAAACCCATTCTAAGACTATCCCTTAACCGTTGACCGTTGACTTTGGTAATTGCTTCAGATTAGCCGAGCTACAGAGACACTTATTATTTACCATTCTTTATTCCATACATACTCGTACATAATATTTATAATTTGATAGTGACACGTATTCTTTTCGTGTGAGATTAGCATTTGTTTTCCGCTACACTAATCTAAGTAATACAGAGTAGTAGGCAGCCCATTTCTTCAACAGCCGTAAAAGATTGCTCCCTAATGAAAGGAATAATGCAATAAGCGGAATGTAATCACAAACCTCCCCGGTCAGGGCTGTTTGTGAGTTGTGCCAGGGAGTATAATCCCGCGGGGTAGAGTCCAGGCACGCCCACGATTGATGACAGATTTTACCAGAATCACTGCGTAAAAATGCGATTCACGGCCTGGGGCGAGTGAAGTACAGCATAACAATATAACGAGTGTTATATTTTTAGAGTTCCGTACCTAAAAGGTAAAAATGGGACCCTATTACTAATACTAAGCCTTCGTTGACTATCTGTCTGTCTATCTCAAGGCTGTATCTTAGAAAATCGTGATAGCTAGAAAACAGAAACTTCCCTCTCCCATACAACAATGGTACGGGACCCTTCATGCGCGAGTCCTACTCACACTTGGCAAATTTTAATTTGCTTTTTTCTTTAAATATTGCAAGCGTGTATCGGTTAGTATTATAATGGTTATAAATTACGTCCATAGTTTATTTTGTAAGCAGAGGTACATTTGTCAACAGGCTGAAGTATAATAGAGCGACAAATTTGGGTAGTTTAATTTCTGATAATAAACAATAATATCTATAGTAAACTAAGCTATGGTAAGAAATCCTGAATTAAAATGAAAATAATATATTTATTGGACAAAATAAGTACACATAGACGATAACTTATAAGTAATCTAAGCTATCATAGTGAGTAACCCTGAAGAATGAAAATGTATATTTAATTTTATTGAACAAAATGAGTACACTCAGACGTTGACTTACATACTTACGAAACCGTACCCTGAACCCGTACAAAACTTTACAGGTGGCTCGTTTAGTGGATTGAAAAAGAGAAAAATTGCTTGACGCTGAGAGCGGAGCGGCGAGACAACATTACGACGCATGTCGGGGATAGAAATTGGAAGCTGCTCGAAACTCAATTCAATTCTGAGCTAAATAAACAGAACAGAAATACTTGTACATTTACAATTTTAAAACTTACTCTTTGAGCAGTGAAATATATCTTACAGTACACATTCGGTAATGAACGAAATTTTATGAGATACAACACAAATAATTATGACATGGTTTTTAAAAATAGTTATACCAAACATTATTAAAATCGACCAGTAAATTTGCCGAAGCTGCAAATTTCCCCCTTTTGTGGGAACCCTCCTCCCAAATAAAATCGGCGACGATTTAAAATATCTATTTAATAGTAGTACACCAAGTTTGTAAAAGCAAGTGTGGCTCGGTGGTAATAACGTCTGCTTTTCAATCAGACGGCCCCTGGTTCGATCCCGGCCCTACACCAATGACTTGTTTTTTTCAAGTTATGTGTGGATTTGCACTCGTTTTACGGTGAAGGAAAACATCGTGAGGAAACCGGCATGTTTAAGGACCACAATATCCAAAGACGTGTGTCATCCGCCAACCCGCACTTGGCCAGCGTGGTGGATTATGGCCAATATTTCTCTCCTCGTGAGAGAAGGCCCAGCAATGGGAACGTATAGTGGGATGCTTATCAATCTACACCAAGTTTCATTGTTATTGGTTTAAAACTAAGGCCTCTCCGCGAGAACCAACATACGAACAGACAGACCAAAGCAAAATTGTTCAGTTAATGCAGAATTCGCTCGCTAGGACAATAAAGTTTATATTCATTATAAATAATAATAATAAAAGAACTATTTATTTTAACGCCTTATTTTTTTAATGCTAAGCTATTTTCTTTTTAATAAATATTCGTTTTTATTATGCTTTTGTAAATAATTTTCACTTTGTTATTCTTAAATTATGTTTAAAAGAAGTTGTATTATTTTACTTACACTACTAACGTTCCAATTCAATGCATGCAGGTGGGAGGTCCTTCTAGTGAATTAATTAGGGCCGTTTATAACACGTCTTCCTGGTCCAAACCACACGACACGCAGGAACTCTGACCGCCACATAAAAGTGGCCCTTTTTACAACATAAAGGTGGTCCTTTAATAACTTTACACTATTCTATGTCCGTTGTTTACCTCTGCCAACGCGTATTACTTCTATCCCAGTTCCCATACACCTACGTAGGAGGAAAAGCAATTTGACTTTGACACAGCTCTCTCAAATAAGCTTTTGAAATTCTGAAAATATTTATGTACTATTTTATTTATTTAAAATCAACATAATACTCATATAAAAATATTACTACCAACTTAAACTTAACCTAAAAAGTCGAGAGGTACAGGAAAAGGTGCCCAAAATGCTAGCAGCATTACCACGTTGGATGGCAATGCTTAGTTTCTGACCGAAATAAAAGCCAGCATTCTGGACACCCGCAACCTATACCAGCCGCTTGTAATACTATTGTAATATAATATATTCTCTTTACGTTCTTAATTGTATTCAGAATTTTGAAGTTTATCCCCGCGAAGTGGTGTTTGAATTTTTAAAACAACTAACAATTTTAATTTCCAATTTGAATTAAAGCCACAGTTTCTTTATTTAAAGTTTAATTGTGCTTTAGTCTGCGAATTGTAATATAAATACAATTCAACGTATAAAAGCTATTTAGGATAAATATAATGGATATTATGGAATGGATAGAAGTTCCCAATGTAACTTAAAAATAAGATTTATTGATTTATAGAGAGCTGCGGTACTAGAGCAAAGCTTGAATACCCAAGTTAATGGATTCAGTCATAAACACTCTCATCGTGTGCTTAACGATGTTTGTTCGGGGTTGTTCGATACCCCATTAAGCAAGGGGTTCTGACATCTTTCAATGTATGTACTTAAACATAACGCAATGGTAAAAAGGTTAGATTTATCGATATCAGGATATCGTGTACATACACGGATTTTTAGCGAGAGGCTGTGATTCACGTAGCGTTTTGCAATATACGGTGTGTAGTTTTATTGAAATTGTAATGTATGTACTTACTTGAACATAATGCAAAGGTAAAAAGGTTAGGTTTATCAATATCAGGATATCTTGTACCTGCATAGATGGATTTTTAGCGAGAGGCTTATTCACGGAATGTTTTGCAGTATACGGTGAGTAGTTTTATGGGAATTTAAAACAATATCGTCAATGCGCCTACAATTTAAGTACTAATACTATGTATGGTAAGAAAAATATAGCGAAGTTTAATGGTAGTCTTGATTTACGCCCTTGTTTATTTTTACATATTTTGTTTACCAAAAAATAATATGATACTCCCCAAGTGTTTATGAATAACGTTAATTTTATTTTATGTTGACATAAAATTACTTTATTTATGCAAACATAAAAAATCTTGAACGAAATATGGAAATAACAAGTGCCTACTTTTAAAAGCTTAAATTATTCAAGCGATGCCTTTTTATTTACAAAAGCAAAGTAATTTTACAAGGAAAAATGTAAAATCTTCGATAAATTATGCTAATCAGGCGTTTTTTAGCTCCTTATCCGGGGCCTCGGGCTATCGCGCGTAATTACAAGATAATTGTTTATCTACCCACAAATAAATACAACAAAACAACGACAAATACAAATACAAATACAAATCATTTATTGATAACACCAAAGTTACAAGTCAAAAGACGAAGAATGTATCCTTACTCTACGTAAGATACTTTGTACTTTGATCCTCTGTCAAAGTCAAAATACCAATTTGTAATGGAAACTTGGGACATTGGCAATAATAGAGATAGAATATTTGTTTAATTTACAGCAAACAACAAAGCCAAACCTACCGTTTTAAATGTTGTAATCTTATGCCTCAACCGGCACCTATCTTTATACATAAAATAAATTCGTTTAAGTTACACTATTTATAACTCAAGACCAGCTGAACCGATTTGGCTGAAAATCAGGGCGGTTAGCTTAAAACCAGGAGACGGACATCCCGATTTTGATCCTGGATTAACTCATAAGCTACTTTTTATCCTGGATTAACGCGAATAACGTCACGGGGCACAGCTAATATTATAATTAAAAGTGGTCTTCTAGACAACCACCATGGCAGATATATTGTGACAAAGTTGTTCGATTCTTTACGCCCCAGTAATAAGATACGATGTACAAGTGGCTTGTTATCTATCGATTGCTGTTCATTGCCAGATACAAAAGCGTCACTTGATAATGGACTCAACAGTTTCTGTTTTACTGGTTTTTGAGCTATGAGAACATGTACTAATAGAAATATAATAGAACCGTATTGAAATTAGTTTAAGTGTGTATGTAATGTGTTTTGCATGGTGGTAGGGCATTTGCTAGTGCTCGCCTGACTCCACCACCCTCAAGTTGAAAAATCTGTCGCCATGCAACCAACAGTGTGTTCTGCCAGCCCTCTTGAAAGCCAGTTATTCCAGACTAGGAATGCTCTACCTTAGGCCAAAGTGTCGTTTACTCAGGTTACTCGCCCATCTGGTCAAATGTTTACCTGTAATGAGTAAAAAAAACATATGTGATAACGTCCCAACATTAACGGCAAAAAAAACAGCCTTTTCATAAAAAATACTAAGTCATCTTTACGAAAACAAAGGATTATTCATAAGCTAAAAGAATAATCGTGTTTAGAGTGAAAGATAATGCAACACTGACTGACCCTTGTATTTTCCACCCTCGGCAATCTGACAGGTTCCCTGATCGATGGCTCATTTATTAGGTAAGCGTTGTAAAACTCCTTAATCATCGTAAATCCAGAACGAGGAGCGGTTATAGCTCTCTATAAATTAAAATGACAAGGTATTTCACCAAATAATACCTTAATAAAGAAAGTTTAAGTCTACCATATGCTTAAATACATTTTGGAAACAATCAGAAAAAAGTAGATAGCAATCTTAACCCGAAAATATTTTTGAGAGCACGCGTTAATTAATTACTTTGTTTCCTATTTTCAAGCTCAGCTTAGAGCAGGATCAAAATAGCCTGACCAGTGACGCATGAGCTAGGGTCGTCATTGATGCACGCTGTACCTAAAATAGGACAAACAGCAGCCGGCGACGAGAGTTATTGGCGAGAAAGATAAATCAGTGTTGAAGGATTTCGAGTTCAATGATTGTAGGACGAAGATAGGGTCTCGATTGTTTGCGGCGGGCGCCGGCGCAGATATGGGAGGACCTCGGGACCTTGTTCTGGCGTTGGGTCGACGTCTGCAGTCTGGAGTTTGTGTGATACGCGGAATACATACTTAGAATAATACACGGCGGTTGGCGCCAAGCAAAGCCGCCGGCTCCATACCAACATGTTAAACATGCTATTGTATGCGAAACGCATTCGACCCGCGCACAAAACTACGTAAACGTCCAATTAGGCGTTTATTCATACGACACGAGGCAGATATGTGCATGTTCCATGATTGCGCATATCTTTTTAATCGACTGAATTTGCAAAATATTAAATTCATGCAAATATTATGTTTCTTAATATACTCGTAGCTTAGCTAGCTTAATTCCCATCGCGCCAAATTGTACAAGAATTTCAATAGGCGTATCTAACTATGGGTACTATAAAACGCGTCCATATAACGAGTCTGTATTACATTGCGTAATTGCTGAATAATTTATGCAAAAAACAAATCGCGATAAGAAAAACGATTGTAATTATAGTACACACACGCAAAACGTAGTCACGCAGTCGTAGTGACGAGATTACACCTCGCGATACAAATCCGCTCCGTAAACAATACGGTCTCATCGGTCTTAGATTACAGATGCGATAACCCAATTTAAGCTAACAAGCAGTGTCCTTAGAGCACATTTCAGTTTGGCTGGGAGATTGTGAAAATGTGTCTGAAAGAGGAGACACACCTGCGGGCGTAGTAATCCCTCGGCAGCTATTTTTAACCCTAACTCCTTCAGTGTGCTTCCAGCCTAGTAAATATTGCTGACGCGATGCCGAGGCTAGATTATAGGCTCTATCTATGCATCTGACGCGACCAGCCGCATGCTCAGACCAACTTATTTTAGAAAGTAGAGTTTACAACGGATTTGGCTTATCTCAAGTCTTCACAAGAATAAATTTAACCTCTCGACACTAATTGATCGCTCACCACGACGATAAATTAAAAATAGTAAAAATCTATTACACATATAAAGTAATTATCCCGCGAATCGATTTTGCAAATATCAAAACCGGTTTTCGATGAGTTACGTGAACAAACAAGCGGTACTAATCACTGGAAAGAAACGATTAACTTTTCTCATACCGGTTTCGCAAACGGGGAGAGTAAATAAACGCTTTAACTGGCGAGTGCTGTGACTTCTGCAGTAATTAAAGGCCAGAGCGACGTAATAAAGGGTGTTAAAGTATTCTTATTCTCAAGACAGCCGAGCTTGTTGAGTCAACACTCATTTTCTTGCCGCCGGTTGTAAAGGTACTCAATGTCTGGATAAATATTTAAAACTTCTCAGGGCTTTGTGCAGTGCAGTCTGAATTCTTACATCAAAAATCATTCTGTCTTCTTATTATAATTCTTACTTAAAATTAGATTTACATAAGATTGGTATCTTGGTCCTTTATAGTGTTTAACAGTAATTATCTAATGTATACAATACTAATTATCGATTTTAAAACCGCATTGATGTCGTTTCAAAATAAACATTTACACCCCTTTTCGCTCTCTCAACTTGCTATTCTAATACTACTTTACTGGAACAAAGGCATTAAATAAACAAATCTATAAATTACTTTACGTCGAACATATCTTAACGTTCTCCAATATCTTAATTTAAAATCGATACGGCTAAACAGCGTAAATCTTTTCATTTATAGTTGTTTTAACGCCTCGCGTCCTGTTCAATTATAGGGGCTATTTCAATAAGGCCTCAAATAACATGTTCCGGTGTTTGTTAATTGTAAATTGCAGTGTTGGCATCACACGAGCTTGAGAAATGTCAAGACAAGCTCATGAGATTTATGTTGGGTGCGTGAGAGTGTGACTAGACTTGAATCGAGACTCTCTCTCGTCCTGCCGGGTTACTATGATCTCCGATCCGAACGTGATCCGCACGTATTCTATCCATATTACGTTGTCATAAGTAGTAACTTCGACATCCACTGCCCGCTACTTTCTTGGTGCGCAGTGATTTCTTTGGGCAGTGGATAGCGAAGAGAAGCACAGGATATGGCCAAGTGGCGTGGCTTGGGAGAGGCCTATGTCAAGCAGTGGACGAGCATAGGCATGATTATTAGTAGCAACTTGAATAAGCTATGAATAATCAATTAAATTCGTTAAGTTAAAAAAGATGAACAAACTATAATCTTTGTAAACTGTTATCGTAAGGCATAATTATTATATATTTGCACATACAAACGGTTACATGATGGTCACAAGATAATGATGATAATGGTCGATGACGCTCGTAATGCGTAGAAACCCGTTGCACGTATATCCAACGTTTTTAAGCAAGTGTGACCGTTTGTTCGTGCAAATAAACTATAATCTATATTTATAAATCTTTTACAAGTAGAATAATTAATTACATAAATTAAAATTACTACATATTATAAATAATTGAAAATAATTGTAAAACTAATAAGATTTATCTAACACCAGTTTCGTTTAATCATGTTATATTACTAATAGTAAGTAAGTTTAAATATTTATGATTTTTGGGATAAATAAAAGAGTATCTGTTTACGTAATCCGGATGGAATAAGTACAGAATAGGTAGAGCTTAGATAGAGAGAGGTCATGGTAGCCCGGCTGAGGCTTGAAAACTTAATGCGGAGAAGTACTAGAACTTGTCTCGAGAAGCTTAGCGGCTTAGTCTGGAAGTGTTACGAACTCGTTTGCACACACTTTACCGTTTCGTCGTTTCGTAAATATTGATAGGGTTTAATCGTGGAATAGTTGAATTGCGAATCGCATACCTTTTGGCGCTATCTCAATTTCAGTAGATGCTATAAGAGACTAGGCGCCATTACAATTTCAGTAGATGCTAGAAGAAATTTGGCGCCCTAACAATTGCAGTGGATGCTAGAAAAAATTTGGCGCCCTAACAATTGCAGTGGATGCTAGAAGAAATTTTGCGTCCTAACAATTGCAGTGGATGCTAGAAGAAATTTGGCGCCCTAACAATTGCAGTGGATGCTAGAAAAAATTTGGCGCCCTAACAATTGCAGTGGATGCTAGAAGAAATTTTGCGTCCTAACAATTGCAGTGGATGCTAGAAGAAATTTGGCGCCCTAACAATTGCAGTGGATGCTAGAAGAAATTTTGCGCCCTAACAATTGCAGTGGATGCTAGAAGAAATTTTGCGCCCTAACAATTGCAGTGGATACTAGAAGAAATTTGGCGCCTTAACAATTGCAGTAAAAACTAGACGAAATTATCATGTGAGAAATGATTTAACACTAGTTCTCATTTTCAATCGAAGTAGATCACGTTACACAGTCATATATTTAACCCGAAAGTTATTCGCATTTTTGTGTTATGTTAACAACTCCGCAGACCGAAAGTTTGCTAAAAATAGGGAGAAGAATAGCTGCAACACAAAAATAGGGATCGCTGCTTTTTTAAACAGATGAAAAACCAACAATAAATAGAACAAAGTGTTGCGAAAGTAGGGCGTGCGGTGAACCATGTGCACTGAGAAAATTAGCTGCAAGCATAATGAACTCGGAAAATTTAGGGTGGATGCTACAAGTTATTGAAAATAGTAATTTTGAACCGTGTAATATGTAAATGCATATAAATAGTAATTTTATAAATAAATAAATCTCTCATTATTTATCAAAACATTGTCTTATTTGCATATAAAAATTCTTGTAAATTTTATACTTTTCTCAGCATATTAGGCACCCTACCTGCGGAAACAGACTTATTGCATAGTTTATTTATAACTTGTATTTATTATATTATTTACTTATATTATTTATATATTTTATTTAGGAACTGATTAGAAAGCCTTGTATTATTATTATTTTTATAATTATATTTGTATGCAAGATCGTTTTAAAAGGTATAAAGTTGTTTAATATTTTTTGATTTGCATAAAGTGGTTATTTCATTTTATATGTTACCATGTGTAACTTTAATTTGTTTATAGGAACCTACTATATTATGTATGTGTATATATCATTTTTGTTTACTTTGTGGTTAATTGTTATGTTTAAATAGGTAAATTGGAACTTAAAGATATTGATATTAATTTTGTTTGCGTTTAATATATTAAATGTATGTACCCGTACTACTTGTAATATGTCTACATGAAGTGTGAAGGAGCAAATTGAAAATCAGCGCTGGAGTACTTGTGCTCTTAGCATTATGCTGAATTTGCTCCTTTTGTGCACACACTAATAGTAATTGTTATATGTATATCATAAATTGTAAGTGTATTTTGATTTTTGTGCACAATAAATTTATTTTCTTTCTTTCTTTCTTTCTTTCTTTATTTTAGATTTTATTTTTTTAAATAATTGTTCTTATAAGTTTATATATATTCTTTTCACGTGTCGTAACTTTACAGAAAACACGATTTTTGTTTGTTTTGTCTAAAGTAATAAATACACAAAATGTTTCTTTTTGTGAGCCTTTTATTTACAAAATTTATTACCTACCTTTTTCCCCTTCCTAACCTTATGCAAAAACCATGCTGGCAACTTGACAAACGTTAAGCAATAGCGTTAAACAGAGGCGCCGTTGTTCCGTTAATTTAGTTAAATTTGTGAAGCGTGCGTGAAGCGATGGGCGGGCGGCGGCTACGGCGGGAAGCCGGGGTGGGCGCGCATTCAGGGAAAAACGAGGAACGTATAAATGAATATTCACTACCCCAATCATAAAGTTAAAATCCTATCTTACTCCTGTTAATATTAGAAATGCGAAAATTTGTATGCATCCGTATGCTTTTTACTTCTTCGCGCTTAACAGCCGAGCCAGTTTGGGTAAAATTTCGTGTGAAGTTAGCCTAAACGTGGATTACAACATAGACTGCTGTTATCCCAAAAAACGCTGGTATTACCACAAGGCGCAGTTACCGTCAAATCATTTAGATCTTAATTTTTTTGTGGATTAATTTTATTAAACCATATGTTAGTGGACATTTTATAATGTTGGCTTGGTAACTATTCTCAAGTTGAAAAATCTGTTGCCAAGCACCTAACAGCGTGTTTCGGCAGCCCCCTTGAAAGCGATTTATTCCAGACTAGACATCTAGAGAGTCGCTAATTCGTGTGGTCACTCGCCCTGCTGGTCAAATGCCTAGCTGTAAGGAGTAAAAAATCGTAGCTAACTTTTTTAGGTTAATGTTTATGATGGGATCTCTATTGCCCCTGCCCCCTTGTCACTTATGCCAGCCCTGTGTGTCAGTAATAAGATGAGCGGTCACGCGCCCCTCGGTCCTCAGATAGCGTCCTGCCCGCGACAATATAGCACTTCATAATGGTCGCGAATGTTTTCCGGATGTAAAAAATGGTTTTCGGTACGGAAAGGAATGACACATTTCGGGTGTTTTCGGCCCGTTGGCGGTTTAATGGAAAACTTTGTTATGTTCCCGACAGTTTGTACATATGTTTACAAATGTCTAGTTTGCTATAGGATGGGTTTATTGAACACTTACATCGACGATTAAGATATGACATATTCGAAGCCTGCTCCTAAAAGTTAATATATACTCGTATTTAGAATGCGTTTAATGCAATTCAGTTCTTTAGACAATTAAATATGTTCTCCCAAATTACGCTTTTCTAATTTTGCACGCGACAACTGGAGACTTTTTTATATTTTATGGTAGGTACTCAGTAAATTAATATGTAAAATAATAATGTATAGTGGGCGAAGTAAAATAATTATTAGACATACCTAAATGTCAAAAATTTTTATTCAGTAAAGTTTATTGAATATTCATACAATTTCTACACAGAAATAGCTATTAAAAACAATATAGCTGATTCTAAGTAATAATTACAGTACCACTTCATAATAATTTACTGATAAGATCGAGGTGCGGATACAAATGTGTATATTATGAACCGAGTTGCCCGTAAAACCTTTCCCGTGTATCGGTGTGTAGTAAAGTAACTTTAGACTTATATTACTCTACAAATAAAACATAATTATGTGAGTAAACATACGTTTGTAATGTCTAAACAAAATATTACTTCGTAGCATATCCATCTAGTAGAATCTTCTAGAACTTTTAATAAAAACTAAAAGACCTCAATATCACTTACCATCAGGTGAGTTGTGGTCAAGCGCTGACCTATTAAGGACCCACAGCGTGCCCAAACTTGAGGCCAAAAAAAAACGTTATATAGTTATATAGGGGGTTTCGGGGGCGATAAATCGATCTACCTAGGAATCATTTTTAGAAAATGTGATATTTATAAAAATAATAATAGAGCAAAGCTCGGTCAACCAGGTACTTTATTATTAATACAAGTAGTGTTTTGATATCGATTTAATTAAATAAATAGTATTATCCCTTTCTTAGCGCAGCTTTACTAGAGGGGCGAAAAGAATGTTGTACGATATCCGATGACCAAACAAAGACATAACACGGTCTTCTTTGTTCCAACCGAGAGGACTATCTTGTCGGAAATACTTAACACGATACTTATTTACATACTTTATGATATGAGATATACTTTGTTATTTACATATAAAATCATACGCTTTAAGCGATCATTTAATTGTATTTAAATATAATATGTTTTATACTAAACGCATCGCCAATTGAAATCGTTTTCAGCGTTAAGGTCGTCTGCTGTTACTAGCTTTTAAGCTATATTATATCCTGACCTAATTTTATTTAAATTATGATTATGTTTTATAAACCATAGATAATATACAATACCTAGTGTTAGATCATATATAAATTTGCACACCCTAACGGGTATAGTATAGAGTACTACATAATTTTTTAATATTTATGTAACCCTCTCGACCTATACTTCGCAAATAAAAACATTTGATTTGATTTAAGTTGTTTGGGTGTTTTTAATTTTGTTTTTGTATATGTGCTAAAATTGATTTTTAATTCATCAATCTATATTTTTGTTTCGAAGCAATAGGCTAGTCTTAAAAACTGGCAACATATGGTTTATTCTCAGTAAAATGTACGAGTATATTATCCCGTCATAAATGTATTCTAAGTCCAAAATTGCTTTATAAACACAAAGTGCAAAGTCATGTGAGTGGTAAAATGTTTATTTGTTATAAAAAACTAATAAAAACGTAGTTGAAGGGAGGGAAGCCGACGGGGGTAGGAACCGAAACACACGATCGAATAATCCAATAACTTGTTACATTGCACGACCTTTATTGACATGAATCTGGCACGTAACTACCCGAAAGCCCAATAAACGATAGAGAATCGTGTTCCAGTCTGTGATGCACTACCTTGCGAACTGCCGTGCAACTTTTATAATTTTAAGTAGTCTTAGGCATCCCTTATCAAGTAAGCACTTTTTATGTTCCATAGTATTGGTAATAAAAACATTTGAACTTGATCAATTCGTACCTACCTTTTAAGTTCAGTCCGGGAAGACTCAGATTGATTTTGTAATATTTACGTCATATAATTATCTCTTTTTTTATGTTTAGTTTTTCCAGACCATACATGCTCCACCTTAGGTCAGTGTCAAAAATTACCTCGTTATTTTTTTAAATACACATTTACATACAAAACAAAATCTTTTGAATAAAAAAAAACTGGAAAGTGGGAATATTATACTAACACTTTGATAAAGCCTAGAAGAAAATGACTACGTAATGTCGTAGCTCACATTGAAGTTTTATAAGAAATAGCTAATAAACATGATTGATGATCAATGTAAGTATATCAGAATTCAAAAGCACTATCTACACCTAGTTATACATACTACGTTTGCAGCCAAAGCATTCAGCCTATTGGTACGCACTACACCGTACTTACTGGCAGTATTGGCTGCAAATAAATAAAGGCAATAAGGCCGCGACAGCTCGCAGGGAGCGCCGCTTCCAATCACTGATATTGACAGGGGATGCGAGAGACGCTTTATTTTATAACTAGGGATCGACTGGATCAGCGGGTGAGCTGTCTTGTTACTACTGGAGTCTCGTTTTTAGGACTTGGAGTCCTTTTTTAAAAACTTGCAATCCCTGGATGAAAAGGTCACCGGTGTTCTTTTTATATGTTCTTGGGTACCACAGCAAGAAATTGGAGTTATTTAGGAAATCTTAGTTTTTTATTCGAGTTACTAAATAAATAATGATCAACGAATCAGCAGTTTGAGGGTTAGTGAATAAGTTTGTATTGTACATATGAATTTGAATAAAAATATTTTGATTTTTGATTTGATTTGATTTTTTGATTGGTAGCTAGAGCTTTTGGACTTGTCTTAGATTTTTATCTAAAGCTATTCCAAATTGGCCACACTTGTAGCAATAGTAGATATTACTATAGAAAGAGTTTTTGGAAAAAAAGGCAAAAGTACTTAAGTGACCAACTATTTACGCTATTAAATTAATCGTTATGGACTATCAAGACACTACTTATATGAAAACTTATTATACCATACTCTGTTAACTGCTATCGGAGGACTCGAGCCTTGAGAAAGTTTCTAGAACAGATATACAAGACCTGTAAAATAGAGACTTTAAACTCTTAACAACACTAGGCGAGGGTATTGGAAATGTGGAGCAGCAGTGATATCGACGCCTAAAGCCGTTTGTTAGAAAATCCAAGTCATTTGTTGAAGGATTTCGACGATGAATCTTTTGTACGAATATGGACCTTATTTCAAAGACTTTTTGGATCTAAGTAAAATATACATTTTATAATTTTACATTAAAACATATTTCAATGTATCAATGTATTTGTATGTACGTTTTTTTACTTAATTATTTTTTAATTACTTAATTCACTTAATCATGTTAAAGTTTTCTACTTTTTTGTATAGATTTACCAGTACTATTTACTCCCCGGATTTTATTTCGTTCTGTCATGTTTTCCAGACATAAAACACAATGAACGGTGATGATGTAAATTCAATGGACGCTGATTTGAGCGCACTCCGTGAATACCAACGACCAAACTGCACGTATCTAATGTTTATTTGTTTTTATGTTCTCATTTCCTTGCAATCAGATTCACTATTAAACCGCATTTGTTTACGGAGTTCTATATCAGGCGCTATTACTTGACTAAAACGAGCTCTGATTTTCCAGTATCTGTAACCGATTGATGTAAAACAGATTTACTTCGATGTGTTTGAACGACCAATCCAGTTCCAAATAAAGCTGCAGAGCTGCTTAAACAACTTGCAACGAGGGTTTTGAAAATAAAACTAACGCTAGCGGAGAGAATAGATTCATACTTTACAACTCTGACGTCATATCCGTAGCATATGCGTGTAGACATCATTATGTCACGATCGTACAATTCTAATTTTCTTAATGAAAGCTAATTTGTACTTGCCCAAACGGTTATACGAGGGTCAAACTGAAAGTTCTTAGAAAATCAAAAACTAAGCATGCTAGCAAGTTATTAGTTTTATTATAACTTTTCAAAATAGCGTCCATTTACATCAATACATCTCTGCATTCGATAGAACCATTGAGAAAAGCACCTTGCCCACTCGGCCTTAGGGGTCTCTTCGACGGCGTTTTAAAACGCAGCCACTGCTTCCTCGGCGTCCATAAAACGTTTTCCTCGAAGTTTTCTTTTATTTTCGGGAATAAATAGAAATCGCAGGGTGCGAGGTCGGGGCTATACGGCGGGTGACCCAATAATTCCACGTCTGAGGTCGCCAAATAGTTGATCGTTTGCCTGGCGGTGTGCGACGAGGCATTGTCGTGATGAAAGAGGATCCTGCTGCGAGCTCGTTTCTCTCGAACTTTTTCCAAAACAAGTGGCAAACAATTGTTAGTGTACCACTCTGCATAAACCGTTTTCTGATCCTCTAAGACAATTGTCACGTAACCTGTCCTTCCGAAGAACGAGGCCACCATCTTTTTTCCAACACTTCGCCCTCTCTTCACTTTAATGGGCAACTCCTCGGAAGGAAACACCCACTGAGCAGACTGTCTTTTGGTTTCTTGATCATAGCAGTAAATCCAGCTTTCGTCACCCGTTAGTATGTCGAACACAGCATTTGAGTCACCTCCGTTAAATTTTTGGATCATTTCTCGGCACCAATCAACACGGCGGAGTTTTTGAGCTTCGGTCAAATTACGCGGTATCCAGCGGGCATAAAGCTTCCTGACCGCTAAATGTTCATGGAGGATTTTGTGCACTTGACTCATACCTATGCCTAGACTTGTCCGAATCTGCTGATAGGTCACTCTTTTGTCAGTCTCTATCATACGCCGCACAACACTGATGTTATCTTCAGTCGTCGCTGTAGAAGGCTGTCCCTCAAGCAAATCATCGGTGAGATTAGTGCGACCACGTTTGAATTCATTAAACCAGTTGTAAACTGTGGCACGAGATGGGGCTTCATTGTGAAAGGCCAATCGAAGTCTATCATAACTTTCTTGTTGACTTAAATGACACCGAAAATCATAAAAAATCATTGCTCGAAAATTTTCTCGGCTTAAATTCATTCTAACGTGCACAGACTATTTTCAATTTCCCGCCAAATCGTAAAACAAATGACAAATTAATGAAATATATATTCAATAATATTGGAAAAGAGTTCTATTTTCAAAATTTAAACTTATTTTTTTAATATAATGCTTTTAAGTGGCCCGTTCTAAAAACTTACAGTTTGGCCCTCGTATCTGTAAGCACCGGCAGAAGAATTACCCGAACTCAGTAAAAGTTACTTTACTGCTGAAAAAATATTTAATAATAAATATTTATTGCTAATAAAATGTAATGTGCACAATAAAACCATATTTACTCGTACTAACGTTAATTGAATCTCACAACTATTATATACAAATCAGAGAATGGCTGACTATGACATGAACGCCTAAAAACAGTCTTGAAACATCAGTTTTGAAACTTCTGTTGCTTAACGCTACAAATACTTCTTAGTTACAAATACGTCTTAGTTGTTTTCACAAGATGTGCATAAACATGAGTTCTGGAATGATTTGTTCCGCTCTCAGACGAAAGTGTACTGAAACATTTACCGCAGAATATGTTGTAATATATATTATGGAGTCTTTACGATGGAAAGTCGATATTTTGTTCCTTTGTGTGAAAAATGTCACGGCGGGTAAGACGAGAGTCAAGGCAAGTCTTCGAGGCATGTACGTGAAAGACCTACCAGCGACCGTAAAACAGTTTTTAACTGTGCCTTGTAAAAAAAATATTAAATGCAATACTTACTCTCCTTTTAGCATCCATAATCTTTTGATATGAAGGCAGTTTGAAGAGTTAGTTACCTAGTGCTTACCGTAACGAAACAAGAAAGCACAATTGTTAGAAGATCATAAAATGTCTCTGACTGTACTACAAATATCCGGCACTGTCTTGCTTCCCTAATCCTACATACAGGCAAACATTCTAATATCAAGATATACCGATTCCGCAGTAAGTAACTAAGCAGGAAAACATCAACTAAAATGTACATAAGTATCTCCTCGTACATCATCTGCAGATTAAGATCTAGCACGGCGCTTCTTAACACCCGAGCAGCGTAACTAAAAGCTTTTAGCAGAGCAATTTATAAAGCCTTTAATGTTGAACTTTAATCCTTCGTCTGGTTATCTCGAGACTTTGCCGGTAGACACCTTGTACTTGGCCTTTGCTAGGAAAGGCCAACTACGCTTGCCATTTGTTTTCGGGTGTTTACTGTTATTATGTTTTGAGGCCACGTATTTTCTCCTGATAAACTTAAATATTATTATATTTTGGACGATGTTATTTTATTGTCTATTGATGTTGCTTATTTATTTAAAATATCATCATTTGCCGTTTTCTATTCATTATATGCAATACTTTATTTGAACCGTAAATTATTATACGTAGTAGAGTACGTTTTGCAATTTTTTATGTTTTTACTCGTATCATTAATTTAATTATCAGGCAAGTTAAGACAATTCAAAAAAATTGTGTATCCAAATATTACCCATCGTCTTCGTGCTCTTTAGTTTGTGAAATCTAAAAGTTATATCGTATAATCGTAAATATGCCCAATAACCCACTGTTAACACATTACAACTGTATGATTTAATCGTACCCACATTCAAATTCACAATTCATTCACAGTTAATCTCGCTTCAGTGCGAGTTATCAATATCAGCCGTTTTACCCCTGATTGCTTGATTAGTGTTACTCAGCACCGGAACGAATGGCCAGACTACCGCGACGAATCCACTCGAGATTTGCGAATTTATTCGACTGTGCTGACATATTGTATGGAACATTAACAAACAAAGGACTTGCAAGTTGACGTTATTGTTCTTTTCAAGGCCGTAGTTGGAAAGGAGGATGGTTGGATTTCCGGAACTCAAAAAGAAAAAATAGTTATTTTACTAATTTTACAAATAACTAATAACATTTTCCGTTTTATTTTACTAAGTACTTACGAGATTAAAATTAACTTATTTATTATAGTTGTAATAAGTGGGCAAAAAAGACATATGTATAAACAACAATATACACTCACGAGCGATGCATATATCTTTAAATCATATTAAATTTCAAAAAATTCAATTTTTTAATGCTATAATATATTTTCATAAAGATGACCCAGTTTTGTGATATCCTACTCGTGGTAGTTGATTCAAGGAATGCAGACGAGCTCCATACCTACTGTTCCCATTCCAAGCATAATGAAATGCATCCATATACATATAATAATATATTGTAGTTTATGCAGCTTTTGTAATTAATGCATGTGAGTGAAAAAGCACATCGTGATTCAAACGACAACAAATAGACTTATTACAACTTGTATTTTAATAGCAAAAATTATTATTTTTTTTAGCAAAGACCAAAAAGACCATAAATTATTGAATATTTTTTTATTTATTCACAGTTCTTCGGCATCTACGTATATGTCTCTAGGCAATAAATTGCAAAATTGTAAATCAAAATAGAAATCTTTATATTGTACCGTAAACACAACAATAAAATGGCGAACTTCGTCTGTTATTTAATTATTTCCTGATTTCACTTGCTACTAATAAACGAACTAGTTTCGGCTCGTGACTTCGCCTATTGCTTAAACTTAATTGACGTGAAGTGAAAAATAAATTAACTATAGATTTTCTAAATATCAATTTACCTCACAAAAATTGAGAAAACCAGCATAGTATCCGTACTTCAGAAAAATATTATAAAAATACGCAATTAAACGTAAAGAATCATATTTGTGTATGTAGTTTGTATCTGTTAAGATTGTAGCGATAATAATGCCGTCATAACTGTGCGATAAAAGCTCAAGCCCATAAACCAATAACTGCTGCAGTTAAAATTTCGCAAGCACATCCGATATCCATCGACAGTCGTTACTATAACTTTATAGCTACGTATATATATAAAGGTATATTAAAATGAAAACGAGAGTTTTCGTCTGACCTTTTTCCGTCGATCACGCGAACGGAAAAGTTTGACCACGATAAGTAAAGCCGCAATGTCTCACGTTGGAAAGTTGTGGGTATTTGCCAGACGTTTGCTGAATATTAACTTGGTGCTTATTTGGTTGTAAGTACACCTACACTAATTTTCCCCTTAAAGGTCGATTGGAATGAAGTTACAAAAAATTTTTATACAATATTTATCAATTTTGTATTTTTTACTGTTACTGTTATAATATAGACGAGAATCTTATATATAAATTAATTAATTCGATTAATTCTCTTTTACACGACAAAACAATATATCTATTTAACTAATTTAATATCTATTACATTTTCTTTTGAGAACGTTTTAGTAGCGCATATCTGCGAACAGCATCGAATTAACAGCATTTTTTTCTGTACGCGCAGTAAAACCTTACAAAATACCCATAAATAACAAAGTATAAGTTATAAGACGTAAGTTTCGCGTACTTTCTGTGCCCTCCGGCAAGGCCCGCCAGTTCACGGCCCTTCGATCCGCTGACTCACGGCGCGGCGGGTCACCTTCGCCTCGACCGTAATCTGACGTAACGATATGATCCGATTTTCATATTGGCAACGGTCACGGTATGTCTGCATCGATGATAAAAGAAAGCTTCCACGCCCACAAAGTGGGACAATAAACAACTCACAGAAATTTTGAAATCAAGGGTGATATTTCATACAGCACTTGGAAATCTCTGCAACAAAGAGACTCGCTGTGAAAACCGGTTACATTATTGTCAAAATAAGCATAAGATGTAGAACTAAAAGATAACCAATTTAACACAAATAGTATGGAATCGAATATTTGAAAACCATTCTGAAATATTTACGCCGTCTCTACCTCTCCACAAGCTGAAGATCGGAATGAAGAACTGAGATAGGACGAAAATTAAATCACAATATATTTTTAAAATGAATCCCATAAAGTCCAAGCGCAGATCAAAACCAATAAATAACCGAACACATGGCGACAATATTAATTTAACGGCTGCACCCACAAGTGTGACCACCAACCGAGGGATTCGAAAACCCATAAAGAGTCACGTTTCAATGGAAACCGCATGCCGCCTTGTTTCATCTTCGGGACCGAAGGTCAACACAAAAAATTAAAAAAAAAAAGCTGAATGAGAGTGCTAATTCCCAAGAATTTCAATGAATACAGAAATCTTGACTATGCGAAGATCGTACACATTAACGATAAGTAAACGGAGGAGCACGAATAAAATACTTGCTAAAAAATTTGCTCTGAAAAAAGTTCCGAACATTGAAAGTCACTTTGCGCAAAAGTCAAAAGCATTTTATAAACAGAACGCTACACACACTTTGGCCCAAACACGCCCTCAAGTGCCCACGTTTCTGGGAATGCACCTACCTGCTTTTTATAGCTGAGATAAAATGCAACGAAATATGCGTACACCGACCCAATTCAAACACTGATCGGGTGCACCACTGGACCGAGGTATTGGCTGCTCTTCTCAAATCAATGGGGTTATACCGCGGCTACCTAATGTTGTATAGTGACCCACTATCGGATGCAGTATCTGGCTTAACGACCGTACGCATATAAATAGCATAAATACACGCGTGCACATGCTTGCAAGTGCAGCCACATGTTTCTAACCAACCGAGTCTAGAGCAAGAATCAAATGAGCGGAAATTATAGATACACCTTGTGCTAATAGCATCATTATGTCATTTTCTGAAGAAGACGTATGTATGTGTTTGATTTATATGAGGAGGACAGCAGGTTAACTATTTGCGCAACACGCAATGGATTTCTGCTATCGCCCAGAGATAACAAGCGCCCGTTAGGCAATAGGAAATTATTCCTATTACATACAAATACAAATTTTATTTATTTGACACAGTAAATAACAACAACAAAATAATTTGTAATCCAAAGTCTTCCAAACTGGTTTTATAAACTGTCGGAAGCCAATGTATTCTCCCATAAAAAATAAACTAGCTATATACATACATAAATGTCAGATATACAAACGTAGGTAATTAATTAATTTACTGCAAGTTAAGGAAGTTACACATTAAAATTTTGAATATTATAAAAACATTTTAAGACATACTTAGCTTTGTAGACCAAACGCTATTGACCCCTTCACTTTAAAGGCGCTATATGATTCATGTAAACTAAAACATGTCAAAACGCTGATGATGATGACACAGTATAGAGAATTCCAAGCATTTTTATGCCACGAAATGCAAGCGCCGCGTGAAAACGTTTGTACAAAGGATGTTTCCAGCTCGAGCCGTGAAACACGAGTCATGGCTTCGAGACACAAAGGCAGCTGCGGAACAACACGGCATACAATCTCGGTTGTACAACGCGAGAGAAATTGTCGCGACTGATTTGATTGTCTGCGTCGACGGCCACTTTGTCGGCACACTTCAACACGACCGCGGGCATGTATCGCATTGCTCTGGATTTACAGGGTTATGTCTTCTAACGCCTTTAGTACACCAAAGGATTCGCATGCGAAACGACGAAAAACTGTCAGTTGTATGGCAACGTTTTGCATGTGTTATGTCTCGCACTACTATATAGCTAGACGAAATAGTTGCATCCTTGTCGGTATTGTTTCGCAAGTAACTGCGAAATGCTCGTTACACAGACGCAGCTGTTTTGCTAGTGGAGTTTCGCATCGCATAGCGTCACCATAGCCTAAGATCCCACTGCAGGATTGGTGCGCTCATCGACTATTTGTTTAAAACCAAATTTTTATGTTTATTTATAGTTAAGAGAATATATATTTACTAGGGTGCCTATCAAAATTTGGCCGCTATTATTTTTTTTTAAATTATTTTTAATTTATTTTTGGTAAAAAATTTCGTTTATTTATTATTTAAATAAAATAACGTCTACATCACAGCAATTAATATGAAGATTCGAAAAAATCACGGTTGCCGTTGCTCACCTGGCCGCACTTCTTTGCAGCCTGGTGTAAACAGGTATGATTTCGATAAATTTATACGTCCATAACCTATTTTTATGAATTATATGTCAAATTAAAGCTAATTTTTGTCTATTAATTATCATATAAAGTTGCTTAATTAAATCTGGCCGCAAATAAGGGTTGCTGGCTGTTAAAGATAATAAATATTTAAGGTAGAGTGAAAGAGAGTTAGCGCGTAACATCATTTGTCAGACGAGGACAGCGATTGCCGACTGTGCGACGCTTTTAAGCCATTGCGCATGCGTCGAATGCTCAGAATACAGAAAGAACCAGAAACCGTGAGCGCGCCTAATACTGAAGCTACTAAAACTACTCTTAAATAGAGTAGTTTGACGCGCGACCGATCCGATCCGATGGGATCACATTTCACGTGTAGGTAAGTATCGTATTTAAGTATCAACTTTTTTAATTATTGAATAAATTTCTCAGTTTTAAAATTGTCATAGATAATGAGGCATCCATCTTGTTAGTGTTGCCAGTATAAGAGTTTTGATTTACCCTACTTTTTATTACCTCTTGAGGGCTTTTATTCATTGTAGAATATGAATAATTAATTTAATAAAAATTAACCGACTTGAAAAAAGAAAGTATAACACATCAGTGCAGCCCGTGTGTACATAACCAATAGTCCTATTAAATAGTATGTTTATATCTATGAAAAATACCTAGACATAATATTTCATCATTTATCTAAATTTAAATTTTTGTTAATAAGTTCAAATTCTAAGAGACAATATTATATAAAGCTTACTCAGCAAAAAGGAAATTAAATGTATTTTTTTCTAAAGCGTCTTTTATTCAATAAATCTATCAATTTATTGAGACAATTAGGTAGGTACATAATAATAATATAGATTAGGACAATTTTTATTCTATTATTATCTCACCTCCTGGACTCCCAAATTTTACGCTAAAAACGGACATATAATGCCTGAGCTAGCAACATTACGCGGGTGGGAAATGACGCGGGCGGGGGGCAGTGTTTTGTTTTACGCGGCTTCTGGTTCTTCGAGTTCGTAATAAACAATGTTTTATATTTACATTGTTATGTTATTTGTGCATCTAAAAATTATTATATTACTTAACGTAAAATAGAATTGATAAAGATGAAGTCGTGTTTTTTGTGTAACGAAAAAAGCAATGTACTTGACTTTAATAATATATCATTCCAAAAGTGCTTGCTAATGTTATTGTTTCGTCGTAAAAAAATATTTAAATATCATGACCTTTTATTTACAATTGACTCTACTAATGATTTTGGATATCATTCAGAGTTTAATTTTTTGTTGCAATTTATAAATTTATCATTTTGAAAAAATTACATATTTTTTGGAGTATTTATTATAAGTCGTCTCTATTTTTCCCCGGTAGTTGAGAACACTAACGTTCGACGCATGCGCAACGGCTTAAAAGCGTCGCACAGTCGGCAATCGCTGTCCTCGTCTGACAAATGATGTTACGCGCTAACTCTCTTTCACTCTACCTTAAATATTTATTATCTTTAACAGCCAGCAACCCTTATTTGCGGCCAGATTTAATTAAGCAACTTTATATGATAATTAATAGAAAAAAATTAGCTTTAATTTGACATATAATTCATAAAAATAGGTTATGGACGTATAAATTTATCGAAATCATACCTGTTTACACCAGGCTGCAAAAAAGTGCGGCCAGGTGAGCAACGGCAACCGTGATTTTTTCGAATCTTCATATTAATTGCTGTGATGTAGACGTTATTTTATTTAAATAATAAATAAACGAAATTTTTTACCAAAAATAAATTAAAAATAATTTAAAAAAAAATAATAGCGGCCAAATTTTGATAGGCACCCTAGTAAATATATATTCTCTTAACTATAAATAAACATAAAAATTTGGTTTTAAACAAATAGTCGATGAGCGCACCTATCCTGCAGTGGGATC
The DNA here is from genome assembly GCA_035578125.1 of Mellilla xanthometata. NCBI lineage: Eukaryota > Metazoa > Arthropoda > Insecta > Lepidoptera > Geometridae > Mellilla > Mellilla xanthometata. The sequence continues at coordinate 8,665,593 of JAPUBQ010000013.1, forward strand.
TCGTACTACACGTGTTCAGTCAAAGAGGACAGAATTTCGCAAAATGGAAGCCGGAATATATGAAATGACAATGACATTTTCTTGCGAAAGAACTACAGTGTACGCAGATGTTTCGCTACCGCAATTATTTCGCAAAGAGTCGTTGCCGCATGTGTAGGTGTACTAAAGGCGTAAGGAGGAGATATTTAGTTAAACAGTATCTGTATTAACCTACTAACTCATCTATTGCCAAAGTCTAGAACGAATAAAAATCTTTGATTGGAGCCTATTTCATACACATATAATTATGAGTTTAATGTTTTTTGCTTTAAATAATACAGAACTGAATTGATGTAATTTTCTTGCTAATAGTTGGTGTTTGAACACTGCAGACCAACTCACAATAAAATTGTTTTAAAAAAACAAACAACCGACTTCAAAAACACAACTAAAAAGGGAAAAATAATTTTAAGCCTAAATCAAATCAAGAATATATAAATAGAATAGGAGAGTTTATTTCATGTACTTATAAAAAACTATTTACAATTTTTAGTAATCCTGTATTCTTGGAGTCGGTGCCAGCAAAGAAAGACAATTGAAAATAGTTTTTTTTTAACAAAAATTAATTTGTTCTTATTAGATGGCACCGACTTCAAGAATACAGGATTACTAAAAATTGTAAATAGTTTTTTATAAGTATATGAAATAAACTGTGTTTTTGAAGTCGGTTGTTTGTTTTTTTAAAACAATTTTATTTTTACATTTTTAGTGGTTGGTAATGATATTTTGTTTAAGTTTAGCTATGGAGAGCCAAATAAACTTCACGATGAAAAAATTTAGCGTGTGCCAGGCAGGCAACCAATTGGGAGCAAATCGAGCTGGATGCGAGCGAAGCGAGCGCGAAAATTTTCACCGTATTTGTTCGAACCGTTTGAGCATAAAGAAGTCCAAAGCAGCACAAATTACATAATGTTTGTTGTGTCAAAACGTACTAGAACCAAGTGCGAGCGAAAAGAGATGAATGCGAGCGAAGCGAGCTATGCGCGAGCGAAGCGAGTGCGAAAATTTTCACCGTATTTGTCCCAACCGTTTGAAGTCCAAAGCAGCACAAATTATATAACATTTGGAGTGTCATAAGCCCAGAACATCCTGGGGGAAATTCGAACGAAGCGGGATAACTCCTAGCGAAGCGAGCGCGTAAATATTTTCCTTATCCGTTCGAGGGTCTAGTCTATTAATATATCAAATTTTACAGTTCCTTCTTCCACTAAGTATGACCCAAGTGGCCAAGCTCTGGCGTCGAGAGTTTTTCAAGCCCCTGATTTAGTTTGAACCCTGCTTGTACTAAGAGTAGTGGTCCAGGCCCAACAAATTAACGTGTTATCCGAAGCACAGTAACGCCCAGATGAAAATATCACATTATTTTATGGAAGTCTTGTGCATGGTTAGCCATCCAAAGACTGGCCGCATGGGCCGTTGCTTAGCCTCGATGTTCGCGTCAGATTACTTTTGTTAGCCAGGCTGCTAATTTTATGAGCGAAATCTGTATTGCCGTATGAGCGCGAAGAAGTAAAATAGGTTATCGAGTTATTTGGGCTTCCCACGGGAATAGCAATGACTTTTAAAATAAAAAAAATATACATACAGTCGAATATATAACCTCCTCCTTTTTTGAAGTCGGTTAAAAAGTAACCTTCGTGTTATACAAGGTCTAGTCTAATCCCTATATCAAATTTTAGCGAAATCAGTGTGTCATGTGTTATTTGGTGCATCCCACGGGAACAATAATTATTTTCGGGATAAAAAGTAGCCTATGTGTAAACACATAGTCTAACCTATCTTCATTCCAAATTTCATCAATGTCAGTACAACCGTTCGAGCGTGAAGAAGTTAAAAAGATTTATATGTTATTTGGTGCATCCCACGGGGATTGTATTTATTTTCGGGATAAAAAGTAGCGTATGTGTTAACACATAGTCTTACCTATTTCCTTCTAAAATTTCATGAATATCAGTGCAGCCAAACGAGCGTGAATCTCTCTTCATGCGTAAAAATAACCTAACTTTTTAGGTTTTTCTTCGATTTCCCTAGGAGTCCATCATCAGAACCAGTTTTGGTGACAATGGGACCAATTCAGAACCATACTCTTTCAATTAAAAAAAGAATTTTGAGAATCGATCCACAAATGGCTGAGAAATCGGTGAACATACATAAAAAAAAATAAAAATACATACACGTCGAATATATAACCTCCTCCTTTTTGAAGTCGGTTAAAAATGTAGACTGTGTCTGTACATATTCCTTATAACCCTGAACGAGATACGCTCAAATAATATACGTATAAGTGATCGCACATCAAGCAACAAGAACGTAACATATCCATTCCTTTAGAACTGTGAGAGCCATGAGAAATCCTTTGATCCAATAACAGTTAATGGAGTTATTCCGATGTACAGCTTAGTCATTATACCAGATAAGGTCGGACTTACTTCAGAGCACGATGATTAACTCACCACTCGGCTCTAAGCTTCCAATTAGAATAGGTTTCGAATACACACCTGCAACAAGGGAAAAAAACCTATTTTAACCAAATTTATGTAAAAGATTGAAACGACACAAGGAGTAACGGAACTTTAAAATTCATAAAAATATATCCTTGAATGAAAATACGGTTCGTTTCCCTAAATAAAAAGTCAAATTGTATCCCACACAAAGCGTTCCCGAGGTCGTAATAAAAAGCCTCAATAAACAGATTTTACTTTTTTCTGACAGTAAACCTTAACTTATAGGATATAAGCGCCAACGGGCAGGCAGGGTGGCTATTAGATCAGATGACAGATGAGGGCATTACAATGCTTTATTGCTCCCGACTTTTCGTAAAGAAACGTGACTTTGGGAGGTCGTCGACCCCGCTCCTGTAGGAAGCACCATAAGATAAGCTGCCGTGAGATTGTTTGTGCCCTTGATGCGTATCTCGACACCTTTTTTGGGCTTTTGTTAATCGGACACCGTTTACGGAATCAAAATGTTACCAACTACAGAACAATAAAAAGATAAGATACGATGTTTTTCTGTGATAACGTGTTTTAATATTCGCGCGTGGGTGCGTTTTCAATAAAATGTCACGTTCCGCCTGACCCGAGCGTACAAGTGACAGAGAGGCACGATCGAGCGTTCAGAATAAGATGCCTCCATCTCTGTTGCACTTCATATTTAATTTTTCTATAATATTATCACTTCAAATTATCGTTCATAAACCAACTTTACACACATTTTTTACGGTAGCTACATTCTGTATCATAAATTATGAGCTTAAAATCCGTTCCAGAACCGAACTTCTATCATCGCAGCGGTAAATAAACTTCGCGTCATTAAATTTGCATATGGCAATATGTCTGAGGAGATCTTCGAGTGAATCCGACGGGGTCGTTACGTTGCCGAAGGTTTTCCGCAAGAACTCATAACGTATGAAATGTTCAAAACGGTTTGAATATTAAATGGAAATATTCCAGGTAGCAAGGTTCCTTAAAAGGGGGAAGATTCTGACGCTGTTTGGGAGCATCGGTTTATTGCCAATTACTGTATGATAAAAAAATAAAACGCCTTAGTAAGACGTATAATGGACGCCTCTGCTGTCACTATAAGAGTACGTTCAGTAAGTAATTCTTAAAATATGAACCCAAAAAATCATTCGGTCTTAAGGCTAGAGAAATTGACATTCAAACTTTAAATTGAGCTCACATTCTAGTCATGATACTTTCAATCAATGAAATATGACAACAAAATTATACTTAATCCCATCTCTCAATTCTCGCTCTCATGCCTTAATTAAGACATAGCCGTTTAAATAAGAATATCCAATTAACTCTGGAATTTAAACGACGAAGAGTATCAGAAATAAGCTGCTTTAGTGCAATGTGGAATGTCAGCTTTTCTTTTATTTTCCAAGACTACTGACTACATGGGCGGCCCACGTCGGCTATTTTGAATGTAATTGCTAGGCGTGCAAGTTGCGACTGTTTGAGACAACTACTGTCATAATGTAGCATAAACATCGCGTTTAAAGTTGCGAAATTACTATTTAGCTCGAAAAGTTGCTAGCGGCACATAACAGCTCGGGTTACAATTATGAAAAACTTCTACTGCTTATTATTAAACATCATTCTTCTGTCTATATTTGTTTAGTAATTTGTCCCGCTTATGTTACCGGCTCCGTGTCGAGATTAAGTATTCGAAAATTAAAAAATAATGAAAAAAGTGTACAGATTTTTCTTGAATTTACTCCATAAGAACAAATAGATAGATTTTTTATTTGATTGGACGGACCAGCAAGACGCGTTACCAGCGTGCGTGGTCTGAAATATCTAGCTCTCAAAGAGACTGCTGGACCACACTGTTAGATGCTTGTGCCAGTTTTATAAACCAGACGGTAGTTGCTAGCCAGGCAAACAATAGAAAATACTCTAATTATCACCATGTTTTCCCCACAACCTGCGGAATGCTAGGCGTCCGGGGTAGCTTTTTGATGGATCCCAAAATATGGTGAATGCTAATTAGATTATGCACGTTAGATTCCTAACTCTTTTGTACGTTTTGTAATAAACATATCTTAAATATTTATGCTAACCCTACAACAGGCACTGGGCTGCAAAATACGCTCGCACATTTTTCATTTATGCAACAAATTGCATTCAGTGTAACTTGCTCACTGTTATTACGAAGTCAATGTCGATTGCTCAATAAAAAGAAAAGTTATTGGTCTGACCTATTATTACGAGCTTCTGGATGTATCAGATTAAATTTAATTGAGCGTACATAATACGACTACTTACTGTGACTGTTAAATAAATTCTCACCTTTTCGACAGTGGGAGTAAGGTCATTGTATTATGTCATATAATATGTCCATATGTTTTGTAATCATTTGTTAATTTGATTAAAGGAACATGATATATTAAGTAAATAATTATAAATAAAACTAATTTAAAAAATAACAACAAACTAGAAACTTACTTTCACTGTTGTCTAAAGTGTACATTCGTTAAATAAATAAAGGTTTCGTTAATAAATAAATAATTATACCTAACTACCCAGTTGCCACTAATTTGAATGTAGCGAATTTTAATTCAATTGTGACATAAACATCCGTTATTAATGAAAGACTTGATGATTTGATTGATTCAAATTTTGAACAGACCATAGGCTTACCTAAGTGTATCGATAACCATACAAATACGAGTACATACTTAAATAAATTCTTAGATCATTCATTATCAGTGTTTATATAATAATAGCAGACACGCATATACTATCCAACCAAAAACTCTAATGGAGACCGATCGCTGAACAAATATTTATCAAATTATCATACTTAGCTTCGTAATAACTCATGAAAACATCAAACCTCTGATTGATAGTCCGCGCACACGTAAACAGGTAATTTGTATTGACTCAATCACATCTATTTTGATTAGTTATTTATGATTTATGATTTAATCATTCATATGTATATGAATTCATTTATTTAATCAAATAGCCGCTACAGTTACGGAATGAAAGCCGTATTCTATTTAGATCTACATATTTTTATTCATGGCTCTACAAAAGACGTCGATGTCTTATACTCCACATGTGTTCAGAATTAGAAGTAAAGAGCAATTTTAATATTTGAATAGAGTATATTATTTTATATTATATAGTCATAAGGTAAGTTGTTTCAAGTGCTGCGAGTCAATATATGTACATACATATATCTATGTAGCAATGTTTTAGATCAATTATTATTTAATAATAAATAATAAAAACTTATACAAAAATAAAATGATGTACACAAAATGTAACATAGAAATAAACCACTCCGTACTATGCAGAAATTCGATTATCCAACCCATTCAATATCTTTTTAATCTTCTTTTAACGAACATTTTCCTAGTCTCTTTCCTACAAACGCTAAGAACAACGTTTAATGAATGAATATTAAACCACCTATATATCGTAATAACTTAAATCATGAATAGTATTTACGACACTGATAGTGTGTCCTACAAGTTAAGATAAAATGCAGACTTGTCAATGGCGCCAAGCGATGACGCGAAAACCTTATTGCAGACTCTATTTATACTTAAACGATAACGTCTGGGTACAGCTGATAACTAAAACAGATGGAGTGCAGACGTAATTAAGTAAGAAGTTATTACTGGCTCCATGTATTAGATCAGCGCTGCCATCCAACGTGGTAAGCTGCCAACAAGTTGAGTACGCTACCCTTAGATAAAAGGCTTTGGGATTAATAATAGCATTTAATTTTTTTCAAATTGGTATTATTAGCATTAGCAAACCAAAATATTAATAACTGAGATTTGAACCCTCGTCTCCAGATAATCCGATCGATCGTGTATGTCTTACACTAAGAGTATTTTCTTAAAGTTTACAGATTACTTTGAACTAAATGTGTTGGCTGTGGGTCTGGGTGTTAAATATGTGTCTATATAAAATATGTATATGTAGTATATCAGTTGTGTTAGCTATCATAACACAAAACTAGAAATGGTTCAGTATGTGGTTAACCAGCCGTGTGTAATTGTGTAAAAAAAAAATAGCACTTAAGGTGATGGCATGAGCAAAATCCTTAAACGTTCCATAAATAATATATTTATTCAACAACTTTAACTGTTCGTGATTTACGAGTATAGCGATAAAAAAGTTTTCAGTAACTGTAGAATTCTTCGTTCACAGTTCGTTCTTTACAGCTTTAAAACTTAACAGTTTTATCACTGATTTTCCTCATGTCAAAACCATGTCTTATGATGTAATTTATAAATTAAAAGGTACGTTTAGTAGTACATATGTGCAGGAAGTTATGGCATGAGAGTTTCAAGTCTATGTGGACAAGTGTCGCGCTAACATCTGGTAGACGGTAGGTATACAATGCAAGACAAAGGAAGTAATTTTAATTCATTGGTCTTCTGTTATCATTAAATATGTTATAACGTCTATGTAATAAAAAAATGAGTTTTAATTTTCGAATATTTTAATTCAAAAATAGCCAATTCTATCGTAGCGCTTCCTGATTAAAATCATTGTTTTGACTTAGGTATGTTTCATTTTCCATCTAGAATCCTCGAAGAAGGTTTTTAAAATATGTTTATGTTGACATGAAACAATAAAAAATATATAATAGGAGCAGACAAAAGTGTTTTCCTGATCCGCATGATAAAACAATGATAAAAAATCATCAATACGCTAGAGTTAACTATCTCTAGCGTATTGGTTAATTTTAACAGATGATTTGGTATTTAGATCCTATAAGTATTTAAGACGTTTTTTAACTATACATTGACGAAAAAAATTATTTTCGTTGCTACATTTTGTCAAAAACATCTAAACTACCTGTGAGCAAAGCCTTGTTCGAAAGTCTTGTTATTCTGTCGGTATTTATGTACCTCGGCACGACGGCGCCTGTTTTTAGCATTTTTATTGTTGACTTGCATTAGCTCGTATCGAGTTTGCATGCCGTTAAAATTAGTCCGGACAAGTGTTGAATAATTCATCAGATGTTGTACAGCGCTATAAAGTATCTCTCGACAGATATCAATGCTCTATTTGCATATCTGGCTGCGTTTCGTTATGCGTTTTAGCTTGTGCGTTAAGTTCTAAGCTTCATTCTTTGAGTCTGTCTGACTGTCTGCTTATTTATTATTTTTAAAATCAGTCTTTTGAACTCTCAAGACTTGATAAAATAGATAGATAGATAGATAAATTCCTTATTGGACACATAAATAAAAAAGACACAGTATAAGACAATTAACTTAAAATTAGTGTAAACATCAAAGATATTTTCGCTGTAGAGTTGACAATATTTATTAATACCTAATCTCAGAGTTATCCGTCACAGCTCGAAAAAGTTACTTATTCTGTTGGCTCTCTCATGACTGTGGTAACACATGCATAGGTCAACTTCCAGTCGGATTTCACAAGCCTGATCAAGTGCATGTTTAAGACATTATCTGAGCGATAAAACGATTCTGGAGCTCATTTCCTGCCAACTCGAGCCATATCTGGTTTTATTATGATACAATTATGTCATTACACATTCCACAGTACTATCTGTGATATTATGTAAGCCACGGTAGCCACCCGGTAGCAGGACAATGTGCTATCATCCAGTCACGACCATGACTTAGTGTGCTGCCAATCTGATTATGACTGGCACGAACTTTTCTAATGCCGTTTTAGGCAAATTGTGGCAGTGAAACAATAGGTTTATTTATGTCTTTAAAACGTTGGCACAGCACACTCTCTTACTTTATAGTTATCTTTTTGCTTTTTGATTAAAAGTTAGTTGGTTTGACGACCTCGTTGGCGTTTGTAAAGGTTACCATGCTGGACTGCTAATTAGAAGGTTCCGGGTTCGATTCCCGGCCCGGTCAACATCTTTGTGCTTAACTAAATTTGTTGGCTGTGGGTCTGGGTGTTAAATATGTTTATTTATATATAATATGTATGTATTGTATATGTAGTATATCAGTTGAGTTAGCAACCATAATACGAGCTAGAAATGGTTCAGTATGGGGCTAACCAGCCGTGTGTGAATGTGTCCTAATATTTATATTTATTTATATTTAAAAGCATGAAAATAAACCAAAGATGTCTACTACTAAAATATTCAAGTTAACCTCACAACCTTTACACACCACGAGCCTTTGAACTAACTCGACAACCCCCAAAAGGCTGTAACGCGTGCGACGACCTCCACAGGACAAAGGCATTGAACCCAAAATTCAGCGGCCTCGAGGCAGCCAATTACATTTTCACGTGCAAAGGCCAGACTAAAAAACCTAACTAAGGCTTCCATTCAAAGCTCCATGATGCCAGATACCACAGATACAACAACAGTTGGTTCTAACTTGTCTCGATCACAACCAAACTTATTACGTATTCAGTGTGCAATACATTTTTATCATTTTAAGGCACCCAACAAATGTTAATAGAGTTCGTAAAATGTGTTTTTATACACTTCATTTCTTAAAATCGTGCGCTTGGTATCAATTTGAGGAGACGTGAGCAGAATTTAATGCGTTGGCACGCGTGTGGGCCCTCCAATGGCCGCATCAGTGGCCTGGTGGAATAACCTCCCTGGGGAGGGAAGCCAATATTTCACTAGAAGGGCTGTTATCTAACTAGGGCTCGTAGACATGTGACCGAGTTTACTATCGGCACTATATAACTGGCTGCCAAGGAGGTTGTTAGGTGTTTGGTGACAACAAAAAATATGTACCACGGCTCAACAAAGCACAACACTGTTCCCCAAAATATGTAAAAAAAAGTTGTATTTTCCAGGGTTGCATATTACATTTAACCTTATGCCAGCCCTACTTAATGTAGGGGTAGAAGGCATTTACATTTTAAATTCGCGTGTACGCACAGGGTTTATTAATGCATGAAAACTGAATAGCTGCGTCGTCATGTGGAAACGTTGTATTACGTAAATCCGGTGTAGCTTTTAGAGCGTGCAGTTTTTAATAGAACTGCCTATAAAAAGTAAAAGGTTTAATTTAGAGTACATATTATTTATATATTGTTTTAAAAATATGATAATAAAACTCCCATTTACAACTCCCTATAACTATGTACAAACAATAAATAAGGGAAAACGACAAGACTTTGGAATAATTAATCGAAATTCACTTGGTAGATTATGACATTGGCATTCGCGGGATTACACATGACTGGTTCACTTCATACTTAAACAATCGACAACAGCATGTAGAAGTAGAACACTATGACCGCGATACAGGCATAATAAGGACGTTTCGCTCTGCCCCCATATTAATTGACCACTCCATACCCCAAGGAAGCGTTCTTGGGTGTATCCTATTTCTGATTTATATAAACGACTTGCCTAAATCAATAGATGAATTTTGTGTACTATTCGCTGATGATATTTCTATACTGACATCTTGTAATAATAATCTTAACTTGACTACAACTTTAAATGACATTTTCAATAAAATAGTAAATTGGCTGACCGATCACAACCTTGAAATAAATTTAAATAAAACTAAAATTATGCAATTTCGACCTCATCAAAAGAAACATCTTGACATTCATTTTAATTTTAATAATAATCAAATACATTGCGTGGACGCGGCATCTCTGTTAGGATTAGATATTGACATGCATTTAAATTGGAAAAATCATATAAAAAAAATTAATTCCAAACTGGCTAGCTTTACATACGCTTTCTCAGAATTACGACGAGTCACTGACGAAAACACAGCACTTTCTGCTTATTACGCGTATGCCTATTCTTGGATACGATATGGTATTGTACTCTGGGGAAATAGCACAAACGTACAATCCATATTCGTTAAACAAAAGAAATTAATACGTATTCTCGCTAGTATAAGACTTCCCGACACAAAAATAAACCATTTTCATAAATCATTTTTTCAAAAATACAAAATACTGACTGTGACCAGCATATATATTTTAGAATTATGTAAATTTATAAAAAAATATCCAGAATTTTTCAACAGAGCAGACCAAAAGCAAAATCGAAAATACCAGCTAAGGCCTAGATATGCAAATAATTTATTAATACAAAAATCCCGTTTAGAAATTCAAAGTTCGGGCCCAAACGCTATGGCGATTAAAATATATAATAAACTACCTGATAGCTTAAAAAATATAGAAAATGATAATAAATTCGAAAAATGTCTTAAAAATCTATTATTATATAAATGTTATTATGACGTAAAAGAATATATAAATGACAATAATTTAAATGACGTAAACATAGAATAATTAATAATAACTAATGATAATTATATAAATCGGCCCGCTCCAAATTTACAAATTTACATTGCTACACCCTGAACCATGGGTATATTAAGTGTTATTTAAGCAAAGATTGTTACATAACATTTAATTCTGCAATAAATGATTGACTTTGACTTTGACTTTGACTTTAGCCGTGTGGCAAGAACGCTGGCAGCATTCCCGCGCTGTACCAGAAGCGAGATCCGTTGCGCAAAAACCCAATCAGCTTCCTTGTCTCCAGTGATGTCAAGGATAAAAACAAGTACTAAACAAGCTAAACAAGTCAATAAATAAGTAGTAGTATTAAACACCAATTTTGCTCCAAGTGTTTGAGAGCGCTATAGGCTATTGTCATTTTATTATTATAACTATTGTTAAACTTTACGAAAAAGCCGTTAATTTGCCAATTGTAATCACAACTTGCAAGTCGATAATGATCATTGACGTATTTACTTTCACCTAAGAATAGGTTTTAGCGAATCCGGTTTACGCAACACCGCTCGATAGTAAAGTGCCTAAAAGAACACTAATTGCGCTGACAGGCGATGAAAAGGCTATATTAAAAGCTTAAAAAGTAATAAACAGTAATTTTAGAAGGTCAAGTCGTCTAAGACATATCTTAAGGATGATTTAAAACACTAATAAATATAAAGCAAATTTTGTTTTGTTTAAAGGGGACATGAGAATCATATAAAAACAAAAGACATTAACTTGAATTTATCCTAAAAATGAAAACTCATTCAGACAAAGCCCATAGATAAGTAAGTCAAGCCGTTAGGAGTTTGTAACCGGAAGCTATCATCATGGGCACCCATCTAAAGTCTTCCTAATAAATGGGCCGCTGTAAACATTGCAAGGAAATTCAATTATCCAAAACACGGTTATGGGTAAAGCGGTACATTAATGTCCGGCGCAGATAAAGTTTGTTCCGGCCCTGCCTCAGGGAGGGTAGTTAGGAGTTGTTTGCATACATAGACTGTTTAACCCCGAGAGAGGCGTTCTGTATTGTTCGTCATCAATTACGAGATGTTATTGGCTGAAAATCTGTCATAGAGCTGTGTTTGGGTCAACTATAACTGTTGCACCAATAATATTAATGGGCTGTCAGTAAAAGCAATCTGCAGTAGAGAAACATACCTTTTGCTAGTATCAGTTTCGGAAATGGCGAGAGCTTTACTGTCCTATTTATATATTAAGGCAAGAACTTGATGTTTGCATACAACCCGAATCCCCTTTTGTCCCGTTCCACACGACTCCTGGTACCCTGGTACACGTGTACGCCCACACGATGAAATAATAGGGTTCGTCGCTGATTTATAATGTCTGTTATTCTTGCGGAGTTAGACTTGTTCAAGGCTACAAGTCATTTTATTAAATAAGCAAATGAAAATATCATGAAAATGTTGACTCCCTTTGTACGTAAATTTTTTGTTATTTTAGGAAACGTCTCCAAAAGACACAATAACGTTGAAACTTATGTTTTTAAAAATATACAGAAGAAGTCATATTTATGTTAGATATACCGAGGGTTTTTCCTCCGATAATAAAACTTTTATTACCAATCCAAGCAATATTTTACTTTCTACTAGAAACTTAATGACTAACTAGTCATTGCTATAAAATTAATTTGTAGTTAAGTTATTCCTAAGAAGATACCCGTTCAGTTCAGCCAATAAGTCAGAAGCCCTTGGGCGGCTCGAAAACTCTCTACACCAGAGCTTCGCCATCTAGCTCTTAATAATCAAACCTAATAATTCTCTAAAGATATCATCACTCTTAGCAATAACGTTGCCTCAAACTAGACTTTTGAAAAATTGACGAACATTTGCACTTTACAATGCATCTGCGTTGTAAAGTGCAAATGTTCGTTAATTCTAAAATCAAAAGTAGTATATAGACTGTGGATTGACGTGTGTCAATCAAACCATCCTCATTCTAAATTTCATAGAAATCGGTACAGCCGTTTAGAAAGTGTAAAAAAGGAACAAACATACAATACACACTAACAAACACACCAACTTTCGCATTTAATTTTAGCAAATTTATGTAATTTTCGAAATATCTATGTAAAAATCAAAGCATGTACCAGGGTATGTAGGAGCGACTGGAAGTGATTGTACCAGGCCAGGTGCTTACGATACGATATAGTGTTGTCTATGCGGCTGCGGCATAAAGCCTTCACCAGACCAACCACTTTCGCGAAACCCGGACCGGCTTTTAGCAAAAATTTGATCAGTGAAAGTGCGATCAGATAGTGGCGAGTGTGAGAAGGGTGCATTTGATTAAATTAACTGGCGGTCGATAGTATCTCGTGGGCGAGACACGATCGCCGTTTGTTTTCAATGAAGCGAGACCAGCTTGATTTATGTGCATTATAAATACTACGTGCGTTTGATACCTATTGCCTATTTATTGATTGCGGCAATCGGCGACGTCGATTTGAAGAAATCGTTAGTTAAGAATACGATGGTTGTCACGACAAACTACGGAACTACGTACCTAAGTACACTTAACTGTGTAACTACTACCATGTATGAACAGTTTGTTTTACTTTATAGACGATTCGGCCGTGTGAATCTCTGTGAATGATTAGAGAGCGATATCGAAGACCACCCATTACGCGCGTATAATGCTGACATTAGATGATAGTACATGATTTGTGGCGCCGAATGTTTGAAAGCTAAGTCAAAATCTAAGTTGTCATAATAAAGTAGCAGACTGCATAAGGACTGTTTACTACAAGGGCCATCCAAGTACAATTTGGTAATGTATCTCGTACGCATGATTACCCTTGTGAATATTCTTAGATATCCATATTTATTAATCTAATTTCCGTTATTTGTCTCGCTTATATTTATAGTTTGTAGATTGTTTTATTCAGTTTTAATTGTATTTCTTATTTTAATGTTTCCTTAAACCTCCTTGTATTTATTTATTATTCCAAAACTTTCAAATTCCGATTGAAACGCAATAAACGTTTATTGTTGTACTTTGCTTGAAGTTGATCCAGCGATCGCTATTGGCGTCTTTGCAACTTGATAGCTTTGGGTTGGAATATGTCACTTCGATGGGGAAACTTTGCTCATGAAATATTTACCTAAATGAAGATTCTCTCGGGAAATCTTCATTTGAGACAGTGTCAATTTAAACGAGTCGAAAACTTGACTGAAGATCATGTTAGATAAGACTATTTAGACTGTTAGCAAACTTCTTTCCTGTGTTTCTTTTTAACTACGAGTATGATATTCTTTTGTTTAATTTAAAACAACACTTTTCGTTCAAAAAATAGAATTTTATACTAGAAAATGTTAGTTACCGTACTCCTCCGAATACCGATACCGATTTTTACCAAATTTCATATGCGTATTCAGTAGGTCTGAGAATCGGCTACAATCAATTTTTCATACTCCTAAGTGAGGCAAAACAACGTTTGCCGGGGCTTGTATTCTATAAGTATTGACAGTCTTCCCAAACGCCCAAAAACATTTGAGACCTATCGAAAACCACTCAGACATTTTGGTATTAAAGATCGATTAAAAATGTCGATAAAATCACATAAATAATAATTTACAAACTATATACTAACATAATGTATGTAAAAGTAGTAAGAAGACCGATCTTTACATTGGAGATTTTATTCTATATTTATTTCACGTTTTTTACCGCTAAACGTTCTATTTCCCTACTTTATCGCCTTGAAACAAGTGGCAACATCTAGATTAAGCAAACATCCAACCACTACACTTACTAGGCAATGACAGGCATCTTGTATAAGCAGATATGGAGTCAATTTGCAGTAATGCGTCTGGCAGGTTCGCATTACTTTTTATACGGGGGTCGTTGACCGGACTATACCACTACGTATACTGTACAACGTGGTATTAAATTAACATACGCTCTCAAAATGACAACAAGAAATTTAAATATGTCTCGTTTTAGTTGCAGTGGTCCAAAAGTAAACAATGCATTCTACACTTCGATCAAATATATGTATACGAAGATTCCACGTAAAGGTACCCTTTATTCAATTTTAACTCCTCTAGTGAACTGACGTGATCATTGAGATTAAGCAACGGTCAATCTTTGGATAGGTAATCATGCACAAGGCATTCATTTTAAAAGTGGCATTTACATCTAGGCGCTATCGCGGGTTGTATGACGTGTTAAATTGTAGGTCCCGGCTGTTAGTCCTATAACGTCGCTAAGCCAAGTCAGAGGCCTTCCGGCAGCTTGATAACTCTCGACACCACAGCTTGAACACATAGCTCATAGAAAAAGTATTAAAAATGTATTTTTTTTTTGTTCTAGTACTTCTATTTGCAATCAGCTATAATGAATATAAGCAGATTTGGCCTGAGTGAGTGTCGTTGTAAAGTGTGCACCCCATTGGGTACATCTCCTTATTCATGCCAAAGGTGCTCATAGATAAATTTGTAATTGTATGTTTTTTTATGTCACGTTGTACACCTAATAAGTATTACAGTCTCACTGCACCAGGAAGCAGGTATTAGCGGCGACCTTCGGCAGAAACACCAATTCAATTGGAAGTAAGGCACTTAGAGCACTTACTTTAACTGGCCCTTATTGCGTGCTTTCTTTTGTTTCTTAGAGCTTTTGTTCGAGCACGTGAGCGAATGTGAAAAGTTTTTGTTTTCCTTGATTCTATTGAAACAAGAGTTGTCTTGTAGTTTTAGATGTCTTTGTTTACTTTTTTGTTAATAGTGCACGTACGTTTTTCTCCGTAGATTTTGTGATCTCGTGCTGATAAATTATGATATGAACTGATTAAGTAGGATAAAAATTTACTTTATACGTTGATAAATATACGAACGAGTATCTGTTACTCGGTTTGACCCGAACCCATTTCCATCCAAAAAGGAGTCATCATTAATAAAACCAAAATTATCTTAGTGCTGTCGGTTTGACATTGAGAGACTCAAAGCAGACTTGCAAATGATAAACGATCAGAAAACGGCAAGTTAAAAAGCAATCAGAAAGTTGCTGGAACAGATTAACTAACCTGTTGATAACATAACATCATACTAGTTTTACAGTTTAGTATCCGATTACTGGACATTTCCTTTTTAACCACCGACCAAATAAAACACAAGTCTGTGGCATCTTAGCTCCAAAACGGATGAACCAAACGGATGATTTTTTTGATTTGTTTTGTTTTTTGTTTCTTTCGATTTTTCTAGACAGGTTTATTAATCGGAACTGTTCTTATCTAGGTATTATAAAAATAGGACCAAGATGACGGATGAAATATTTTTTTCTGAACTTCCTTAATATGGGCATCAAATAAAATGTCTTTACAAGGAGATTATATAGATTATGATTAGTTCCAAATTCAAGATGGTCACTAACACAAAATGTTGTAGGGGTACATACATTATTTGCACTTGATTAAAGTATTACACTAATACCATTACGGGCAGAAGAAAGAGCAAAAGCCGATTACCTTAACTATGTATGTAAGTCTCAATATTGACAGTACAGTAAGAAAATTATAAAAGGTAGAATAAGAAGGGCTTTGAAATAGATTTGAACTTTAATTAAGTTATTACACGAAATAATTGTAGTATTCCGTAACCTACTACATATATCACCAATTCAAATAGGTAGATCAAATTGCTTTATAAGTCGAGTCACTAAAGAAAGTATTCGAAAATTCATGTCCTCTCGCTTGCACAGCTACCTGAAGACGAGCAAGAGATAAGAGACATGTTTTTTTTAAGACTCATGTTATTATTTTGCATGAAAACATCGTCTGTTGCAAAGAATGCTGCTCACACTGCTCTGTATAAACAGTCAATAAGCTTTATTCTCTTAGGTGGCTGAAGTCACAGCTTGTCGTCGGTCGGCTGCTTGTAAATAAGATTTATCTTCATACAGACCGCTCTAATTGCGACAATGCGACAACTTGTCGCCGTCACAGTATCTGTAACGATATCTTGCCCTTTAAACGAGATTGTATTCCATCTTTTCATATGGTGGGCAAATTTTTATTTATTATATATAGATCATAAGATTGTATCATTCGTCATCTGTAATTATATGTAGCTTTCTTGAAAGTTTTAATGACTTGACTTGACTTTTAATTTTTTGTATTGATTTGTATTTAATTTTAATTTATTGAATTATGTTTGATGTGTAATGAAATTTAATTTAAGGTATGACATTGTAAATATAATTGTATTTAAAATAATTTCTGAAAATAAACTATTATTATTAGTAATGCCGCCATTACATATTATATATTGTCCTCCTAGGCGTATCCGCCAATGGCGAAATTACATAAATAGAGACGCGATCAATGCGAACACGTCCTAGTGGCAAATTTTTAGGACCACTAGTAAAAACATAGACGAATCAACTCTAAACTTTGAGTTTGTTTAATCTATGGTAAAAATCTATAGCTACGACTTAGTAGTTACTAGTATAGGCACCATTTTGTACATAATCACATTTGTAAGACCCAGATCAAGACATATTGCAGACACGCTCTTGTAAACATAACTAGAGTTATTTGTCACGATTGACTAATACCATATGTTCTTAGATTGATAGTAATGATCAATTGAATTATTGTTGGTGTTACCAATAGCGCGTACGGTAACTACGTAGGTACATACTATCTAGGTCGATAGAACTTCTAGCGCAGCAAAACCGCTCTAGCCGCGTCTGATCAATTGACCCGTCATATTAAACTGCAAGAGCGGCTATTAACTATGTCAAGATCTTAGTACTAGTCTCGAGATAGAATAAGGACTATCCGTCAATAATCCTCCTTAATATTTTCCGGTTCTTGATATCGAGCTACCTTTAGATCAAACTTTATTTATTGTATCATCACGATTTTTATGTCTACAGTCTTGGTTGGTTGTTGATTTATTACTGCGAAAAGGAATTAAGATAAAAAAAACCGTCCACTAAATAACCGAAACAATTTTCGGTCGACGCGAGATTTAATTAAACCGGTCCCCTTTGCTCGAGTTTAGTGTACATCCCATGAATAGTTTTACATATTAAACGATTGTAAAATTTAAACTGCACACAGTACGAAGCCTAATTGGCAATACAAATAAAACTGCTAGGCTATAAAAATTTGGTACAACGTTATTTTTTGCTCTGCTCTGAACTATTCGTAGACAAAGATCTTTTTGCCTCGGTAGTGTATGTAAAATCAGTCCAATTTGTATTCGCACAGTTTCAAGAAGCCTCATGAGGATCTGTGAAGAACGGTGACTTCAAAATGACTCCATTTATGGAAGACCCTCGATGGTGACTGGCAATCACAATCAAGGGCAAATAAAAATTTGAAGTCAAGGGCGATAGACATAGAGTTCACTATCATAGACACGTTTTACGTCCTTTGAAATTGGTCTATTCAGCGTGTGCAGAAGCCACATGACCGTATCAGCTTTCAAAGTCATTTAAGCCTTAAGTGCTGGCATCTTTTACGTCTATATTGGATCTCGTGACCCGCGGTTGTTCCGATTTCTTTGTTCTACAGAGAATTTGTGCTGGTTTTCGCAACGTGTCTTATCTTACGGAGACTGCAGCGTTATCGCTAACCGAGAGTAATTGATACGCGATATGAATCCGTGTCGATCGCCGATAGAGCGCTCTCTTCAACAAAAATATCACATGTAGAAAGGAGCGCCGTAGAGAGCGAAAGAGGTTATCGTTATAAAAAGGGACGTAAGATATATGTTCGACAGCGATCTGCAATTAAAGTTTGAGATGGTACGGTTCGATAGGATGCCGCTGCGCAAATTGTTGGGTTACAGAGTGGCTTTTGATCTGAAAGGTTAACAGGGTTGAATATGTTTACTGTGAGCCGGGTGTAAGCTAGCCGAAGAGCGGCCTCGTATGCTGCGGCCTTTTATGGCGCTGGCGGCCGACCACATCGCCGCAGCGCCTTGCGACACCGAGTATTTTAGGCGTAAGCCCTAAATTGTTTACGCGCAGGTCCGCGCAACCCGTATGAGCTTAATTCCGTTTAAAATGTCAGAGCGCTTAAATTAACAAGTGTTACAGTTGGCTCGCATTGCAATGCAGTTAAATACGCAACCATAGAACGCAACACCCAGATTAATACTGACACCTACTATATTTACTTGTAGTTGAAATTTTGAAAACTTTGCTTTCCCATTATCATTTGGGTCCATAACAATTTCTCGATAGCTTTTGTTTTAACTGCTAATATAAATATGAAAGATAAAAACGTTCTTCAATCTGATTCGAATGCGACCGTTTTCCAAACTGGGTCGAACAATCGGTGCTGTCGAGGAGGATACAGGAGCAACGGGTTATTATGTAGCCTAATAAGGGTGTCGAGAACATTCCCCGGAGAGAGCAAAGGACGCCGCAAAGGCCGGCTGAGGGAAGAAGCCGAATTGCTACTGGTCTTGGTTATTTAAAGATCGGGATTTCTGCGAATCCACGCACGGGATTCCTTAAACATTGTAACGTAACTTCGGGATTGGGATGCTTCTGATTTCGTAAACATCCAGAAAAGGCGTCGACAGGTTTTTGTTGGAGATTGGATGGCTCGCGTTTGAGGCATTCTTAAGATGTCTAACCACTTAAATAAAGATTGCTTCTGAATTTTTTATGTCTTATCGCGTTAGAGATTGTTTTGACCACGATTGGAAATAATAGCGGTGTACCTAGCAGTCTCTTCGATTAGGTAAATCGACTAGAAGTTTTAACAAGATCAAAAGTTAAATGAACATATCTGTAAGTATGCGATTATTTCTTCATTATAAAACATTGTCTACGAAATTTTTCGTATCTTACAGTCCGTTTGAAATAAACAATTTACTCACAAAATTCAAGGAAATGCGACGCTTAGGTAAAAACCCATTTGTTGTACCCTACCGGTCGTGTTATCTCGTTATCGGAGTTTATCGATATGATAAGCCGCGGTGCTAGCGATATCGGCGGATCGAGCGCGACACAAGCAAAGGAAAGTTATTGCGCTGTATAACCACTTGGCCACTTGCATTGTGTTGCAACCGCAAAGCACTTGTACTTTTGGCCTGATTTGTGAAACTGAATGAAACTAGACACTTTTGATTATAAAGTAATATTACTATATAACCTATCATGTACACTGGCATTGTTGTTTACGTTAATAAGTATTTAAAAAATAAAGAAAAAAATTTTGAAATTAAAAATTTAATAATGAATTTTTAAATTACTTCTCTCCTGTTTTATAGATGTAAATTGAATAGTACACTAAACTAGGTTACACACACTAAAACTAAATTACACACTCAAATAATTAAGTAATATACACTCACCATTAACCGTAAGTACTAGTATAAATTGTATACTTTAAACATTCGGCTTTTTATTCTCAACTGTGATAGGATATCAACTGGCTTTTGCCATATAAGTAGGAACTCATATGGCAAAAGACTCCCTACACTTCTTCCATGAGCTATTAAAAATCTTTAGGCAGATATCTATCATTTACTAAACTTTTGCAATATGGACATTAGCTTGTATGAATGCCAAAAAATAAAACTAACAAACCACGTTTGGTTTGTTAGTTTTATTACAGGTACAAATTAGTTTTCTAGATCCAGACAATGTGCAAAGATAAGCCCGTCTGAAGATTGCTTACACAGGCAGCCCTTCTATTTAATAAAGTTAAAATACGCCAAACAATATAGCTAGCTATATGAGTTTTCTGTATTCAGTACCTATTTAACAAATGAAACAAAAGAAAACTAGAAATCCCCAAGAGAAATTACAACAACAATATTCTTAGAGTAAAGTACAAAAAATAATCAAATTTCTCTTGACTTTGATAAAGTTTTAGAGATAATTAATTATTTCGGTAATTAATATCGAGCTCTTAGTATTTTAGATTTAATCAACAATCATAGCATTTTTGATATTCTAAAACTAAACAAGGCACTCGACAGCTAATGTTTTCATTTGAGAATTACATCATACGTGGAAGCAATTTTAATAAAAGTAAAATATACTCGTACTTAGATACATATTTTTATCTTTGCCACTTGATTGAAGATAGATTGCAGCAGTTCAAGCATGTTTTAACAGTTAGCACAGAGAAAAAACTAGCTTTATGATTCTACGCTACCGGTTTAAAGCTTAGACTACTTCTAGTTAAGCTCTTAGTCATAAAACATCTATAAAAACAAATGACTATACCTACGAACCAGAAAATAGGTACAGAATTTACAAAAATAATGAATAACAATACGATTACATAATATACGACAATGTTATATTCCCTATTGTTCGAAATAAATAAATATCACTTACGTAAATGAAACTGCACATTACGAGTACCTACAATCAGTATAGGTGCGTAATCAAATGAGTTAACGACCCTGATCTAAGGTGGAGCATACGTCGTCTGGAATATCTGGCTCTCAAGGAGACTGCCAGAACACTGTCAGGTGCTAGGAGACAGATTTTTCATGGTTGCTTAAAAACGCCTTATCATCGTGCTATGTTTTCCTCACGATGTTTGCC
Organism: Mellilla xanthometata; assembly: GCA_035578125.1. Lineage (NCBI taxonomy): Eukaryota > Metazoa > Arthropoda > Insecta > Lepidoptera > Geometridae > Mellilla > Mellilla xanthometata. Next base: position 8,686,910 of record JAPUBQ010000013.1, read on the forward strand.
TTCACCGAAAGGTCGAGTTCATTGGCGGGGGTCGAACTCATAGCCTTCGAGACATAAGGTGACCGCACATCTCACTGTGTTACCATCGCTTCAAAAATCAGTATTTGGGCCAGAGTGTTTTATTTGCCATATTCAATGTAGCTTGATAAGGAGGCCGCCTAATCTAACTGACAAGTCTCCGCTTTTTAATACACAAACCTAGTCTTATTTGGTTAAAGAGTCCGTGTTCCAAATTAAAAATCTCTCTGTTTAAACATACTCGTACGGTTGTGATAAAAGTAAGCCATTTTTCTTGCAAATGACTTCATTGAGTTTAACACTTTTGTTAGAAGATTTTTTATGCAAAATGACAGACTTGAATAAAAAACCATACTATGACCCCATTTCCCTGGAATTAGAATTTTCTTTAATATGACATTCATAGATTTCATTGACATTCAATCTTCATGATGAATGAAATGAGTAAGAACATCATGACTAGAATGACCCGGATTTGAACCTGATTTTCGCAACTGACCACAAACTAATCTATCAAAAAATCTCATTCTTAATTCTTGTCCCTAATTTTCAACGTGTGAGTATCATAGATGATTCGCGGAACCATCATGCATCAGTTATGACTCACTCGTTGACTATGCGACTGGATCGGCGCGGCGGCGGCGCAAGAAATGAAGAAATGCATGGACATACCGACAGACACACGGACACTGAACCGTAGGTGTGACCCTGTTTACCTAAGGAACCTCATTAAGATAGCTAAGTAGTACTTGAGTGACGAAACGCCGGACTTTATTTTTAACCCAGGTGTCGTTTGTACATTGATAACGAAATTGGTATTAAATATAACTTAATAAATTATTTGTAGGAACGTATACTCGTATGACTGCGTGTATTGAGAAAAAATACAAGAGGCAATTATATTTTAAAAACTGCATTTTCAGTCGCGTTAGTCTGGAATAAAAAGTAGCCTATACTTGTACAATACAATACAACTCTTTATTGTACACCAAAAACACAGGTATAATAAATTTATACATAAATAAAAGAAAAAGTTGCACAATAGGCGCTTGTCTAGGGTTTTAGCTATATCCAAATCAAAATTAGTGCAACTGCAGAAATTTTCGCCTTTATTAGTAGGAATGGGTTTAAATACATATAACTTAAATTTATCTAGGTTAAAACGATGAAGTCTATTCCATAACAGACTTGAAAAGGCTAAGATTAATTCTCAGAACTTCTACTTCAAGCTAACTTCATTCCGTTCGTTCTCTCTTAAGCCTAAAATAAATGAGCTTTACTAAGAGCTCCCGAGAGTCAGTGCTCTAAGCTTTAAATAAATACCTAGTCTTGTTCTCTGTTCCTCGTAAACCTAAAATAAATTGAGGGTAGTGTTGATTTGTCTCCAAATGGCAAGGAAAAGTGAAAATTGCAAAAGAGGGCGCCAACTTCGTGAGATCGATAGAGCCTTGAACTCGTCGAAATGAAGGAACAGTATCGTGGGCCTTGTACGCTTTGAAGGTTCTAGGGCGAAGTATATACTTGGTATATACGTCTACGTCACGTTTAGCTTATTAAAGGCTAGCGCTTAAATTAAAGGCTGCTTAAAGGTGATCAGTTATGGACAAATTTTATGTATTTGCCCCTTATACAAAATAACTACGTCATACTGATACGAGTATAATAAATGCGAAAGTTTGTGTGTGTGTGTGTGTGTATGTTTGTTACTTCTTCACGCTCAAACGGCTGCACCGATTTAGATGAAATTTTGTGTGAAGATAGGTTAGACCTTGGATTAACATATAGGCTACTTTTTATCCCGAAAACAATTGTGGTTACGACAATAACTTTAAAATCTATGTTACTCTTTCACGCTCTAACGGCTGGACTGATTTTGATGAGATTAAGAAAAAAAATTGTCCCGGAGTAACGCGGGAAACACCGCGGGGCTAAACTAGTAAATAATAATCAGTAATAGACAATTTTTTATTTATTTGGCCCTTACACAAAATAACTTATATTAAATTAATTTAAAAAAGTCTATTTCGTATATAGATCTAGTATTTAGTATTTGTATTAACAACGCAAACAAGAATCATTTTATGCCAATAAATTATTTATATGATGTACCAGAAAGTAATATTTCAGTAGAAACTCGGTGGGCCTTTTTAACAGACTCCTAAGATAATTCCTTTCAATTTGCCTCCGAAACAGGGATGATGTTCCTTTCAATTTTCCTCGGGAACTGGGATCTTGATTACCCTGATTAGAAATTTTGATCGGGATCTAACCTTATCATCTTTAGTGCAATTTAAGCTTTCACTTGGTTAGGTAAATGTTTTGGGAGAAAATTCAGACCGATCAGATAAACACGAGACCGAGGTAGATAAGTGAAATCTCGAAATAAATGGTATTTTAAGTGAGAAATAACTTACAGGACGAATAAATTACTCGTTAATTACATTTTTCCTTATTTTGGTGTTCAGTAGTGAAAAAAGACATGTTTGTAAGTGAAGCAGATAATGATAATTTTAAACTCGTGCCCAATCATATCAAGGTGAATAGAAAAGAAACAATAATAAAGTTTAGCTAATCTAGATTGCTTACTTCTTGTATAAGTTAGTTGGTTTTATTGTAAAGTACCATTTCGAGTTATGATAACTATGTAAAAACCTTAATGCAAATGTTCAAAAATCTGAGAAGAAATTAGTATGACGCTCGTAGGGCCTTAAGATAAATATATGGTGAAAAATAGCAAAATTAAGTCAAGTGTAATTATAGATTAACGATTTCCCTTTTGTTAAATATATTTATTATCTTCCGTTACCAGACTAACTACTGTTTGTTAAAAAAACAAAGGTTGGTTAACAAAACGCTGAAGCTGCATTTCCCTAAACCACGGAAGGTGAGGGTACCAGAATAAAGCCTCAAGGGGAAGATTTACATATTTATGAGGTTTATTGTTCTGCGATTCAAATGTATCCGAGACCTATATAAGCCCATCTGAATCTGAAAAGGCGCATTAATTAAAAACATCAACTAAATTTATTCATTTTATCATCTTTACGACAATACAAGTAGCTTGATGGACATCGCAAACTTGGCTTCTTTATTTTAGATTTCATCTCTGGGATTAAAAACCTAACATGGTTTTCGGAGTATTTATTTGCCAGTGAATTGGCTAAGTTTATTTAATTCCCTTTTTTCTGGTATTCAGTACAAACTTTATTTAAAAAAAAAAGATTTTATTGATAATTTATAAGCAGTTAGTATTCTTTGATAAGGAGCTCTTAGGCTTTCGCTCCATCAGATGTAGAGCTTTATACAAATTTACAATACCAACCTTGTTATTGTGACGTGGATCTATAAATAGATTTTGCATAGAAACCTCACGAATCGATCTTACCTACTATGCGATTACGTTATTAACAGTACTTGTGAAAGATAATGTAATAAATACACACCTACATAAGTAATGGGATATAGTGACAAGTAGAAAGTTAGGCATTTCTAGCACATACTAGTAATTTGATATCTTAATTTTAAATTTGACACAAACTATAACTTTAAATAATTTAAATAGACTAACCATTTAATATAACATTCAATATATAATATAAAGTTTGTAAATGCATGTATTTAAGTTGGAAAATAAAGGCAATTTTTATGTATTTAATTAATTTAGTACTAGTAGTTTTGGTGAAAGATTTGAAAAATAGAAAATAGGAAATTATTTCATCAATAATGATAAAATATATTAATTAAATAAGTTTGTGTTGTAATCAGATTCACAAAAAATTGCGTACGTGCCGATGAGAAATTAAATTATTTATTGTAATCAAATTTCAAGGCTTCAATGATAATAAAGTAATCAAATGATAGTAAAAAAACTCTTATCACAACAGAAATTCGTTGTTATAATATCAACATTAATTTTACTACAATAATAATATGAGTAAGATATGAATACTATTATGATAGCATTGCAGGAAGAATTCGCCACAAGTTTAGATAAACAACAACAGGTTAGGTACTCCAGAATCCCACTTCTGGGATTCGGGGATTTTTTGTTTAGTTTTAGGAGAGAGTAATTATAATAATAGTTTGCGCTAGTGAAAATATTTTTATTCTAAATTAAAATTTACTCCAAAATTAAGTACCCTTTTTCAATGAATAAACTCAAGCGTCCAAACTGAGCGTTTGTACACCCGGTACATGAAGGTCAGCCCTTACGTGGTTACAGGTTGAGTAGACCTCTTTAGTAGAGTACTAAAGAGGCATAATATTCGTATTCATAATGTATTTTAAACAGGTTGTAATACGTTGTAGTAATCATACAAGTACTAGAGTTATACAAGACTTATCAATATGAAAAAAACTGGTTAAAAAAATATTTTAGATTTTTAAACTAGTTTTATTCCTAATTCATAAGTCTGATTGGTACCATAATAATTATAAATATTCCTAGAGTTATTCCTTAGACGGTTTTTTTTTCGATATTCTTTACCGTTTATGATTTATGACGAAAAAGCTTTAAAATTAAGATTATGCCCTTGCCATCTTTAAATAAATATTTAAATAATAACAAAGAACGAATGACATTAACAACAGAATAAGTGATAGGTTTTAGATATAACCTTCCAATTTGAAGAATAGAGCTGATTTACCTATATGTACCTATATATTTTATATAATTACTAGCTGACCCTGCAAACGTAGTTTTGCCTTATCACTTAAAGGTATGGAAAATAAATAGTAACCGATTCTCAGACCTACTGAATACGCATATAAAATTTGGTAAAAATCGGATCGTTTCGGAGGAGTACGGTAACAAATAGATATTGTGACATGAAAATTTTATGTATTAGATTATGATCCCTGTAACATCTGTTTAATGGTGCTCTATACTGTGAAGAAATTATTTTAATTCGATGTATTTGATAAATAAGCTGTAATTTTTCTAAAAAAATATAAACATCGTAGCAAAAAACACCGTAGCCTCGTAGCTCGTAGAAAGTTACGTTTTACGTTCGAGGCACTCTAAGTACATTCATATTATTTAATTCTTACTTATTTTAAAATAGAAATCACTTACCTATACTATATCACAGCAACTTTAGTCCAGTATCTAGTTTCTTTTGTCTACTGTTTCTAGAAACTATACAGAACATAATATGCCTAATAGAGGTACCTAATATAATCAAGACTGTTACTAAAATTGTACAATTTACTTTGCAGAACCTACCTAAATTATTTAGTCATTTTTGCTTTTCAAATTGTCATTCACAAAAAGTGTCTTGTTTGTAGTCGATACAAGCTGCTAGGTAACGCGCCGCCTTCAGAATTCAATAGATTCTATCGCGGTATCTATTTACATAGTTCGTGACGGATCGTAGACCGCACACAACCAAATCAGGGGAACTATTCTCAGTACATATACATATACACAATACATATATACTTGCCTGTTAAATACTACAGTTTATATAATATATTAGAATACTATACCTAACTAACATGGTCCAGATCCAACTATAAAAAGTTTTCAGTAGTTGCTCTTTCCAATAAGATATTAAAAATAATCTTGAGTGATTCATATACTTCAATATCATAACGTTCACACAAATAATTAATATTATAAGATACTACCTAACTACCTTTATATTGCATCGTTATTTACATCCAAAACAGTTCTCACATAGGTACTACAATTCTAACCCTTTCGTAAAGTTGTCGGTTTCACTCACGGTTAGACACGACTCATGTAGCTGAGGTCGCAAAAAATAAATAAACGATGTCGATAACACACAAATAAACAAACTGACAGAAAGAAATATTTAGGACCACATCACCCTTTAACCAGCAAAACACTGGAAACTGCATCATCATCAAGGGTCTTCTTGAAAAAACATCTATGACTGAGACACCTGTCGACTAAACTGATTAGATAAGATATCCTTATAGATCAGGTTGTTCCTCCGTCTCACCTGTGTTTGAACCCCGGAGTCCCGGCCGTGGGGTATCGACATTTTGTCAGCGGCGGCGCCGGCCGCGCCCCGGCGCTCGCACCATCCAACAACCCGCGACCAACCCGCCCCGTCCCCCACACAAACAAGAAAAACACTTTTCCGACAACCACCAGTCAGTACGGGTAACTAATCACAATAACAAAAGAGAGACAAAAGATGTTCCTCAACACTCCAAATTCAAATCCATGGGGTTTTTAAGTCAGCACATTGGAACTAGTGATGTACGGTGTATGGAAAACAATCCGTCGAGTCGTGTGCGGTGCGCGTGCGCGTAACGAGTGACGTGCGCTCATTAGCAGCGCGAGCGTGCGACTGACAAGCGGCAATGGCTGATGGCGGCCCCTCAACCCGCGCCCGCTACGATCAGGCGCACGGGGTCGCTCGCAGCCTCCGGACTTTCCTGCGAACCTACGGGAGCCGGCTCCTTGCGCCTGGATTGGGGTTGCCATTTGGAGACTTGCCGTATTATGGAAACCTTTCTCCGGGCAGAGGAAAATCTTTCTACAGATATCATAAAGCAATTTTAAAACTCACACATCTGATATAAATTCATTATTAACATATCAGAGTCAAAGGTATTCATGAAGATTTTTGTTGTACTTAAGGCCTATTCTAAATATGACCTTGACGGTTTCAAAAGATAAGATTTCTTGCGGTGGCGTATCAGGTCATAAAAGAATATGTTCAAAATAATGTGAAACCAGAGCCCAATGAAAAAATAATGTTAAGATGTATAGAGTACGGCTTCTGTAAATAAAAATAAAAATGTATTATGAATATCTCAGCTGATATAATTGAGGTAAACTAAAAACTACCACTGGCAGCCCCTACGTCCCGTGTTCCCGACACGTGGTGGGCGTAGTGCAGATATCGAGCGCGCGTACACATGCGCACTACCGCCTTCACTACTCTACTCTACTTACTCTACCACACGCTGCCTTACCATCATAGTTTAAACCTTACTTTACCTTTCTCTCACTCTATTAACTAACTGAAGAAAGAGAGATCGTAAAAGTAAGGTTAAAAACGTAATATTTTGACAACGTGTAGTATGCTCTACGCATGGCTCATTCATCTACCCACTGCACCTGAGCAAATATTATGGGATGACGACAAAAGCCCGTTGTTTCGACTCGGACAATTATCATCAATTCAGCTTGTTTGAACTTCGCTGCCCGACCGAAGACTGGTGTTCCGCTACAAATTTCCTTTGTGGAAACGTAAACAACGGGATGGCTGAAAACAACGTGAAACTGAAAACTGATGGCTCCCATTAGCCTTGCTCGAGTTAATAATTCAAAATTGGAAAACCAACTTTAAAAATATTTAACCATTTTCAATAAAAACATTAAATGGGTCCAAGCAGGAAGTAAGAATATCCTTTCCAATATAATAAATTGATTTTGAATTTGAATATAAGAAACGAATTGGTAAAAAAAACGAAAAGTTAGTAAATTGGGAAGTTAAGAGGTGACAGTCGGTCAAACGAAAGATTTTTCACATACTTTAAGAATTAATTATGAAACTCGCAGATTTAGGTATATATTTTTGTTTAACTTTTGCTTTTATTGTATTTTATTTACTATATTTTATCTATTATGACCTATTGAAGTTCTGCGACCAGTAGACCTCGTGTAATTAATTTCCAGGACCATCTTTTGTAATTACCGGAACTCATCAATTTTTCTTCATATTCATAAAACAATGTATGCTTGCATTATACGAGTATTAAACAAGATAAACCATTTATTGATAATTATTAAATTATACGTCAAAAAATAAAAAATGACAATATGTAATACAATCAATTTCTAATTAATGTCAATATTAATAAAAACAATTACATGTCAACACATTATTAAAATAAATATTTTTTTATCGATATTAAAAAATTCGTCCACAGAATAGAGTGTTCTTTGAACGAGCCAGTTCTTGAGCTTATTAACGATAGGGTATAATGTAGCCTATCAGCAGGTACCTAGGCTAGGCAGGTATGCGACTAAAAAACCTTAAAAGACAAAAATTATCAGATATTGTCATAAAAAATAATTTGTTAGGTACTGATATTTTTTCTATTAAGGTTTTTAGTCTCATAACAGCGTGTAGCGCCTGTAGCTCGGCTAATTAATCTGACGCGATCATCGAGATTATGCAACGGTCGATACGGACGGTTTTTGGATGGGACACCCAGCACAAGGTTATCGTTTACAAAAAAGATGCATTTTCATCTGGGTGCTACCGTGGGTCGCATGACATTGTACGCCCCTGCTTTTTAGTCTTAGTATTAGTTTAAGCAGCCGTTAAGGTGAAGAGAAGGGCAAAATATTGATTTTACAGTTTTTCGCTATAAATCGTTAACGGTAAAAAATATATAAAAATAGACACCAGAGCTTGGCCACTTAGCTCAAACGAAGAAGAAGTGTTTTAAGAGCTTATCTTCTCCACTTTTTTGTTCTTTGAAAACGCTGTCATTCGATGCATTCGTATTATACTGTGGCAAACAGTTATATACTTTCGGCCCTTTTATTTTATCTATCTGTCAAATATGTATCAGTATAGCAGCATATATTGTAGCCCCACTTTTTTGTGGGAACCATCCCCTGAACAAAACGACGATTACTAAAAAAAAATATATCGTGTTATACTCGTATCTTCGTTCGCTTCGTGCATTTCATCAAAAAGTCCTATACATCATTATAAACAAGCAGACTTTTTACGCTATTTTATTATGAAGGAAAATACTCAGTCTTAACATTTTCATGTTAAGGCTAAGCAACGGACACTTCATTTGTTCCTCATATTTAATCTCACTCTAAAGTAAAAGACCTTAAGTATATACAAGCAGACTTTTAACTCGTTCAAGTTTTATCAAGACACCGGCCGGCTTCGACATCCAATCTCAAAGTTTTTATGACACGGAACTAAACATGGCGAGGTAAGTAATCTAAATACGAACTCAACTAACAAGAGTTTACAACTCACTCTGGAGAGCTTAACTCAATTACTGAAGTTTAGGTAGGCAGGTGCCTTTGGGAAATGGGTCGTTAACGTGATAATTTTAATGGAAAAATTAGCAAAGACCAAATCAGATTAAGTGACGAATTTTCTTTTTTGACGACCTCGTTGGCTTAAAGGTTATCATGCCGGTCTGCTAATCAGAAGGTTCCGGGTTCGATTCCCGGTCCGGTCAACATCTTTGTGCTTAACTAAATTTGTTGGCTGTGGGTCAGGGTTTTAAATATGTATTTATATATAATATGTATGTATGTATATGAAGTATATCAGTTGTGTTAGCAACCATAATACGAGCTAGAAATGGTTCAGTATGGGGCTAACCAGCCGCGTGTAAAAAAAAAATGTTAAAATGTTAAATGTTCTTTGATACCAAAATGCCTAACCGGGCTACTCAGTTAGGTTTTATTATTATATTTTTCCCACTTTAAATTTCGCCATTTGACGGGCGAATAACCACACGAAGTAGTGACGCTCTGGCTTAGGGTGGAGCATGCCGAGTCTGGAGTAACTGGGTCTCAAGAAGACTTGGGTGCTTGTCAACCGATTTTTCAACTTGAGGCATTTTCTAGTGCTCGCCTGGTGATGTGGTTTCAATTCCAGGCGATCAGTAAAAAGTGCCCTACCACGATGCAAAACTAATAAAATCTAAATAGATATATAATTAATAATATAAGGTACTAGCTTGTTAGTCAAAGAAGATTGCTTTACAAAATAACTTCCATCTATTTCAAGTCTGACTTCAAAATTATTTATTTTATAAGTGTAATTTCAAATTCCCTCGCAGGAAATCAGAATAGCGCGAGAAGTAGCTAACTAACGACCAACCAAAAGTTGAAACCGGTCTGGCCTAGTGCATAGGTATTCGAGACAAGTAGCCTAACTAATGTATCTAGGTCCAAGAACGTCTGTTCCATCTTTGTGTTGCAAATTTTGAAAGGGTGCGCAGGAGTGGAAGGGCGTAGGCGGCCGAGGTTACCGCTTTTAGGAGCAGATTTAGGATTATATAAAGAGGGGCTAGCGTTGTTTCCTGTAGCAGATAAAATATCCAGCATAAGGAAGTACAGAAAACCTTTGATATATTGTATTATACGAAAAAAAAAGCGTTTAAGACGGGCGGAAATACTGCAAAAATAGGAATAAAAAAGTAAAGAAAAATAAGCTCTTATGAGACTTATTCTTCTTCTCCGTATGAGCTAAGAGGCCAAGTTCTGGTGTCGTGAACTTACAAGGCACCCGAAAGCCTCTGACTTGGCTTAACGGCTGCTTGTACTAATACTAAGACAGCTGGGGTCTACAATTTAACGTGTCAGTCGACCCACGGTAGCACCCAGGTAAATATGCACCTTTTTTGTAAACGAAAACCTTGTGCTGTGTGTCCCATCCAAAGACCGTCCGTATTGACCGTAGCTTAACCTCGATGATCGCGACAGGTCACCTTAATTAGCCGAGCTACAGGTACTACACGCTGTTATGGGACTAAAAAACCTTAATAGAAAAAATATGAGTACGTAATTAATTATTTACTATGGCAATATCTCATATCTAGCCTTGCTAGACTAGTCATATTTTTTATTTTAGGGTTTTTTAGTCTCATTCCTGCCTAGCCTAGTACCCGCTGGTACTAAACTACATGATACCCTATCGTTCCCTGAGTACGTGCCCACTCGCCCACTTTTCCTTTCCTTAGCGTTCACCGTTCCATATTACGTCAGCGCGGTTTACTAGATCGTGGTGTCCTTAGGCTCTAAATCTTGCTTGGATTTCATGAATGAACTTAGGAAGTTATACCTTGCGTAGGCGCAGGTTGGTTTAGTCGTAGAGTCGAACCTACTACATGTTATCTCAATCGCAGCAATTTAACAGTGAAAAGAAAAAACTGAGTATTAGACAATTACTCTCTTTCTGAATTAACTATAAGGCTTGTCTAAATTAGTTCATGATCACAAAATACGATCAATTATAAACTTACATTCCAAGTTAATTTGACAGCGTTTGCATAGAAAAAAATACCAAACTACAAAACCCGACGACCTCCGTTTCGTCACAAAGTTGAAATTTTCCCTGGATTTTGTTACTTTTTTTTGTTACAAACCTCACGGAGCCCGAGACCTTTCCAACGAATGCAAACCGTGGTAATCGGTTCGTGCGTTCTGGAGTTATAGCGTCAGGAAGGAAAACCCGACTTTTTCTTATATTATTTATTCCTCCGTTTATTTCCTTTATGGTCTAAGATCCGAGCCTACGTCGACCTTCACCGACGTCATAATTGAATAAAATTAATTTCATAATAAATTTATCATCTTAGAAAATATATTAAAAAAGGGTTATTAAAATCATATTTCAAAAACTTTTAAAAATATTCTGTCCAGGATTTTTTAGGCAACCCATTTTTAATACATTTTCTAATATACTAAATTTATTATGAAAATTATTTTATTCAATTATCACGTCGATACGGTGAAGGTCGATATAGGCAAGGATCTTCTACTATTATCTATGAATCGTGTTTGTCAGGTCTACTCTTCAGAGAACTACAAGTTTGAAAAAGGAAAACATGACGTGCATTTTTATGTTTACTCCATACAGTTTGCGTAACCAAATGAGTTAGCGACACTCTGGATTAAGGTGGAGCATACCTAGTTTGTAATAACTAGCTCTTAGGAGGCTGCCGGTACAGTGTTATGTGCTTATAGTACGTAAGACAGGATCCACTGCCCTTTAAACAAACGTCTCAGTATGAAATTTCCTAAGACCTATACAAAAGATTTAGTGCTTTAGGCTTCTATGTAGATACCTAACGTGGGAGGCATTCATGAATGGACGTAGGTGTTGCGCAAGTGACAGCTGTACCCTTTAGCACAAACACTGCAGGACCAGCAAGTACATTGTATTATAGGTTAGTACTTAGGTATTAAACCATTATTATTATTAAAAGCCTGTTTGATCCCATTGTTGGGCAAAGGCCTCCCTACTCTCTTTCAATTTGTCTCTATCTAGCGCTGTTGTGGACCAATCCTCCTGGTGTATGTCAAGCTCGTCCCTCCATCGCTTTTTTGCTCTGCCGCGAGGTCTTGTATTGGCCGGCGTCCATTCGGTAGCAATTATTATATTATACCATAGACTAATAAATATAATAAACGCTCAACCTCATCTTGAAAATCGTTCTTGTATCATTTGATTTGACACGAAGTACGAGTTACGTTTATTTCTATTCTCTACTAAATAAAAACACTCGTTAAAATCTACTTTGTGAATGCATCATGTTTGTAACACCTATTATGAATCATCGGCAAAAATGTTGTACAGTTAGCAATACGATATTAGACCTAGGTATAAATTATGCCAATTGATTGATTTTATAATTTTTGAACGTATGTATGGTGCACAATTTTGTTTTTCAATTATTAGGGTTCCGTATCTAAAAGGTAAAAACGGGACCCTATTACTAAGCCTCCGCTGTATGTCTGTCTGTCACTCGGATGTATCCCAGGGACAAATTTGAGAACAAATATTAAAAAATAAATAAAAAAATGGTTGTGATTTTTTCGAATTTTTTGGTTATATATCAGTAACGGTAACATGTAGATGCTGAAAATTGACACAGAATATATAAATGTAAAATTATTAATAATACGAGTAGTATGGAACTCTTCATGCGCGAGACCTACTCGCACTTGGCCAATTATTATACTTGATTAAGTAATGTCCTTATTTATGAATTCCAATTTTTTTGACCACACCATGAAAAAAGTCTAATGTGACATTTATATTAGACACTGCCTGTAAACTCGCGACACCAGTGGTAAGCTACTAAGCTCAAGCGACGAAGAAAATAAAGTCTAGGTACTTACCTGAACACCATCCATTCGACCGTCGTACACCGTCCACCTTCCATAAGTTGTCATTATCACAATGTTGGTAATAGGTATATTTATAAATATAGGTAGGCATATAATATGCAAGTCGCTGTACAACACTATTTATCCACTAACACAATACCCAGGTCTTACACGCGTTTCGTATTACGACCTATTTCCATCACTATTTCGTCACAGTTCCAGCAACAACTACTTACTATTGAGTAACAGTTCCGGTCAGCACGAAATGTTGATGTTACAAAAAAGTTTTTAATACAAATTAACGCACCAGAAAAGGTTAAACTACTTTACAAAAAAAAGTGGATTTTCATTTTAATCTAGCTAATTAAATGATTAAAGTGACCGCGAAATATTTTTTGCGTATCTACAAAAAAATATGGCACTAAATTCCTTTCTATGCGCGTAAAATTTCACATTCAGCACTTGAAAAGTCAGATTGATTGCGAGTCAGTACTAATTAACGCGTCAGAAAAGGTTAAACTACTTTACATAAAATGGTATAATTTTAATTTAGCTAATTAAATAATTAAAGTGACCGCGAAATATTCTTTGCGTATCTACGGTAAAATATAGCACTAAATGCCTTTCGATGTGCGTAAAATTTCACATTCAGCACTTGAGAAGTCCGATTGAATGCGAGTCAAGACTGGCAATGTGACACCGCAATGCAAACAAGCTGTTTAGAGCACTTTAGAGTCGGTTAGAGCTTGATTAGCGAGACGTAAGCGAATCGCTTGCCGCTGCCTCTCTTTGTGTATATCGACACAGTGCTTTGGTTTTCAGACTAGCTATGATTAAAAGTTGATGTCCTCTCGCTTACATGACCCTTATAAGTATGATTAAGAGGAAGCAACTTTCAAAAGTTTTCTTTATTGACTCGATTTATCGTAGTAAATATTATCGTAAAAAAATAAGTTTAATATAAGTAGAGTTAAAACCGCCCAAAGGCCTCTAGTGACAAAACGTCTAGATGAGATCTAAAATATAATAAATATTTATTTCGACTATCATATATTTCGGCCATATACATTACATTATTATACATACTAAACCTCCTTGATTTCGACCTGTTCGATCTTAATTGAGTAAACTGTATGAAAACTTTTACAATTAAGAAAACCATCTTTCATCCACGACGCCACTCACTGGGAACAACTCCTTGCGTCTGCAGCCGGTTGGGTGGGCAACGCACATCGACGTGGCTTTCAACGTGTGTATGAACCAAAGCTTCTTTTTTTTTGTAAATAAATAGTTTAGAACAGTTATTCCTATATTTTCGCGTAGAAAACGGTCACACTTACTTATTATTAAAATTTGGCATGAGTCCAACAGTTTCGGTGCTTTCCGAGCACTATCATCATCATCAGTTATTCCTGTGCCTACGAGTAACAGTTTTAGCACTGATAGTGAAGCGGTAAAATGGATTCTACGGCGCGTAATGATGGTAGATACGTGCGGGCTGACTCCCATACGCTTTTCGAAAAACTGCCCTTCAGTCCATGACTCGCGGACTCCAGGTATTCATTTGATTCATCCAGACTCAGGCAATTTCTGTGCAACTTTGTTAATCGAGTAGGACAACGTAGCATAAAAAGGGCACGAGTTAAAAGCTTTGCAACTGCATTACACGTCTATCAATATTGTCACTGATTGTGTTTGAAAGTCACACTGATTGTTGTGATTGAGGGAATGGACCTTGCCGCCCAGTTGACTGTGTTGGCCTGCGTGCAATCCATGTATGGAACGCTACAACTACCTACTATGTAGAGTATGCAAAAATTACTGTGGGAAAGTAAAAGTTTAAACTGCGTGCCCCCCGGTGTTACCCGCCTTTATCCGGGAAGTAGCCTATGTGTTAGTCCTAGGTCTAACCTGTCGTCATAGTACGTCTGAGCGTGAAGAAGTATTAAAGATACACACTCACTCGCTTACATACAAACTTTCGCACTAATAATATTAGCAGGATAATTTTGTATGTTGACAAAGTTGCTATCTAGCTGTTGCTGTTAGATTTTAAGTTAGAAGAAAACGAATTTGTATAATTATATATACATCCAATGAGCTCTAATTTACTAGGTAATCGGGTCCCATTTATAAAAAAAAGTGCCTATGCATATTGAGCTATTGTACTGGCGTGCTCCCAGATATTTTATAAATATTTGATTAGTGACGATCAAGGTTGAAAACCTCCAAAGAGGTATATGACACATCTAAGTCCTTATCAGCAATCGTCAGCTTTAAAATCATCACACCATGTAAGTACATAGGAACAATCGCGAAGATTATATATAATACTAGAGGTTGCCCGCGGCTCCGCCCGCGTTTAGGTTGCTTTTCGCGTAACCTGTGGAAAAATTATATTGTATCTCCCGTACCAATTTTATATAAACATTACATTGCTATGAATTCAGAAGTATTTAATTTCAAAAACAAAAAACTTTCCCTTTGAACTTTAAACCACAATGGCATACCATAATGCACTCCTGGCAAGAATAATTATCCGAAGAAAAAGCTTTTACACAATTGTACTGAAATGGAGAAACAGTTATTCCATTCGAGTAGTTTTATCTTCTACTTACTGTCAATTTGAGCGTAAATTATAGTAGGAAAAGATAGATACCAAAGACAAAAGTTTAGCCGTGAGCGCTGTGACCTAAAAGCAGTCAAATGTTCGATTCAATTCCTAGATTCGCGGCCTAGAATACCAACTTATTCTTAGAATAGATTATGTTCTAAATAAATCTAGTAAGAAGATTGATCAAGAACTTACTGCAAAGAAAAATCATAGGTACTTTACGTTTCGCGGTTTCCGTGGTGTGTAGGTTTATTATCCGACTGTAACTTTTAGTTTTTTCAGTAGTATTGGTAATGGTAGTACAAGGAAGAAGAGCAAGAGGCCGACCGAAGAAGACATGGATGGTGTGGACGCGCCTAATGAAGACATGAGAGAGAAAGGAGTGTGTAGGAATAACAGCTGATAGAGGAGAGAGGAAAAAGTAAATTTGCTGTGACGACCCGGATAAGGCAAGGAAAAAGAAGAAGAGTAGCATTGGTAATAACGTCGCTATGGCCCAGCTACAACATGTATTGGTGTCAATACACCAGTGGCCATTATTATTGGCAGTGGCTACTGTATAAAATACCAGACTTGAAGAGCTGAATAGTAGTTTACCATAAGTCGGCTGCAGTGCCAGATAAGCCGCACATTATAGCTTAGTCCATAAACTATCCGTAATGGCCGATCGCACTGAGAACAATGAACCGATACCATGCGCTTTGTACTAAGTATGGATATTAACGTAGTTTAGATGAAAATATAAATGACTATAGTATTGACTGAATAGATACTTACATATATAGACATTCCGCTAGTAGTATGCACGTTTTGTGCCCATCTGATCTATCTACCAATTTCATTTTTTTTTTCTAACACAATATACAAAGAGCATCCCCGTTTAACGGTGTACAAACAGACATACATGCAAATACATAGAAACAAATGTAGTGCCAATTTGCAATCATAAATATATCTAACTAAAACCGAAGATAATGCATGTAATGTATATAGTAATAATAGACGAACTCGTTGGCGTAATGTTTACCATGCCGGATTGCCAATTAGAAGGTTTCGGGTTTGAACCGGGCACGGCCAACATCTTTGTGCTGAACTAAATTTGTTGGCTGTCAGTCTGATTGTTAAATATGTATGTATATGTAGTATACCAGTTTTGTTAGCAACCATAATACAAACTAGAAATGGTTTGGTACAGGGCTAACCAACCATGTGTGAGATGTGTAAAAAAAATAGGACAATCGTTAAATAAAACAAAAGCTTATGATTCTGGTGGGTTCGTTTATTAGAGAATATTCAAGTCAAGTAGTAGAGTAGTAGTGCGCAAGTTATCGGTTACTGCGTCGACTCATGCGCAGGTTGCGCTCGATCTCATACTGGCGTAGATCTGCTCGCTCCAGGAAGTCACGCCGTTCTAGGAAACTGGAAGAAAAAAAAAATCCGTAAGATTTCTTCAGCATAGACAATTAATAAACACTTGTCCCTAAACTTAATACTAACAAAATTTGGCCAAAAATAGCAAATCATAAGTATTTTTTTTTGTATGGGAGCTATATTATCCTAATTTCGTAACTATTTAAAAATTTAATTGTAGAAATTGGTTCGCGATTGAGGGTTAGGGGGGGTGATTCCCGAGCTGGGTGGTTTTAGACACAGCAAGTGTCGATAGCCATTCAGCGCGGGAACGCGGCCGCTATAATGGGCACATTTGGACAGGGAGCTTTTCGGGGTTGCATTTTTGACAATGTGTAGGCTTACGTTTTGACTTGGGTTCAACCAATGTATTTAAATTAGTTAGATTTAGTAAAAAGTATATTTTTAATATTGCGTTCACCGGTTGTCGTTATGAAGATATAGGAAAAGAATGCATAGATACATCTGTTGTATGAGGGAACCTATATAACATTTCTTTTCGCCTAAAATATTTTTTTTATTATGTTTGTTGTTACATCGGCAACAGAACTACATCATCTGTGTCATGTCTGTCTAGGCAAACATGATTCTTGGTACATAGATTGGTAGCAGACAGCAAAGTATAAGTAATAGGATGTATGGAACCCTAATAACAGATAAGTTTTCACTTGTTGTTTAAACCTAGGCAAAACATGCAGAAATTTGTAGTTGTAGTGAGTAGTCACTTAAACACTGGATTATGGTGTAGATAGATGTTGAAAAGATGTGAAAGAAAAATTTTTTTTTCAAGTTCTATTATTATTATATCTACAGAAGTGTGTCATCCGCCAACCCCCATTTAGCCAGTGTGGTGGATTATGGCCCATATTTCTCTGCTAGTGAGAGATGGGCCTGAGTTCCAGCAGTGGAAACATATAAGGGGCTGCTAATGCTAAACTTCATTTTTATTATAGGTACTCTTCATGCAATACATTCATCAGGCCGTAATTCTTTCTGGTTTGTTTGGTGGCCTCACAGTGCTGTAGCGCGTGTTCTACCGTTTCATTTTCCTCCAGACAGCCCCAACATAGAGGGCTGTCCGTCGTGCTACTGCACTGTGAGGCCACCAAAACAAACCAGAAAGAGTTACGGCCTGATGATAGCAGCTCAAGATGAAAGTTCGCCTTCCATTGCTAATCTTCAGACAAACAGACCATCTGATCGCAACAGGGGTGGAACAGGTATGCCAGCGACCCAGGGCTGTGCTCCGTTATTTCAAGGAGCTTGGTTGGCTTGGGTAGGCTGGTAAGGGGGGAATGCACAATCCACCCCTAGCGGGATGTCAGTGCAGGTCTCATCACCACCACTTCAAATTAGAAAAAAATAGAATTAGATGCAATACATTCATTAAAACTTACCCTTCTTTCCCCTTGTTATGGTTCTGTATCTCCTCCTCGATTCCCTCTTCCTTCTTGAGTGTGGTCCAGTCCAGCTTGGACTTCTCCAATATGGATAGCTTGTTCTTCTTATTGAGAGCGCCCAGAACGCCAGAGATACCTCCCGCCGCTGGTTTAGATGGGACTTTTGATACTGGAATATAAGAGATTAAAGTATTAATACATATAAATACTATTTTTATTTTTATCGAAATCAATGTGGTGCAAATCCAATCTAATTATCTGTTAACTTTTGCAAAGGGTACTAAAAAACATTTTTTTTTTTAATTTCACACACGGCTGGTTAACTCCATACTGAACCATTTCTAGTTTGTGTTATGATAGCTAACACAACTGATATACTACATATAGTACATACATATTTTATATAGATACATATTTAACACCCAGACCCACAGCCAACAAATTTAGTTAAGCACAAAGATGTTAGCCGGGCCGGGAATCGAACACGGAACCTTCTGATTGGGATTCCGGCATGGTAACCTTTACGCCAACGAGATCGTCATAGCTCTTTTAATTGAGACAAAGATATGTATATTATATATTAAACAAATATGTGCAGCCAGCATCATAAAACAAAAACATATATTTTTATATCCAATATCTTTGTCCAATAGGTGGATAAAATAAATACATTATCAAATATGTTAATATACTAACTAGTACACACACATGTATTCGCGTAGAAATCGGTCACACTTACATTATTACTAAAAGTTGGATGAGTCCAACAGTTTGGATCACAGATTTTGCTCAGAAAGCACAGAAACTGTTGGTATTCCAACTTTTGATAATAATGTAAATGTGATCGTTTTCTACGCAGATATATTAAGATGCCTTATGTGAACAGTTTACAATGTTTAGTACACACATAGTAACTGTTCGTCAAATATTCTTTTACAAGTATCATGTGAAGTGCCACTATTAAAGGTATAATTACCTGAAGCAGGTTTTTCAGCAGTTTTAATCCTTTCTTTGATAACATTATCCTCAACCACAATTGTTTCTCCTGCAAACTCAAATATTTTCTTCTCTTTTTCTTTTGCATCATCTACTTTATCTTTTGTCTCAGTCTTGCTAGGTAGAGATGTTGTGTTTACGGATTTTGGAGCTACTGAGGTAGATTCTTTACTAGTTGTAGTAGTATTTTCTTTAGGTTTGGGTTTCGTATCTGTGCCATCTAAGAACATCGCCCATAAATCGTCCTCTTTCTTCTTCTGCTCTTCTGGATCTATTTCTTCTTCCTTCTCAATTTCTTCAGGTTCTGATTCTTTAACTGGGGCATTTTTTTTCATGTTTTTAGTTTTTCTCTTCTTTTTCCCTTTACTGTCTTCTGCTATTTTTCTTTTCTTAGCTTCTTTTTGTTCTACTTCATTCTCATATTGTTGTTCTGTCTCATCATCTGCTGATTCTTCTTCTGACAGCTTTGCTGGATTTTCTTCTGGTACATAATCATCATCACTTTCACTTTCTGAAGACATCTGAAAATTCATAAAATAGTAAATCATGTTTATCTTATTTACCATATTTGTTCTTATATAAAATAGCATAAATACAGACCTTTAAGTTCAATTTAGGATGAATGCTGAATTAAAATAAACTACTTTGACTTAAAGTATATTAAATGTATGAAGTCAGAACTATTAATATTACACATTTACTTAAACAATAATTTATTAATCAAATTCGTACATGTTGCTAATACACATAAATAGGTATAATTATGCAGGTGTTTTCTTATTTCTGTTCCTATTTTTAACATTGGACACTTCATAAAAGTTGCTTCCAGTTTTAGTACGACGTTGAGCTCGTTCAATAGCCCTTCGCTGTTTAGCAGTAATTTTCTTCTTTCCAATAGTTTTGACAACTTCACCAGTTGCCTTTCGTTTCCTGCTTTTCTGATTTACTTCTTCTACAATAAATTCTCCACTGGCAGCTTCTAATTTCTTTTTTTCTTTCAGTTCTTTGACAGTCTCAGGATCATTGGTCAAATAATCTTCAACATCACTACATTGGTTTTCATCATCACTGTAGAAACTGCTGATATCTGAAGAGTCTCCATCATCATTTTCTGTTTTAGGCTTAGATTCTTCATCATCACTTCCATCATCAATGCCTTTAAGTTCCTCTGGGATTTCAAATGCTTCCAGTGGCTTGTTATCTTCTTCATTATCGAACTGTAGTCCAACTCTAATTTTGGCAAAGTCTTGAGCTATCATAAGCTGGTTTATGTTCACTATTGGCTTCTCTGTATCATCTTTATCAAGCTCAGGAGCAGGTTCTGCAATGGCTGTGTTTTCTTTCTGTTTAATTTCTTCTGGAACAGTTTCAGTAGCTTTCTCTGGCTCTGCTTTCTGTTGCTTTGACAATGGAACTTCAAATCCTTCAGGAGCTACATAGAATGGAAGTTTTCCTCTCTGCCAGTCATTAAGTACCATTCTGGCTACTTGATTTATATCAGGCTCACCTTTTTTAAGTAATTTTCCAGTCCTAGCAGCCATTTTCTCAAGAAACTCTGTAGCTGTCTCCCAACCATCAACTTTGTATGTCTTGATCATGTATTCTTTCCTAACTCTTTTGATTACTTCTTCTATGTAGTCTTCAGGATTTTGAACAAGTTCAACTCTGACAACTCCCTTCAAAACTTTTTCTGTATCAGTTTCTGCTGAAGGGTATACCACTCCGGGGCAATCAATCAGAAATATTCTTCTCATTAGAGTGATGTATTGCCATACCTTTGTCTCACCAGCAATAGGTGCTACTTTACACACTTTTTTCGACCTTAGAGTATTGATGACCGAAGATTTACCTGTATTTGGGTACCCAATTAATCCAACACTGATTTGCTTCTTATCTATATGCAGTTTTGCAAACTGTCTCAGCAAGTTTATTAGCGATCCTTTACCAAACGGGTGAGTAAGTGATGCATGAAAGGCAATTGTGGGATACTCTGCACTAAGAATGGCAACCCACCTTTGTGTTACCCAGTTTGGAACTAGATCTACTTTGTTAAGTATGAAAATTAGGTGTTTGTGTCGTTTTTCTTCTCTTAGGAATTTTTCAACATAAGGACTCCTGGTACCCATTGGATCACGAGCATCAAGTACTTGCAACAATACATCAGAGGAGTCAATTACTTTGTATAGCTCATTCCAAATTCTCTTACTCATTCCAGCACCAAACACCCAGTCTCTCTGTCCTTGTCTCACACCTTCATCATCTCTGACCCGGTCTACATCTTTGGCCTCATCATATTTACCGGCACTCTCTTCAGCAGCTTTGGACAGTGTATCAATATCACCAAATTTTAAGTTGACTCGCTTCCTTTGTTTCTTAGGCCCAAATGTTTTGTCAAAGCCCTCTGTATCTAACAAATGCACTCGGGCATTTTTAGCTTTCTCATTCAACAGTGTTATCGGTAAATTTGTTGGTTTCATGATGACCTGGTATGGATTTTTGACAGCCGCTCCAAACTCATCTTGGAACTTTTGAAGAGCGCTTTGTGAGATGACGCGAGAGTTTCCGAACCATTTTTGATTGGGTTCCACTCTCGCAACCGTACCTGATGGCAATCTACCTTGGAAAGGGGCAGGCGTGAGAATTTTACCAGTTTTATCTCTTTTTGCCTTGAAGTTTCTGTACATCTGCAGCCTTTTGATAGTGCCTTTCGTCCTGGGGTTTCCGACACCTTTCAGACCTTCCGTGGAACGATCAGGGTTCATAGAATGCCCAGATTTGTTAAACCCTTGTTTCCGGGGGGCACCCGGAGTAGATCGCACTTTTCCCATGTTTTGTTTGTTTAATATAACACTTCTACAGTTTTAAATAGTTTCTTCCCACAAATAATCATGTGGTGCTATACACAATGGAGGTTATGTTACGCTCGCGCAATCTTTTGTACATAAACGTCAAAGGGACATGCCTAACTTCAGATCATTACTGCAGCAAGAAAAATCATAAGATTTATCTCAAATGACTTACCGCCCTGAGGTTTTAATCAATAACGTAGTGTAAAAGTACTTGAAAGTGAATTCGTTATACTCTTTCCAAAAAACTAATGTATATTTATGAATCGTATATTCTATTCTCGCACAAACATTTCTGCATTACAAACTACCATTCCCAGCAAATGTTTTTCTTCTCGTCTCGGTCGTTTTGCTACTAAGTTCATGCACAACTTTATTTTTTTTAAGTTCAGAGCTCGAACAAAAATCGAATTAAAGCATCTTCGAATCAAATAGTATTATATAATCTATGCTTCGAGAATAACATTATTGTTTTCTACTGTCATCAAATTTATAAATGTTTTTGTCAGTTTTGATCTAGGGAATCGTAGACAGAGAACTACGAATTAAATCAAAGTTGTGTATGTTTTATGCTATATTTTCCGTCTTAGATAAAAGGCAATAGATTGCTTAAATGTTGATAGTTAAATGAGAAAATGGTGAATTCTATACTAATATATTATTTTCCATATATCTTACCGATTGAACAGAGAAGTAAGTGACAGCATCAACAGATTAATAAGGTGTAGTTCAACTCAACAGAGCTATCATATTAACCTGAGAAAATCCTGAATAATAAACCATCCCCATGCCTGTGAGCCTCGGAAGTCGTACGACAACATGTATGACATGTTGTCGGAGTTCCGAGTGTCAGAATTCGATTCTTTTGTGGATATACTGAGGTTGACTCCAGGAGATCCGTTGGACACATTCGGCGAGATGTGGTACCCTGTGTTTTTGTGGTCTTTGTGTTCCTCAGTGTTTGTGCATACGTGTGCTGCGCTAGTATCGTTTGGAACCCTGAGGAAGCATAAGTACGGTAAATTCTTCCCTGTGCTTCTAATAGTGATGGGTGTAGTGGGTCCAGTGACTTCAGGTGTTGCTAGCAGTGCCGCCGTAGCGTTTATCTACCGTGCCGCGAACTTAGCTATGCCCCCCGTGCATGCAATGATATGGGGCATAGGACAAACTTTACTCGGAGCTGGAATGGGCTTCACCAGAATTTTAGCCACTTTGTAATATTGATAATTAGAATAATTAGCTAAATATAAAATAATGCAATGTAATCTTTATTAATTGTTCAAGTAATTCTGAGTCAATTATAATATTGTTACTGTGCTGTTTTGCATTGTTTCCAGTGTTAGAATAATGATGACTTTGTAATGTATTCTTGTAAGTATCATGTAACCGATGTAGTTAATACTCAGTAGAATATTTTGATACACCTGCTGTAAATGTTCCTTATCCACTGTCAGATTTGAAAATATTTATTTACCTATAGTGCATAGTATAAAATATACATGCTTTGACTAGTTATAATGAGTAGTGTTGATATATATTTTTGAGTATAGAATGGTGAATTTTATTGTAACCCTTGACATTTGATGTACAATAGATATGGTAGATTTTTTAATGATGTAACCAAAATTTTGAAATGACCTATGGTACTACTATATTGTATATCATCAATGAGCATAATTAGTCTTGTGTACTTTAAACCCTATTTAATAAATGTTGATGATGAATGTATTTGTCTGCCTAAAAGATGAAAGGCTGAAGTGATGTTTTGTATGTGATTATTTTTCTCAATTACCATAAGAATATGGGTATACATATATGTAGGTAATGGGTGTTCACACCAGTGTGTGTAGATTTGTTATTTCATTATTTGAAATCCTAGTTATGGTCTGATCTCATAGAGTTTCCTTGACATTTTCCTAAATGTTATGGATTTATGATACAGCAATAATTAAAAAAAAAATTACTACATAATATACATTATACTTGTGCCTAATACTTACCTATATGTCATTAGTATACTTGTGAAAGTCATTCCATTGCAGATATTTTCATTATGTAAATTAACTTGTTTTTTTTTTATGAAATGATCATAATTTAATTACCCACCGATTTTTTGTTGTAACAAAGATAATACAATATAAATAATGCTTTTTGTCTTCAATATATTTATAATATATCCTATTCTTAATTCTATAATACAGTCCATTATAAAATGAGCAGGGACACAACGAGATACCAATTCACTAAATTAAATCTAAAGATTGATCTTCATTGAGAAGACTATGAAACTTTTGAGCTCTCTCCTTGAGTTTGTTTCCTAAGAGGTACTTTTTGGGATTCTTTAAATATTTAGTAAATAGATTCCTTCTGAGCAATGTGTGGTCAAATGTGAGCCTATGTACTATTCAAATAAGTAATTGATGTGAATGGAAAAAAATCACATCATGTTCATAATTAGGTTCTAATATTGAATGGGAGTGTTAAATTCCTTGTTTTTAATTTCATCCATTAGGATATTTTATGTTTTATTAACTCATCCTAATTACTACATTGATGTAACATGAAAATTGTAATTTGAGTATTTCAACACATAGTTAACTAACTTTCTTAATCTTTTAACATCACATAAATATCTTGAGGGTCAACAAAGTGTAAAGGCCCATAAAAATTTGATATTTTGGCTATATTTGGCCTTCATGGAATGGATGTGGAATGACTCTGAAAAGGTAAACTGGAACTGTAAAGAAACATTTAGTAGTGGAGAAATATAAATTAGAATTTTTACTACAATTTTTTGGAGACTAACAAACATTTCTTTGGTCAATGTCTTCAATTGATTCCAATGACTAGATGGTAGGTTATATTCATGGCAAACAACTCGATATTCTCAAGATATTCACTCAATTTCTAATTCTGCAGAAACGATCATCAAGGTGAAAACACTGCCACATATATGTATCCAAACATGGAATCATAATTATCATACATATATAAACCACACTGTTCCCGAATGGCTATCATGATTAGATTATTTCATTATCACTATCTGTCTATGTCACTATTAATAAATACAATATTATATTGCTTTTGCTTGTCTTACACCCATGTAATATATCCAGTGTACAAAATGTACTTGTCATTGGTGTACATTAAAGTTTTCGTCGCTAAAATGCTGCTTGAATGAAATGCCTTTATTATATACAAAATTTTTAATGATAGAATTATTTAATTTTAGTTGTTTGTCCCCATTGTATATTTTGGTGTACTGATGTAATTTTATTTATTATAGGTGCAAACTGTGTTAAACAGCTAGTGTGGTATACTTAATGTATATTATAGTCATCATAAATAGGGTTGCAGAAATGAATCCAAAGATGAAATAAATATTTGGATTTTGTAAATGTTGTTTTATGCTTTTTCACAATTATCATATATAACCAGCATAATATAAGAAATAAATACCTATTATATTTAGTACAATAAAAGGAATCTTATTTAAAAGTATGTAAAATTTTGTAACATTTTATTATACTTTATTTATATTACATACATGCAAATTTCCCAGGTAACCTGAGTGCTAACTCTGATATAACTAAAATATTCATCTATAGTTTTAATATTTAATAGGCAACTTATACAGAAACATTTCTCTAATAACATGATACACAATATATGTGAGTACATAACATAACTAGAGTAGTGACATACAATTGTAAGCAGTTTTCTATGATTGTAAGTTACTACTTTAGAGTTACTTTTGAATCTTGACCAAAATAAAATGCAAATCCATGCTGTTATGGTACATCTTCCTTGTTTAAATATTTTATTTATGCTGTAACATACACAGTGGTGTAGTTAAATGGGCAAGGGCCCCGGTACATATGAAGAATCGAGCTTTCATCTCCTTTTTCACATAGCCTCCTTTTGCCCTTCAAAATTATAGATAGGAATAATAACAGGATACAGTGGGTTGAACTTATCATTAGTAGGCTATGCAAATTTTTTGTAGTCAAAAAGTCAAATGTTTAGCAAAGTGCATTCATACCGGGAAAACGCGCATCGTAACTGATTATTATGTCAAGTACACAATTGAAAACAGTTACTCGAATTATTCTCAAATTACTCTATTTCAAAGAGTACTATGTGAATATTTTGAGAAACGTTTGTGAATTGAATGATACCGAGAACTGTCTTCATCTTCTTCATGGCTGACCTCGTGTATTTCTTCCAGCATCAGTGGTAAGTCATACTGTTCTTTCACCAGAGTTGTCTGAAAACATTAATATTATTTATGTTGAAAATAAGGTTCACGAGAATGTATACTGCATTTAATAATTTTGCCATTCATTATGTTTTTAAAGACATGAACCCACCACAAAGTGCATGCCCAAGAGAACTCAACTAATGAATAAATTCTGTGGGAAGGTACCTCAGTAATGAGGAATACAACTAGGAAGAAAAGAGCAAGGATAGTGATGTTGCTTCTAAATTACAAAATTTTCTCTATGAACTTATACTGAATACATTTTTATAAGTAAATACACTTACCTCATGGATTTCAGTTTCCCTCCTTGAAGATAATCTATCTTGCAAAGACCTAGTCTCAGCTGTTGCATCTTGCAAAGCCAACTTTAGATCTACAATCTCTTTTCTAGCATTTGCTAGCAACTTTTCTGTAGATACCAGGGCTTTCTTTACTTCATCTTTTTCAACTTCTATATCAGCTTTAGATCTAGTTAGACTTCTGATTCGATTCTCATACAATTTTAATTCAGAATCTACATTATCAACATTTTTTAATGAATTTGTATTTTCTGCTTGCAAGTTGCTGCACATTTGCTTGAGATAAGCTACATTTTGTTCTAAAATAACTTTCTCTTCTGACATCAACTTTATTTCATTTTCTAAAGAAGTAACTTTACATGTCAATGTAGCTATGCGTGCAGCCTGACTTTCAATAACATTTTCTTTATCAATTAATTTCGATTCTAGATTTTCAATCTTGGAAACATAAGCCTGCAATTGCATTGATTTGGAAGCTGATTCACTTTCCAGAGAATGGTTTGTGTTTTCCAAAATATTAGCCTCTACAGAAAGACTTGCAAATTGTTCTAGCATATCAGAACGTTCTGCTTCTTTTTGTGAAAGCATTTCTTCTATTCTTCTAATTTCTTCGACATAATGCTGTAACTGGGATTTTAACCCATCTACTTCTCGTCTTGATTTATCATACTCAATTTTGAGAAGTTTCATACTGCCATTAGAATCGCCCAAGCTATTTTGAAGGCGTTTATTTTCCATAGTCGCAGAATCTAGCTGTTGTGTCAGTCTCAATATTTCGCCATTAAGGAAACCTATCTGTGATTCAGTGTCCATTAGTTTATGTTCTGATACTTTGCTGACATTAAGTTTTCGTTTCAGATCTGCAATATCATTTTCTAACTTACTTATTTCGTAATTTTGCGAATTTACTTTTTGTTCTAAAATACTTATATTCTCTGTTTTATGATCTAAGTCTATAACTAATTTATCACGTTCCTGGTCAATTTTTCTTATATTATCAATTAAGTTGGATTTTTCACTTCTTAAACCAGCAATTTCTGCTTGCAACTCTTGGCATTTCCTTTCTAGGGAGTCAATGTTATCTTTGGAAATGCTTAGTTTCTTTTGCACTGCTATTAATTCATTTTGCACCTCATTGCTGCTTCTTTCTGTCTCCAGTTGGATATTTTTGATTTGGCTTGATAAAGTTTTTTCCTTGATTACATCCGTTTGCATTCTTTTTATTTGCTCTTTCAAGAAATTGCATTCTTCTTTGAGTCTATCAGCAGATGCTTTTCCATTTCTGTGAGTCATCTTGTATGATGCATTCTCTTGTTCCAAATTGTCTATTTCTTTTTGCTTTATCATCATATCTCTTTTCAACTTGTCTGCAATTTCAACAGCTTCTTTGTATCGCATATTGTATTCATTTTTGTCTTTCTTCAACAGTTGCACTTCATGAGTCAAATCAGTGATAGTATCTTTGAGTCTGTCTACATCTCTTTTTGTATAATCACCTTTATCTTTATATTTATCTGAATACATTTTTTTATAGTGACTCAGTTCCTGACTCATTCCTATATTTTCTTTTGATAGCTCTGCATTTTCAAAATTTAACTGACTGATAATATCCTTATAGTTTTCTTTGTTGTTTTCCCTCTGGCTAGACATTTTGGCTAGCAATTCATCATTTTCTTTTTTGAGCATTAGTATTTTTTGTTCACTTTCACAAAGCTTGGTATGCAAATCTCTAATGAAAGAATTGTCATGGGAGTATCTAAATCCATTGTGATCTTTATTTTCTTTTTTATTGCACTTTAACATATGACTGTTGAAGGTGGACATTGTTTCTGATAACTTTTCTTCAATATTCATAATATGTTTTTCATACTTTATTCTTTCTTTTTCAAGCAATGTTTGTAACTCATCTTTTGTTGGACATTTCTGCTTATAAGCACCATAATCACCATCTTTATTGGCTTCAGATGTCCTACTAGATAATACAAGCATTTTTTCTTGTAAACTTTTGTTTAATTCTACTAAATCTTTTATCTCTTTCTGAAGTGCTTCATTCTCTTTGTGAGCCATACTTAAAGACTCTTGTATTTTTTGTTTTGGTGATGCAGTTCTACTTCGAGTCTGTATTGTGAGTGTTGCAAGTTGTCTTTCTAAGTCAGTATTTTTCATTGTCAAACCTTCAACTCTTGTTTGTAAGAAGTTAACTTCATTAGTCAGTCCTGCTAAGCGCTTGTTACAGTCCTCTTCAACTTTTAATGCTAATGTGTCAACCTTTTGTACTTCATCTTGTAAAGCTTTATTTTTTTCAGCTAGAGTAAGAGCTCGAAGCATAGCCTCATGCTGTTTCTCCATTGCATTGTCAAGTTCTTTTCTGATTGCATCGTTTGCAGCTTCCAGTTCTCTTAACTCTTTCAGTAGGTTCTGCAGTCTGCTATCAGAATTAGACTTGCAACAGTCTTTATTTATAGCTGAGATTGGCCTTCCACCTTCTAACAGCATATTCAGTCTAATAATTTCATGGTCCCTGTTTTCAACTTGATTTTTTAAAATCATAATTTCATCTTTAAGTTCATTGTTTCGCTCTTCTAACAATGTAATTTTCTTATTATGTTCTGTGAAATCTTTGTCTGTGGAGGGCTTCTTTTCGTTGCAAATACATATTCTGGGTGGAATGTTGTCATATTCTTTTCTTTTGCTTTTGAGCCGGGTACTTAGAGTTTCTGTGCATAATCCTCGCAAGCTTAGGTCCCTGACTTCATGTTGTAGTCGGCTTATAGTCGCGTCTTTCTGCATCAGCTCTTCAGATAAAGATTTGATCTTTCGCTTCGACTCTTTCGTAATTTTCACATTTTGTTCTTTTAGGTGGATATTTTCACGGTGTAGTTTGTTATTTTCTTGTATAAGCTTCGCGTTGTCGCATTTGTAAGGTTCCGCTTCTAACAGCAAAGAGTCTCGTTGCATAAGCGCCTCTTTAGAAAGATCCATATAGTGCTGCAGGCTGCGAGTGGTTTGGAGCAGATCTGCCAGCACACATTCTACCAGAGGAACGGCGTCTAATGGTAAAGAGTTGTTGTAACCTAGATCTTCGAGCTTGCGCTTCAAATTAAAATAAGCCTCACCCATATTAGGTCCGGTGAGGATTTCAGGTATCTCATAAATCCATATGAATACAATTTATCCAGAATGAAATAAATAATCCAAAGATTTATCGGAATATCGTTAGGAATTCTGTTTGTTTATAATGCGATTTGACATTGAGTTTTAAATAACAAATGACATCTTGCGATTTCAGTTTGTTGTGTCTTCTCATATGTGTATTCTGTCTGTGATAGACATGATAGACAAACTCGAACAAACATATTTTTTAATGGTCATCTCTAAATTGACAATTATGTACGTCAATAAATCATTGATGTCAATGTCATAACAAAGTGGCCTGTCTTCGTTTCGTACGAAGTTACGAACGTAAAGCATTTCTTCCGAAGTAAATAAAATAATTTGCATTTCACGAATTATTTGATGAAATAATTTGACTTAGTTGTCGCCCTCATGGGCTGAATTTTAACATACTACGTAATCGACAACATTTGTAGATGTTATTCTCGTATTGTGGTTACGTGTGATCTTTGCTACTATGAATCCATACAAGGAAATCGAAGACAATCCCTTAGTCTCGTCTCCTCATTTGGCCTATGAGGATATCGCTACGAAACTTCTTAGAGACCACTACTTTCTCACTGCTCTAGAGTTACACACAGAGCTTGTAGAAAGCGGGAAAGAGCTGCCACAATTACGAGAGTTCTTTTCTAATCCCGGAAACTTTGAGCAGCATGTTTCAAGAGCTTCCGAGTTCACCTCAATGCGTAAGTTGGTCAATTTGTGAACAATGACTTTGGTACAGTAAGAAAAAGTGTTCTTTGTGATTGAATGTTTTTGTTTTGTAAGTGGGTCACGTTTTGTTTAGATCGTACGCCGAGTCAAGCAACTCTTGACTCTTTGGACACGGCTCGGTATTCCGAAGATGGAGGAGGAGATAGGGGTGGCAGTGGGGGAGATATAGCTGTCCTTGAGTTTGAGCTTCGGAAAGCTAAAGAGACTATCAATGCTCTGAGAGCTAATCTTACACAGTTTGCTGGTGAGTTTGACTAATCATTTGATAATCCACCATTGAGTGTTCAAATGTATTTGTGTGTTTGTTGGACTTAATTTAAACATGATTGTATGAACTTTATTTTCCATTGTCAATTGTACATTTAAAATTCAAAGTGTTTAAAAGACATGTATGAGATGAACTTACGTTATCTTTTATACTTTAGCATACATCTATTTTAACTCAAACCTATTTTAACCCCCACTTCTAATAAAGTGAAATTTTGAAAATAAATTAAAGTGATAATTTACAGATGGAGAATCAACATTAGAGAAAAGTACTAAGACCATAACAAATGAGCAAGTACTGAAGCCTCATGAGAAGCGAGCCCTCAACTTCCTCATCAATGAATATCTTTTGCTCCAAGATTACAAATTGACCTCTATTACATTTTCTGATGAGAACCCTGATCAGGTATGATATTATGTAAAATTATCTATTGTGTAATCAGGCATTTTTTTTAATTTATTTCATGACCATGCATGCATGCATACAAGTCCTTTAGTTTAGTGTAATCAGGCTTATAATATATGTCGCTAGATAGTAAAATTAATATTGTTATTAAAAGTAGCAACCCTAAAATTTCTGTAATAGTAAAGAGTACTTGTAATTTGGTTACTGTAAGTTATATAGTTTTGGTACCTATTTTGGTTTTTGTTTATGGTTATATTTTTAGATTTTTTTACTTATTTAGGGAATAAACAATTTAAAACATTATATTTTATTGTTCTACAATATATATGTACACTTCACTCATCGTCATCCTAATGTTGTTCTGCATATATGTACTGCAATATATAGGTATACTACTTGGATTTTTTTCGGATTTTTATCATACATACATATGTATGTACCTACTACCAATTATGACATCCTGTTTAAGAAGGAAACTGGTAGTTAATTTGTAATTACAGTACTTTGTGACTTTGAGTTGTACTTTACAAATTCTTTCGGTATCAAACATGCAGTAGTAGGTAGAATTAAAAGATCTTTAGAATATTATGTTTGTAATTGTGTCTTTAAAATATTATCTTTAGTCTTTAGAATATTATGTTTGTAATTCAATATGCCTTAAATTTTGTATGGCCCAGTCCTCACAATTTAGTTAAGTTTTCCCTTATTTTGCTTCAACACATGGTCTATAAAATATTTACATTTAAATTAAAATTAGATATAATTGTAATATAATATTAAAATCAATAATTACATCTAATTTTAATTTGAAGTGGGGTTTTGATTTTGATGGTTTTAAGACACTTATACTGAAAAACATATTGTGCATAATTATATTTGGGCTTTTTAATTATTTCAGGAGTTTGAAGACTGGGATGATGTAGGTCTCAACAAGCCTCGACCAGCCGGGTTAGTCTCTCTGTTTCGAGGTAAAAGCACACCAATCAACTCGCCCAAATGTGATGCCTCAACTGAAATGAATTGGCACCTTGTGACAGCTGAGAGTCAGACTGATTCAGAGCTTGTTGACGAGAGCAATGTGTGTGTTAGTTGTCAGACCTCTATGGATGCTGACACAGATTGGAGTCATGAGGTTAGTGATTAAAAACAAAATTATATAACAGAACATAAATTCGTAGCTTAAGTCTTTAAAGTCATTTGGAACGTAACGCGTGTTCTCGTAATGTGATATTTGAGTAAAATATCAAAGTAAGTATATTTTGAAAAATCCTATGAAATCCTGCATAATTAAATTTTATTATCTGTAATTCGTGTTAAGATGAGTTCCGAAACACGATATACATAACACGAATTACGCATAATTAGTTCGATAATAAAATAACAGTCAATGATATTATCTGAAAACGTTAGAGCTTTTAATAATTTCAATATTATTAATTGCACATCATAAAAGAATTTATTTCGTGCAATATCTACTGCCGTGCTTTAGGCGCTTAGCTCAAATATGTGTGACGCGGCACAACTCGATACAGAATCGCCTTAATACGAGTGTAACAAAAACATTACTTAATTTTTACAGCTTTTAATTCAAGCTGAAGAGATTGAACTTCTCAAACAAAAAGTCATAGCACTAGAGACTGAAAAACTCAACTTCCAGAAACTGTATGATGCAGCCATTGTCAGCCTTAACTCATTAACAAGCCCTACCAGCGAGAGCAAAGGCCTAGACTTACAGATACCTGAGGAGAAACTATTATCAGTACAAAATGTTGAGAATGCATTAGAGCAACCGCTCACATTCACAGCAAGTGAGAATCACTATGGCAGTGGACATTCAACACACAGCGCTACACCGGAGCAGTTTGAGATGATTGATAGTGAGAAGAATAGTACTACGTAAGTCACTTTTAATCAGGTAATAAAATAGGTTCTTTGTGAAAAGTTTTGATGAAACTGAAAGCTACAATTTTAATGCAATGTTTCTATAATAATAATCCTAATGATTTTAAGTTTGATGATATTTTATTGCAAAGTAAACCTACTTCTCTTCCTCTTTTAAATTAATTCAATTTCTTTAAATTAATTCAGTTACATGATAACCTTGTTAAGCGTATGTCTTCAGCATATGTATTCAGAGTATGTCTCAAGACTATTTTGATTTGACAAGCAAATTATTAGGAGAGCATTTATTGGAATAAAAATACTAGAATAAAAATATAATGATATAATATGAGTCTGAACAAGTCTTTAATTTAGTTGAGATTGAAGACAAAATATACTTGTTTTAATAATCGTCATTTTAATATATTCTGAAAATAAAAACGTTGCTTAAAATACTTTATCTAGGGATGAATTTGGATGAGAGCAGCACGATACGGGGGCCCAGGAACTTATGCTAAGCATTAGGTGAAAGACGATGATGATGATACAAAGATCTTAACCTTTCAGCACCCGCAAAGAAGGTTCGACGTTAAGTTCCCTGGGTGGAGGCGTGCGCCGCGGCAGCGCGACCACTCTCGACGAGACGCTCAGCATCAATGACGCTGCTGAATGGACCAGGCTGCATATTGACTGTATGGACGCGCCTACTAAGCAGATGTGGATCGACAGGTAATAACTTACCAAGCACCTAACAGTGATCCGGCAGCCTCCTTGAGGGCTGGTTTATCCCGCTTAGGCCAGAGTGTCGCTAACTCATGTAGTTACACACGGTAAGCAGTCTTCTTTGTATGAGCTAAGTGGTCATTTTCGAGTGTAGTCGAGAGTTTTCAAGCCGCCCGAAGGCCTGTGACTTGGTTAACGACTTATTCTTATTCTTTTTCTATCATGGGGGCGATCAGACCAGCACTGACAACCCGCAAGAGGCGTATTGTGCATTTTGGTTAATGACTGCTTGTACTAAGACTTATAGCCGGGATCTACAATTTAACATGTCAGCCGACCCATAGTAGCGCCCAGTTGAAAATGCTACTTTTAAAACAACGGTCTTGTGCATGGTCATCCATCCAAACACCGTTCGCATCGACCGATGCTTGGCTTCGATGATTGCGTCATAATACCTTAGCTAGCCGAGCTACCGGCACTACACGGTAAGGGGTAAAAAAAAATCTAGGAGTAGTAAAATGTCTAGTAATACAACTACAATAACAACGAAGTTTCTCTCCCCTCGGCTGGAATCCTCACTAGCCAAATTGATTCTATAGAATCCGCACTAGCCGAACTGATCCTATATTACCTCCTTGAGAAATTTACAGTTTTGGCTAAACTAATAATGAAGACTAGATCTGAAATACATAGTATAGATGTTTTACCCCACAAATTTACCTAAAGTTAAATTAGGTACAAATAGTTTATCTATGACTGTTTACAGCGGCGTACCCAACAGCTTGAAACTATCCATTCTGAACTGGTGCTGCGAGACGTTTAATACGAACGAGCCTCTATCCAACGATCTATTGGCTGAACTCGTGGCTAGTGAGAAGCCAATCACATTGCCTGCCTTCTTGACGCTTGTCGCTGAGACATTACCTAGGGTGAGTTGCTTCTATCATATTTCCACACATGGCTGGTTAACCCCATACTAAGCATTTTTTATTTTGTGTCATGGTTGCTAACACAACTGATATACTACATATACATACATAAATACTTCATAACGATATAAACTTAATCCAGACCGACTGCCAACAAATTTAGTTGTTGGCCGTGCTAGGAACCGAACCTCGGATCCTCTGGTTGGCCGTCCGGCATGGTAAACATTACGTCAACGAGGTCGTCGACACACATAATACTCATTATAGGTACTCAATCGCAATTGGAAGTTCATCATCATCATCAGCCTATTTAACGTGTGTTCACTGTTGGACATAGGCCTCTCCTAAAGGATTTCCACGGAGATCGGTCTTCTGCTTTACGCATCCAGTGCTTGCCCGCCACCGTTCGCAGATTTTCGCTCCATCTGGCCGGTTGGTCTCCACTCTAGGATCCGTATGCTTTAACGATTATTGGATCTCCTACAGATATGGCCAGCTCATTAAATAAATAAAATAAATAAATATTAGGACACATTTCACACACGGCTGGTTAGCCCTATACTGAACCATTTCTAGTTCGTATTATGGTTGCTAACACAACTGATATACTACATATACATACATACATATTATATATAAATACATATTTAACAACCAGACCCACAGCCAACAAATTTTGTTAAGCACAAAGATGTTGACCGGACTGGGAATCGAACCGCAACCTTCTGATTAGCAGTGCATAGTAACCTTTACGCCAACGAGGTCGTCATTGCCACTGAAGGGGTAATTGTTGCTAATTTTGCGGGCTATATCGGAAGTTCATGTAACCTTTACGCCAACGAGGTCGTCATTGCCACTGAAGGGGTAATTGTTGCTAATTTTGCGGGCTATATCGGAAGTTCATGTAATGGTGCATCTTCCAAGTTTCCACTGATTTCTTTTCCCCAGATCGTGCCGCATACGCTGGTGGGGCGGCGATGCGAGGCGGCGGCCGCGCTGGCGGCGTGCGCGGCCTTGCTACCGAGCTCGCACCCGCGCCGCGCGCCCGCCTTGCACGCGCTACTCACGCTGCTCAAGAAACCCGACCCCTCAGATGCCAGGCTCATATGCGAAGGTAGGATTTAGTTTTTGATTGTTTTTTTCCCCAAACTGAAAAAACTGCGAGGGGGAAAACTACGAGTATGTATGTTCCTTGTGAGGTACCCTTTTAGTTCCGAGTAAATAACTCTTTCAGTTCTTTGTGGGGAACTCTCTTTAGTTCCTTGCGAGGACCTTTATAGTTTCTTGTAAGTAACTCTTTCAGTTCCTTGCAAAGAGCATTTTTAGTTCTTTGTAAGAAACCCTCTTTAGTTCCTTGCGAGGTACCATTTTAGCTTCTTGTAAAGAGCCTTGTAAGAGTTAGTTGTACTAAAGATGGTTTCTTACAAAGAACTGAAATGAACATAGTAAGACTGAATAATATAGTTCCTTGTAAATAACCCTTTCAGTTCCTTGTAAAGATCATTTTCAGTTCTTTGTAAGAAACCATCTTTAGTTTCTTGTGAGGAACTTTATAGTTCCTTGTAAATAACCCTTTCAGTTTCTTGTAAATTTCCTTGTAAATAACTCTTTCAGTTCCTTGTAAAGAGCATTTTTAGTTCTTTGCAAGAAACCTTCTTTAGTTCCTTGTAAGGTACCCTTTTAATTTCGC
This sequence comes from Mellilla xanthometata, assembly GCA_035578125.1. Lineage (NCBI taxonomy): Eukaryota > Metazoa > Arthropoda > Insecta > Lepidoptera > Geometridae > Mellilla > Mellilla xanthometata. Next base: position 8,723,403 of record JAPUBQ010000013.1, read on the forward strand.
TACATATCCTAAGAAAAGAAATAACCCAAAAATAATACATATGTATTTTTGTTTCTCTTCCAGCAACCTGCCTCATAGTGAAGTGGGGAGGTAGCGGCGAGGTCCTATCGTCTATAGCTGAACTCCTCGCGTCACGCTCCACGGAACGCAGATTATTGGCCAGCCAAATATGCGTCGCGATAGCTCCATATGTTCCTATAGGTAATACCAGCTAAAGTCTATGTTTCTATGAATACCCCACCGCAGCCAGTGCACACATCAGTTCTTTGTAATCACACCATTTGTCAGTCTTTGGGTTAAATTGTCCGGGAAACGCAATGTTCGCCACATTGTTGTAATCATTCAACTTATGTTGTAATCTCTACTCTTCACAATTATATTGTGGAACATTAGTGTAGATAAAAACAGTTATTTATTTATGTTATACTACATTAGTGTAGATAAAAACAATTATTTATTTATGTTTCAGAACTATGCACATCTCTACTTCTAAGCCTGGTCGTAATGATGTGTGAATCGAACGAAGCTGAAATAAGAAGTCTGGGACTTAAAGCCGCCTGTCTTATATGTCCCGTAGCAGAGCACAAGTACGGCCAGTTAGAGAATCTCATGTTCAGCTTCCTGAAAGATCCTGTGGAGAAATGTGTGAGGGATACTGTTGATGTTTTCGTGCCAGTGCTAGCTAGGAGCGCTTTGATGGCTGGTGAGCGATAAAAATCTACTTTTACCAAACTATTTATTTTCGTTACTCAATATTATATTCCACAAAAAAAAAACTAAAAAGAATCCATGATAATGCACAAGTTTTGGTATTCGCCGTTTTCGTCAAAAAGGCGAATAAGACGAATACATTGCCGTATATACCGTCCACAGTTTAATTTTTCACCAAATATGCCGAATACTTGAAAACGACTCACGATGTGACGTGTATAAGTATTGAACCTTGAAGTTTTAATTTTATACATATTTTTCGTGAGTGATGTTCTCAAATCGAAATGCTCTTTCGTTTTTAGTTTTGTACTTTTATGAGTAAAGATTGGTATAAAATCAGAAATCATCAAAATTCTCTATCCTATTATTGTGTTTAGTTAGAAGTTTATTATGCTTGTTATATCTCTGTCTTCTTATTGCTCAAATATATTAGTTTCAAAAATTTATTATTTTTAGATTACTTACTTGGTAACTTGGTGATCGGGCCGGTTTCTGCAGTTTACTCTTCCAAACTCCCATTCTTATTTTTAGATAATGCTACGTAACTTTCTTACCACCCGTTATGTATTATGTTTCAGGAAAATACACAACAGACTTCTGCCCTAGAATAATGAAAAACCTAAGATCTGTGACCGGGTCAGAATGGAAGACCGTGCTTCTCTACATAGATATATTAAAAGTCCTAGTGCTCTCCAAGCTGGCTTATGTGATAAATGTACAAATAGTAAAAGATATGAGTATAGAGAACTGTGATATTGAAACTGTGAATCTCCAAGAAGTACCGTTGGAGGAAAATGAATGTTTTGTTGAGTTACAATGTTATTTGAATGAGGGTGACGCGAAATTACTGCTAGCGACTATGAATGGTGTTGTCAAAGAGAATCCAGATGTAAGATGGGCGGAGCTTTGTTGGTTCATAGAATTGTGAGTATGATTTTGGTATTTCATTTAAAAACTCTTTGATTTGGCTCTCTCAGTCATACTGCCTGTATTTATCTGGCCTGATCATGGATAGTATCCTGTTTGTTAAAATAAAATAAAAAACAGAAAATGCATGCTCTGCCCAGACTACCGCTGACTCGACGCGCTATATACTGTAAAAAATAACCAATGAAACTTCACATTTTAATTTTGTTCAAAAAATGTGGATAATTTGATTGTATATTTGTCAAGATGTTAAATAATTTGCAAACCTTATGCTTAAAAACTAATCACATTTTCCTTTCAGAACAAAAGAAATATTAGAAGTAGCGTCAGAAAGCAAAGCTTTACACTACACGGCAATATACGAACTGCTAATATGTCTCTTCACGAGTTACGTAGAAAACTTCGGCGTTCCATTCACGCAGTATATACTGAACCCGATATTTTTAGAACGAATTACTGATTTGGAACAGAAAATGGAGAAGTTACATACAATAAATGTGGATAGTACAGTTGTCGTTGGAATCTATTTGGTTACGATATTGTCTGCGCTTGATGATAGGAATCGCCATGCGGAGTTTTTGCAAAAGTAAGTGATAAATCTTTTACTATTATAATAAAACCATAGACAAATAACTATAATAGACACTCAATCTCTTGTTTAAAATCGTCACACTTAAAATAAGTGCCCTTTGGTGCGTGAGATTTCGCTTCCTGTATAGCATTATGAAATTCAAATAAATCGGTGCAACATAATGAACCTCGAATCTTAACTACATGTGTTGGTGGTGCAGAATAAATGCGATAGATGCTACTTATACCGCTCAACACAGAGTCACGCGCGTCTAGCTAGAAAGAGAGAGATACACAAAATAAAGCTTTTTTATGCATTGTAAAACGATTATGTTTAGAAGTTTACTTCTATTGGTTTTTTTTTTTAATATATAAATTGCTTAATAGAAATGATGTATTTTTATATTTATAGTTAAGCTATGTTAAACTTCATGTATCATTGAATGAGACGTTAGCATATTTTGCCTTTGATATCTACATTTAAAGTGAAATACTTTAAAACTCTTATTTCAAGGTCAAATAAAATATGTTTTCAGATGGGTCGTATACAGTAGTATAAGAAGTCTTCCAGTGAAAATATTCTCAATACCATTAAAGTGGGTCTCGGAACACAGACCAGATTCGCTAGATTTCTACCTCCAGCATCTAAGAGAATGTAAGTGTAAAATACTTAAAAAAAAGTTTACAGTAAAATAGGCCAATTAGTGCTTACACTATAAGAAATTTTTGGCCTATGTTTATGGTCATTAAATTAGGAACTACAATCTAAATAAAGCCGGGTTCTAAACCACAGGCAACTAGTTCAAGACCAAATTCAAACCAAAGCGGCCAAATTCACACTCTACAAGAATTATGCAAAATTCTCACTCAAAGAGTTAAAAGTGGAATCAGGAATATATAATATATACCTATGAATCTACTTTCTTTTTCCTGCGGATTCGAAACTTTATTAGTCAGTGCATAAGTTTAATTTACCTCCTGTGCAATTGTGACTTGTATTTAAATTGTGACCATCATATTTATTAGTCTAGAATTAAGGAAGTGCCCATAGAAACTCACTCTTTGTAATCAATAGAAAGTTTCTTAATTTTTCGTTATTTTTAACTTTGCAGATTTTATTTATTGGCATTATTTATGACAGAATGCCCATTGTTTCTTTACCTAATCCAAACTTTACATTCCCCTTTTCTTGCCCTACATATATTTTTTAACTACAATTGACAAAATTTTCTTTTCAGTTTCAGCGAGCAGTTGCGAGAATTCGAGCGGAAGCTCGATTCGCGTGTACATTGCGTGTTTGATTACTGAACTGCTCAATATTTCCGAGCTGAACGAGAAGTGTATCGAGAGACAATTGCTACCTGCCGCTATGGCTCTGCTACACGACGATGATGTGTAAGTTTCACTGTATGATTGCATATTCAAACTTGGAAACGTTATTATGGAGCGAAGACGTTCTGTTTCCGTTTAGCAAAAGGATATCCACCGGGAGAGATTCTGTGTCTGGAGACGGCTGCCGTCCAATGGTTATGCATTATAACTTAGATAGGTGCTTGGAACGCTGTTATTAGGCGGTCGCCACTTCACTCCAACGAGATTGGAGTCTTGAAGGTCTTTTCTGTGACGTGTGCCGGTTAGAGTTTTGTCATGAAGTTCTTCTGCCCCCAATGCCTCAGCGAATCGAAACGGGGTAGCTGGTGTCTGCAGTGAGACACCTTAAAGACCTTCAACGGATGATCTGATCACGTCGGGGTCACCAATATGGAGCGACGACGGTCTGCCTTCATTTAGTAAAGGGATATCCCCCCAGACAGATGTTTTGTCTGGAGACGGCGGCCGTCCAACGTCCAATGCATTAGCATTGTAAACCGTGGCCGGTCGTAAGATCTAAGATCGTAGTTTTGTTTGCGCCATTATAATGAATCCCTATATTCCTTGATCATGCGTGATCGGCTGGACCGATTACACAATTTTTTTTGTTGTGTTTGTTATTGTCAGAAAGTTCTTATGGCAGATTTTTTTTAAACTAAGAATATTTAGTATATCTATCATAAAATTGAGTAAATCGTAAATATTATATGTATATTTTTATTAATTATACAAATTCGAGTTAAATAATCATCGTTAAAACAGGTTAATGTCTGTCGGGTGAGCTAGTTAACTATAAATAGTAAATTATTGTATATATCACCCAATAGTCAAATAAAGTACTAGACATCGTTTTTAAAAGCATTTAACAAGAATTTGCAAAAACCGTTTCTAAAAAAGTGTTTTTTTTTTCAGATCAGTCCGCGAAGCAGCAATAACCGCTTGGGGTACCGTGACCCGAACTTGTCTCATCAGGTCATTGACTTGCGAGGAGCAGTGCTGGGCCCCGCTAGAACATATAGTGGGGGGCAAGCAGGCTCTCAGCGCGAGGGAGGCCGTTAGAGCCGCGGAGGCGTTGGCGCTACTTGTGCTTCCCACTGCTCATAGCCACGCTGTTTCGGACCGAGGTGAGCTATGATGACTTCGCACGGTTTGAGTATTTAGCCAAAATTGTTTGATTGTTTCATGAATAAATATAAAATGAATATGAATAAATATTTGACGACCTCGTTGTCGTAAAGGTTACCATGCCAGTCTGCTAATCAGAAGGTTCCAGGTACGATTCCCGGCCCGGTCAACATCTTTGTGCTTAACTAAATTTGTTGGCTGTGGGTCTGGGTGTTAAATATGTATGTATATGTAGTATATCAGCTGTGTTAGCAACCATAATACGAGCTAGAAATGGTTCAGTATGGGGCTAACCAGCTGTGTGTGAATGTGTCCTAAAAAAATAATAATATAGGCCCACGATTGACCGTAGCTTGATAAACAAGATAAAACCATTTATTGATAATTATTCAATTATACGTCAAAAATATTAAAATGTCAATATGAAATACACACACTTGCCTAAAATAATTTAGAAACCTATTTACTCGAGATTTGAAGACCCCCAAATTGAACTTCTCAGGAAAAAGAGACTCAAGAAGAGAGTTCCAAAGCTTAGCAGTTTTTGATTACCTTTGCCTGAAACATAATTATGTACATTTAGCCAATCTGAGTGTCACACTGTTCTTGAGAAGCTTTTTATGAGTTTTCACTTTTTGTCAAATCTCATATTTTAGTTGCTGGCCTAAGATAGAGAATGCTAGGTCTGAAAATACTAGGTCTCAAGGAGGCTGCGAGAACACACTTTTAGGTGTTTGCCAACAGATTGTGTGTGGTTGACAGTCAAAGAATTTTGTACCACAACCTATGGTTCCCTCGCGTAATTTTCTTTTAAAGAAATCTCGAGCTCATTGGCAAGGATCGAACTAATGACCTTAGAAAGTAAGGAGAGCGCACGCCCGACTGACTTGTCAGAACTAATTTGTTATTACTTAAGACAATATTAGAAGGTTTATTAGTTTATATTCCAATCATCATCATCATCATTATCAGCCCGTAGTCGCCCACTGCTGAGCATAGGCCTCTCCTCTTGTACGCCAGTCATCTTGGGCAGGACATGTTGCGAGACAGAGCGATGGTAAGTGGGCCAAAACATTGACGGACTGGAGGCCTATGACAGGCAAAAGAAGCGTCGGTCGAACATTAACACGCTGGGTCGACGACATCCGCAACACCACAGGCAGGACATGGATGAGAGCAGCGCAAAACCGAGATGACATTCCAATAACTCAGTAATATTGCAATATGTATTAAAAAACCTTTGTTCTATACTATTTATTTCCTTGTTGTTACAGCGGTGTCCCTACTCTGCGCGTTGGTGTCTCGGAGCAGTAACAGCGCGGAATGCATCGCAGCGCTAACGCCGGGGCTACAGCTGGCGGCACATCACGCGCCGCGACATCCAGACATACTGCCCGCTTTACGGTAAATTCTACTTCTTCTTCGTATGAACCAAGTGGCCAAGCTCTGGTATCGAGAGTTTTCAAGCCGCCCGAAGGCCTCTGACTTGGCTTCACGACTGCTTGTACTAATCCGAACAGCCGGGACTTACACATGTCATCCGACCCACGGTAGCGCCCAGACGAAAATGCCACTTGAAAAATGACAGTCTTGCGAGATGATCACCCATCCAAACACCGTCCGCATCGACCGTTGCTTAGCTTCGATGATCGCTTCAGAGAGATCGTGTTAGATATGAACATAACTATTATTTGCATATATCGAACAGGCTTAGCTAGCATAAACGGATTTCTAAAAAGCTTAGAACGTTTGCTCGATAAGTTAGGAGAACTTAATAAAATGTTAGTGATTATGGGCGACGTAAATATTAATTTGCTGGATTCTGCTGATTACGCAAACAAAAACCTGCGGGATCTACTAATTTCGCACAACCTGGACGTGGCGGTGGACTATCCGACTCGCATCTGCGCGACCGCTGCCACTTGCCTCGACCACCTGTACCACAACCTGGGTGCGGCGGGCGGCGTGCTGTCGGCGCCGGTGCACACGCTCATCTCCGACCACCTCGCGGTGCGCGCCGAGCTCACCTGCGTGCCGAGCGCGCCGCCCCCGCTCACCCGCCTTGCTAGGGACTTCTCGCAACATAACCGCGCTAACTACGTTGCGGCTATTGATAGCGTAGACTGGCCTGTTATATATGACCGTTATAATACCGCTGAAGGGCTCGCTCTAGCCGTAAATAACGTTTTAAAAAACAAATATGAAATATGTTTTCCACTCAAAAGAAAACCAAATGTGAAAAGTGACTCGTCGTGGATAACACAAGATATACATAATTTGAAATCTATATTATTTGACATTACACATTTATATAATTTATTTCCTAATGAACTGACATTAAAATTAATGATGAATGATTTGAACATAAAATATGACATGCTTATTAAGAAAACCAAAACTAACTTTTACAGTAGGACAATCAAAAACAGTGCCAACCCGTCTAAAACGATGTGGGGTATAGTTAATAGAGAACGAGGTAAGAGTAACGCAGTTAATGTAAACTTTTCTGAAATTCTCAAGAGTAGTGATGGTACAAAATTCAAATCGTCTAAAGATGCTGTAGATGCAATGAATTCGCGATTTACAAACGCAGCATTGGCCTGTGGGGCTCCAAGGGCGGACGTTGCCGTAGTTCAACAAATATTAGAAAATGCGGTTCATGCTACTGACGCTCTCTCAGGCTGCTCACGTTCTCTGCTGACGAGGTATACAAGATAGTAGCGACCTGTATTCCTCCCAAAAGATCTAAGGATGTATACAATTTGTCCATGGAATTTTCCGAAACGCTATTGTACCATTAGCCCCTGTGTTAGCGGTGCTATTTAATAAATTCTTGAAAGAAGGTGTGTATCCTACGACCTTGAAAATCTCTAAAGTTTCTCCCATATTCAAAGGAAAAGGCAAAAGAGACGATATAGATGCATACAGGCCGGTCTCCATTATTCCAGCAATAGCTAAGGTGTTTGAGAATGGGTTGAGCTCAAGGCTAGTTGAATACTTGACGAACACACGTGTCCTCTCTGAACATCAATATGCGTATCGAGAAGGAAGATCCACCACATCCATGACTCGCGAGTTGGTGCGGCGCGTCATTGACGCTCGGGAGCGGAAGCAGCAGGTCGCGGTCTTGTGCTGCGACCTCTCCAAGGCTTTTGACCTGGCCGATCATCAGGCTCTCGCATCTAAGCTCCGGCATTACGGGATTGTGGGGAACGCCTTCTCAGTACTTACAGACATGATGAGAGACCGGTCTCAAATCGTCGATGCCGGTGATGGGAACAGTAAGTCAGAGCCACTGTCAACGACCATGGGTGTCCCACAGGGTTCGTCAGTCTCCAACATATTGTTCTCCCTTCTACTGAATGACCTTCCTAACGCGGTCACATGCGCAGACATCCTCCTCTATGCTGACGATGTAGCTGGAGTAGTGGCTGCGCCCACGCTAGACCAGCTCGAGAGGAACCTGAACGTCACCATGTCTCGCCTCGCTGACTGGTTCCGTGTGAATGGCCTGGTGCTGAACCTAAAGAAAACACACTTTGTGCATTTCGTTCTATCGGGCCATTCGACGCGACCGCTCACGGTGCTGATAGATGGAGTCAGGGTCGAACAAGTAGACAGCACGACATTTTTAGGTTTCGAAATTGACAGAAGTCTAACATGGGAGAACCATATCGACACCCTGTGCGGCAAAATAAGTGGCGCATGCTTCGCGTTGCGGTGGGTGACGCGCGTGGTGTCGCCGGAGGTGTCGCGCGCCTGCTACTTCGCCACGGTGCACTCGCGGCTGCAGTACGGCGCCGAGCTGTACGCGCGCGCCGCCGACTGGGAGCGCGCATTCCGAGCGCAGAAGCGTGCTGTGCGAGCCATCGTGGGCGTGTCGCGCTTCACCTCCGTCAAGCCCTATTTCAAGAAATTAGGAATACTTACATTGCCTGGTGTCCTAATCTATCAGGTCGCAGTGTATGTTAAAAACAATCTAGAGCTGTACTCCACGCGCGGCGAGTCGGGAGCTTATACTTTTCGCCATGGCAGCAGGCTACAGCGACAACCTTACAGGCTGGCTAAATCTAGCAAATTAATTCACTATTTAGGCCCTGACGTCTTCAACCGATTACCAAACACGATTAAAAGTGCCCCTAGCGAAGGCAGTTATAAAAACAGATTAAAAAACTGGCTTATCGAGCAAACTTTCTACAGCCTCGACGATTTTCTAAAGATCAATGTCGACGGCTGTACTAAACGTACAGAACTATAAGTTTACTGCATTTATAATGACTAGAAAAGAAAAAGAAAATTTACTTTTAAGTATACTAATTTTAATGATATATAATTATAATATTTATATAAGGTTGACATGTAAATTTAAACTTTATGAATAAAAAACTTTGACTTTGACTTTGATCTTAACTAGCCGAGCTACAGGAGCTAAAATTCTACTAATATTGTAAATGCAAAACTTTCTGTGTATTTTTGTTACTTCTTTACGCTCAGACGGCTGAACCGATTTTCATGAAATTTGGTGTGAAGATAAGTTTGACCTTGGATTAACACACAGGGTACTTTTTTATCCCGAAAACAATTATTGTGGTTCGCGTGGAATACGCAAATAACTTCAAAATCTTTGAGGCACCAATGTGTGGACCGATTTTTACTATGTTAGTAACCTATTTTTTTTTTCTATGAAGATAGGCAAGATCTTGGATAATACATAGCTACTTTATATCCCGGATTAACTTCTTTTTTTCCTAATACTTATTTATTTATATATGAATCAGGACATGAGTGAGAAAGGATTGAGTGTGGAGATGACGGCTGATAGATGAGAGTGGAAGAAGAAGATTAGATGTGCCGACCCCACCTAAGTGGGATAAGGTAAGGTAAGATGACGATGTTTTTTTTTTCTTTTCACTTATTGTTTTTGGTGTACAATAAAGGATTCTTGTATTGTATTGATGATTTATTTATTCAGTACCTGGTCGACCGTTTTTTTTATAAGACATTTTCTAAAAATGATTCCTAGCTAGATCGATTTATCGCCCCCGAAACCCCCTATATACTAAATTTCATGAAAATCGTTGTAGCCGATTCCGAGATTCCAGTTATATATATAAAAAAATATACAAGAATTGCTCATTTAAAGATATAAGATATAGCATAAATTTGACCTCTCCCCAGGAAACTCGAAGAGATCGTCCAGGCACCTCACCTGACCCAATACAGGGCAGCCATAGAATCCCTCCTCCATAACTTGAGTGGGAGCACTCCTCACTCCGAACCTCCTCCCCGAGCTACCAACCTGCAAACTGCCCAGGAAGTCGGCAGGAGAGTCACGCAGATCTTCCAGGATTCCAAGACTAACATGCATCTCAAGAATATATTTAAGAAAAAAACCTAAAAGGCAAAATAGCTCGCACTTAACTCTAATTTGAGGCGATGACATGGGCAAAATATGTTGTTTACAGTTCTATCGTTATATAATTATAATATTATATTAATGGTTATATAATTATTGGAAAAAAGCTCATAGACCGCCTAAAGAATAATCCTCAGGATATTGATACTAATTTTGGTACCAATTAGATTTATCAACAAGGAAATAGACTTGTTTATAAAATTAAATTAGGTTTTTAAAAAATACAATCTATTTCATGAGTCTGATTGGTATCAAAATTAGTATTATTTAAACTAATTTTGTTTTAAACAAATTTTTGGGTTGTTCTTTATTATTTTAACCATTTATTATCTGATAAACATAAAACTGTAGATAAAAAAAAATTTGTCGATGCCATTGCCTTAAAAGGTATGTATATGTATGTATTGTATCTAAAGTGCGTAAGTGTATATTTTCAATAATCGGTTGTTGATATTAAATACTTCTTTCCATCCTCTTCCTTGCATAACACTGCCCAGCAGAAATAGATGGAGAGTGGTTAGTAAGCCTGGACTGTAAAACGCACTAGCATCTCAAATAATTATTTAAATAAGTAAAATCTTGGTTCTAAGTTGACATGTCTAGTTTTCTATTTAAAAAAATTCAATCCTACTTGCCACATATAATAAACCAGCCGTTTAGGCTCTGCGTTGCCTATAGATGAATGAATGAATGAATGAATGAGTCAGGACAAAGAGTCTTATAGTATAGATGTGAAAGTACGGACGTACATAAATATGTTTGTTACTTTTTCACGTTTAAGCGCCTGAAGCATTTGCATGATACCATTACGTATGGAGAAAGCTTAAACCTTGGATTGACTCATAGGCAAACTTTTAAATACTGCAAGGTGCATCTATCTATAGCAGTGAATATTTTCTTCCATTTTTAATACAGTTAAAAGCGTACGCTTTAAAATCTTATGATTTGAATTCCTCCAATACTTATACAAACTAATTTAGTGGAGAAGTTGCCTGTTTTGTCCAATATTTATTATTATTTTTAATATTCCTAATTGACCCCGTAGGTAATTATTTTTTAGAATATGTTTTAGTATTTCGTATAAAAGTATTATTTAAACAAATCGAACAAAGTGATCGGATATCAGTACTAATCGTTTCGCATTCCATAGATTAGTTCCTTAATTGTTTTTATTTATTTATTATTATTATTATAGCTTAAGGGACAACTGATAAATATATTTGATTTAGAATTTAAGTGTACTCAAGTTAATAGTTACAGGTCAAAATTAATTAATTTCAGAATCAAGTTACTCACAAACAGGTGATACAGGGCTACTTGTTATATGCTCTTAAAATCTATGTCATTTCAAACCCCCACTTTATTTTTAAACGACTTCAATAAAGAAAGGGATTAACAGTTTATTAGCATGTTTTTTGGTTATTTATTGTGTTTGTTACCCATTTCATAATTCTGGCACTTATGAGCCGATATTTTTTATTGGATTTACATTCTGAATTGGTTTTATCAGAACTACTCCAGTGTTTCTTAAATTGAAGACGGTTTTCCAATTTTAAATTGATCACTTGTTGTAAGTCTTTAATTGTGTATTAAAATATTATTGTAACTGTCAACAAATAAATCTCGAATAATAGTTTCATCATAACTGACTTCAAATTCAGATGACCTTTGACTGACGATGATGGCCCATTGTGAAGAGGGCTATTACAGTGTTATATTATCTTGTGATTTAAACTTTGATGTGTAGATTTAGTACAAATTATAATAATTTTAGTGCAATAACGTTGTAACTCCAAGACATGCTTATGAATTTATCTATGTACTTAATTTTTTAAACTAGTTATAGGTTTTTGTACTCAGGTGTTGTTTGTTACCTTCCTGTTTTAGAATTTATTTGTACAAAATTTTAACATGTGTTTGAATAATGTAATTTCTTTTTATGAATTAATATATGTGCAAATTTCATTGGTGCTTGACTCAATTAAATTCAAATAAATGTTGCGTATTTCATATTATTTTAATGATTACTTATTTATAAAGACTTGGCTTATAATAATCAAAATCTCTTTTTGGTTTGAATTTTACTTGTAAGAAAAATATAACTGGATTCAATAAATAAGCTTCCACTTATTCACAATAATTTGGTCCTGAAACTGAGACGACATTAACTTTCAAATGTTTTCTTTATTGAATCTATATAATATAAAATTAGATCTAGTTATAAAACTTGTATTGAGCAAAGAACATATTTCTGATGTTCTTATACATCACACTTCGAATGGGTTAAACACTTATGTTTATCAATAGGTACAGTATATCAAATTATCTATCAATCCTTCTATCATATTTGTTTATAACGTTATCGTTATATTGAAAGGATGTGGCAATTGTATACTCATACACGCTGTAATTTTTGCAAGATGTTTGACTTAAGGCTTTCCGAGCCCCATACTAAATGCTTCTCAGACTGGCAACCATTTCCTCTAAGATTTTTAAATAGTAATCACTTAACATAAACTTAAAATGGTCTAATTGGGGCGCGAAATAGGTAATATTATACATTTTTTATCGCAAAACAGATATATCAGCGTGATTTTTTCCAGCAAAATACACATGTATGAGTGCAGTGCAACAACTTAGCTGTTCAGTTGACAGTGTCGCTAGTGGAGATTTGTTGCCACCTAAGAGTGCTGTCGAACTTGTAATTCTAATTTTGGCCACCTGAACAGCTAAGTTGGTGACATGTATACGTATACATTGTTAGTTTCCGTTTCCGTTAGTGTCATTCTCTCTGCCAAACATGAACCCAAGCTTACCATCCGTAGTAATAAATCAACAAAATTCCGATAGATGGCAGGATCAAAAAAAGTATTGTTAAAGAGTTTGATGAAATTTATTTATTATTTTAAAATAAATTATTGCTATTTTTATATTAAGTATCGTAAATTTAAAATATGTATAATTTTGTTTGATTATTTGAATGAAATTCAGTTATGTCAATGTCAGTTTGTCATATTTGACATACTTAAAAAAACGTATTTATATTGCAGCAATAATTTTTAGGGTTAGGTACCCTAAGAATGAAATTAATATACTACTGCGATCTTTTCTGTACTTAAAAGATAAAAACGAATGCCTTTTACAAAATATTCGTTGTCTGTCTTTCTGTCACCAGGCTGTTTCTTATACACTTTGATAGCTGAAAATTTCACAAATTATTTGTTTCCGTTGCCGTTATAACCCAAGAGTATACAAGTACTAGATACGCTATAACAACAAATACTAAAAACAGAAAATATACAAATATAAAGGGTGGATGACACGTTTTTAAAGTGTACCTTAAAAGACGTGTTATATTTTGTATTTTTGCTCAATATCAAAAACGATAACAGGACACTAAAGAATTCTACAGAATATTAAGCTACGTATTACCTCTTTTTACTCTATCTTTACAATGACACTTGGTAGATTCTTTCATGATTTCTCTCTTTCTTTCTTTCAAAATAAAATGTTTGATATGGGGTTCCCATACAAAAAACATGTTTTTTCGCCATATTTTAATAATGGTACGGAACCCTTCACGCGCGAGCCCGGTTCGTACTTGGCCAATTATATCAAATTTTTATACCTACGTCTTTTGTTTACCTATCAATATCTTTAACAATCTCATAATTACAAAAGGCTTGTTTGTTTGGATGTTTTTATGTTTTTTTGACGCGAATAGGCTCCGAAACTATTGGATTAAAATTACAAATTCTTACACCGTTGGGAAGTTACATTATCCCCAAATGACATAGGCATTATATTTTGTTGCAAAGGGTAAGAAATTCTTATTAAGACTCCAGTAATGTAACACAAGGTATAAAAATGAGTAAAAAATTTGTTTCATCGCATGCGCTAAGAAAAGTTAGTTGTGGCGGGTGTCGTAGTATGTCTTGAGAGCAGCGGAACCCATATATACAAAAAAAAACTTTAATCTATGTCAAAATTATAATGCGATAAAGTTTAAATGTTTGTTCGTAACGAATAAAATATTACACTTCTGAACGACTTTCAAACATATCTCCTAGAATTGATTTTTTTTTATGCCCGTGCTAAGCCGGGACGGGCCACTAGTGTATAATTATATCAACGATACATGTAAACTGCCAGGTGTATATTTATAATAACTAAGATTTCGACAGGCCTCTTACCTTAGAATAATAATAATAGTTTTTTTTTATTTCAAATGAAGCTAAAATAATATCCATAGTCTATTATATATAAATTCCCTGATAATATGTAATTATTTACTTTTCTAATCATTAGACTTGAAGCTGTTATTCCGGATGAACCGATTTTGATGTTCTTAGCTATGTTTGATGATATTCGGATGTCCGCCAAAATAGTGGATATGATATTATTCGCAACTTTCCCAAATGAAATGGCTTACATTTTGGAATCATGCGAAAAATACAACTGTTTCATGCAATATGTTAGATGATTCGTGAGAAAAGTTTTTTCTTGTTACTCGTATCATGTACCCAATAGATTCATTTTTTAATTTCATTTGAGGTTTTAAGGTATGCACTATGAATATTAACATACACGAAAACGAAACCTATTGAAAATATTGACTTTCCCATAATATTCCTTAAAAAAAAAAGAGTTTCGAACAAAATAAAATAGCAAAATTAATAATTCATGAGATTTGAACCATAGTCAATTCAAATCATAAAAATATTTCCTGTTCCAAAAATGCTTCCTCTACGAACGAGCCATATAATCGACAATTGAGTGTTCGAAATTGGCATGCATATTCAAATATGCTGAAGTTCAAGTGACAAAAAAAATTGTCAATGCTAGTGTGAGTGTAGCCGCATCGTCACAGAATAGATGATAGTAGATATGGGTTTTATATGGCTTTTTGAACATATTTGCTATCAACGCTTAATAAATGTTGTTTTGTGATGAGCCTTAAAAATAATACATTAACAGTAGTTTCCGCGAACCGATTCTAAAGTTACAAAAGAAATCACTTGGGCTGCTGGGATGAATAAAACTAACTTATACCTATTTAACGCCATCTAGCGGCATATGAGCACTTGCAGCATGCTAGCGAACAACCTTAATAAAAAAATACTGATATAAAATGTACACATATAATTAGATTCACTAAAAAGATTTGAAACTCCATTTCCTCTCACTTGCCTAAATTATTTTAGCGACGCGACAGAAGCTTTTAAGTTCTGTCAGACAATGGATTTTAATTAACCAAATTGTGTTATATTTATTCTGTCAGAATAAATAAAAATTAAGTCTACTGTCGCGACACTGACAATAGTCATTTTTTGTATCTATTGCCACTGATAGAAGCGATATGCGTTGCCAATGTCTTAAATACGGGACTTAGAAGCTGGACTCTTGTCCGTGGAGTGCTTTCGATTCCTTTCAATCCTCGGGCAGCTCTGTGAATTGATCCTGAAAGCCTTGTGGTGTAAAGACTATGTCGAGTTCTACTCTATTTTGCATGTCAAGATTACAATTTCTGTTTCTCAATCTTCAATTTAATTTTAGAATCTCAGTTTGCTCTTAAAATTGCGAGCTTCTTAGTATTGATTGCTAATGTGTAAATAATGTAATGTTGTAAATTATGGCAATAATATAGATGGTAAACATTGTATGAAAGAATATGTTTCCATTTCTACTCATGTCTAAGAATACCCGGATGTTTAATCATTTTGTAAATATTGTAATCACACAAATTTGATAAGCAGTAGGTACTAACAGTTATATACGCCAATGAATTAATTGTCTTTTGTATTTAGGTTCAGTCAGCATCTATAATGTGAAAACACTTATTTTAGGGCATGAAAAAGAAAATGTTGTAACCTTTGTTTCGTCTAGGAGTCAACTCAATAAAGAACTCACATCTGCTTAAATACTTAATAGAGCCAGTAGAGTAAATAAATTACAATATAGAGAATAGCGCTATAGTATGTACTAGTTATGTACTTGACATGGTTAAAATATTAATTATGTTATGTAAGTGATTCCTTTGGAAAAATAATATCTTAAAAAAGTCAACGCCCAAAATGGCACACAATATTGGAATATGGTTGTGTCACTATTTATGAAATACATCAAATTCTATTTTATATTCTGTACTTTTATTCTACAAAATCACAAAACAACAATGCTTTAATTTTACCAACTTAAACATTAAAACTATGCAGTTGTTAAAATCCTAATACTTTGGTATCTTAACTCAAGTCTGCAATGTGGGTCACTGACTGGCCAGAATAAGTAAAAGATATCTTGTAACTTTGCCTTGGAACTATGGCTGACATAATATTAAAAATAAAACATATAAAGAACAACTCTCATCACCTTAATTTTGCTATTGCTTATGTTTCATATTGTAGACTTGAGAAAGTTCTTTAATTTTTTTCATGATTCAAATTAATTTGCGTTAAATACATGGTTTTTAAATAAGCACATCTATGTGGCATTAAATCTATAAATGCAAGAGAAGGTGTATATGAAAACACATTTCAAATGATCAAAGTATTTTTATTATGTATTCAAATGCTTATATTGTACTTCGGTCACTAAGTACTAGTGGTTAGGATATTTAAAATTGCAGGAATGTGTTTTACAAAAAAAAATGTAACAAGTTTCAAATAAATGCACAATAAATACAAAAGTGAAAATACTAATGTGTAGCACCGCTTGTATTGAACCTATTTGAATTTAAAATAATATCTTCCTCAATATCACATCAGACTATTTTGTAGAGCAAGTCACGTCAATCTTATAGATTTGTATGAAATAAAACGATATTTTTCTTCATTCTTGACGAAAACAAAAGTAAATAAAATATATCTATAATCAAGACATTGCTAGTTCTAATCTATCGCCTCTATCTCAATTCCTGTATTTCTTAATGCATTAAAAAATGTAGTTTGTTCTATTGTAAAATACTCCACAAATTAACCAAAAAGATTGCTACTTTAAACATAAAGTGCATAAGCTGCTTTATTCCTTCTTCTTCCTAGGACGCATGCAGCAAACAGCGCTGGTATCCAACATGTTATAGTTAGCATCTCCCTTGTTACGGGACTCCGTGAACTTGGCATGAGTATCGGCAGATAGGTAGTAGGCTTTCACAGCGGGGTCTTTCTTCATAGCTTCGATGTAGGCCACCTGCAAAGAAAAGATGATTTTAGGTAGTACACAAGCAGAGGAATTTCTAATATCAAACTAATTTAGTATTTTATTAAAATAATTTAATTAAATAAGAGGAGCAAAGTAGTAAGCAACTGTTGGCCGAGGCTATGGAAGCAGAATGTATAAAGTCCAAAGGCAAGATGTGTCAACAACATTACAGCTGTATCAGGTCAAACCTGGATTAGATTGGCACAAGATTGAGGCAGATGGTATGACAGGAGAGAGAGGCCTATACCCAGCAGTGGGATGGAACAGGCTGTGGATGATGATGATGATGAACCTAATTTAAGGTAAAACCTAAACTAACCAATTCATAACTATTGGTTCACACATTTTAACTATTGGTGTGTTAACTAACCAAGTATTACTACAAGGCTGTTATAAATAGACATGAAGAACTTTACAATTCAGTATTCTTATCTGTTGTGTAATACTCAGCCATTTTATTACTTTGCTGATCTTTTATCATTCACAGATAACTTTTCATATTGTTAATGATTTAGCGAGTTTAGTATGAGAAATATATGCTATCAATTCCCAGTCTACAATACAGAATGTGCCAAAGCTAAACTTCAGGTTGCAATAAAATAAAAAGGGTATTAACATTGCATTGCTGTTGAAATATCCAGTTCTTCTCCTTCTCAGTCCCTTCTCATAACATTGTTCCCATGTTGTCCATTAAAATTAGCATTATATGATGTTGTGAATTCACATTGTACCTACAAGTACTCAAACATGATGGTTCTTTTAGGACATAGCTTACCAAGAATTGAATGATAACACTTACCAATTCAGGAAGCTTAGCAGCATCAATAGCAAACTCTGGCTTGCCAATCAGTGGCAGAGCTTCAAACCTCTCAAGGAAAGGCCAGATGGCATAGTCAACAAGGCCAGGTTTGTCTCCATTCAGGAAAGTGGTCCCTCGAGCCTTGATCTCATTCTGTAGCCCTTCCAGACCTTTCTGGTAGTTTTCTAGATGTGACGGCTGCAGTGCTTGAGCATTGAAAGCAGCAGTGTAGTAGGCTGATTGAGTCTGAAAATGTTTTCATGGTGTAAGTTAATCATTTCAATCAGGAAGAGATTTCCTTAGGTCCTTCTACAAAAAGTTTATTCTGGTATCTAACGAAAATGTTTAAGTACAGAAGATACTTTTTCTATTATTTTCAACTTACAGCACCAAAGTTCTCAACAACCAGCTTGTCCTGAGCTCTGCGAAGAGGGTCAGATGACTGCAGAGATATGTCAGGGTACTTCTCATCCAAGTACACATTGATAACAGTGCTGTCAAAGATCGCCTTGCCTTCCTCATACTCTAAAGCAGGGACAGTACCTATGAAATAAATAAGGACCTTGATCAAATCCATAAAAGTAAAATCTAATATAGGTATATAATACATTGAAATCTTACAAAACAAAGACTAGAAAATTACAGTTACCTACCAAACAGGAAAAAAGGTCACATAAATGTTATGTTGACGTAATCTCTCTCCCTTCACTATTATATGAGGGGCGTATGCTAAGCAACTTACCCTTCGGACTGAAGTTGAAAATCCATTCAGGCTTGTGGTCCAAGTTGATGAAAACCAAATCGTAGGGAATGCTTTTAGCATTCAAGACAAGGACACTTCTTTCGGCATAAGGACAAAATCTCATCGCAAATAAACGCAATTTCCCGTTGTAAGCGGGTAAAGCATCACCTGTAAGGAAAATATTAGAAAGTCATATCATAACCTTGATCTGATATTAAATGAGCATTTTAATAAATTGAAACAGTTTCTTACCGGTTTGCAAATGTTTCTCAGACATTTTTACTAGCTGTAATTACTAGTTTTTCTACCTTTGCAAAAAGTGTACACCGCTTAAATCACCAACCGGCTGTCAAATGAAAACAAAATGGATTGGCAATGAATGAGAATGATTCATGATTATTGAACAAAATGTCAAAGATCAGTATTTCCAGTTACATTTTTAAACAGTGCTATTTTACCTTCCAACTAGTACCTATAGAAAACATCCGACCCAATTATTTATGTATTTAGGATTTGCTATTTATCACAGTGTATGTATTCCACTAATCAAGACCTTTAATTTCATCCCCATGTATGACAAATTTTAATAATTCTAATCACTTGTGCTTGCCCTAGATTTGTTCATCTCATATTGACATGTTATTATTTAAGGACTTCTTATGGCACTCTGGTGCCAGGATTATTTTGTCCATCCTAAATCAGACTCGTCAGGTAAAATGGCACTGGCAGTTTAATGTGGACTATATTATATGGCTCTTTTTATTAATTTACTCATTGGTCTGCATAAAAATTCAGAATAAAAGAACTTTTGGAAATGAGAATCTTAATGTTTATTTTGTGTAATTGTAGCTTAGTTTTGAAAATTGAAGAGCTTAAAAGCAATAATAATTGTATGAGATCCATACGTTTCATTGGTTAAAAATACAGCTAAATTTAGCTTTTATAGAGCTATATTGGTATCACTATGCAAAACGTCAAATACTTATATAGACAAGAATCTATTGTAAACAACTCAGCACGATATGCACATTTATATCACTCACAAAAAAAATACTAAATTGAATACTCATTAAAGCTAAGATAAAATTTAAATACCCAATTGGGGCATTTCTAATTGGATATTTGTAATACACATATTATACCTACGATATACTACATATATTAAATATTTTCACATACATATTTATAAAAAAAAAATATAGTCACTTGTATTTTTTTGTACATTAACCTACTGTAGAACTTATATGTTATTAGCCGATTCTCAGACCTACTGAATTGGTCTGAGAATCGGCTAATATCTATTTGTCATACCCCTAAGTGAGGCAAAACAATGTTTGCCGGGTAAGCTAGTATACTTATAAAATAGCAACGATGACAATATTAACATTGTAAAATCATAGCTACGCTGAGTTATTTATCAAGTTAGATAACTCCACAGATCATTTAAAACCAACAAAACCGGTTACAACAACTTATCGAAGTGTTTGGTTTATTTTTTAAATTTGTTTCTACATAAAACATTCCCGGCATTTGTCGCTACGTTTTCACAGTGGTAGGTTGTTTTATTTGCACGACCTTAGTTGTATAAAAATACACAGACTGAGAAGGCACAAAGTGCGCTGTCATTTTTTATCGTAACTAGTTTTAGTTTATCAGTCCCTTGTTTTTTGTACATGTTTATTAGATTAGAATGATAACGACAACTGTAAGTTTCGCTTTGCATTTGATAATGTCTTCTTACCAGGGTGTGCGAGTCGTTGGAAGACTATTGGGGTACGCGTTGCCACAGAGGGCCATTGCATCAACACATAGTACGATGGCAGCATCCAAGGTCAACATCGATTTTAACACGAAACATCTAAAAACGGGTTCGTATGTTCTCATTTGAATTCTTATCACTTACGTTCCATAATTATGGTTTTGTACCTTGTACCTAAGTGTATCACAATTTGTACCTAGTTCCATCTTTTATAATCACAAAGTGCCAATATCCTTGAATTTAATTTAACCTACATTTGTATTTATTTTTAACCTACTTCAAAAACAGAGGACGTTCTCATAATGGCATTGTAGCTCTCAAACAAATGATGTAAAAATGTATGATTAGGTACCTTTTTTTTTGGTTTCTCTGTCTACGCTTTTTTGTTTAAAAGGTGTCAGACTCGAAAGAGTTCATATGTTTGATGCGGTTTGATGTTTTTACATCAAACAAAAGTGGCGGAAAAAAAAGATCAAAGGTGGCGGCCGCCACCGTACAAATGGCGATGACGACCTCGTTGGCGTAATGGTTACCATGCCGGACTGCCAATCATAAGGTTCCGTGTTCGATTCCCTGCACGGCCAACATCTTTGTGCTGAACTAAATTTGTTGGCTGTCGGTCTGGGTGTTAAATTTGTATCTATATAAAATATGTATGTATATGTAGTATATCAGTTGTGTTAACAACCACAATACGAACTAGAAATGGTTCAGTATGGGGTTAACAAGATGTTCGTCACCTCAAAATGAAGAGTCGCGGGTCTTCTAAATATTTAATGTATGTACACTTGTATTTCAGGCGACTCTTTGCCTCCTCACAAGGGCAAACCTCGCGTGTATAACATGCGTTTCTGCCCTTACGCCCAACGCACGATTCTGGCGCTCAACGCTAAGGGAATCGACTACGAGGTAGTTAACATAGATTTGGTTGATAAACCCGAATGGCTGTTTGTTAAGAGCGCTTTTGGTAAGTAGAATTATTTTAATAATTAAATACGCATACCAAGGTTTTATTGTACCTAATCAAATCAAATCATTTATTCACAGAATACAACATGAAAAAGATGTTATGTAACATCTTTTTACCTGACTTTATTTATTTTAAATATTTTAATAGTACCTATATAATTAAAATATTAATATAATATATTATAAAGTCAGCTATATATTCTTACCCATAATGCGCGTGTAATTGAAAATCGATTTTAATTAAAATGCTAAGTTTAATAGGTATGTATTAGAAAAATACAACATGTATTAGAAAAATCTCACATAAATTAGCAAAATCCCGTTGCTATTCGCAGACAAGTACATAGTAAGCTATTAGTCGGTATAAGTCTATTTAGAATGATGATTGTTATAGATGAGAAGTAGGATAGAATTAATTGAAAAAAACTCACAATAAGACATCGCGTGATTGTCGCATTTAATAGGTATTTGTTAAATTAAAATGATTGGTTAAATCTAGCCTTACCCCGATTTCTTTACTAGAAGATAGGTACAATCAAAACGTTTTCTAATAAAAAAAAACACAAAGTAGGTATTTTTTATCGTATTATTTTCTTTTTTTTTTCAGGGAAAGTTCCATCTCTTGAATTGAAAGAGGGTGAAGTGGTATACGAAAGTCTTATCACGGTAGAGTATTTAGACGAGGTGTACCCACAAAGACCTCTTCAGTCCAAGGACCCTCTGAGAAAAGCTTTCGACAAAATCATCGTCGAAAGTACTGCACCTGTAAGTATTTGATAAAGGCTATTCCACTTTATTGCAGTATATTATTTATTAAGTCTGTCTAGTCCCATTGTTGGGCAAAGGCATCCCTACTCTCTTTCTATGTGTCTAGTTGTCCTATATGGACCAATCCTCCAGGTGTTTGTCAAGCTCGTCCCTCCATCGCTTTCTTGGTCTGCCGCGAGGTCTTGTACAGGCCGGCGTCCACTGCGTGGCAATTATTGCAGTTTAATGGAAACAATTTTAGCAATACTTTATAACATTAATGAAATACCCAACGACAAAAAATAATTTTAACGATATTAACTTAGGTATAGTACCGAAAACTTTGACATCAATTTAATATCCTCTCAAAACTTATATTTGATTAGAATCAGTTGTTAGCAAGAATTGAAATCTTTCAAGACAAAAATAGCTTACCTACCTGTAGTAGCTGTGTAGTTTTTAGGCAAGTCTAGTTAGGGCTAGCTAAGTAACTAAACCAAATATCTCACTATTTCCAGATACAATCGATATTCATCAAGATCATGAAAGCTCCCGAGGCGATTACAGAAGACAACATTGCTGCTTATTTCAAGGCGTTAGACTTCATACAGAATCAGCTCAAGAGTCGCGGTACCAAGTTCCTGAGTGGAACTGAACCAGGGTTCCCTGACTACATGATCTGGCCGTGGTTCGAGAGGATCCTGGATTTCGATATAGAAGACAAATACAAAATTCAACCGGACAAATATACCTTACTGGTAAATCTTTAGAATATTTTTTTGGCAGCCATAGTCTATCTGATATATGATGACGTCGCAAATCGAGATGGCATCAAATATTATTGCGTAGATGTCGCGTAGGATGGCCTGTAGTATTCACGTATTGGATCACAGTGGGCTATGCGCATGAACCTGTAAAACTTAGTGTGGCTAATGTATAACCGACCACTTGTCGATTTCGTGTTATGATGGACTTTTTTCCGCTAGTGTAGAGTAGGCCAGTTCTAGGCCAGCATTAGCTAATGCGTACTGTGGCCTTAAAAGCAACAGAAACTTGATATTATTAGCATTAATTTCCGGACTATGAGCACATAAAAATTTCCACATTTGGTGACAAATACGAGTAAGTTACTTAACATTATTTTACCTTAGTCATTAACTCTGTTTCAGCTCGAATACTTCCAAAATATGCGGGAAGACCCAGCCGTGAGCCAATATCTGGTGCCCAAGGAAGTGCTGAACAAGTTCCGCAGAGCGTACGCAGTAGGAGAGAAACCTGATTATGATATTCTAAGACGAGAATCCTAAGAAATGCACAGTTGTTAATTGTAATTCAACATCATCATCATCCAGTCCTTTCTATCCCTCTGCATGTGTCACCTGCGTCGATCTTGTGCAGTTCTCGTCCAGGTAGGACATACGACTTCAGTGATTTCGTCACTCCATCTCGCTGCAGGACGACCATAATGATTATTTTTATCATATTTTTGTATCTAATCACGTTTATTTAAATTATGCTGTAAGAAAAACTTGTAAATAGTAGCCACATTGTTCTCAGTGTTATTGTGTATTTGGTGACAATAACAAATTTAAAAGGTATTTTTTTTTAATTTAAACTATTTCACTACTATTCAGTTACTAGAATCATCATGTAAAATCACTACTAGATAGTACAACTAATTACTTTTAACATTCCGCAAAAAATATCACATATTTTAATCATACCGAAATAAATGAGCTCCCCAAGTTCGTATTTATTATATTGCGTGTAATTATTGATAGGTGCTAACTATATTTTTGTACAATTAAAAACGATTAAACTGCAATAAATATTCGTCGTTACATAAACCTTTGATTTTATTTTGTCATTATCATTTCCAAAATACTTAAGTACTAATAAAGTGATTAAATGAACAAGGTGATTATTATGAATTTCCTTAAAGATGTACAAAGCATTAAAAGTATACTAGAAATTTTTGAGCTATGTGTTTTAATAGAGTTCATCTACCTAGTTATAAGGCAAATTCGTCACATAGAACCTAGGCAAATCATTTGAAAATGTTGATTGAATTTCACATTTGACAGAATATAGTGATCGATGTAAAAGTAGTAAGTAAAATGTGTAGCTGTAGAATTAATTTCGGACTATTTATGACTAAAGCGCAGTTTTTCTTCCCCACAAATAATATGTTAAGGGTAAGAAAATATCAACAGAATAGCAATTGCGATTCATTATTTGGACCAAAATAAGCTTTAAAACGTTTCAAAACATATTCACACATAGGACCACTAATAAAAATAGCAAAATAATTAGTAAGCCTTAAAGCTCATTATCAGCCTATTATTTATTAGCTTATTATCAGCCTTATTCAAGCACCAAAGTATGAGAGTGACAAAACAAACTCTTTTTTAGTTCAGAAGTCTTCATCAACAGAACAGTTCCAATGTGCTCTATTACTGAATTATCGCCGAGGTACACAAGCCAAATTTGAAACCTATCGAACATCAGCAAATGGGTGTAATTTAGCTTGCCAGATTCTGCCCAAACATAGGTACATACAATATACATAGCCATTTAGATGATAACTTAAATCCAGAAACCTAATCTCTAAATAAATAAAATTATAACTAAAAACTAATCGTGTGGAAAGCACAATTTGAGCTACATGTTTTTGGGCACACACATGTTTTCGAAGTATTAAAACCATTAATTAGGTTTTTGTGTCAGTACAAAATACATGCTACCTGCATATCCATATCTAGAGTAGGTCAACAAATACTCGTAACTGCATTTTTAGAATTTTGCTGACTGGGTAAGAGCAAGCACTTTATCTCACGAAAACTTACGGAACATAATACAAATTATATTATTCAGCGGAAATACTTCGTGAACTATTTTCTGATAAATTACTGACTTAGTATGCAAAAGCAGATAAATTGACTTTCAAGTATTTTAGAAGTAGGTAAAATTTTCAATATTTATTTTGATAGCTAAATTAATTTATTTTTCTGCTATGATAATTAACTTTGCTGTCTAACATTAAAGTTACCAATAATGGGTTAGTATATGAAGAATACAAAAAAGAAGAAATGAATTCTATATTTTAATATTAAAAAGAAATACCACTCAGTAATAAAGAAAAAATAAAACTTAAACTTAATCAAAACAAACTATGCCTTTCACTTTGGGTTAAGTTCATGTCATGATAATTAATTAATTATCAACAGAATTAAGATAAAATAATGTAAAAAGTTTGCATAATTCTAAAATTGTAGATGTCGAATACAATATCTAGCTAATCAGGTGTTTTTAATGTCTAGAATTGCAACAATGTCAAGGCACTTTTATGTATCATTGTTTCATCAATTAATGTCTAGATCAAAAACAAGATTTAGAAAAGATTTAACTTATTTGCTAGAAAAGTAGAAATAGTTGTTGATCAAACTTACATTAACTTAAAGAAATAAATTATGAACTCAGTCTTCATTGCAGAGTCAATAGTAACATAGACTTAGTCATTTTTGTATTTGGATGCCAGAGCTTCAAGTTTGGAGGTAATCTTTTTTAGATCCACATTTTTATCCAGCTTCAAGTAATTATTGTTCCTAATTTCATGAAGCTTCACAAACTCTGGAGCTTCTTCAGTCAGACTTTTGATATCCCTCTGCAGGTCACTAGCAGAAATATTGGCTTTGAAGCTACTTTCCAACTTGGAAAGTATAATGTTGAGAGCTAAAACATTCTTTCTCTCAGTAACAAATATATTTCTTAGGGTTCGGGCAAGGTCTGGAAGTCTGCTGTATACAAGGTACTTGTGTTCATGGTCTGAAGATCTGGTCATAGCTTCGAGAGCCTTGGCTGCTTGCTTGGCCTTTACTTTCTCTAGCAGAGAGGCAGGCAGGTTGCGGAGAGCCGGGTTCAGTAATGTGACATTAGTAGTAGGGGGCTGAGTTTGTGTACCATTAGTGGAAGTGCTTGGTTTGGTGTCAACAATCCCAGTGGCAGCTTTTTCATCCTCTGTCAGGCCTCTCTTTTTAGCTTGAGCCAGCTTCTCCAATGCTCTTTCCATTTTGGTGTTGCATTTGAAGAGTTCCCTTGCCTTTGACAATACATCTTGAGCTGAAGAATATTTCTCAACATTTGGCATTTCTGGGAGTTTGGCACTGTCTACTTCAGGGACCTTTTCAATCTCAAATTCAGGATGCCAGCGAGATAGTTTGTCATCAGGAATCACCATTGGAGGGTCTAAAGTGAGCAAATACTGAGTGTGATGCTTCTTCACCAACTGGAGCAGAGTGTCATAGAAATATCTACGTCTCTCCAGCAGAACTGTTGGGTTCATGATTTTTATATCATTTGGGAAGTTTGGTGTGATGACCATTTCATAAGCATCTTTGTGGGAAGAAGCACTGAAGTTTTTAATCTTCTGCACCTCAAAGTTGTAGAAATCAGGCACAAGATGTTTGATTTGTGCAAGGTGTTTTTCATTGAAAGTCCGTTTGAGCATTTCTTGAACTGATGGCTTGAGTTTAGCAAATGTAATCTTCTCATTCCTGTTATAGAGCAACGCAACAACAGTTTCCATACCTCGGAACAGCTCAGAGAGGAATCGGTAGTGATGAGGGAGAGGCAAGCTGGTAGAGCTGGTGGCGAGTGCTGCATGTCTGATGTAAGCTGGTACCTGCAAACACCAGAGAATAATTAAAGAAAATTTGTAAACTTATTATTATTATATTAGATAAGCATGCCTTCAGTCCAGAGGGCAATTAATCTAACACACAAGATATTTCCAATAATTAGTAGGTAGCTAGGATTTAAATGTTGGTTATGGGTAGTTTTCATTATTGTTTCTTTATTAGTTTAATTTAATGTTCTAACTTGGAACAAGTTTTTACAAATGGCTAACAAACATTTGATAACAAGGTGTAGAGTTTGAAAATGTAGCTTGCAGACTTAATGCTTGGCTCTACATATATGATAATTGTTTGAAAGTGTGACATAGCCTCATCTTAGCAACAGTGGATTTTCAATTTGGATTACCTATAAAATAATGATATACAAATCAATTTCAGTAATGTAATAATTAGTAATATGTATAATGCTCACCTTATTAGGGCTCTTGACTGGGCTAACAAATACTTTTCTTGGTGATATGAGAGGTCTTTGCACTGATACAGGAGCCTTCTTCTGAGGTGATAGGAACTCACTTGGAACCTGAGCCTTTTTGCTTGGACTAAAACAAACAAAACTAGTATAATTGATCATTTACAAAAATAAATACCTATTCAATTTAGTTTTCTATAAATTAAATAAATTTCATAAAGTTTATTAAGTTATACT
The DNA here is from genome assembly GCA_035578125.1 of Mellilla xanthometata. Classification (NCBI taxonomy): domain Eukaryota; kingdom Metazoa; phylum Arthropoda; class Insecta; order Lepidoptera; family Geometridae; genus Mellilla; species Mellilla xanthometata. Next base: position 8,751,076 of record JAPUBQ010000013.1, read on the forward strand.
AATAACTTTTTCTCACCTTGATGGTACTTCCACATCAATAGATTTGAACTCTTTGAGATTCTTCTTTTCAGATGCTTCTTTAAGCTGTTGAAAGTTTTTGCTAAGCTTTTCAGCAGTTGCTTTGATTTCAGCTAATCTTGAGCTCCCTGCTAACCTCTTTCGGATATCCCCTAAACTTAATTCTTTTCGAGCCGAAAATGTTGCATCCGTTTTGGTTGCTTCACTAGTTTTAGCTACATTCGTAGAATTAACTTTCTTGGCAAATACGGTCTTCTCTTGACATTGTGGGGCAGGCACAAGCGCTGTTTTAGCCTCGTTGGGTACGTTGACGACGACATTTTCTGTTTTTTGCACTTCCCTCTTCAGGTCTTGACTTACACTTCGAACTTCAGATTTTAGATCTTTAAAGAGTAGGCATTCTTTTGCCAGCTGAGCTTTGCGCGAATAACGGCCACTATCTTGTGTTCGTTCTACGTGTGGAACCTTATTTTTAGATGAAAATATATCATCAGTTGCGGCCCTTTTCCTACTATTAAAAAAAGATGTAATAGATGTTTGTGACATTATTGTTGCTAAATTGTCGTTCTAATTAGTCTCATCTATTAAAAAATCTAATAAACAATCCAATCACAAAATTCGACCGCGTCTTTTTCCCTCCAAATTAAAAATGAATTGAATTATCTGACTGGCAGCAGTGACTGCTGTCTGATCAAATGACAAAGACATTGACGTTCGTTTAAATCGTAGACAAATTAATATTTTTTGGTGCTTTGTAAAACGAGAGATTTGGTAAAGTAACATTATACATCACTTGCTATGTAACAAACGAGCGACATCTCACAGTAATAAGTATACGAACAAAATATTTCTATACTTCTTTGGTTCAAGTGCATTAAATATGTACAAATAAAATAAAGTAAACACTAAAATTAATAAATAGTAAATTATTATTTGCGTCTGAATCATCAATCACATCACAGTCACGAAAGTTTTATTTTTATTTTAAAACTCTGTAAACATTACCAACTAACTACTACAAAACAATGTCATTCTTTGACTATTATTCTCATTGATTCTTCTTTCTTTCTCTTTGTCGAATTGTAATATTGATTCACTGTAATTCATCGTAATATTGGAATATTTCATTATGAAAGAACATAATAACTAGACTATAATCTTGTTTTTAATCTTAAAATGTATCCAAGACCACCTTCAGGCTCTAAACGACAAAAAGGCCCAACTAATGATCCACCCGCTGCTCTACCGAAAACTGAACGTAGAAAAAGTATTTTAGTTATACCAAGCAGAGTTGTTAACCAGACTTCAAATCCGGATGATATCGAGGATGGTGAAGAGACTGAGATTGCAGCTCAAATCACAGTACCACATGAAGGCGGATGGGGTTGGGTAGTAGTAATTGCATCTTTTTGTAGTATTTTTATCATGGATGGTGTTGCATACACTTTTGGGAGTGTATATGGTGCTATTACCGAAGAGCTTGAAATGGAAGCATCGTTGATAGGCCTGATTAATTCCATAGCAGTATCATTATATTTTAGTTGCGGTCCGATTGCGTCAGCGTTAATAAACCGTTTTGGTTTTAGAGTTGTAATTATGGCCGGGGCTATCATTTGTTCATTTTCTTTATTATGCACTTACTTCTCTACAAGCTATGCAGCGTTATGCTTATTTTATGGAGCTTTTGCTGGAGTGGGATATTGTTTTATTAATTTGGCTTCAGCCTTAGTTGTTGGATTTTATTTTGAAAAGTTAAGATCTTTGGCTTTAGCCATAGCGACAACTGGATCAAGTCTTGGAATAATGGTCATGTTTCCTTTGAATACATATTTGGTCAAATTAAGTGGTTGGCGAACACTTACTTTAATGCACAGTGGCTTATTTGGCTTAGTCTATTTTATGGGAATGACTTTTAAGCCAGTTCTATCATTAACAGTGACAACAACTACAGAGGATCCCACTAAAACGGTAACATATTTGCCTAATTTATCGACACAAACAATGAAAGCGTCACCTTCGCGAACTAAAACTGAAGGACTTACACCCACAGCTACTGAAAAGTTATTTAGCGCTGTCTCCAACTATAATTTTCCAACAGCAGCTGCCGTAATTGACCAGGGTACAGTTGTCAATGTTCCTAATCAAACAGGAGGGGCAGGGCCGTCTACATCTCCAAAATCAAGACTAACGTTAACAGCTCAATCTCCTAAAGGTGGTATGAGCCAACGTCAATTAAAACAAGTTCAGTCAATAATATCTAGAACAAGTGTTCAAGATAAAACTAAACAAAACTTTGAACTAACATTCGAAGTGGCAGAACAGAAAAAGAAAAAGAAAAGTTTTTGGGCAAGATTGTGTCACTGGGAAGATCACATTCCACAATCTAGACCAATGTACAGAGACGACGTGTTCTTTGACGGTAAAATTGAAAAACTTCCTATTTATCAAAAGAGTATGATAGAAACAAGTCCTGAACAGAAGACTGGATTAGAGTATCAGTTAGCTGTGTCTCGTGCTGTAACTGCAGCAGATTTACAAGAGAAAAAGGGTGTATGTACTACTGCTACCAGGAGGATTCTTGCGACAATGATGGATCCAAGTCTTTTAAAGAGGCGGTCATTCTTAATGTTTGGTATCAGTGGTTTTCTTGTATATCTGGGATATTTAGTACCCTACATTTTTATACAAGATCGCAATAGAAGTGAAGGTATTAGTGAAGAGCACTGCAATTGGTTTGTTAGTGTAATTGGATTCTCTAATGCTATGGGCCGATTAGCGTTAGGGGCATTGGGTGTAAAACTGAATCCATTAAAATTATTTATAACTTCATGCCTAGTGTCTGGGATTGCACTTGTACTATCGAATTTATCATTCAATGTCTACTACCAATATTTATGTTGTTCGATTTTTGGAATTTTCATTGCAAGTATAGCATGTCTCCGGAGTATGGTTTTAGTAGAATTGTATGGATTAGAAAAGTTAACTAACGCAACAGGTATAATGTTATTATTTCAAGGCGTTGGATGTTGCATTAGTACTCCTCTGGCAAGCATTTTAAAAAGTCAGTTTGGCTTTGCCTATAGTTTTTATATAGCTGGTTTTTTTGTATGCCTAAGTGGTATATTCTTAATGCCTATAAAGTTTATATGTGCGAGAGAAAATCGAAAAACAACTGATTATGAAAAATTAGGCCCGCAAAAACAACCAGACCAGAAGAATATTGTACCCGTTCTTGAAAAGCACGCAAATATACAAGCAAAAAAATAATAGAACAACCACGTCAATAGAGCTAAACAATATATATATTTTATATAAGATTTAGTTGGTGTAGGTAATAAGACTGTGTAATATAAAAAATATTATTATGAATGAGCTTTTGTGTCCCGCTGCTGGGAGCAATCCTCCCTGATGTAATATATTAATATTAAATTTTTAAGACTTTTTATTGCAAATGAGTACCGTATGTGATTAAGGGTGGCCACAGATCAGCCACAGTTATTATTGAAACTGAACTTGTAGTTTCTTATTTTGATTGTTACAAACTTATAAAAATACAAATATTTCCTCTGTTTAGTAAATAAGTTCATGAGTGTAGACGAAGCGTGTCTTTTTTTTATTCAGGGCAATAGGATAAGAAATTATATAAAAAAATTGCTTAAAATCGCTGCGTGAATAGGCGTTTTTTATATCGTAATAAAGTAAATAAATAGTGATTATGGATTATCCCTAAGAAAAAGAGAGACATGCCAGCGCGGACTTTTAAGTGTAGTATTTTTTTAAGGTGTACAATTGTTTAGTACATTATTTACATAATAATTACTATGATTTGGCAACCGTTGGCAAAGTGAGTGGGATAGAAAAGTTTATTTACGACAATACAATAGAAACCTCTAATAACAGCGTTTACTACTATTATGCTTAACATTATACATAAAAATCTCCCTCTTCAAAAACGCGTTATCCATCAAAGTCCTAGTTATCTATATCTATCAAGGAACCATATCAAAATCCGTTGCATAAAAATCAATGCATACATAGGGACAGACAGACAGACAGACAGCAGGAGCGACTTTGTTTTATAAAATGTAGTGACGATACCAAACCCAATTTTTGTAAAATAGCTAAGACACCACCGCCACGAGATAAAAAAGCCTCATATCATACTATGATAATATACAAGGAAAAATTACGCGACATTATTAACTGAATCGATCATCGGATTCGGTAATCGGATTGGTATCGTCGCACGTGTGTAACGCGCTTTAGATGGTCGCAGTTTTGTGCGGTTTGCTGTAGGTAGGTTTTCTTAAACACGCAGAAATATTATGATTACTAGGAGACGAAACTTTATTCCAATACTGCCTGAATTAAATCGCAAGTCTCCAAATGTGTAAAAACCACATTTTAATTTTTTTCTCGCATATTCATAGATAATTCGGATTTTCATTTCTATTTTTATTGATGGAAACATCGCAGTCGTGTTCGAGCGCATTTTGTTCTACGACCGGCCGCCATACTCAAACAAAAAGATTTGAGATGAAAAGTTAAATTTTTAACCATTAAAAGTTGTTGAAAGTGTTTTTAATTTACTAAATGAGTTCAAAATCAGACGTAAATAGAAGAGTACTCGCCATTCAGGCGAAAAAGAAACGCCACAAACTCGGTAAAAAAAAGAATCGCGAGGAGGATCACGGATCTGGTGGACAAGGGAACGGTCTGCGCAACCAGAACCAAAACCGTCTAGAACCAACGCATAGTTCTTCCAATGAAACGATTGAAGAAGACGAGGATGAACAATACGGTAGCGATGACGAGGAACAAGAGGACAGTGCCGATTACTGCAAGGGTGGATACCATCCTGTCAAGATTGGCGACCTATTCCTGAATCGTTACCACGTCACTAGAAAACTGGGATGGGGACATTTTTCCACCGTGTGGTTGTGCTGGGATCTCGTCGACAAAAGATTTGTCGCATTAAAAGTCGTTAAATCGGCTCCACACTTCACGGAGACCGCTCTCGACGAAATCAAGATCTTGCGGGCAGTTCGCGACAGCGATCCATCCGATCCCAAGCGAAACAAGACCGTACAGCTGTTGAATGATTTCAAAATTACAGGTGTGAATGGCACACATGTGTGCATGGTGTTCGAAGTCCTGGGTCATCATCTTCTGAAGCTGATACTCAGGTCTAATTACCGAGGTATCCCGCGGGAAAACGTCAAGACTATCATTCGTCAAGTTCTTGAAGGCTTGGACTATCTGCATACTAAGTGTAAGATTATTCACACTGACATCAAGCCTGAGAATGTGTTAGTGTGTGTAGATGAAACATATATCCGCAAATTGGCTGCAGAAGCCACCGAGCTACATTCCCTGGGTTTACGGTTACCTCACTCATTAATTAGTACAGCTCCAAAGGAGTTTCAAGAACAAGTTGTAACTGCTAAGATGAGTAGAAATAAAAAGAAAAAACTAAAAAAGAAAGCTAAGCGCCAGTCTATGCTACTCAAAAAACAAATGGAACAAATTGAGGAGATAGAAGAACAAAAGAAAGTGGAAAATAATAGTGAGTCAGCACCTATGTCTCAGGATAATGATGACTCACCCCAGACTCCAGAGGAAGCCAGTGTCATTGACAACACAAGATCTGACAATGATACCAACATCAATGGATGCAATGATATTCAGCGGGCTGATGATGAATTGTTTGATACAGATGCAGAGGCAGTGCAAGTTCGCAAGAAGCAGTTTGCCTGTGGTGATGACACGGGCACTCCCATGTCTGAAGGTGAAATGACTGATACCCCACCATCTTTCATCTCACAACCAAATATGGTGAAGTCTTTTGAAAAGAGACCTGATCCTGCATTTGATGCATGTGACTTAGAAGTGAAAATTGCAGACCTTGGGAATGCATGCTGGGTCCACCGACATTTTACCGAGGATATACAGACCAGACAATACAGGTCTTTAGAAGTATTACTCAGTGCAGGCTACGGAACTTCTGCTGATATCTGGAGCACCGCTTGTATGGCTTTTGAGCTAGCTACAGGAGATTATCTGTTTGAGCCTCACTCAGGGGATGGGTATACCCGGGATGAAGACCATTTAGCCCACATTATTGAATTACTAGGTGATATTCCTAAAAGGATTGCTGCTTCTGGAAAATACTCAAAAGTATACTTTAATAAGAAAGGAGAACTGAGAAACATCACAGGTCTGAAGCCATGGGGGTTAGTATCTGTGCTCACGGAAAAGTATGAGTGGAGCCAGAAAGATGCAGAGGAATTTGCCGATTTCCTCAAGCCCATGCTTGATTTTGATCCCAATCGGCGCGCTACTGCATATGAGTGCCTTCAGCACCCATGGTTGAAACTGGACAAGCCTGAACAAGAAGAGGTAGAGTCTGATGACTAAAATGTTGCTCTCTTGTGAGATGAATGATTGTGCATTCATGAAATCAGTAGTGTTGACATACAGAGTATTTCAATCTTCACTTTTTAATAAACCTTTATTTATGGATTTGTTTGTGAATAACTTCATTTTGTATTTAGAGTATTTTGTTAACTAGCTATTGATATTGTGTAGAAAGGATAAATTGAGTGTAACTTCCTACATGTTGAAATGCTGCTGATACCTGAGTACATTGTAGTAAAGTATATAATACACCTGCTCAAGTTGTGGCATCATGTTTGTGTTAATAACTATGCAAATCTTTGGCATTTTACTGGACATCCCAAACTTATCCTGGATACCCTATTACTGTACAGAAGATAGCTTTAGGAAAAATTGTGATTGTATGACATTATAGACAATATAGGTTTGTCACATTAATCTTTTAGGAATTTAGTTAACATAATCAAAATAGTTCTGCACTTAAACAATATAGAGAGTGAGAAACCTAACTAATGAAGTCATGCATGCATACTTGTAGCCTTCTGGAAGTAGTATGTTCACATAGTTAAGTTTGTGTTTTATCACTACAACATTAAAAATCTCATAATGTAAACTTTAGGATTAAGACAGTATTTGTAATGCCACACCTCCGAGACTGCCTTTTTGTATTATGAGTCATTGGAGAGATCACAAGCTGGATGTTGCAAGACTTCGGGGGCAGAGCATGGTCCTCTATACCAGTTGAATGTTTTATGTATTATTTATCTTAGAACCCAATTTACATGACCATAATTTGTATTAATTATATTACTGCAAATTTACATGAATAAAATGTCGAAACGAGCTTGTTATTTTGGTTTTTATTTATTATTTTGTAATATTTCTGTATGGATAATATAATGAATTTAATATATTTCATGAATTAAGTTACATCAATTTTTATAAATAAATCCTGATTTAAAATTTAGGATGATGGTTTAGTACCTACATCCTTATTATTTAAAAACTAATTTTATCAGACAAATTAGTCTTTTTTTTATAATTCATTCAAAGCCTAAATTTATTTATTCTAAGTACTTTAAGTAATATGAAATGCAAATGAGTTATTTACATATATTGTTTATGGCTATAAGCCAGAACATTCCGAGTCGGGCGGGGCCGGAAGCTTAGTAAATAAATGTGAAGGAATCGTTATTCTGAGTATTGTGGCCGAGAGTAGGTCTGATACATTGTGTTCATGTTATATGAGACACACGTCACGGTAACCTGACCATTGCCACAAAGGTTGGAACTATGCGCATCTTATAGACTACATATTATAACACAAAGAGATATTTATTCCTTTAGTTTTGAAAGGATTAAAGACTTAAGCTCAATAAATAATATGTAAATAATAATTAGGTGTAGGTGGTTGATTATTTTGGCTTCGTATAGTTTAAGCTGATATCTACGTAAGTAGTATTAAAGGTAACTGATCTAGGTTATTTTTATACTTAGCAATAGTTTTTCTAATACGTATTATATTGTTGTCATGTCGTAGAGTTTTGGGTGTATGATGATGAGCATATTGTACTTATTGATTTTTATAAAAATAATGCTATTTTCAAAGCGAGAAAAAGTAAAGAATATCTAAAAATGACAGTTGACATTATTTGTTTTGGCATTGACATCCAAATTCAAATGCAAGTAGAAAACAAGAAATGTATTTACTTTGGAAAACTCGCATTGAAAACTCATTCCGTACATAAATCAACCAGAAAATTAAAAACTCACAGAAAACCGAAGAAAAAAATGTACCTACGTGACAAGTATTTCTGAAATAAATAATCAATTTTCTGGAATAGAAGTAGTGATGCAAATGAAGATTAAACGTCCCATTACCTTATAAAAAGGCACATAGGTATTTTCATCGTATTGCAATTTTGTAATGCCTATTTTGTTTTTTTGACTAAAACTTATAAGACTTAAAATAATTCAAGCCGATAGCCGTGATGAATAATTAAAGCTGATGCTTGGATTATTTTTACTGAACTAGCTTGTGCCCACAGTTTCGCTCATGTTAATATTGTTTGGAAACCCTCTTTACCTCCATAATAGTGAATTTTAGAAAATCGTTATTCTAGGTCACACAGAGCTATCGTTCCAAATTTGAAATCTAGATCCAGTGGTTTTGAATTTGCGTACATAGATCAGTCAGTAACAGTTTATTTTTATGTATAGGTACACAGATGTAAAGGTGTTTGTAATCTATACCATACCAATATTATAAAGAGGAAAATTAGATTTTTCGTTTGTTTGTTTGTTTGATGTGAAAAGGCTCAAAAACTAATGGACCGATTTGAAAAACCCTTTCTGAAGCGACATTATCCCTGAGTATCATAGGCTATATTTTGTTTCTGTTTGCAACATAAATTATTTTATAACCCGTGTGAAGCCAGGACAATCTGCTATTAATTTATCTAGATCACATATTTAATTTAAAGCAATAGATATTTTAATCCAAGGCAGATAGTGGTCAGTTCACACTTTTTTCACGCTTATTCTTATTCTATGATGTACATTCTTATTCTATGATGGGGGCAATTAGACCTGCACAGACAACCTGCAAGAGGCGTATTGTGCATTTCCCCCTACCAGCCTCTACCCAAGCCATCCAAGCTCCTTAAAATAGCGGAGCACGGTAAAATAGCGGAGCATGGTTGATGACACATGTTTTTGGATATTGTGTCTCAAACATGTTGGTCACCATGTCTTCCTTCACTGTAAAAAGAGTGCAAATCCACACAACTTGAAAAACAAGTCATTGGTGTTGGGCAGGGATCGGACCATGGGCCGTCTCATTGAAAAGCAAACAATTTTTTTTCCCACCAAGCGACACTTGCATTTTTAGTTTTGGATACTTATAAGTAGCAACATTAGTTTGCACAAACACACAAACATCCTCACACCCCTAACACATGTATTGGTCTCCATTCCACCACAGTTAAAAATAAATAGGATTTGTTCAAATTTTCCAGATGCAGTTATGAGTGCCTGGTACTGCAGTGTGTGGACTCTTGCCCGAATCATAAGAGTATGTAAAAGAAGAGCAGCTGTTATTCTGCTTATCTTAGCTGTGGTTGTGTTTATATTCAAGTGGAACATAATATGCCTGAATTTCCACCCAAGGTTGCATGTTGCACAAGTGGTAAGTTGCACAATTATAATTTTTAAGCAATGCTTTGGATAAAATCTGGAATTTACAGTTCTATCGTTATAAATCAATATTGATATGTATGGTTAACGTTTTAGGAACACATGAAAAAAATGACATCCAAAAACTCTTTGAAAAAACTTATTATTAAGTCTATTGGGAAGAAAGTTCCCAGTAGTTCGATTGGTAAGACTGTTCGGTAAAACTAGTGGGACCTGCATGTAGCGCCATCTCTTCGTATTTTCTTGAGACTACTTCAATCGGTACACACAATCTACTATCGTTATATCACTATGCAACTGCAGTGCGTTGCGGAATTTGGCGGCAGTTAGGCTGCACGGTCGATTTGCAGCGCCATCTAGGTTTCATCGGTGATTTTGGCAAACTTCCGCGCCACGTTTTATATGGGAATCAGCTCTCAATTTTTTATTATTAAAATATTTCACTTCTTCATTTGCAGTGTGCAAGTTTCGAAAAAGGTCAGTCAATTGGAAACCTGTGTGAATCTTTGTGCCAATCCCGGGAGCCTACTCCAATATCCTGTCACAGCTTCAGTTCCCAGAAAGCTGCTGTCTTCACCGGTGCCTGGATGAACAGCAGTGCTGTCTTCAAATCCGTCAAAGCTGTCCCAAATCATGAACTGTCGAACAAGATGGATGCTAATGATCATAACTACTCTATCGAAACTGATTTCATTACAAAGATCCAATCTGTCATAAAAAATAAGTTTAATTTAATAATCAATGAAGTAGATGCTAAGAGGATGTCATATGTACAATTCAGTCAAGTAGGTGGCAACAGGTACACTGAAATGCAAAACGTTTGGTCTCTTGTTCAAGATAATGAGTACCTCACTGTCTATTTGTATGAAAAGTACGATGTTTTCCCAAAATTACTCGGTACTTGTGGTAATTTGTATGCTGTAGAAAAATTAGACTCAATATCAGGTTATTGGCATCTAATGACTTTGTATGACAGCCAAAAAGAATGGGAGAAGAGAATTAAAATATCTCTCATGATATTAGACTTCTTGAAAAAGTTAGAGGAACAATTACCCGAGCCTATGTTGATATGTGATGTGAAAATGAACCACTTTGGTGTTACCAGTGATTTTAAAAGGATAAAGTATTTGGATCTTGATTCCGTCCACCCGGTTTCTGTGGCGAATAAGATGGCAGCAAATGACATGCATTGTAAACAGCATAGTGACTGTGATATGTTAGATTGTAGGTCCCTGTGCAATTTTATGACGTGGAAGTGCCAGTTTGGTATTGCGAATAATAATTTGCAAATGATTTGCGAACGGATTTTCCTCGGCTTGGTCATGTCGGGCAAGGTCATGGTCCCAGGTTTGCTTTTTAGTCCAAAAGCTCCGCCAGTATTGATAGAGGTTTTAGAGAAATGTGCGAATCCGTCCAATGAAAATGGCGCGCCTAGAATGCCCGCTAATAAGGAAATAAGGACCAGACTTTATAATTTACTTACGCATTTATTATTGTAAAGTACTGTGATACTTTTAGACTTATTCGACAAATAAGTTAATTGTTATGTTACTCTTAGGTAATTTCTTTGTGTAGTTTTATTTTGTATTTAAATATATTTTGTAATTTTTGTTCTCCAAAGTTAAAAGGCTATTAGTAGTAAGGTGTTATAATTACTTACTTTCATAATGTTTTATAGTTTATTATAGTAATCAAAAGATTCAAATTAATAAGCCTGAACGCATGCTAGTCAAATAGTAGCACTAATTTATAAGCATAATAATTTATAATATTGTTAAGTTATTTTTGTTAGGTGTAAGATAAGAAAGTCAGTTCCAGCTTTATTCGACATTATATACATAAGTGTGATATTTTCCAGATAAATTAATATTTTAAATCAAACCAATTCAGCTCAGCAATTGCTCATTTATATGATATGGAGACTGTGCTGAAGCAGGAATAAAGATCTCAATTTTATTGCTTAGATTACATTTAATAGAATGATAGAATCTTAATTGTAATACATAATATAATATGTATAGTAATTTTAAGACACCTTGTTGAGCTTCCTTTACGAGGCTTCCGCTAGATGTCGCTACTAGTCATTGTTAAGGCACAATTATTATTATGATAGGATACATTCTTATCATTATCAATGAATAGATTTGTAATGTGTTTTAACAGATTTTAAATATATGAACTTGTACTAAAATCGTGAAAACAATATAAGGATGGCTTGCGAGCTTTCGACATCAGTATTTAGCTAATTAGCTCACCCGAGGCACTTATTAAATATGGAGTAACAATGACATAGGACTTTTTATTTCAGAAATAAAATAAATTAGGGCTTAACCTTAGTCACAGTTTTATCGTCTTTAACTATGAATACTGTAGTAAATTTTTTATAATAGGTTTTCATCTTATTGAATTTTATGATCTCGCAATTTTATTTTAAGAAAAAATATTTATTAAATTGCAATATATCGTTTTGTTATTTATAAAAGAAGTTTTAATGATTGCTCTCCTCTTTTGTTAATTTTGTGTTAACTCTTGCAACTCAAAACAGTCGGATTCTAGGTCCCTATACATCGATTTAAAGGTAGTATGTTTATACATATATTAATAACTGTGTTCAGAAGTACCTATCTAATTTTCTACATGTAAAGTCGTTTTGCCTTAAAAATAGATAGTAGCCGATTCTCAGACCTACTGAATACGCATATAAAATTTGGTAAAAATCGGTCAAGCCGTTTCGGAGGAGTACGATAACTAACATTGTGACATGGAAATTTTATGTATTAGAAGAAAGATAAAAAGATATAACTTATTGACTCAGGCGTTACTTTGCGGAAATCCATTGTAAATAGATGACAAAATTAAATATTTAGTGTACTTCCGCTGAGCGGAATGACAAAATTAAATATTTAGTGTACTTCCGCTCAGCAAGTACACTAAATATTTAATTTTGTCATCTATTTATAAAAAGATATATCTTTATATATTTAAAATGTTCTTATATGTTGCTAGTAAATAAACTAATATTATTGTGCTTATATCAAATAGTCTTTCAAGGCATTTATCGGTAGGTACGGTATTTCCCACCGGGTAATTCTACTTATCAGAACTTGATAAGGTGTTCACTGACAACTTTAGTTTCAAATAAATAAAAACCGGATGTAGAAAGTTTGTGAGAGAAGCGAAAAGGTCGGTCGGTTTGGCAGCATCTGAGGCGGCATTTGGCTGGTCCGGAGCGGCCGGTGCGCATGCGCCGTAGCGCGACCTTCCTGCGTCCTCAGTGCGCGACAGTACGCGGCTCGCAAGTCGTATGTAAACACTAAATACATCGAAATACTCTCCTCTTACGAACCTCCGAGTTCCCGCGAGTGAACTGTTGGCAGTGAAGTGTGGTGACATGTGAGCTTGTGATTGACAACTATACTCTGGCGAGGAAAAAGGTTGGTTACCTTGTTCTTGCTTATTGTTTTACATAAAACCTATCATTATAACCTTTTTTCAGAGAAAATTATCACAATCTTGAAAAAATGCATTTGTCATTATCGCAGCCGCATTGAAGTAGGCCAACAATAAAAATGCTATGCTGATAAGATTTTATCAGCTATGCTATATAAGATAAGCGGTACGGTCTAACTTGATCGGTATGTTTTGGTGCCGCGACCTTGACCCCTGTCGTAGGTCGCTGGCCGGAAAGGTCAGGAAGTGATGAGTTTGATAAGGTTATCAAAGTAAAAGCTTTTTATTTAGGAAGTACTCTTAATTATCAATCATCTATGAATAGTTTGTAGTAGGTAGGTAATCTGGTTATCAGATATCATATAGGTACCTACTTATATAATAAAGCACCTAATGGTAACGAATTAAAAATTACTAATAATTCGTTTGCAATACCTATTCCAATATGGAATCTGATCTTGAAGATACTACCAGTATTTGTCCAGTGACTTAAATAAGAAACTAGCTCCCATGCTCTGGCCCGCATATCTGATCTATGTACATGTAAATATCCTTTCATCTATCTACCTGGATTTATGTTGCAACATGGATGTGTTAAATCCTCTCTGTCACTCGTTTCAGAAATACAATCACATAGTATAAACAAAACACATACAAGCCGCTAAAGTTCCACCACCATGTAGAAGACTTACTTTTCAATGCCTAGCGCCTTTTAATACGCCTGTCTAAATAATTGCACCTTTTAGTTAGGTACATAAAACGTTTACATATATTTCTTAGGCGTTTACATATTTATGTTCTATCACTTTTTTTGCTAAACGCATTTACACACTCTTTAATAAACATAGTACTTTAGGAAACTAGTTACCTACTTAGTGTAATAAACCTGTTTTGTAGAAACAAAGTTAGAAGTATAAAAAACTCTTCCGGATATCCCCACGGACAGATGTTGTGTCCGGAGACGGCCTCCGACGGTCATGCATTGTAGCTTAGACCAGTCATACGCGCGTTGTCAACACCGCTTGCGCGATTCAGAACGAGCGCTCTGATTGGTAGAGGGCGATGAAGTAGAATAGTTTATTTTTTTTTGTGGCTGTGCCGAAGCCTTATTCTTTCACCCTGGCTGCAGGGTTAACTAAAACTGTTGTTTTTTATTAGTTTTTGAGCTTGAACTTAATTTACCTGATGTTATGTTTACCTGTACCTAATAGGAAATCATTAGCAACCCAGTTAAAAGCACACAAGTACAAGGCGAGTCAGTTAATATAAGCAGGTATTATTAATAGTAGGTTTACCTTCCATGGCCGGTTAAGGCCTTCTTAACCTTCTTTAGGGCAATTCGTCAAACATAATTATACCAAAATGTATAGACTATTTTGGTAACTTAAATATAATTATGTACTAAACTAGTTGATAAAGAATGCTTGTGGTTTACACTTCAAGTGTATCCCGTGGCGTTACTTACGTTTATTTGGAATATAAAGTAATATATGTGAAACCGGGGTTAAAGCTATTTATCAAATTATGAATCGGTTCAACCCTTCATAAACCGTTAAAAATGAAAATGAAGGATAGATTTTTTATTCCTTACATCTAGGCATTTGACCAGGAAGGCGCGTAACTACATAAGTAAGCGACACTCTGGGCTAAGGTGGAGCATGCCTAGGCTGGAATAACTGACTCTCAAGGAGGATGCCGGAACACACTGTTAGGTGTTTGGCGACAGATTTTTCAACTTCAGGGTGGTTACTTACAGAAAGGAAAGCATTAGAAAATACCCTACCACCAGGCTATGGTTTTATCAAGATATTTTCCATGTGTATGAGGTTGGGTCACACAGTGGGTTTTTTTGAAAAAGTTACAGCCAGTTAGTCATGACTAAGATAATTTAAAAATATCTTTAACTATATTAGCCATTGCCAGTGTTCGGCTAATTTTATATCTTTTCTTTCTTATATATAACATTTCCATGTCACAATGTTAGTTACTGTACTCCTCCGAAACAGCTTGACCGATTTTTACCAAATTTTATATGCGTATTCAGTAGGTCTGAGAATCGGCTACTATCTATTTCTCATAACCCTAAGTTATAAGGGTTGTTAACCCTTATTTTTTTAATCCATATACATAATTTATAAGGCAAAACAACGTTTGCCGGATCAGCTAGTATGTTATTTATAAAATTGACTCTCTCTATGTATGGAGTAAATTTGCTTCATTTTGTACCACCAACAAGCCTCTATCTGTCTTCAACTACCTTCATTGATTCCGATGATGTCACCAATCAACATCCGTTACGACGGCGACAGAGTCAATTTATTTACCATTGCAATACAGATTGCAGCTATTCATAAACAAGAAAAGGATGGGGTCGAGACTCAAACGTCATAAATTATAATCAAAGATGTACTTGGGGTGTATTTGTATGCTAGTATTTGTGTGGGCGATGGGGATTAAAGTAAGATAGATCTGACATGCAACAATATATTTGATGCTAACTAAACAAGTAAGCAAAACCGTTCATAAAGTATTTCAGAAGTGTGACCGTAGAAGTATTTTTGTATAACAGAAGTAAAATGGTACTTAGGTGCGTCTTAGCGTCTCTAATCTGTTAGGTTTCGTACACAAAGGGTACCAACGGGATCCTATTTATTACTAAGACTCCGCTGTGCGTCTGTTACCGGGCTGAATCTTATGAATCGTCACAGCTAGACAGCTGTTTTTTACCTACAGATGAATGTATTTTTGTTGTCGCTATACCAATTAAAATTAAAATAAAAGACGGACTCTCGTACAACTAACTTAATTTTTTGTCTTTTTTATGCTTAATAGTTCGGAGCTTTTCGTGCACGAGTCTGACTCGCACTTGACCGGTTATCTATCATTCTAATTATAATTTGAAGTGGGGGTTATGAGACCGGCACTGACATCCCGCTAGGGGCGTATTGTGCATCACTAGGGGCGTGTGGTGCATATTATCTATCATCCCCCTCTTTTGTCTCATATGAGAGCACGTATGTGGCTTTTCCAGCGATTTACAGTGTACTTCTCTCAAAGTATCGAAGCAGTACTTCAATTCTCGTAAATAGAAGATTCAATTGGATGCAGACTAAGTAATGGTGGGTTTACTATGTGAACACAATACAGTGGTCACTTTAGCTTGCTTTATAACAACTGTTTATTGGCTCTTATGGTACGGTTTACGATTATTACTTATTTATCGAAGTTAAACTAAGCGACCTTGCCTAGACTACAAAGTGAGAATTGTTTTTAATTAGTGTTTGTTGTTTTGTAATAAGTAAATATAGTTTTTTTTAATGATGAATAGGCTTACGTTTGACCGCAGCTTGCCTCATGTTAAGCTTGCCTGTGGTCTCATATGTATCACGCTTGCCTAGAAGGAACCCATTTACTCTAGATTTGAAGACCCCCAAATTGTTCAACTCTGGAAAAAGAGACTCAGGAAAAGAGTTCCAAAGCAAAACGCTTTGTGCGAATCCTCGGAACTTCGACAGTGAATCGGTGTCTCTTCGCTATGCCCCTGCTCGTTCTGTAGTGGAATGGAAAATACTTACGAGTACTGATTGAAATATTTTCTATTTTTTTAAGTATACCTAACTTTGTATCTCGATCACAGAAATCTATAGGGTTCTTATTTAGATTTATGTGTGTGAATGATTGGTATGATACGTAGACGGATTTCTCCGTCTACGGTATGATAGATAAAATTCGAATGTTTCTTGTTTTATTGAAACTAACCCGTTAGTTTCAATAAAAAAAAAACAGTCCCTTAATATTACCGGTATTATCAATAAATTATTATTTATTGTTTAAGTTAAAACTGGCATGTACCTAAATGATACAGCCCGCAGGTAATGCAATACCGTTTATTTACGTTTGTTATCGACAAAATCAATTAAAGTGCGTTCAAGTGTACGGCTGTTGGTTTACGATTGAGCCTTGATGCCTGGGGGTTTCCGATAATGATGAAGTGGTTTAGTTCACTTCTTCTTCTTCGTTTGAGCTAAGAGACCAAGCTCTAGTTTTGAGAGTTTTTAACAGCCGGGACCATCTACAATTTAACGTCTCCTCACTATTGAAATGACAGTACTGTGTATGGTCACCCATCCAAAGCTTAGGACATTTAACCTCAATAGGTTACTTTGCGGAAATCCATTATACAAATAGAAGATATTTGAGATTTTCTTCTATCTACAATGGATTAGTTCATTTGTACTATATTGACCGCTCAATTCTGTAAAAGCTTTTGTGTATTGTTTGTTTGTGTTTTTCCTGGTTTATGTTGATATATTATCTACGATGAGTTTCACTATAATGACCCGTCATAAAATACTTAAAAGGATTGTGCTTGTACCCTGAGAAGGTACTCGTATTTCCATATCTGTATGGGTGGTAGAATGTATCAGAGAGCTATTTCCGAGGCACTTGTGTGGCACCGAGTTAATTTAAATTGTGCTTACGGGCAGGTGGTGCGGCAGACAAGCTCATCCAATTGGTTTCAGATGAGATGAGAGGCAGATACATATATACAATTTCACGCCCATAGGTATCCTGTAAACCAGAACTGAGACATTAATATATTTGCACGTAAGAACGGTCACACTTACTTAAAAACGTTGGATGGGAGTTTGGTTTCAACGCATTTAATGCGTCATTATCGGGGACGACCATCGCACTGTCACCGATGAGATCCGCGCAAGGACCGCTTTTTTCGTGCAAATATATAATACGAAAGCAATTTACAAAGTACATAAATGTATAATGAGCATCCTGACGCGGCTATAACCGGTGTCTGGCTGTCATACATTCTTGAATATGTTATCGTAATTCTTCAAGCCTGTAGTTTAAATACCCGTCTTGCTTGAAATGTACGAGTATATTGGGGTTTATTTTTTTACGGAAATTATTTAACTCTTTTACTGTCTCTGACTGACATTCGTACATATTAAGATCTTCTGGAAACAGAGTCAGCGGAAAATTTCAGTTGATTTTAAATATAGACTGTGTTAAATCCTGCGTAATTTGTTATTGGATACCATCCAAAGGAAAGGAGCTTTGTTTTACATTTCCGCCAAGATTGCAACCAGATTAATGTTGAATTTAAAATAGCTGACGTTTATGAGACCTTTCGCCTTAATTGGGAGTAGTTAAAGCGCCTGTAACTTTTCTAACTAAGGTGATCTGACGCAATCATCGAGGTTAAACAACGGTCGATGCGGTCAGTCTTTAGATGATTGTCCATGCACATGAATTACCTTTAAAAAGTGGCCTTTTACATCTGGGCACTATCCTAGGTCGGATGACAAGTCACTTTGTAGGCCCCAGTTATTACTCATTGCACAAACAGTCGTTAAGCTGCCTCAGGCGGCTTGAAAACTCTCGACACTAGAGCTTGGCCACTTAGCCCATTCAAAGAAGAAGAAGAAAGAAAAAATGGAAGAATAGAGTATTTGAGAAATATTTTTTTATACTGCCGGTCTATATTGTGTAAAAAGCAATGCAAGATAAAAAGAAATATTGGTGGCGATTCAGCGGCACACGCGACTAAACTAAATTTAAAGAAGCACCGTCTCTTTTCATCTTAGGTGGCCAGAAAGAGACGGCACGTTCCGCACCATAGTCAAACCAACTAAAATCACTGAAAATATAGTTAGGTGACTTTAGTCCGCACTCACTTGTATCACCTCTAAAACTACCTACATTTTCCATATTTGACGTGATTTTAGTTGTTTTGTCTGTGGTTCGGAACGTGCCGTCTCTTTCTGGCCACCTAAGATGAAAAGAGACGGGGCTTCTTTAAATTTAGTTTAGCCGTGTGTGCCGCTGAATCGCCACCATTATTGTAGCGCTTATCACAAGTAATCTCATTATGTCACATCTTTTAAAATACTAGATATTCATTTCCCGCATCTGTAGTCACCGCGTACACCGCGTCTCGTAACGTAATGGCTCAACACATAAATATAGAAGGAAACGGTTTACGTGGGCGTGTATTGTTTGGCGAACTGGCTCACCTGCCTTGCCCCTAACTTCTGCTCGGAAGAACTGGCAACCCCACCCCGTTTGACCTGCCAACTATGCCATCAGCTGATCGGTACTTACGTACATCGTTTATGTGTATATCTAGAATCATTGTCGTGTGTCACGTAGCCCAGGGCTTAGTACCGAGACGCAAACACATTGCGTCGATAACACAGCGCCGTCGGAACGCAATGATTGGCTGCCGCAAGTACTTACATTGTTACGGCAGCGTCGGCAGCCAATCGCATCAAGCATTTAAAAGGTTTTCGAATTACGGCGCTGCTGAGTTGTCGATACAGTTTGTTTGAGAAGCTCTGCACTCGGCACTCTAAAATGAATGATTATAGACCTTCAGTTCAGTTATTCACGAGTATACTAATAGTATATTTTAGTTTTTTATTTTTCGTCTGCGTTTTGAACTTGTAGAACTTTTACTGTATAAAAACTTTCGTAAGACATATTTGAATAATGTTTGTAATAATTTCAAAAATGTTGGGCTAATACCGACAATATAAACGTTAGTGATAGCCGGTTATACAAACATTATTGTAGAACTTTATTAAGAACCTTTGGACTATTTATAGTAAATTGAATACCACTCTTATCATAATGAGATGTGTGTCTATTATTTTACTAAGCTAATCTTAGATGTTTGAAAAACATTAACCTTACATAAGTCTCATACTATAAAATAATATAACCAAAGGTTAAAATGCCGAACTAACTTAACAGACCTCAGGAATTGAAAAAAATAACATCGTAATTTACCTTTTTGTCCGATAGTTACTAAATGAATTGACTACCTACTTACTGGTAACATACATAAATGCCCTATATTAACGTTAAAGTTAAGTTTATATCTCTCTGCGTGTATTTATACACTGTGGAGATAACTTTAATTTACTTACCCACTGACACTGGTAATATTCCACACATTCCTTTTGTAAACACGACATTATCGGCCCTTATCAATTAAATGAAAGTCAATAGTTACATTAACAAGTACTTTCCATGTCCTTTACTTTAACTGGCAATGTTTTGTTTTTGAAAAAGCAATGACATTATGAACAGACCAAAAGAGCGATGGAGGGATGAGCTAGACAAATACCTGGACGATTGGTCCATAATAGCACTAGATAGGGACAAATGGAAAGATGGTAGGGAGGCCTTTGCCCAACAATGGGATCAAACAGGCTTTTAATGATAATGATTATGTACATAATATTAATATTATTTTTCCAAGCTTAATCATGTCGTATAGGGAGGTCAAGGATTTGGCCGAAGACAGAACTACCTGGAAAAAACTCCACAGACAAGAGCCCCAGCTCTTAAATATTGAATGAATGAAGCTTAATCAAAGTAAGTTGTGGTGGGACATTCGGCCTTCCTTCTCCTAGAGTCGTATACAGTAGAAACTCTATTATCAGGGCCCTCAGTCATCCGGACTACAGACCAATTGTCCAAAGTCGTATTTTTTTTTCAAACATGAACGTGTCAGACGGAACTAGCATCACCCCGTCCGCGCCGGTTTCTCATCGGAAAATAAATTTAAAAAAACTATTTTCTTCATACTTTCGATTATCCAGATTTTCGATTATCAGAATGCCTGACAACAACAATTAGTCCGGTTACTCAAGTTTCTACTGTACTTACTTTTTCTCCGTGTCTTTCTATTTATATTCAATGCAATTTATACAGCGGAGCCTATTGCATTTCAGAATACCTAACAGTTAGAAAGTAAAGTAAAAAAAGTAAGCAATAAAGTATTTCTTTTTAAGTAGGAGTAATTCGAAGTAATTAAGAAAACATCTGAAAGTTCATGTCCTCTCACTTGCATAACCAAATATGTGTGAGCAAGAGGAAGCGAACGCCAAAAGGCTTTCAAAACCCTTCTTTATTGAATGGAGTTGTACCTACAAACATGTACCTTAGTAATAGATGAGCGGATGCAAAACGTGCACACTGAGATTGGTCACTGATAGAGCTGTTTCTATTTATAGACTGCAGCCAGACGCAAACAGAGACGAGGTACACAGTGGTATCATGTTTGCCGTTACACCTATAGTTAAGTACAGAATGCGGTTCACCACACGCCTTGGGTTCGAACTGCAGCGACTTTATCATAGATCCAAAATTTTATGGTTCTTTGTAAAACGCGTTGCCTTCTTATTGATGCGACGCGATGTTGGTTGAATACGTTTCTGTTTTGATAGTTCTTCTTCCTCGTATTAGCTAAGTAGCCAAGCACTGGTGTCGAGAGTTTTCAAGCTGCCCGAAGGCCTTTTACTTGGCTTAACGAATGCATGTACTGAGACTAACAGCCGGGACCTACAATTTAACGTGTCATCCGACCCATGGTAGCGCCCAGTTGAAAACGATCACCTTAGCTAGCCTAGCCGAGCTACAGGCAGCATAGGTACCATAGTAGGTACTTCATCTTATCTTGGGAGAGCAAAAGTTCCTTCGAGTCAACAACGAAGTCAAACAACCCGTCATTCTCGACAGGTGAAAGGACTAGAATATTTGTGCTTTTAAATATCTTGTTGAGGAGTGGTATTTAATTTCCCTGCCTTTAGGCTATTTATCGTCTTTATTTTATTAACTATTGTTTATTCACAATTATGAATTGGTACTTTATGTATTTGTATATTTTATTTATGTATTATCATAACGTATATCATTATTTTTTATTAAATGTTATATTCTTTATTGTACACAAGTTCATGTTTAGTCGTTTATTAATTCCTCTTCACCCAAAAATTGCCTGGAAGAGATCGTTTTAAGCATTAAAGTCGCCAGTTGTGGCACACTATTTTTAGTTTTTTTCTTAGTTTAAATAGTAATGATCAATAAAGAATATTCCATCTAATATTCATCGCTTTTCCGAATAACTCTGTTATTTATAGTTTGTTTTATTTTTGTTAGTTTGCTACGAATTGGTAAAATTGTGCTATATCTACACTGTATTTAAAAAAAAAGTTTTTGTCTTGTAAACTCGACGAAACTTAGGTCAGTTTCAAGAACGTTAGAATATATTTTAGTTGTCTATGGTTATTATTTCATAGACAGCGCAAAGCCGGAACTGGCTGCTAGGTTTAATGCAGAAGAAGAGTCTCTATCAACGTAATTATATTGTAGCAGAAATAAGTAGATAACTAGTAGGTTTTTCCTATTGAAACGCGTAAGCCACAGCGCAAATTTTAGCGGCTTTTTCCTAATTTTGGCAAGTCTTTTGCTCTTGACACCTGCACTGCAACCATCAATGCTCGTCAATATTTGAACCAGTTCATTACATATTTGCTAGTCTGTGCAAACAGTAAAGGTTTCTGTTTTCTCAGGATTCTATTCTACGTGTAGTTTCTTGCAAACTCAAATATGCAGGTAATGGGAATACTCATGCAAGTCATGCAAGTTTGCAGACGTTATAATGAAGTCTAGACTAGGGGAACTAGTTGTAACTTATGTTTGATAACAAATTTGTTATACAGAGCAATTTACGTGGCCAATCTCTGTCGAGACTTTTCAAGCCGCCGGAAGGCCTCTATGTACTAAGAATAACAGCCGGACCTACAATTTAACGTATCATCCGACCCACGATAGCACCCAGATACAGAGCGATTTACGATACATAAATATTCCATTAATCTTATAACTGTGAATCACAAACTTAGAGGAATAGTAGTGCCTTGTATCATTGCACTAGTTGCGCCTCCCGGTGTTTTCCGCGTTAATCCGGGATAAAAACTAGGCTATGTGTTAAGCCAAGTTATGGGCTATGTGTTAAGCTATCTATCTATCTACCTATCACACCAACTTTCATAAAAGTCGGTTCAGCCGTTTGAACGAGAAGAAGTTACAAATATACACACACTCAAACTTTCGCATTTATAATATAGGAAGTAGGATTTTTTTATATGTGTAGCATTCATTCACAACATTATTTCACTATTTATAACTCTGATATTATATATTCTTGTATATACAAGATTAATTAATATTCTTCCATTTCATTTAACAACAAGCAATGTCTCAATATCAAGGAGAGAAAACTATAAATAAGAGTATATACGAGTACGTGTCTAGACAGTCAAGAAGCAGTTATGGTAAATGTGTCTTGGTAGTAACTTTAACAATTTAATTTTCAAGGTTTCTTATATCACTTTGTAACTTATCCGCTTACTGTATATAAGTGCTTGAATGTTTATATTTTCTTTAAGATAACATCTTCTTCGTATTAGCTAGTTACTAGCATCCCGTTCCGACTCTGCACGGGCTCTAAAATAATCTGAGTAGCAAACAGAAACTAGATTTAGCCTATGCTACTCTGAGGTAATATATACGAGTAGCTTTCCAAAGGTGAAATGAAAGATTTTTTCAAATCGGTCCAGTAGTTTTGGAGTCTATTTGCGTTAAACAATCAATTTTTTCCTCATTATAAGTAATATTGGTATAGATGTGGCCAAGCGCTGCTGTCGAGAGTTTTCAAGCCGCCCAAAGGCCTCTGACTTGGCTTAATGACTGCTTTTTCTAACACTAAAAGAGCCTAAGATAACTAATTTATATTTAACGCTTTTGTTAGGTCAAAGTCAAAGAATTTATTGCAATATTATGTCACTTTAGTTACATAATTACCCAAAAGGCATTGCAATTATTTACTGGAGATGAGAAACCCTGGTAATTAATTTGATTTTTTTAATGTTCCGTCATTTAAAAAGTCTTCTATTCTATAATAACTTTTTGTTATGAGTATGTATTAATTGTTATTAACGGATATGACGTCATCGTTGCATCTGGTCTGTATTCATTTATTACCAGGCTTCAATAAATTGTGTCAGTCATTTTTAGATGCCAGTGAATGTGCTTGTGCAAAATTTCGGCGCACGCGCATTTTGACTGCGGCGTCACGTTTTGTATCCTGCATTTAGTATACCGATAAAGTCACTAGGTTTCGTCCTGCGAATTTTTCTGTGTCAATGGATAAAGAGTTATTGAACTTGACGTTTATTATTTAAACTACAACCTAATTAGAAAATAATCCAACTAATATTGAAAGTTTCTGTGTAAGTGTGAACGTTTGTTACTTCTTCACGCTTAAGGCTGAACCAATTTTGATGAAATTCGGTGTAAAGATAGGTTAGACTTTGTATTAATACTAAGGACTGTTTTTATCCCGAAAACAATTGTGGTTCCTGTGGAATATGCGAATAAATTTAAAATCTATGTTACTCCTTCACGTTCCAACGGCTGGACCGATTTTGATGAGCATTACTATGAGTATAGGTTAAAATTCGGATAAACGTGGGTGACACCACGGGGCGCGACTAGTCTCTAATAAATAAAACCTTATTACCAACTTAGATCATTAACTTTGTTAAGCATAGACCTGCACACCTACTCATTCTTGCTTAGATACTTAAATAGTTGCATATGTATCTAAGTCAAGACCTAGAACCTTTCCAAGTATGTACGTGGCTACGCCTGACAATCAGGATTGTTTAAATACAAGCTGTTTTATAAATACCTTTTATACTTATTGAAGATCGCTTTATTTACTGTCAGCCGTTATCGCTTGAGTACTTTTCCATGCGGAATAGTTGACCTCGAACGATAACGTGGTTAATTGTACAAGGCATCAAAACAAAGTAATTTCTTTATCATGAAGAAAATTAAATTGATTTATTTTATTATATCCTATATATTTTTGATGGAAAAATTACGCCCATAAGCCCGTTACAACAAGTATGATTCAGTAGGTGTATCTAATTTAATCTTAAGACAGACATATCAGACATATCTATTCATATATATAATTTTTCAAATTCAAAAATTCAAATTTAAATTCTGTTTATCGATAAATGATAATAAATGACACTTACAGCTAAACCAAATGTATCACTTTTTACTATAAGAAAATTAATGACATAAAATTATTAATGAAATAAATTACAATGCTAAGAACTATTATTATGACTAGGCTTAAATACTACATTAAGATTAAGTGAACTATTTACAATTATATACAAAGAAAAAAATAAAGAACAAATTCAGAGAAAAATTATTTAAAACAAATAAAACATAACAAACACATTGAAAAAAATAATAATGTAAACATATTTCTCCCATTGTACATTCTCACAGTAGTTGAGCGAGGCATTTTATATAATATTCCTGAACAGTTTTGAGGAATCAAAACAAAACAAACATGCCCCGGTTATCAACTATCGCTAAATAAAAAAATATAATATAACAATCACAAAGTATTACAATGGCCCATTTTATTTTATAAGATACGAGGCTACTTAATTCAGTTGTAGCATACATAATAATTGCTTGTTTTCCTTCGGAATCGATCGAGCCGTTGGAGTGTGAAGGAGTAACATAAATTTTGAAGTTATTTGCGTGACCCATGGGAACCACAATTGTTTTCGGGTTAAAAAGTAGCCCATGTGTTAATCCATGGTCTAACCTATCTTCACACCAAATTTCATCAAAATCGCTTCAGCCGTTTGAGCGTGAAGAAGTAACAAACAGACAACACACAAACTTTCACATCTTAATATATATAAATCTCGTGTCACAATGTTTGTCCACAATGGACTCCTAAACCACTTAACCGATTATAATAAAATTCGCACACCATGTGCAGTTCGATCCAACTTGAGAGATAGAGTAGTTTAAATCTCAAATTATAGTCGCAATTTTAATTTATTGCTAATTATTTTCTGTTATTATTTGACAGTCACAATTATCTGTTAACTCCAAATGATTCTAACAGATGTCGATACCTTTCGACTGGGTTGAGTAAGTAATAGATAATAGATGGCGCTGCTATGGTAAATCTACGGACGTGTCATATAAGCTACACTATCTATTTTTCATACCCCTAAGTGGGGCAAAACAACGTTTGCCAGGTCAGCTGGTTTATTATATTTGTCTGTGCATGTGTGAGTGCTATGGATTTACGGGTAACCAATTATTTCATTTGTAGCAAATTTTTTTCTTTCCCATCTGTGTGGTACGCACTTACCTAAAGCAATTAACGATAATAGTAGGAACATGATAACTTATGAGCTCCGAGTTAAACAAAAGGCATATACTCAGGTAATTAAAGATATAAAAGAGACATTAAAGATATCGTATCTAAAAAGGAGGGTATCTGAACTGTATTGGCAGTTAATTAGAGCATCATACTCGTATTGTGTAAATATTCTTAATTGATATGAGTGTAAAAAATCGATAAGGTTATTTTTTTCTTGCACACAATAAAAAATCACAATTAACTAAGTGAAATATTTTAAAGTTCGTAGGTACCTATTTTGTAACAAACAACGTTTCGATTATTGTTTTTGTTTCGATTACCAAACCAATACAAACTTTCCACCGATTCAAACCGTTAGACCGCTTAAGTAATTTTTAATTGTAGCATCTGTAGCTTGGCTAACTAAGGTAATCTGATACGAATACCAAAGTTAAGCGACGGTCAATGCGGACAGTCTTAGGATGGGTGACCATGCAAAAGACTGTTAAGCTGTAACTGTGTCTTAGTACAAGCAGTCTTTATGCCAAGTCAGTGGCCCTAGGGTGGCTTAAAAACTCTCGACACCAGAGCTTGGCAACTTAGCTCAGACGAAAATATAATTTTAAATTACTTTTACGGGTATATTTTTTACTCATTATAGCTACTCGTAGGTATTTGAATAGCAGGGCGCGTAACTACACGAATTAGTGACCCTCTGGAAGGTGTGACCAAACATTCCGAGACACTCAAGGTGGAGCATGCTTAGTCTGGAATAACTGGCTCTCAAGGATGCTGCTGGATCATTTTGTAAGGTGCTTAGCGACAGGTTTTTAAACTTAATCAGTGCTGCAGAGAATTTTGTAGCGTTTATACTGAGGGTTGACCTTTTTCGGACGCTAGGGGACACATACTATGCTGTCTTTCTTCTTTTTTTCGTGTTCGTTTTATGTTATTTAAAATAAT
Source organism: Mellilla xanthometata (assembly GCA_035578125.1). NCBI lineage: Eukaryota > Metazoa > Arthropoda > Insecta > Lepidoptera > Geometridae > Mellilla > Mellilla xanthometata. The sequence continues at coordinate 8,778,158 of JAPUBQ010000013.1, forward strand.
GTATATGTATGTGTCTTCTCTGTCTGAAATAAATGTGTTCTTTCTTTGTAAGCCCTGCGAGACAAATTTATCCAAGTGCAGAGCTTACAGTCACTCGCCAAAGCGGCTACCTACCATTTCCATAAGTCTTTATTTTTGTTATATCTTTTGTGTAACCATATTTTTATTGGAAATAAATAATTTTGTATTTTTATTTTTTGTACTTTGTATTTCTTTCTTTCTTTCTTAAAGGTGGTAGCCAGCCAGTAGAACACTAGAAGCACTAGAAATCCACTGACTATCGGTAGAAAGGTAATGCATATAAAGTCGTGTACTCATGACCTGTTATAATCGTACGGATACTGTTTACTGTCTTGACACTGCTATCTATCGCCGCGTTAGCAAACATTAAGTTGCGGCGACCCGCGGGTCGCGTGTGAACAGACTCACGGCCTCTACTCTACATGTACACTCGGCTTAGTGGTGCTTCATGTTTCATTTGTTCGCACCCTACCGCATCCAAATGATCTGAACGCTACAAAATCCAAAGACGTATCCATCAACCCGCTCTTGGCCAGCGTAGTAGATAGAGAAGGAGACTTCTTTCTTAGAAGGACACATTTCACAATCGGCCGGTTAGCCCCATACTAAACCATTTCTTGTTTGTATGATGGTAGCTTACACAACTGATATACTACATACATATACATACATCAATACTTTATATAGATTCATATTGAACATCCAAGCCGACAGCAAACAAATTAAGTTCATCACAAAGATGTTGGCCGTGCCGGGAATGGAACCTGGGACCCTCTGGTTGGCAGTCAGGCATGGTAAACATTACGCAAACAAGGTGGTCGAAAAGAGAAAAGGCCTCTAGCCCAGAAGTGGGAACGTATAATGGGCTGCTTATATCTTTCAAATAGTTTTACTATACAATCATTCATATAATTAATTATACGTAGTAGCGCCTGTAGCTCGGCTAGTCAAGGTGATCTGACGCGATCATCGAAGCTAAGCACCGGTCGTTTTTTTTTTTTTTATGATGGATAGGCAAGCGCTTGATCGAAACTCACCTGATGTTAAGTGATGTTGCGATCTAGGGTGGAGCGCGCTTGCCTAGAAGAAACCGATTCACTCTCGCCTTGAAGACAGTGAGGTTATAGTTCAGAGGGAACAGGGATTCCGGCAATGAGTTCCACAGTTTAATGGTGCTGACGGTGACGCTGACGGTGCGATGCTGACGGTGTTTGAATGGGTGACCATGTCTTGTGGTTTTTTTTATTGCTTTTAAGCTAAATAACTTAAGAGCAGTCAAAAAACCACTGAAAACACCACCACTTTCGATATTTATTCCGTTTACGATTTATTGCGAAAAATGGAAATTTCGCCTTAAATGATATTGTAATAAAATAAAGTTGGTCGACTATAATATTTAAGTTATTACAAACGATATTAAAAATAAAAATACTGAGGTTTGTAGTTCCAACAACTACTAGTATTAAGATCATATTGCTATAGATTTATAAGTATTACTATTAAAATAATTCCCAGTAAGTCAGTGCTTTTAAGCTAAATAACTTAAGAGCAGTCAAAAAAACCACTGAACACACCACCACTTTCGATATTTATTCCGTTTACGATTTATTGCGAAAAACGGAAATTTTGCCTTAAATGATATTGTAATAAAATAAAGTTGGTCGAGTATAATATTTAAGTACCTAATTACAAACAATATTAAAAATAAAAATACTGAGGTTCGTAGTTCTAACAACTACTAGTATTAAGTTCATATTGCTATAGATTTATTGGTATTACCATTAAAATAATTCCCAGTAAGTCAGTGATCTGAAAACACTCGTTAGAAAGGGCCGCCGTATTTCCAAATGCAGGTGATAAATTCCTTGTAATTCCGGCGAAAGCTGATATAGTCAGTGCAATTTTACCATTAGGAATACATTGGCGACCTATTTAATTAGTCACGAACGCTTCGCGGATAATGTTAAATGTTAATGTACTGAAGTCGGAACAAATGTGATGTAACGGTGGAATGTGGGTGTTTGTTGATAATTTTAGCTGTGTTGTTATTTCAGTTAGACTTTCCGCTGTTATACAATTGTCACCTTTTTTGGTTGCGCGGGGTTTGAGGTGGAAGCATTTTTTGCTGACGTAGATGCGTCTTTGTTTTAAGCTTGTTGTATATTAAAATCTTTAATTTACACTTTTTACCATTATAAATCATGATAAGTAAAAATTTTGAATAAATAGCTTAAAAGCAGTTAAAAGTTATTGCTAATTGTTAATGCCAATGTACTAATTCTACAATACTAATACTTAGTAGTTTTGTTTGTTGCAGATTGAAATCGAATGGGTGTTGGCTCCTGCTGGCCACCGAGTTCCGCGCCTGTATTAGACCGCATAACAGTTATTGTAAGTTGAAGCTTGTTTGTTATTCGATTTCTTTACAAAGATTTCATGTAAACTAAATTCTCGTATCTATATTACGTTAATATCAAATAAATAAATCATAATTACCATTGTTAATGTTATTTGAACAAATTATACAAATGTATTAACCTAATTCTACATTTTATAAGTTTAATGGTGATTTGACCAGTACTTTTTGTATGATACAATAAATAAAATATCTATAGAAAATGAGAAAGTTCACAATTTGAATATCACTTATTGATTAGTACCTAGTGGTAAAAATGTCTTGGCAATTATAAATATAGTTTGCTTTCTTTTGCTACTTTTACTTTTTCTATTACATTCGAAGTGGAATGCACTTGTTTCATTCAACACACTTACTATCGTATGCAACCTTTTCTAAGCATTGGTGCCAAATATGGCAACTCAGGTAACGTCCTGGAGGGAGCGGTGTTGCCATATCTGTCCGAATTATCTCCGGTGACATTCACTGTGGAGATCGCGCGTGGTGATAGCATTTAATTACGCTGTTTAGCTCAAAGGGCTTGATCTTATTTAGATGTTCGTCTGGTGTATTGATGCATTGTTTAATTGAAAAGTTTCTGGGGTAAACATTACATGCCTGGGGCTATGTTTATAGTACTGTAGATGTGTTTTATTATATTCTTACGTGTATTGTTTTTTTGAATAACCTCGTAACGCAGTGAGCCAAAAACAATTTGTTACATCTCGATGAGTTGTTTAAGAATAAATGAATCATTGTCAACGTCAATTTTTATGACACGTACGTTACGCTTTTCTCGTACCTCCTATCCTACTAATATAATAAATACGAAAGTTGTAAAGTCTGTGTGATTGTGTATGTTTGTTGCTTCTTCGCGCTCAAACGGCTGAACCGATTTTGATGAAATTTGGTGTGAAAGTAGATTAGACATAGGCTACTTTTTATCCCGGATTAACTTCATTTTGTCCCGGATTAACGATAACGAACGCAGGTAACGGATGCAGCTACGATAAACTTAATGTGGTGTTGTCCGAATAGCCGTCAAAATACCCGTACAATGAGACAAAATAATAAAAAAGAATGTAAGCAAATAGTAGTATCTCATATAGGACCCTGTTCGGGTATCGCAACACAAGAGGAGTGAGCCGGTTTATTTGCAGGCAGAAAATAAATCCTTATCGTTTAGAAATTTGTCAATACAGTAATACCATTTATGCAATACTAAAAGTTTTAATTTATTTTCAAAAATACAGTCTTTTTCTATTTATTTTAACTTTTCTGGTAGCTTATTAAATATTTTAACTGTCATTGAGCTAGGCCCAGAACTATGTATTTTTAACCTACTTTTTGGAACTTTTAATTTATTTTTATACCTAGGTTCGTGTTTCCGTAAACTGTCTGTTACTTTTGTGTTTGTGTGACATAAGACCAGCTATGTCACGGTGCACGCGCATCGTCACGCTGCGTGCTGCCGCGTCACGTATGCGCCGAGATGAGCTCGTGTGACCCTCAAGCCTTCAATTGCATTTTCGGTTTATTTATTTGTCTCTAACTTATATTATGAAGTGAAGAATTATTCAAAGTTTGCACGGTTGTACGTTTACGTTTTCTACAGAGTACAGAATACAGAATTTTATCAGACATAAATGACATTACGTTAAAGGCAAGTCACATTACAATAATTACATAATACTTAAAAATACTAGTTAAATTAAATAAACTTACAAATTTCATTAAATAAATATTCTACACCATTAATTACTACACATAATAGCACTTGTTTTTCATAACTATTTCATTTAAAATACCTATTACTGTTTTTTACACGAGAATGTCGATTGTGCAAGCTCCATAGGCTCCTCTCTATAGCTGGTAGAACGTTCCTTTCTATGTAAACGGTATGTAATAGCATGTTTTTTTATTTTGTAACATTTTATTTTCATGAATTTCTAGCAGACTATTATTTAGTGCTCGCCTGGCAAAAAAAAAACACCCTTAAGTTGAAAAATCTGTCGCCAAGCACGTTACGGTGTCCTTCGGCAGCCTCATTGAGAGCCAGTGTCTCTAGACAAGGCATGCTCCACCTTAGGCCAATAGTGTTGTCAAATGCCTAGTTATTAGGTGTAAAAGAAAGTTTAGTAGTGTCTGCTGAAGTATTTTGCCCTTATTTTACAATTAATGTCATTCAAAAAGTCAAAAATGGATTACACATGTACCCGATAGGCTAATTTGGGCGCTTGTCAATGAAGGTCAATCAATGCGCACGCGCCGCCCGCCCACTAAATAACAAGCCGTTAACGGGTCACTAACCCCGCCCAATCAGGCGCGCAATATTACCCAAACTTTTCCATTAACTACTTGTCTTGCAATTGCAATTGTAACTGTTTGATCTGATTATAGGATTTCAGAAATATCCATGCCTTTTTTATTTTCTAAAACTATTTGAGTCAGGTGCTCATCATTTCATGTTGATGATGGAAGGTTCAGCTTCTGGGTAATGAATCGATCGATATACAAGACAGTTTAAAAAAAATATGTCATTTTTGTAAAAAACTTTGCTAAGTTAATCATAATCATTTATTTTTGTAAAACCAATTTACATGTCAAATGCTTATAAATAAATCTTATAAGTATGTTCATACTTATTATATCCAAAAAAAAAAAAAAAAATTTAATCTTATATCAATTCATAAATAATAATGTCGATGTTTAAGTAAAATAAATTCATTAATACTATAAAACGAGTGCTCGATAAGTTTTCACATAGGTCTACCATCGTCATCAATTTGAATGACTTACTCATTAATTAATAAAATGAAAATAAAAACAATCTTGTGTTTGTAAAAGTTCAATAACCTTTTCTTAGTATTCAAGTATCTACCTTAATACAGGTCATTATCAATATGCGATATTTTTGTTATTTCAATAAAATTGCGAATTCAATGATCAAGTAAAAATTGAAAGTTGTTATTGTTTACGTTTGTGAAACGATAAGGGAGCTGTTAAAATATATTTGTTGACGTAAACAATTTGAAGTACATAGGTTATATTTGTATCAAATACTTTTCAGTTTTACGACTTCTAAAATAGAAAGAAGTTTTGAGTTGAGATAATGATTTTATTGGATTGTTATAATTATTTTGCAGATTATGACTTTATAGACTGTTATGAAATGGAAAACTAATATGGTTTTTAATTTAGTAGCAATTCAGTATCCTATTTGTACATATGTGTTTGCGTTATTGAAACAACTTTCAATATATAGGTGAGTATAGTATTTTGTGAGTTATAAATAATACATATTATAATTATATTTCTGCAACTCATTTTCTTTCTTTCTTTCTATTCTTTGTCTCCAAAACAAGAGTAAATGGATTCCTTCTTTGCTAGTGTGTAACATCATAGATCACAGTAATGCATCAGGCAAGCTGCGGTCAAACATGAGCTTAATTATCATAAAAAAATAATAATATTACATTAACAAAATTACAGGGCAATTTTATAATTACGAATAAGTACCAAGTTACAAGTAACTTAATATTATGACAGTCCTATCATAAGAAAATCTGAATCACGCATTTCAAAATTTCGTCATGAAACAAACATCCGACTGTTTTAGCAGGGATATACAATTATACATACATATATCTATAGATAAATACAAGGTCAATAGCGTGTCTATTGGATCCAATAAGGTCTAGGATATGCTAAGACAATTTTACCAAACTGGTAACTCTACTACTGTAGATAGAAAATCAGTGTAATCAGTCGTTAAGCAACATTAGTTAGGTACAAGACCCAGAGGGCACGCGTGCATTGATAGTTGAACTCTAAACAGGGTTATCCGATATCTACCGCAAAACCAAACAATCGCTTTACTTTCATATTCCTCGCTCAGAAATAATCTAAATAATGTAAATAAATAAAAGAAGTGTTGCTTTAGCACAAAATAATCCAATTACACCTAAATGAGAATCAAAAAGAACGTTATAAATCATGTAGTTAACTTTTGAAAGTCGAGAAAAACTTATGCTGTACGTCTTTTGGAAATACGCCAAAAAATAATGATAAAATTCAATGCATCAATTTAGACGGGCGTCATTGAACTTTCTGTGGGAAATATCAGTTTTTATTGTGAAATTCCAAATGTCGTAGAACAAAAGAATTATTTATCTAACGAAATGTAGTTGCTCTTAAAATATATTAAATTGCATTTATTCGTTTCATTTTTTTACAGATAACCCTTGCACATTACTGTGGTAGAACTGGGACCGAGTCCCGTGTTTGGTCTTGATATCCGATACGGCTGTAAAATGTTTAGTTTGCCTTAACGGAAGTTCGATTATAAATCGTGTATTTCTAGTTTGTATTATGGTTGCTAACACAACTACTAAATGTACATTCAAAAATACTTTATATCGATTCATATTTAACACCCAGACCGACAACCAATAAATTAAGTTCATCAGAAATATGTTAGTCGTGCCGGTAATCGAACCCAGGACCCTCTGGTTGGCATTACGGTATGGTAAAAATTACGCAAACGATGTCGTCCAATACCATAACCGTTCTAAACAGAATGAACTGATTATATGAGAATTAAACTACATTATTTAACTACTATAACAAATTATTTACTACTATAACTCATACTCAGCCTCTTGTCCAGCTTCGATGCCTTCCGGGTTCGTTCCCTGTGGACGGCATATCGCACCTCAACGATGGTAGAGGAATTATGTATATGAAATTATGTAGCCAAAGGGTGAGCATTATGCGTATGAAATTCAAAATCAAAAAATCTAAAATCAAATTATTTATTGGCCTTACGGCATCACACCGTACTGGGCAAGTCAATTTACAATCACTTTATTTCTTAAATTTATATGCCTATTACTATTACATAAATATCTATATCTATATTTTCTCATCCACCTGGAATCGTTTGAAAGCTTTATAACTACATATAATAAGACTGCTACAAGAATGAAGATTATGTTATTGACTATGACATGAATTCATTGAGAGAGTAAAACGGGGTTCTATTCGAAAAAGTGTTTAATTTTTTGTTTGAAGTCATTCAAAGGTAGTTCTATAATTCTACGCGGCAACTTATTAAACATACATATTTTAGTAATTAATCCTTGGTTTTGAACCTTAGCCAGCCTGTTTGCAGGTGCAATTGTGTGGATGAGAGATAGTATGCGCAACCTTTCCCTTAAAATCAACGGTAATACAAAAGATTGACGAAGACCACACAAGTCAATTTGATCGTTTCACTTAATTCAAACATTATGTTTGCTCGCTTTTTGCAAGATCACGCGACAAGCATGTAGATTCCAGTTTTTATAAACATTCGGTCAGTTTATTGGTTTTCGCGGTTTTTATTTGCACGCAAATGTTCCAATGACGTGATTTCCTTTCTATACCAACTTTTATCCATCTTAATGCGTCAGTTTACCGGATCTGTAAATAAATGTGCAAAATATTTTCATAAAATATTTACGTGTTATGATTTTTATTACTAGGTAATTTGTCGAACGTAACATTGGTACATTGATTTATTTTATTTAATAAATGGTCCCCATTATTTATGTTCTACGATTAACGTATCAAAACGAAAACTCATTTAGTTAAAACTTAAAACAAACTACCTAAATATATTCAACTTCAAAACTAGTTCGAAATTCCGATGCCCGCAAACATGGTAAACATCTGACAGAATTTATCTTCAAGCCCTAGTTGTAACATTGTATTGCATTCCCGTGGTTGCCAGGAGCATATTTATTGGTAAACTATGTTTTGTAATAGACGAGTCATGGTTTGTCAGTCACGGCGCGGTTGCTAGTGTAAAATCATTGGTATCTTTCGTTTTCCAAATCTCTTCTCCAGTTGAAGATATTCGAGTCTAGGTGTTCGGGGCGGGTGCGTATGACCGGTTCCGTCGCACGCGCATGCCTCGAGACCGCCTGCCTTGCGCCTCGCTCTAACTGCCATTTCATTTGCCTGCGGTTGTTATTCTTGAAGTCGCTTAGAAAACGTTAACTAATTGCGAATAAATAAATATGAAACTAACACATAATAGCCATTACTATTTATATAAAGAAGTCCAGTAAGAGTGGCGCTATAAATGAATTTAAGTATAGAATTTGCACTAAGTAATTATTAGCTCTTCTTCTTCTTTGCCTTCGCCTTTTCCCACTACATGGGGTCGGCACAGCCCGTTTTTTTTGCTTCCACACTCTTCTGTCAGCCGTCATATCTACATTCACTTCTTTCTCTTTCATATCCTCTTTCACACAATTCATCCACATCTTTTTAGGTCGACCTCTACTTCCACTACCTTGTACAATCATATTCATACTTCTCCTAGTCACATGCTTCTCCTCTCTTCGCATGACATGCCCAGGATAACCTTCCGCTCTTAACTTTCTCTGGCATTGACTCTTGTTTAGAATAATTTAACGGCAAATGTACTTAACTAACTATGCTATTAGCGTTAGTTACAGATACGTTAGAGTGCTTTTAGAACGAACAATTAATATCAGTTCCAGAGCTGAGACATTCTGTCTTTCAGTTATTTCGAAAGGCGGAACCCTGAGCAATTCTGAATAATTTATGTAAACATGATATTTCCATGCCAACAAATAAGGCAGTGTACAATTGTAATACTGAACTAGATTTAAAAGCTATTAGCAGCATTTCACGCTTGTGACAAGTTTAAACTTGGATAGGAGTATTTTGAGCAATTTGATACGAGTAGATCTAAAGATCTAGAATTCATGAAATAACAACTAAAAAGCAAAAATAACAAATTATGTTAAATAAAAATAAAATCTCACGAGGAGAGAGATATAGGCTATAATCCACCACGCTGGCAAAGTGCGGGCTAGCGGATGAAACTTATTTTCGGATATTGTGGTGTGTGTTTTCCTTCACAGTAAATCAAGTGCAAATCCTCACAGCATGAAAAACAAGTCATTGGTGTAGGGCTGGGATCGAACCATTCACCGTCTGATTGAAAGCAGACGTTTTTCCTACCGAGCCACACTCGCTTTTTCTAAAGAAAACCGAGATAGTTTGAAAACAGAACAGGCAAAGGTGAGATACAAAACATACCATGCTTTTTCCTCAAAAAAGAGTACAAATAGTCGACTTAAATGCAGATCACGCGTTGATGTCCCTTGCACGAGCTATTTAAAGAAGTTTGACGCAGATGATCCAAGCCGTGATCTGGTGTTGAGGTAATCGCAATATCCGCTTTAACGGCTAGTTTATACGACATAAAAAGCACATTTTACTCGTTTTAGTATATTCATGATAGTTTTAGGATGATTTTTCTAACTTACACAAGTAAGTTTGTGATATACGAGAAATTTATGACTAGTATCCCGTCCCGGCTTCGCACGGTCTCTAAAATAATCTAAGTTGCAAAGAGAAACAAACTATAGCCTGTATTACTCGGGGATAATATAGCTTCCCAACAGTGAAATAAATTTTCAAATCGGTCCAGTAGTTTCAGAGCCTATTTGCGTCAAATAAACAAACAATCAAGCTTTTCCGCTTTATAATATTGGTATAGATATAATACTTAAGGGTCATAGTTTCGTAGACTTTAAAACAGACTTCGAATGAGTCACAAGTTATATTTCAGGTTGTCCTACTAATATTATAACTGCGAAATTTTGTGTGTAAATGAGTAAGTGTGTATGTTTGTTTCTTCTTCACGCTGAAACGATTTTAATGAAATTTGGTGTGGAGATTTGGTTGACTAGATCTTACTCGTAGATTAGACTTTGGGTTCCATAGGCTTCTTTTTATCCCAAAAATAATTGTGGATCCCGTGGGATACGCAAATAACTTCAAAATCTATGTTACTCCTTCACACTCTAACGGCTGGACCGATGAGATTTACTATGAAGATAGGTTTGACTTCGACTGAATCGTACCCGGAACCTTCCGATTGGCAGTCCAGCATGGTGACCATTACGCCAATGAGGTCGTCAAACATCTTAAGATAGGTTTGACTTCGACTGAATCGTACCCGGAACCTTCCGATTGAAAGTCCAGCATGGTAACCATTACGCCAACGAGGTCGTCAAACATCTTAAGATTTCACACATATCCATTATACTGTTGAGTTCTTTATAAAGGTTTAATTACTTTTTCTTTCAGTTTGAACGTCAATTTCTAAATACCATTAATGTGTTCAAATTCTTCTAATACAATCTTAATATTACAAAAACAAAATATAAATCCCGCTCATTACATTATAGCCTCAAGTTCAAGTCGATTAATATAAGCCGTTGATAACATTATTCACTGAACACGCAGATATTTAATTAGGTACTAAGAACTAATTATCCATTAACATAAAATATTCCGTCTGTTTGTGCGTTAATTTATTAAAGAAATTTAATCTTCATTTGCATTTGTCATCATGCTATATAAACCAACTGCCGAATACAATGTAATCTCAATATAACGACACTGCAGGAACTGTGCATTTTATGGCATTATAGAGAGTGGTCGTTAAATGAAGAGAATGCATCATTGTATGGAAAACAAGCTAAACCAACTAAAGCCAATTGATTTCGACGCTTTAGAGAGATTCTCGTTAAATCGAGTGACGTTGCATGGAGTTTACACTTTAAAATATTTTGGTTGATGCTTGACTGGAAGAGATCGCGATTAAGCGATAAGGCCGCCTACTGTGGCACACTTATTTTTAAGCCTTTTATATAAGATACATTATTTCATGTATTACGTGTCTAATAAAGACGTTCTAAATATATTTAAAGACACTAGTTTTCGTAATTTTTATCACAATTTAGCACATTTATTTATTACATTCAATTAGTTTCAAATAGGGTTTACTTTTTATACATATATTTGTATATTAAATCTTTGAATTCCTACGCTCAATTCATCTTTTGTTCTGGAAATAAATTTGGCAAGGATTTGGAATTTTTTGTCTGGGTTTGCGTTCGTTTATGCTGCTTTCATTTAGTCATTTTAATATGGCTATGTTGTCAACAATATACAAGTCAGGATTTTATAAAATAAATAAAATTGTTTTAAAAAACAAACAACCGACTTCAAAACCACAACTAAAAAGGGAAAAATAATTTTAAGCCTAAATCAAATCAAGAATACATAAATAGAATAGAAGAGTTTATTTCGTGTACTTATAAAAAACTATTTTTAATTTTTATTAATCCTGTATTCTTGGAGTCGGTGCCAGCAAAGAAAGACAATTAATAATAGTTTTTTTTAAACAAACATTAATTTGTTCTTATTAGATGGCACCGACAAGAATACAGGATACAGGATTAATAAAAATTTAAAATAGTTTTTTATAAGTACACGAAATAAACTCTTCTATTCTATTTATGTATTCTTGATTTGATTTAGGCTTAAAATTATTTTTCCCTTTTTAGTTGTGGTTTTGAAGTCGGTTGTTTGTTTTTTAAAACAATTTTATTTTTACATTTTTAGTGTTTAGTAATGAATTTTTTTTAAGTTGATATGGAGAGCCAAATAAACTTCACGATGAAAAAATCTGGCGTGTGCCAGGCAGGCAACCAATTGGGAGCAAATCGAGCTGGATGCGAACGAAGCGAGGAATGCGCGAGCAAAGCGAGCGCGAAAATTTTCACCGTATTTGTTCGAACCGTCTGAGCATAAAGAAGTCCAAAGCAGCACAAATTACATAATGTTTGTTGTGTCAAAACGTACTAGAAGCAATTGCGAGCGAAGCGAGCCTTGCGCGAGCGAAGCGAGCGCGAAAATTTTCACCGTACTTGTTCGAACCGTTTGAGCATAAAGAAGTCCAAAGCAGCACAAACTACATAATGTTTGTTATGTCAAAACGTACTAGAACCAATCGCCAGCGAAGCGAGCGCGAAATTTTTCACCGTATTTGTTCGAACCGTCTGAGCATAAAGAAGCCCAAAGCAGCACAAATTTCATAATGTTTGTTGTGTCAAAATGTACTAAATCCTATTGCGAGCGAAGCGAGCGCGAAAATTTTCACCGTATTTGTACTAACCGTTTGAGCATAAAGAAGTCCAAAGCAGCACAAATTACAAAATGTTTGTTGTGTCAAAACGAACTAAAACCAATTGCGAGCAAAGCGAGTGTGATGCAAGCGAAGCGAGCTATGCGCGAGCGAAGCGAGCGCGAAAATTTTCACCGTATTTGTTCAAGCCGTTTGAGCATAAAGAAGTTCAAAGCAGCACAAATTATATTATATTTGGAGTGTCATACGCCCAAATCACCCTGGGGGGGAAATTGAACGAAGCGGGATAACTCCTAGCGAAGCGAGCGCGTAAATATTTTCCTTATCCGCTTGAGGGTCTAGTCTATTAATATATCAAATTTTACAGTTCCTTCTTCCACTTAGTATGACCTAAGTGGCCAAGCTCTGGTGTCAGATTACTTTTGTTAGCCAGGCTGCTTATTTTATGAGCGAAATCTGTATTGCCGTATGAGCGCGAAAAAATAAAATAGGTTATCGAGTTATTTGGGCATCCCACGGGAATGGCAATAACTCTTTAAGATAAAAAGTAACCTTCGTGTTATACAAGGTCTAGTCTACCCCCATAGCAAATTTTAGCGAAATCAGTGTGTCATGTGTTATTTGGTGCATCCCACGGGAACAGTATTTTTTTTCGGGATAAAAAGTAGCGTATGTATTAACACATAGTCTTACCTATTTTCATCTCAAATTTCATGAATATCAGTACAGCCGAAGCCGAGCGTGAATCTCTCTTTGGCCGTAAACATAACCTAACTTTTTAGGTTTTCCTTCGATTTCCCTAGGAATCCATAATCAGATCCTATTTTGGTGACAATGGGACCAATTCAGAACCATACTCTTTCAATTAAAAAAAGAATTTTGAGAATCGATCCACAAATGGCTGAGAAATCGGTGAACATACATAAAAAAAAAAAAATACATACAGTCGAATATATAACCTCCTCCTTTTTTGAAGTCGGTTAAAAACTAAATAAAAGAATATTATATATTTGAAAGTAAAAATATAAATAATAGACATTCCATTGTTTTAAAAGTATTAAATTTTACTCCATCAACCCTTTTCATTCCTAAGTATAATTTAAAAGTGCGTATTCTTCCCACACTGTTATTATGTATATTGGAGACGGGTACACAAGAGCTTAAGATTCTATGAATATTTTAGTGATCAATATCCGGTGCGGCCGCAACCAGCCTTGCATTCATCTGTCTCCACGAGACAGATAGTCAGAAGCTACTTGTAGGGGACAAAAAATGGCCCTAATCTATCTTGTTATGTGATATCGTTGGTCATGGTGGCTTTGACAATTTAGTTATAATTACTGTGTCAAATAAATAATTTTGTTTTTCTATACATTTGTATATCGATTTCAAACATAGATAGTCGTGCAAAAATATATTGCAAAGTAAAGTTTAGATTAAAACAATATCTATAGAGTGTCTGCGGCAGTCACGTACCATACAATTAAAACATACCATTTAAAATTTCTTGCGAACTGTTATTGCAGACTAGGCATGCTCCACCTTAGGCCAAAGTGTCGCTTACTTTTGTGTGGCTACGCGTCCTGCTGGTCAAATGCCTAGCTGCAATGAATAAAAAAGTACTTACAATATCGGTGCGATACAAACTTGTTCCCATAACTACCTGACGCGTCACAAGGGTCACACGTTTTTATCCCATTCTTGATTTGCTTAACTTTTGTAAAGTGGATCGAAATTTTTTTAAGAAACCCAAAACCGTAGATAACTCCTTACAATTCTTTTCTGAAATATTTACCTGGTTAAGAACGTATATTTAAGTAACCTAGTAAAGAAAAATGTTATTTATGTTTACTAAAAGTGTGTACATAAAAGTAATAGACATAATTACCATAATAAGCTAAACTAACTTTAAATAATTAATTACTACAGGTTATTCTTCCTATATTGCTAATGATAAATTTAAACATTCTTTTCTCATAAAAAAATACGATACGAGAAATATGAAACTGATTTATTTTCATTCTTATCTACATAGACTTAAAATCCAGAAACAACTAGATTGTTTCATAAATGTTCGAATCTTAATGCTTTAATTTTACTATCACAAATTCTCAGACATCTCACTCAAATCTTATCAATTACGCGCAATTCAGAATAGATAACTTAATAGACGACTTCTGAAAACGAAATACTTTTATTGATAATAAAAGTTACTGAATATTTAAACGTTTAAATTACCTACAAGTGAGAAATCGCTGACGGTAAGAATGAAAGCGGTATTAAAAAATAATTTACTTCTAATCGTTCAATCAAATTCTCGTGATCAATCACGCGTGCTCTCAATAATAAGGCTCGGCGCAAAGTCCAAAGCCTGTTGTGCATAAATGTCACCAATTTAGGTAAGTACATCAGGAAAAGTGAAACACAGTGCATTGCACTTAGGCTGGCTCTAAAAATACGCGGGAGGCCTAAATACAAATGCTTGCAGGGTTCACTGATGCAGGTTGAAATGCAACGACATCGACTGCTGCAAACTTTTTATGTTCTTTGGTGATAAGTAATCAGCATCATCGTCCATAACCGGTTTTTTTCCACCGTTGGGAATATGTTTTCTCTCTTTATTAGCACACTCATTCACCTCGGGCTATCGCACAGTACAGGTGATAGGGAGGTTCAAAGTTCGACCTGAGATAGCTTTATGTCTTTGACCCATTTTGATACGTAAAGAAATCATAATATGAATAAAGTCGCAGTTTTAAATCATGATTGTTCACGGTTTCACCGACCTACCCGTTGGTGCCAAGAACTTTTTTTTGTTTGTGAACGGCCCAAACTCAGTACCAACTTTTAACTGATTGAATTCGTGGTCAACAAAGTAATAAATAAATGAATTACGCATGTATATACCTCTATAAATATTGTACTTACTATACTACTTCTAAGTATAGTTAATGATTTCTTAAAAGTTGTACGTTCATTACAGTATAATTGTGGCAAAAGTGCCCGTACAATTAGCCAAAATATAAAATGTTTTGTATTAAATTAAACAAAAAAAGGTATATTTTAGAGTATTTAATTAAGCAAATAGTACCAAAAGTCACTTGTGACGTCAGGTTTTAGGTCGCATAGCATTTGAAACGGATTGTATGTCTAAAGAAGATCATGATAATGACTATCCACTATAGATCATAATAAGCGCAAGCCCATTGAATATAAAAAAAATAGTATTCGTTATTTATTTTCATAGCTTTAAATGTACACAAGTTATCAGGTAATTCAACTTAAAGTAACATGTACCCAGTAATCAGATGAAGTTAGGGTGTAGCTATATGGTTAAAAAACTTACTTAAATGGCACCATTTACTATGCGTTCAAAAATTGGAGGCATAATTTGTATGAAATTTAATGCATAACAGATGATATATATTATGATATATTGAGAATCGGGCCAAAAAGCTCATAGGTAATGAGTCCATGTGCAACGCGAGGCTTCAAAGTTTGGAGCATCGCCGCAATGTTGCGAGTCTGTCGGTTTTCTATCGGTTGCATTTCGGAGTGTGCGTCTAAATTGCATCAGCTAATTTCTGCGGCCCCTTTCCACTATCGGACGAGCAGGGAGACGGGTAGGAGGCACCGCTATACAGTAGAAGTTCAAAAAATCCGCACGAAGCGTTTCGCTGCCACATTTATTGTGCGGATCATTAAACAGTGGAACTCTATGCCGGTATCCCTGTTCCTTTTGAACTATAACCTCATAATTATAACCTCACTGTCTTCAAGGCGAGAGTGAATCGGTTTCTTCTAGGCAAGCGCGCTCCACACTAGATCGCAACATCACTTAACACCAGGTGAGTTTCAAGCGCATACCTATCCAACATAAAAAATCTTACTTATTAACTATTATGCTCTTTTAACAAGAGGTAGATATTTTACACAATCGTACACAATATGTAATTACATAATGAGATTGGAAGATGCATTAAGTTATCTTATCCGAATATAAGTACCTATATAGGTAACATACATATTTGAGGTCATGAACTATATTCCACATCCTGTTTATTATTTACAAGTCGTCTTGTCCACGTTTTACTTATTTATTACTTGCACTGATAAATTACATATTAACTCTTCAACCCCAAATGACCCAGTTTACCTTGTAGATACATTTAAATCTTGTAGGTACATTTACGAGCGCAATTATTATAAAACTCATTAATTTTTCAAATTAAAAATTCTGAGTTTTTTTTTACTGATTTGGCTTGCACTTAATGACAATTCTCCTCTATGAAATGTATGGGACTGACGTAGACTGTTGACGGGGTTTTTGTTAGCTTACGTCACTACCATACATTACCAATACGTCATTTGACGATACCTGAAGCGATGTACCTTCAGGTTAAGTTTGATAAATAATAATTCCTCTTTTATTATTATCTTTGTTTTTTTTTTCTAATCATAGGCCATGTTATGTTTTTTGGTGTGCAATAAAGTAATATTGCATTTTATGACATAAATGACGCCTTCTGATAACTTATGAGATTGTTGCTCTTTCCGTGCGATGGCTAAAATCCTGTCGAACTTCTTTCGATATTGCAGCGCCTTCAATTTCGTAAAATCTTAATGTTACATGTATAATGTAATGCTACCGATCGGAGGGCGGCCGGCCGCCGCGTGATCGTCACGCGGCGCCGCCGTGCACTTTATTTATATACTCCGGGTAAATAATAATACTTACATGTAAAACCCTGTAAATGCGAGCGAGTGATAGTTTATCGCGGTATCGACTGATTTATCAGTTACTATAATGTACACAAACAGATACTAATTATGCGTAACGGTAAACATTTGATGGGAGCCGGAGTGGCGCAGGGAGCGGGCGCTAGTGCGATGCGCGCGCGCACAGCCCTCGCTCGCGTCGACTCATTCACGCCGGTCGCATGCGCCGAGTGGCCGCGCGACTACACGCATCCGAGACGAACAAATAAAACAAAAAAAAATCAAAATTAAATAAAAAAAACAAAAGAATACAAATATCACACGCCGGCCGAGTGACAGTTATCTGCAGTGGTTTATAAACAACAATAAGCGTAATCGCAATAAAACAAATAAAACAAAAGTGGAACGCCAGCGGAGCCCGAGCTGTGATTGATGGACTGAGTGGCCAGTGACCGTACACATGAGTTCCTCAGAGTTCGAGATGTCATTGGAGCGCCAGATTCCTGTCTTAATGAAGAAGGTAGGAGATAGTTTTGTAATCCTTAAATCTAAACTTAATCAAGACACTCTTTTTTATTGATTATATTTGGAGCATTGCTTCTTTGTATCAAGTACCTACGATATTATCGCGTCAGAAACTTAACTATTTTGTAAAGTTTAAGCACATAAGAGGCTTCATTCGAATTCATTCGAACGTCTATTTGTCTACACCAAAATAAAAATCATCAATTTCTAAAAATATTAAAGATTAAGATACTTTTTGGTCTACCCTCAACTTTTGCTCGATTATTTGCAAACAATGTTTCGAACATGTCAATCATGCAAGTCTTTCCTGTTAGCAATCTAATAAAAGAACTTAATTTACATTTCTTCGTAACAGCAACGGTTTAGCAACAATGTGTTCTAATTTGTTAAAGATTGTTGCACACTGGTGCATTGATAAACAAACACAAATATTATTTACACTATGTATACCACTTCTATAATAAACGGAAGTTTGAATTTAACTAGACGAAAGTTACGGCCAACATTTTTCGGTTCAGAACAGAATTTGTGCACAATATTATTTTCATTGTACAATCCGATCTTATCCCAATTAAAAAGCATTGGTAAAAAAAAACATTTTGGCAAGACAATATAATATATTCTAACAGAGAATAGAAAACCGGCCAGTAAATAGTAGGGCTTATTATGTCCATGGATTTTCGTATATCTGAGGATATGTTATGTATACTTGCAAGCAACTGGCTTAAGCTAGTACCAATGCAGGTACGGTAGCGGTAGCCGGCCGGCGCGGCGTAAGCGCAACAACGCATAACGGCGCCGGTTACACGTTTCATGAATATCTACCATAAATAGAAATGATTATACCTATCACACTTGATGGCATATAACTTTACCTATTTTCCGAAACAAGTAAGTGTTGCATCACTAACTAACTCTTTCCGCGCTTTTTTCTATCTAAAAACAGAATTAATCCGTTTGAAAGCTAGAATTTATTCCGACGGGAGTATGCTTAGTTTTTCAGAAATATGTAAATTACTTAATCAGGAATTACAAAACTTATTACGATCACTCCACACGAAATTAAAAACACCGACACCCCGTTGAACGTTGTCCGTCTTGCTCTACCGCACCGACAGATTATAACTCTGTCCTTTGCTAACACCCTGTCCCCGACGTCAGAGGCGAACAGCGCTAATATAAGATATTGCCTGCATCGGCTATCAAGTGGGATGTTATCATTCATATACAGCTTCTAATCTGCACCCAGTCTGGTCAAACTCGCTCTTTATGGGTAAATCTTGGTACTTGTTACTGCTACGCTTACAGCCTATTTATGGTGCTCTGGTAAATTGGACGGCTAAGATATGGCAACCGATCGAATTTGCTACAATTTCGACCTACTGTGAACGATCATCAATATCTTAATTCAAAGTCCAAACAAACGAGCGTTTAAAATTACTACCTGCTGCAAATTCTTCACTCAGTCGATCATTATGGTTATCACTCGACTCTCATAATGAATAGGTTATTGACAAGAACACTGAGTCAATAAACAAGCATTGATAACATATTAAAAAGACGAAGGATATGTACTATTGTTCTAGAATTATGGATTTATGAAATCTTCTGACTTAAATGTAATACATAAATAATGTGTTCACTATACGACCACACTGATGTTTTGAATTTTGTGTTTCAAATTTGCAAATATCTGTATCTACATTATAACAATAACATTTGCTTTTACCGTTTAAGTTTATTATGAAAACATTGAATCGCGATTCCAATTCACTCTCAAGAAAAAAAAACCCACCAAGACTTTATTGAATAAATACTGATGCTTTCATATACTTTTCTTTTTGAACTTGTCGCACTTATATATTGCGTGTGAAAATGTCTACATGTGTTCTTGTTCACCAGTGAATACGAATGGATTATCATAGAATCGTAATTTCATAGCGCGTTTATTATAAGAGCTCTGTATATTTTAGTATGCAAAGCTTGATTCCCAGTTATATAGTACCGGTTTCAGGGCTAGACTTGCAGGCTACCTGGGTGTGAGGGGTTTGTAACATTTGGAATCTCACTCAGAGATTGCGTATGGCCATGTTTTGTTTTCTCAAGGTACTGGTAAATTTATTAAGATAATTATTACAAATGTATAAGTTGTATAAAACAACTTTCAATGTGACAAAAATAAGTTGTAAGGAAGTATAAATATCTCAACAAGGCGAAGAGTGCTTTTTAAATATGGTCTTGATAAATAACAAGTGAATTGCAACTTGAAAAGCAAAAAACTTGTTTTTTTATTCTTTATTGCAGTTTAATTTTTATGTTTATTTATAATTGGGACTACAAAGTTTGCGCGCTCCTGCTGAGAAAGATTCCCGACTCGCCTTTGAGTTATGTGGTGTAACGTAGTTATTATGGTGTCTCAATTAAGGGGGCAAGTTCCATGGTTACCTCTGCCGTGTAATCTTATTGATGGATAGCTCCCGGAAAACAGTACTAGTTAAACTAGGACAAGATGCGATCTTGATACTTGCAATCCGTTTCAAATGCTAAACTACATGGGCCGTAACGTCACTAGAGACAATTGGTACAATTTGCAAATAACACCCTAAAACATATTTTTTTATTATAGAATATTGATAAAGTTACCATCGATATAATTTAATACAAATCATGTTTCATTTCAGCGTTTATTTTCGCAAATTGGGCCACGCGTTAGTGATATTACACTTTCAGTGATATTACGCGTCACAAAATTTCTTTACAAGTTTGTCATCATCTGTGGCCTAAAATATTTTAAAATAGTTGATTTTTAGTTATTTGATTTGAGATCGCGTTGTATGATAAAAAAAAAAACATTCCTTGTGAGAGCGTCAACGCTTGGCTTGGTAGACAGAAAATTGCTCCAAATGACAAACCGTTTATGCAACTTTTCTAATTAACACTATCCCGAAAGTCAGTAGTTCAATGTTAATGTCAACTGTAACATTTAAAGAGTCACATTGTGTGTGGATCTTCGGTCGTTCACCCATCTCGAAATAGTTTCCCAGTGGCTAAAATATTTTCTATCGGCGCCTATGCAGACGTATGTATGTATCTCTTGGTTTATATTAGGACTATCTTATTGCTGGGACATACCACTTTGGGGCAGGAAGTCATCGGAACGTGTCTGATGTTTAAAAATAAATTGTAACAATAAAATTATATTTATGTGTTTTAAATTTTAAAGATAATGTAAATTATTTTAAAGATATTGTAAATTATTTTGGCCTTATTGTTAAAGTTTACTAGTTTATTTCTTTTTCATTGTGACAAATTTCAATTTGTGCAATTTACTCGTATAAGTTCCGAAAATATTTAGTCAGGAATCTATTACGTTTTGTGAGCAATCATTTTTAAGAATGCTTTTTTTAAACTCTTCGCTTTTTATAAGTTTGTATTAAAACATTGAATACAAATATCACTTGCAACGAAGCAACTTTCTTCATTCTATTGTTCTATTATTTTTATCGTAGTACAGAAATTTAGTTTGTGTTCATGTTAGCCATTTCTAATTAGGATTGCGGATGCGTAATTTGTATATGAAGCTTGTGCAATAACAAGAAGTTTGACATCAACAGAATCACGTTGGCACCCCCTGTCCGAGTGCCCTGCTGTTATCTCTTTAGCGTGTCACACCGCATCGTGATCTTTTCATAACACTACGTCTTAATTAGTTTTTGATAGATACTTAACTAAAAATAGGTTGACGCAATATAATACATAAAAATAAGTTTGTCATAATCAGTATTATCGTCGACCTATCTCGACTAATTGTAGGCCTCCTTTGTATAGGCCTCCTTTGTATAGGCCTCCTTGTATAGGCCTCCTCTCTATTATGTCAGTATGTGCGATCTTATGTTCCTCAGCCCAGAGTGTCCCTCGATATATCGGCTGTCGTTTATCCTTTGTGCAGAACCTACTAGTACCTACTATTCCGTGGAAGCTATTTTGTTGTATTTTGCTCCATCTATTATCATTTAGTCTAGTTACCTAGTATCTATCGTCACTATTAGTATCTATAGTCACGTAATACGGTTTCCAACGACAGTAACTTTCGACCTTCGAGTAGTCTGTCGTCAATTTTAAAAAGTCAACCAATGAATTGTTGTGTAATTTTATTTTAAGCTTACATATTAACGATTATATGCACATCATATGAGCATTAGTTTCAAATTATTCATAAACCGGGTGAACATCATTTTCAATCAGAAAAGCCACAGTTATGAAGATTGTATGTATTTTTGATCATTTAGCCACCTTTGTTTAACAGTATGTTATTCAAATTGCAAAGTCAATGT
The DNA here is from genome assembly GCA_035578125.1 of Mellilla xanthometata. NCBI lineage: Eukaryota > Metazoa > Arthropoda > Insecta > Lepidoptera > Geometridae > Mellilla > Mellilla xanthometata. The sequence continues at coordinate 8,800,170 of JAPUBQ010000013.1, forward strand.
TGTTGTTATGGATTTAATGAAATCAACATAAAATTATTATGGAAGATTTCTATATAAGTTTGTTTATACTCATGAATAAATAAATGGATGAATAAATTGCTTCGAGTACCTATTTCACATCAAAGCCAAATTGATAGCGCGTTATTTATTATATATATTATTTTATATTTATTATATTATATACCGTTATTATAGTATATATAAAGTTATATAAAGTACCGTTATTATATAAAGACATATTTAAAGAAAATCGTGCTTACTTAACCTATATAACGGCAAAGTACTTTAATTTGATTCAAATATTTAAAGAGATGAGTTAAGTAGTTCACGTAGTTATATAATATATATCACTTATCATGAGGTGAATTATTTGTAATGAAGCGCTGACCTAGATAAAAGCGTGTAAAAAGAAAAACCCCATCTATTTATATTATAACGTGCTCTGACTTTTGCCCGTTTCTGATAAAATATAGGTAATTAACTTCTGACAAAGTGTTCGTAACAAGCTTAACAAATTAAGGTTGTTATTCTGATAATTATTTATCATTAGCATTCGATAAAAGACTGTTTTCTTAGTAAAATTTACAAACTCCGAAGTCGATCACCCGTTTGTTTGTGTAATTTTTTTGTGATCTACTGAATCTGAGGAAGATTCGATGGTCTTTAATATGTCGTCTTTTCTTACTTTCTTTTATATTTATTAGCTCGTACTATTTTATATATTTCACGGTAAAAAACAAACACACTCTAAACTCAGTTATAAAAATCTTTTGTCTGTTACTTAAGTTATTATTGAACTTGAGATGTCTGAGTCGGAATTCATTGCTTTCGATAAGACAGACAAAACATGACAACGATAAAATAAAGATAAAGCCATCATAATTCTATCTTTAAACTATGTAGATAGATTGTGCTTGTTTAGTTAAGTGCCTTTAACATAATACAATACTGTATCTGTCACATTATTGATAAAGTGTAATAGAGAAAGTATTTCTTATAAGCAAAACTTATCCCAAAATAGAATGTGTTTATATACACTAGTTGCATCTTCATTATCAATTCAATAATGCATCTGTCTTCTTAACAAAGTGTTATAGAGAAAATGTATAAAAGACAAGTCATTATTCGAAAATATTGATAATCTGGATGGAATGAAGTTACGACATCTACAAGTTTATCAATTTTACTCATTAGAACAACTACATCTTTGTGTGTATATTTTCAGGAATGTTGCGATTTTGTTGACGTAGCCGTTTAGGATCGGAAGCCGTCGATAAAAACAGAATATAATGAGAAAAGTTTATGCAACCTGAAAATAGTTATGTCTTAAATTTAATATCATTAAAATCATTTGTTTACTCTTTTTTTCAGGTGCTTGTTATTTTACTTATTATTAAGACTATTTAAAACAATATATCACATTACTCATGTCAAGCTAAGCTATATGTTATTTGTTAGTGTTCCGAAACATAATTACACAAAATTTGCTCGATAGTTTAATTTGTCGTTTTAAAATTTTAAAACGATGTTTTTGAAAGTAATGAAGTCTAAATATTTTTCATTGTATTCTATATTGATTTATTTTGTGAATTTCCAAATACGCGCGTTGAACGTTTCAAAGTTGAACTTTGAGCGAAGCACCTCTGCTTTGGATTCGGCTGATCGGACACAGGGAAATGTGCGAGCTGTCATGACATTTAATATAAAGAATTCTAAAATTATTTTTATTCGTCGCGTTTTCCTCTGGCTAATGTTTGACCGTAGTAAGTGCAGCCGCTATTTGTCACTGAATATTTATTGACTAACATCAAGTGTTGCCGTCGTCGAATGACAAGATTCCAATAACTGTTTACAAACATAACAGAAAGAAGGCCTCACTTTCTGTATGCGCTGCCACTCAAGTACTTACCCTAAAATAGTCTTTATACCGTCTTACATAAGGTTCGACGGCCACGGCAAATTGCACTCACTATTAAACCTTATAAGTACATATGCCACTTGAAAAACATTTTTAAAAACAGACTGAGCGTTACCGAAATTTCGATTTATTGCTGAATTACTAGTTATTGCCCAATGATTTTCAATCATGTCCAATTTGATATTCCAACATGGCCGCTTTAAATAGAATGAAGTTTGAAAATATATCGACCAATCATAAAGCATTTACTGCGTTATTTTCGAATGAAGTTGATTGTTTTTTAATCGAATAGACGACATACTCGTAGTTGTTCGTGATATCGTCATAGAATGTTCTAGGCAAGTATTCTGTATAGAGATTCCTGTGGGGAAACTGGCACCAAATGTCTTGTTGTGAAAGCGCATTGAGTTTTCTACGGAACCGGTCTACCTCTGACAATCGTCTTATCTGCACAATGTTGGCATTATTTTTTATTCACATTGACTATCATTATACAATAACAAACTACCTTTAATAGCAGGGTTAATAACCCTTGTTTGTTTTCAACGTAGAATCAACTTGGTTCATAAGTATTGAACATTGTGTGTTGGGTCTTTGACAAATCTGTTGTTAATTTGTCAGTAAGTACCAAATATGATGTAGTAATAAATGTAATATTTACATTGTTTCATTATCAATTTTCATTTAGTTATGCATAATTATCTACATAATTATAAGTTTATTGCTCTGTTGAGGTGTCTGTTATATATATTTTTTAACTGTCTCATACGGAAAATCCCTTAGGCACAATACATCGTGACTCACATAACCTATGCTTTGTTAGTGCTTAGGTATAATAAATAACTTTCCTTGTACGTTACGTAGGCACAATTCATGTTTCAGTGATTCAGGAAGAATCTAATCTGGCTTTAGCGACGATGTCTATGTCCTAGCTCCCGATTGATGTCACTAAATGGCAGAGCCAGAGCTGTTCTTGCGGCCAATTAATTTATTTCCTCAATTGAATAATCAGTTGGTAAATACAAGGAGAGACAAAATTAAAACAAGTAAATAATTATTTCAGTGTGCCATTGCAGTCACCAGTTAATTGTATGATTTAACTACGCTACCTGTTTTTGGCTGTTCGACAAGACACTAGTCTTGACGAGACGCCAAAACAGATAGCTACACCGAATTTCAGTATCACCACCTTTTAATGTAATTTCCTGTTCATTAATTATCTGTTTATGCGGGGTATAAGCCTTCTATCCAACCAGCCTCATAGTACGCTCCTTAACAATATGACAATAAAGACATTCTATTCTATTAGCCAGTCTCCGCACAGTTCCTTCCAGCATGCCTTACTATTAATTATACGTTATTCCAGATTTTTTTAAGAAGGTAAAGCTATAATTAGTCCAATGGAACTTTGTAATGAGGCGTAAATGTTTTTGCTTGTGGTGATTAAATTGACGGGCGTTAAAATTGGTAAAGAAATAAGTCTGGTTAATATAATTGTCAGGTTTATTCGTCAAAATAATTTTATTTCCAGCTGGTATCCCAAATACCTTTTGTAATAACGTTTACTGTTAATTCAGTATCCACCACACTCAATACAATTAGTAGTTTGCGACATGAATCAGGCAATTCCTTTTAATTGTGTTATTTTGGTAGCTCCATTGCAGTGTGGGTACTCGATGACAATGCATCAGTGCGTTAGCACGCCATTTTTACGACAGTTCGCATGGTCTGATAACAGCGGCATGCTAAATACAGTGTCTCGTACACTACTGATAAGATTTAGCGTGTATATTTATGCATATGGCTGTTTCTTTTTAGGATTCCGTACGTAAAGAGATCAAACGAAACCTTGTTACTAAGACTACGATGCTCGTCCGTCTGTCTATTATCATGTTGCATGTCATGTCTTGAGATAGCTAGATAGTTGTGGAATATTCACAGAAGATGAATATATATGGCCGCTACAACAAGATACGACCTACAGAATAAAATAAATATGTAAAGTGGGTTTCCATACAACAAACGTATTTTTTACCGGTATTTTTTACGGTACTTCATTAGCATGTCACTTTTGTTTGAATCAAAATTATCCCTTATGTTGGTTCATCTCAAAAAGTCTTGAAGTTTTAGTGCCAAGCGCGTGATCGTTGTTATTTATACGTAACGCCAGTATGCGTCTACGAATTATTTAGGAACACAAAATGAAAGTCACGACATAAATGGCTCAGGATCTCTGACAATGTTTGCATCATTTAAGGGATGGTTATTTCTTTTTTTGTACGTTTAGCACTCAGACTATTCGGAGTTTAGAATAGTCTGAGGTTTAGCAGTCGTCCTCCGGCAAAAGTCCTTGTCATGCTTAACACAGTTGTGTAACGCAGTAGGTACACTACTTTGCTCTGCTAGACTACCAGTGCTCATATAATATTATCATTATATCCACTGTTATCCTTAAAAGATACCCCGCACCAGCTTACATTTTAATATCATAAATATCTCATTTTATACATATACTTTGACTTAAGGGATGGTTAGATACGTAACTTTTATTAATTGCTTTGTAAGAAGTAGATAGTTTATTCTTTAGTTTGGCCGTCGCAATTTTGGTTTGTAAATCACCTGATTGTATTGGTGCTGTGCCAGAGGGTAGCACGTGCTGTATGACAGGTATGCTCTCATGAGCATGAAGCTCTTTTTGTCAGGTGTACGAGTAGATGCCTATTTGGGTTGGGATCGACTTAAGACATAAAATACAAACGAATGTTTTCAAACCCACAAAAACCTGTAGCTTAATAACTTTATGTCAATCTTATATGTGCGGTGCAAATGATAAATTATTTTAAACATGTATTCTATTATATTTATATTCAATTATTTTGTTTCATATATACTTACACATATGTTTGTAGTATTTAAAATGAGTATCGATGAGTTATAATGTAATTAACTATACATCGAAGTATGTACATACATATCTATAATTATTATAATATAGTTCTTTCTCCCTAACGAAATTCTACATGTAGATTAGGGAAGAGCATCTTGTGAAATGAGAACAAAACTTCTTCAAGGTTTCATTATCACCATCCATAGTCTTTCTTATCCCAGTGCATCGATCTTCAAGATTTATAATATGACTGACGATTCAGTACCGGGGGTTTACCATTATGAAATAATTTGTAATATTAGCATACACAGTCTAAGTAAATAACGCCTCATTCCAGAAAAGTAACATCTTTCGAGAATTTGGCATATACTATTGTCAGTAAGAAAATGTCTTACTCTAAAATTTACTTTCCTCATGAATCAATAATTGATAGAAGTAGTTTCATGCATTGCTGAAAGCCTGCCTGGATATTTGTATGCTTCTTTTGTGTGCAGTGAAATACACATTGTTATGCTTATAACTGGTTGTAATTTGTACTCATTGAGAGGCGGTACGTGTTCTTACAATGCACACTTTATCCACACATTGGGATCGTAGCTCGCAGCTCGGCGCGGAGTAAACGTCATGTAAGTGACCGCTATTCGTCCTCTAAGATCGTCTCGGTTTTGGTAGAAACAGCCTTGTGGATTGCGGTAACTGTCATCAACCTAATAACGTGTGGACACGACGAATTTTAAATAGCCTCGATTGGTTCTTTGACTCCTGTTCCGACTTTATAATTTGTTTTCGGTAATATTGGATTTAGTATATTTTTTTTAATACATTCACACACGGTTGGTTAGCCCCATACTGAACCATTTCTAGCTCGTATTATGGTTGCTAACACAACTGATATACTACATATACATACATACATATTATATATAAATACATATTTAACACCCAGACCCACAGCCAACAAATTTAGTTAAGCACAAAGATGTTGACCTTATTATACAGTTTAGGCATAGTTATTTAAATTTCAGTAAACTATGGTTAATTTTATGAAGATATTTATCTAGAACATGCTGTTACTGCGATGTTTTCACTTTATAAACAAGAAAAAGTGGGTTTCTACGAATTTTTATGACTTATTGATAGTGTAATACGTAGCGAAGTTTGTAATTAATTATCTTTCGTTTTCTATCGGCTTATATTGTAAGAGATTATTTTTCGGTCACGTAGGAAAGTAGGTACAATACCTGTTCAATAATGAAGAAACGTAATCAGCTTGTTTATATATTTGCCTACTTAAACTAGGGGCCAAGGTTATTTTCTTTCAATTCAAATTACATTAACCCCTGATTTAAATGTATTACAATACGTGAATATTCTGTTTATTACTCATTGAAGGAAATCTACTTATTTCATAAATGTCTTATAAATTCCTGTTGGTCAATGACACGTCTCGTGGCGGGATTATTTTGTCTGGAGTTTATGACATTTTTACAGTTATCCCTCGGGAACGAACTAATAAAATCTGTCTAGACTTTGATTTTTATCTAAAGTTTAGAACAAATGTATCAAAGTGTTATTACAAATGCTTAACGTACATTATGGCGTATATCACATTCATTGTAATTTCAACATTCAAATCATTAATGACATCTAATTAGAAAATTACGCTAAAAACATTATCGTGTGGTTGCGAAGTGAAAACCTTTTACACCTGTAGAACTTTTTTTCCATAGGAAAACTTTAAGAATAGAGTGAAACTTAAAGGCTTGATCTTCTTATTGGTTGTGCTCCTCCATAGTCCACATTTTTGTTTTTCGTTAGGCGAGAAGGTCTGATGCGGACTCTCTGCTATGGTTCTCAGGTATTAAAAGCTAAGAAATCTCGCCATACAATTATATTCGTATTTGTAGTGAATTCATAGCACCAATTACTGAAAAACTGATAAAGCAATAAGTTGTCGTGGTATGGCCATATTATGCGACGTGAGGAAGACCATATCACTAGGAAAACCATAGATGGATGGTTGGAACCAGTATGGATGGATTGTGTGAATGACGATATGACCAGGAGGGGTGTGAATACAGAGATGACGAATGATAGAGTTCTATGGAAGAAGCGTACATACTGTACCGACCCCACATAAAGTGGGATAAGGTAAAGAAGAAGAAGAAGATATGTAGTGAATTCAGAATCACAATAACATAGGCGCTTGCTCAAATACTACCTGCCAAAAATTTAGTTCCTACCATCCAAATAGTTATGCAGGGCCCGCGGGATATATTTTTATTAATATTTAGTCAATGCAATGAAAGTGTAAGTAGAAGCTAACGCAACGACTAGACTACACTTGTTTCAATTGGCAATACAGATACGGTACTTATAAGTATCGGCGAACAATTTCGTTATCAGTGGGTTCATTGACCGCGTTATCACCTCCTTCATTGAGCTCCTTGTGACGTAGCCGCCTCTAATTCTACTGTCTATTGAATTATTTGACTTTTAGAGTAGTTGTTTACAATCATGATTTTTATTACGAGATTCACGTATGTTGTAAAACTGCGATTCAGCCAATCAAACTTATTGCAGTTGTGATCAAAAGGTTCGGATATAAAAAAGCGCTATGAAAGTAAATCGTGTCCTGTTTTATTATAAACATAAGCAGCTCACTATACGTTCCTTTTGCTAGGACTTGGGACATTCTCTCAAGGAGAGAGACAAGACCAGGTCAAGTGTGTGGCGGATGATATAGGTTTTCGGATTTTGTGGTCATTGCAACATGTGGATCTCTCATTCTTACTATGGTGACAATCGCAAATTATTACATTTCCTTTTTTTTAATGTTGATAAATCCGTGATTATGGTAACTTCTCTTACTTTTGAACCAACAATATTCTCCTGTGTATTTTTTAGTAAAGCACGTAACTGAAATTGACTAATCTAGCAATGTTTTCGTGAGCAGTCTATCATGTATCTACCTCTTTATAAAGCGAACATTGAACTACGTAATCTATCAAATTCCTTACATAACTAAAAGAAAGCTTCCTATCATTTGCCTATAGTTATCAGTGTTATTGTCACACATACCTAGTAATAACAGTTTGCTTCCTATCTGGCATGGCACGTCACATCGCCTGATAGAGTGATAAGTGTTGTCAACTGGGTCACCGAGTCGTTTTAAAAATATCTTTTGTTTATCTATATGTCGTGGCCGCATCGTAGAATTGATCATTTCATGAAATGGTTGATCATTTCGTGAAGTGTTCACGTTTCATGAAGTGGCCAACTAATGATGACCAAATCATTAAACGATAAACGTTTAACAATTTGGTCACCCACGTTTGACCATATCGTGAAAATGGGGTAACCATAAAATATTTAATTAAAACCCAGAACAATTGTGTTACGTATTTGTTTATTTTAGTTGTTATGTAACCTAACCTAACCTGGTTAGGTTAGGTTAGGTCATAGAGTCGACCACCATGTCCAACACTTTTGTGAACTTTCTTCAATACTTCAAAATAGGTCTCCATCGGAATTATACAAATCATAGGCTCGTAATTTCTTGAATATGAGGTATTCCTTTTCGACAGTTTCCATAATATCATATTTGATAACCACTAGTAGCCCATAGACTTCTTCTTCGTGGTCACCCTACTCTCGTGCGCGTACTAAGGGCCGCCATCTTGACACAAACAAAGCGCTTGCAGCGCCTCTATCGGTAGTCAATGAAACAATTTCACGATATGATCGATTAACTGGCCCTATCGTCAAACGATTTCTTATCATTGATCTGGCCTGGGCTCATCATGATATGGCCAATGGACAGTGACATATTTCATGAAATGCTACCATTTCATGAAATGGCCGATCATTTCATGAAATCGGCAATTCTACGATGCGGCCACGACATATACATCATCATCATCCATCTTTCTTACTCTTGAGTCTTTTGTTTATTCTGTACCTACTGTGTTTTGTATGATTTATAATTTACTCGTTATGTTACGAGTATAATTATACAACAAGTATATATACCACATAATGTTTAAAATAACATACTCGTAGCTCAATAAAAATAAATACCTATTAAAAGAAATACTTTTCAATCGCTTTATCGATTGCTAACGACATTAAATTTAGGTACTTACTACTTAAATATAGTAATAGCTAATGTGGATCTTTGGGAAAAACGTCTTATTCTCAATAAGATGACCTACACCAATGACTTGATATTTATGTTATGTGTGGATTTGCACTCGCTTGACGGTAAAGCAAAATGTCGTGAGGAAACCGACATGTTCGAGGATCACAACATCCGAAGACGTGTGTCATCCGCCAACCCGCACTTGGCCTGTAGTGTGGTGGATTATGGACTATACTCTCTCCTCGTGAGCGAAGGTCCCAGCAATGGGAATGTATAGTGGGCTGCTTATGCTTAACTACCTATATAATTTATGTATATATAAAAAATAGTGAGAGTTCTATAGCAAAACTTTGAGCAGATGGCATAGCCAATAGGTACATTTGAAGTATAATAAATAAATTTATAATTACCTACAGTTATAACATTTATAAACGAAAGTAGCGCTTGTTCGTAAACAGAACAATTAAGATAAGAGTAACATTGGGGAAAAGTATTAAATATATATTACAAACAATAACTCCTCACATACACAAGCTGCATTATCACATACTTGGACATATTTCAATCGTGTTTACTTCAGATATCGCTTGTAGGTAAAGTACTCTCTTTATTCTCATACAGTCACCTTGAACATCGATCTGCAGTGAAAGACATCTCTTATTTACAAAGTGAACCGCATATTGATGTAATAAAAATAAGCAGTGTTATCAAACATTGTTCACTAATAAGTAATAACTCATGTTTTTGACATATCAGTGTCAATGGTTCCATTATAAATAATGCATTTGTCGTCCTGATAGTGGGTGAAGATAAACACGCATTGGATCGTATCTGGGACTGATTTTACAAATATTTTGAATCATTAGCAGCTCGGACCTGCGTGCGGTCGCCTTACTTCCAAAAGGCCTTTGGTTCGATTCCCGCTACAGAGCTTAATATTTTGGTGAAGGAATACATTGGGGAGAGACCATATCATGGCAGTGGGGAATTTTCTAATGCTTGCCTATCTAGGAACCACCCGCATGTTGAAAAATCTTTGGCCAATCATCTAAAAGTGGGTTTCGGGAGCCGCAACCCGCACTTGACCAGCGTGGTGGTTTATGGCCTATGTCTCTCTTCATGTGAGGGAAGGCCCCGAGGCCCAGCAGTGGGAACGTATAGCGGGTTGCTTATGCATACAAATATTAATTACATTATTTGCTGCCTTGCGACCTTATTTAAATTGGTTTCTCCCAATTTAATAAGGCCCGATATTTCAATAAGGTTACATTTGCTCTAAGATGCCTCTCAGTTAGCTCGCAAGTGATGACGCTGGACAATGTCGAGCGCTCTAATCATTTCAATGAAATGAATTAATGAAAATAATAGATTTTTTAAAATGATAGAAGTAGCAGAAATTTTTTTTTCACACACAGCTGGTTGGCCCAAACTAAACCATTTCTAGCTTGTATTATGGTTGCTAACACAACTGATATACGAGTACTACATATACATACATACTTTAAGTCGGTACATATTTAACGTCAAGACCGACAGCAAACAAATTTAGTTCATCACAAAGAAGTTAGCCGTGCCGGGAATCGATCCTTCGGGACCCTGTGGTTGGCAGTCGGGTATGGTAACCATTATGCCAACGAGGTCGTCCAAATGTTCCAATGTTGATTCTGCTTAGAAAACCGCTCCAAAGTTTGGAGCTGAAACTTTTGGAGTTAAAAAGTTTTTTGTTAGTTATAACACACACTTATTACACCAAAAACTCGTTGAAATTTACAGAAATAAGTTTGATAGTTGACAGGATAAAATTGATATTATTTAAAAATAAAAATTTGTTATTCTTAAAAAATTTGGGAATCACTAATACTATGCAGTATTTTATTTTATTTACTATCCGAAAGAAATGAGTAGGTAGTACGCATTTCCCACTTTTGACTTGTTTTGTTATCATGAGAGCCAGAACACAATTTTTTAGTTTTTTCTTTTTTTTTAATATTATATATGATAGGATTATATATGATATGATTATATATGATGATTATATTGTAGGCGCAATTAAAGACCAGTTGATTTTCTCAATTTTGTTATGTTTTTTCAAATAATATTTTAACCTTTCCGGTGAGGAGGCCATCGTGAGGTTTTAGTCGGTAATGTCCTTCTGACATCGAGACCGACATACCCCACCCACCTCCCCGGGTGTGGTGGGCATGCGTAAATGCATTTCCTTACGTTAAAAAAAAGACTACCCTATGTCTTACAACTGATTTATGATAATATTCATAGCAGTATGATAGACTAGGAGATGTATCGAAATGGTAGTGCAAGGAAGAAGAGCAAGAGGCCGCCCGAAAAACACATGGATGGAGTGTGTGAATGAAGACATGAGAGAGAAAGGATTGAGTGTGGAGATGACGTCTGATAGAGGAGAGTGGAAAAAGAAGATTTGCTCCGCCGACCCCACCTAAATGGGATAAGGTGAAGAAGAAGAAAAAGATTCATAGCTGTATGATCTCAGAAATAAAATAAGATCAGTTTTAACCACCGGACGTCGCCTATGCAGTGGCTTGCAAATTGTTCCATACCTAATTCATATATCCAGAGAAGCGAGCTAGCATTATTTATTATTTATGAACAATAAACTAGTGGCGTGGTCGGAGCGGTGACCACGACTTGATTGGATAATGTGCAGATGTAGGGTCGAACTATATTTATCTGGAACCATTGGATAACATCGATATGGATAGCGCGATCATCAGATCCTTATTATATTGCCTTTGTAATTAGATAAACATATACATTTACACCTCATATTAATAAAACGATTTCACGCACATCTTTTGTGCATCTGTTATCAAAAATTCAGTATTCAATATAACTACACAAAGTACATATTTATGTGTAGTTTTTCAGGTTTATTGGTTAGTTGAGAGCGTTTTGTATTTGAGAAAATAATAATCAGAGTATATCCTATCAAATCTCGACATTTTTAACACAATGTTGACATTAGAATAAGTAATATGTATTTAGGACTAAGAAAATTAAATTGTGTTAAATAATTAATTCGTCTTGGACAATGTTGTTAAAATAAAAGGAAAAGATGACAAACTATAAACATATTTGCAGTAGAATAAAGTCTTTTTTTTATACTCCTATCAACTATAATTTCTTCTTTTTGTATGAGTTAAACTCTGTTGTCGAATTTCCAAGCCGGCAAAAAGCCTCCATAGCGGCTGCACTGAGACTAACAACCCTATCAATAATTAACCCACTTGAGCTACCGACGCTTCGTAATAGTCGAATCTAATTATGAAATAAACATTCATCAAATCCAAACATGAAAATGGCTCGATGCTTCTGGACTCGCCTCCGTTTTGATGACGCAGTTTTGGCATCGTTCACTATTTATGTAATGGCACATGTACGTCGCGAATTCGTCATGCATACGGAGGTAGACGTGAAGTAAAGAATAACAGGAAAAAAAAAGACGTACAATACGCTCTCACTGTTTTGTTCCAGAGTAACGCGTATTGTCACGTGAAATCCATTTAATTTTCCCCTTGCGCATTGATACTCAACTAATTTAGATCAATTTTGGTACTCGTAAACATGTTAGGTAGCAATGTAAAGCTGGCGGTTGTATCAACATTATGAAGACGTCTTGTCTTGAAATATCTGACCTTTGTGGCATTCGAACGATTTGGATGCACACACCGTCTCTGCACTTATTGCATTGTGCTAAATCTGCAGACGCATCGCATACAATGTAAATACTTTTAATATTTGCTTCATATTTCGGTTTTTATAAATCAAAATCAAAGTTCCTATCAATGTATTAAGATTTTCGGGTTTTTCATTTCCGTCAGCACAAAATTATGCTCTCAGCATAAATAAAAAAATCATCAAAATGTTCACGTTTCTGATGTAGGCTAAATAAATTGCCTTTCCTTCATGAGTAGATGTAGTAAAGATCTATAATATCTTGAGCAAAATTTATAGCGAGGTCAGATCCAGGCGACCTAGATGTGGAAGTGTCGTTACCTTCAAAATGGGTCAGACTGCGACCTTCAGAAACGTTACTGTGAGAATAAGATGACATCCACAGGTGGCGCTTTAAAAAAAATGTGGCGTCTGCTTCAAATATAAAAAGCGTTAATAATTGTGAATATTTTTAGATTGCATTCACGGCTGAGCCGTGCGTAGGTTCACACGCCTCGTGCCAACTCTCCGTCTCTCATGTGACGCTATACATATTTGCAATATTTCAATGGTGATTATTGTTGTCTGTTTACTCTCTGTGTTTTTTGAACGTGCCCCTGAGTTCAAATAAAGCCAAGTAAATAATTAGTTAAAATCAACATATCTCCTTTTTAACAGTTTCTCTAAAATTACATTTATTTATCGCTAAACCTACTTACATTTTGGAATAATGAGTTTAATACCTATATGATATCTGCTGAGGCCTCGCCGGCACATTATCTTGAAAAGTGGTGTGATATTATGATCATAGACGAGCCACAAGCGTGTAATTTTACATATCTTATCGAGGTTATTCACTCTTGACTTTAAGCGGTGCAATGCGATTGTTTTCGTATTATTCCAATAAAACAAATATGTCATGCAAATGTTTTGCATATTTAAAAAATAATTTGCCAAGTCTAATCTCGTCCAAAATGATTTTCTTAGTCTCCTTGCAATAAGCTAATAACGATCTTTAACCTTGAGTTAGTCTCTTAGTCATAATTTAATTGAAAAAAGGAAGGAAGGATATAACTCTAGTAAATATGAATAACAATTGCACTGTGAATATAGTTTAAGTGTCTGTCTGTTTATTTGCAGACGCAGATGAGCGGTGATCGCGCGGGGTCTCAGTGCGGGCTGACGTCGCTCCTGCCCATGTCTTGCCGCGGACGCGCAGCAGCGTTCGCGCGAGACCTTCATTCGCGCCTGCGCAACCTGGGCGCGGCGCACGACGACGACTGTGAGAGCAGCTGGCTAGCGCGAGACGCGCCCGCGCAGTCCCACCTGCGTCCGACCACATCTACTACTCAGCGGGACATTGATACCTTTTACGATTTCGAGCTCGAGTGCGAAAGCCCTTCCAGCCCTGTCGACGAGTTGGACCACCCCTTCCCAGAGCGATCACCCACAGAAGAGGAACCACCATATTACGATGTCGATCCTGAAACAGACGCCAAAGAACAGGCAAAGCTCTCGCTTCAGCAGGCAGACAGCAAAAACGGTTTTCGATTCTCAACAGCCTTCTATACGGATTCACCGGTGAAACTACAACCGGCTCCTAGAGAAAATGGCCACACAGATAAAAGGCTTTATTCAGCTATGACGTTTGAAGGTTGTGCGCGACAAAACAGTCACGATGAAATAGACTGCATAGCGAGGCCGTCTCCCGTACTTGATAATGAACGATTGTGTCTTCCATTAATGTCGACCGGAGATAGTGACTCGGAGTTCGAATCAGCGAAAAGTGATCCTTCCGATGCTAACGATGAAATCTTCCAAACTGAAAACAGTTTTGATAAAGAAATTACGTCAAATGCAGAGAATACATCACTCGAAGAAGTTGAAGTATTAACAGAAGAAATAAACGAAGTAGGCATTGAAGCGAAAGAATCATCTGAAATAATAAAAGATCATGAACCTGTTGATAAAGCGATTACCAGTGAAGATCTTGTTGAAACTGAAAATAATTCAAGTCATAAAGAAGAATCAGCTAATGAAGAAATAGTTGCGGCAGCTTTAAACGAAACAGATGAAAATAAAGAAAATGAACCAGCCGAAGAAGACGATAGGCCTCAGCGCGTTCGTCGTTGCTCATCACTAAAAACAGGCAAAACACCGCCAGGAACGCCAGGACGGAAAAAGATCGTTCGGTTCGCAGACGTGCTCGGCTTAGACCTGGCGGATGTCAAAACGTTCATGGATGAAATTCCGGTCATTCCTAAATCTGCTTACGATGATCTCACCGGATGCGACGTAGCGAGCTCGCCTCCGGTACGCGCGGCACCGCGACTCGGTGCTCTCACGCTGGTGCCGCTGTTCCAGCTGCCCACCGACCTCACCTGTAAGTTGGAGACTTACAACTGCTGCCTGGAGACCGCTCGCGTGTGCGACGGCGTGCACGTGACCGTGTGCGGCTCAGTGCGCGTGCGCAACCTCGACTTCCACAAGACGGTACACATACGATACACGATGAACAGGTGGAGAACGTATACGGACTTGCAGGCCAACTACGTGCCGGGCTCCTGCGATGGATTTTCGGATAGGTTCCAGTTCGTGCTGTACGCGCCGGCTATATCGTCGGGCCAGCGCCTCGAGCTCGCCGTCCGCTTCCAGTGCAAGGGCCAGCAGTTCTGGGATAACAATTGCGGGGCCAACTACTGCTTCGACTGCCTAGCGCTAGGCGCGATGACGAGCGTTCAGTCGCCCTGCTCCGGTGGGCCGCTTCACCCCACAGTGGATTGGCACCCGTCGTTCTACTGAAACGCACAAGGATGCGAGCGTTGGATTCGGTTGGAAGAGCGGTCGCAGGCCCGGGCGGGCGGAGGCGGCGGCGGTAAGCACCGCGCCCTGTTCACGTATTCCTGTGACCGGCGGCCGCGAGCGGCGCACGGAGGGAGGTGCCATTACCACGTCCCGGCTCGTAGAGGCTTTACGGTTGTCGAGACTCTTGTGATATAAACTAGCTTAGATGTAGGGTAATCAAGCGAGCCCGTCGCTCGTCTCAGAGTGCCATTTGCGATATCGACTTTGATATATTTTAAATCGATTTTATTATTTGTATCTACCTGTATTTGTTCGGTAGCTGGTCCCACAGGACGGTAACTTGTGATCGTGATGTTAGGGGCCGCACTCGCGCGTGTCGCGGACCTCTCACATGTTTTGTAAATATTGAGAGAAATGAGTTCTGAATGATATTAATATTTTAATACAACTTTTACAGACACTATTAGTCCATATGTAATAGTCGTTGTGTTGAAAGTAGGAACGAAACATCACTTATTGTAAGAATTTAGATTTAGAAAATCACGTCATTTATGTATAACTGAACTGTAGATAAACAAAAAATGTTAGTTTTATAATAATTATTATAGTATTCGCGATGACTCGGTTATCATGTTATTAGAATACGAGTAGTGTCCTTGATTAAAGAGTAGTAGCATCTTGAAGTCTGGCCATCAGACTCTCAATGATACTAGTAAGCCTTATCGTATATGTAACGAATTAATTGAATACATTAAAAAAAAAAAATTGAATAGCGAAAGTTACTAAACTTATGAATTATATAATCGTTATGAATTGAATATAATATATCTTGTACATTTTATATTTTTGTATAATCACGAAGTCATGACATACAGAACTGATAAAATAGTGAATCGTTTGGTTTGAGATTCTATTACACAAGACTATTAGAAATTACGAAATTAAATTATTTTTTATCTTGTAAGCAATTTTATAAATCTAATTTATTAGGCCGTTTTCTATTTTGTATGTACCTGAATTCTTAAATTGTGGCCATATTATTGTTACTTCCACGCGGTGAGTCGCCGCTCTCCTATAGAATATTTTATTGTTACTCCTATTATTGACACCTGATTTTATTGAATAACTAATTATACCTACATAATAATTAAATGATGTGCAGAATTATCAAATCTTTTAATTTTTTATCCCTTTATTAGTAATATCCTGGGAAAATAAATATTAGGACACTTTCACACACGGCTGGTTAGCCCCATACTGAACCATTTCTAGCTCGTGTTATGGTTGCTAACACAACTGATATACTACATATTATATATATACATACATACATACATATTATATATAAATACATATTTAACACCCAGACCCACAGCCAACAAATTTAGTTAAGCACAAAGATGTTGACCGGGCCGGGAATCGAACCCGGAACCTTCTGATTAGCAGACCGGCATGGTAACCTTTACGCCAACGAGGTCGTCTAATGAAAGTCACGAACGTCAACGAAGTCGTAAAATGGTTAAAATATTACCTATTTATATACAAATTATAATATAGTTTTGGATAGAAAGCAATTGAAAAGTAAATAAAAGCATATGTAATATAAACGTGTAAAATATAATAGATAGTTCTACGAGGCTCTATGAGACTACCTACTTTGTAAACTTTAGATAAGTGCGCTTCACTAGCGCCACCTCGTTTGCATGTGCTACAACGTAATTATTTACAATATGCAGTTATTAAAACATTGCTAAGATCGTAGAAGGAGAAATGTGACGATAATAAACTACATATGATGCGATTTCCTTCAAAAATTCCTCTTTGGGTTTAGCTTGGCTGTAATGAAAAATTTAAAGTTTTTGTTATTTCTATACAAAAATTTTACGTACGTAATAGGCACAACTACTGAGTCGTAAATAAATAAATAATATTGACATTTTATTTGAGTAATAAAAAAATAACAAAAAAATGTTATTGTGTCTATCAAACATCAGATTGTCATAACATTCTAGAAGATTTACAATATCGATTTTAGTAAAGACTTCCATGTAACGCATATTAACGAAGTCTTGGAAAAGATATAGACTGTATTAGATTTTTTGTTGAAAATTGCTTAACCGAACGAGATGACATCGTCCCTAGTGTCATAGGATGAATGGACGGACCCAGACAACTTCTTAATATAATTTATCTATGGAAAAACTATAAAGGTACTTCGTAGGACTAAAAAACAGTATTTTTTACATAATATTGCTACGTCGAGTGCTACGAGAATACCTTGCCACCCACGCCGGTATCGTTGCTGCCACAAAAGTATCAGGAGTTATAAGTATTTAACTTTCAGCTAGAAGGAGGTCGTAAGTTTTATCATCTTTCTTCTTATTATATATAAATCTCGTGTCACAATGTTTGTCTTCAATGGATTCCTAAACCACTTAACCGATTATAATAAAATTCGCACACCATGTGCAGTTCGATCCAACTTGAGAAATAGGATAGTTTAAATCTCAAATTATAGTCGCAATTTTAATTTATTGCTAATTATTGTCTGTTATTATTTGACAGTTACAATTATCTGTTAACTCCAAATGATTCTAACAGATGTCGATACCTTTCGACTGGGTTGAGTAAGTAATCAATAAATGGCGCTGCTATGGTAAATCTACGAACGTGTCATATAAGCTACACTATCTATTTTTCATACCCCAAAGTGAGGCAAAACAACGTTTGCCGGGTCAGCTAGTATGCAATAAAGCTTGAACTTCGAACAAAAACAGAACGATCATAATATGAAAGTTATTAATGTTATCTCTAATTTACCTAATTTCACACATACATTTTAAACGTAGTTTAGATAATCGGTATTAAAATCTCATCTGTAGATAATGTTTATAGAATGAAATAAAATACTACAATTAAATAAATAAAACATAAAATATGCTATGTCTCAGTTTATTTACTTAACGCTTTAGATTATCACAATATGACAACATATCCAACAATAATTAACAAATAATTTATTATCCTAGTACTTACCTAAGCATAGAGAAAAGCATTTCATTTAATATCTAATACAGCTACATATATAACATACAGAAAATTATACGTGTATAACTTAAAATATTATTATTTTACAGTCAAAAAGTATCTTATCAATTAGGATACCTACTACATCGGAATGAAGTACATCTATAGCTGTAATTAATATGAACTAACAACAGTAAAACTTTGACATCAAACAAATTCCTCCTAAATTACTAATTGCATGGAATGTCTAAGTTCAGTAAGTATCTAGAAACTATATCTAAGGCTATTTACAATTTAACGCTACCGTATTTCTACGTTCGATTCCTTTTCACTGGTGGACATTTTTTTACGGTAAACATCCTGATATATGTTTAGTTACGGGATACAGTAAGTTTTATTGTTTTACAATTTTCTTGTTTTTAAGGCAGTAAGAGAAACTGCATTGCTACAATACAAAGACAAACAGTCGGGACCTACCAAATTTATGCATATCAGCGCCTACAGCACAAGACACTTATCTCTTTATAGGTGCTGTGAGCTGCTATTTTTGGTATCTACCGTAGTTTTTAGACCCAATAAATTATTTGAATAGGAATTAGATAAAGATGTGATCAATTGGTATCGAAATTGGATTAAATTCTATAATTGCCGCTTTTCCTTAGATGTTTACGTTTACAATTTTGAAGGGTATATGGCGTCTCTGTCACACTTCACCGCCCGCTACCAATCAGAGCGTTCGTTCTGAATCGCACAAGCAAGAATTTACAACGCGCGTATGACTGGTCCTAGCTACAATGCATGACCGTCGGACGGCCGTCTCCGGACACACTATCTATCCGGGGGATATTCCTTCACCATATTTATTGTATTCTCAGTACCAAAGCTGAATTCAGCCTCTACAAGGCCTTAATGTCCAAGTAAGAAAGATTCCTAGATATGTATATACCTCTTATTCTCCATAGATATGTTTATATCTCCTATTCTCCATAGATATATGTATATACCTCCTATTTAGAGTCTTTATCAGTCCTATAGCCTACGTAATCCATCATTACTTTACACTCGTCCGTAACTTCCGATTCTCCTTTGCGAGCGTCGTCTCCTCACACTCCTCACAGTGGGAATGGTGACTGTGGGATCTCTCAACGCCCGCAGTTGCAAGTGGAGTCTTTGTCGACAAAACTCGTAGAACTCTATTTCTCTCGTGAAGTTCGCTCGGACGATCTGTTTGACAGCTTCCGAGACGGGCGGCTTGAACGCGTTGCGGTTTATACGGTTGAAAGTGTTCAGTTCATCTGAAATAATATTAACAAGAAGTCAAATCAAATGTGCATATTATTATGCGGCTTTAGTAAGTCTAAAATGTACTTTATTTATTTAATAAGGTTCACAAAACAGAAAATAAACAAAACAATAACCAAATGAAAAAAATACCAGGACCAAAACAAGATGATTTTCCTAAGTATGTGTGTATTTAAATAAAAATCGGCTTGTTCATACGCTTTATCCGCGCGTCGATCAACTTTTTATATGGAATACCTAGCCGTTTTTTTAATTGAATTTCCAAAAGTAGCAGAATACAAATTGTCTAGACCTACTAAAAATATCCTTAAGGCGAAGATAAGGGCAAAATCTGGATTTTACAGCTTTTTGCTGTAAATTGTAAACGGTAAAAATATAGAAAAATAGCTCAAAGGCTAGAATCACTCTAAGAATATTTATAATTATTTTGATATATATATTTATACTTGTATAAGACTTCTTCGTATGAGCTAAGTGGCCAAGCTCTGGCGCCAAGAGTTCTCAAGCCGTCCAAAGGCCTCTGACTTGGCTTAACGACTTCTTGTACTTATGAATAAGAGCTGGGACCTACAATTTAACGTATCATCCGACCCACCGTAGGGCCCAGATAAAAAAAGCCACTTCAAAATGACAGTTTTGTACTTGGTTACCCAAGCAAACACTGTCCGTATCGACCGTTGCTTAGCTTCGATGATAGCGTCAGATCACCTTAGCTAGCCAAACTACCGGCGCTATTTGAGACTTAGACTGTTGAGACTATTGTGTGTTGAGACTTACCCCAATAAAGACTGGACGCTCCGTTGAAGAACCTCGGCACGTACCGCTCGAGCGCCGTGAGCGTAGCGTTCATGTCTTCAAGCACACCCACCACTGCGTACTGCTCCTCCACCACTCGCTTCGCTCGCTGCAGTGCTTCCACGCTGTTAAACGGCCTGGAAAGAGGTATAATAAAGGAGTTTAAACATCCATTGTGTGGCTCAGCGGTAAAAAACGTCTGCTTTTCAATTTCCTTAATGATTTCCGATTTCCTTAATGATTTCCCAGATGATTTCATCCTGGTTCGATACCGGCCCTACACCAATGACTCGTTTTTTAAGTTATGTATGGATTTGCATAATTTTTGATTTTGGAGGATAAACATTTTAGGACCACAATTTCAGAAAACAATGGTCTGGTGGATCACACACGTTTTCGGTGCTGGATTATGGCCTATATCTCTCTCCTCGTGAGAGAAGGCCCCGAGTCCCAGCACTGGGGACGTATAGTGGGCTGCTTTTGCTAAACCTCTATTACAATAATATAACTACAAAAGAACAAGATGAAGAAGAAGAAAAACTACAACATATTAAACAGAGCCCCCAGCCGGGTCGGTCTGTCTCTCTTACAACTTCTAAACATAGTGGTTTAGGTAGGACTACAATTTATCAGTGTTGTATGAATCTGTCGAATTGATATTTGTATGTATCTAATATAATTATAACAGGAAAAGTTAAGCCAAGCTTTCACTGCGTTAAAAGTAAATTATAAATACGATAAGAATAATAATAATTCACATTCATAGATGCAAGATGAATAGTAAACATAGCAGATGTCTTATGGAAAAAACTATATTTTATACAGGCGTTGTAGCGACACTAGCTGGTTGTTCGGTGAAGGTAGACCTGTGGGATATAAATTACAGAAACTATTCTTTAAATATACTTACGGTCACATCTTAGAATAGAAGTGATTGGTTTTTTCATATTCTATGCATATGTTCGTTTTCTTTTCATTCCAACTTATCTTTTCCATTACGAAAGAAAACGAACGAAGAGGTACTCTGCCTAGTAAAAGAACCAAGAACCATATTAAATACAATAGACAACAGAAGAGGAATTATGGTAGGCCACCTCATACGACATGACAATTTCATTAAAAATATCATAGAAGGAAAGATAGAAGCCAGGAGAGGAAGAGGAAGACCTAGAAAATCATATTTAGACCAAATTAAGAAAAAGGCGAAAGTCATATAGGGAGGTCAAGGATTTGGCCGAAGATAGAACTACCTGGAAAAAACTCCACAGACAAGAGCCCAGCTCTTAAATATTGAATTAATAAATGCATATGTTTATAAATTAAATTTGAATATTCAATAATTGTAAATTGACTTGCCCAGTACAGCGAGATTCTGTAAGGTTAATAAATGATTTGATTTCATTTGATTTGTTACATACGTGCAGTTAGGCTCGTGTCCGCAGAAGAACAGCGTCTGACGGCGGTGGTCGCCGATGCCCTCGTGAGTCTCACCCTCGATGTAGCGGCACTCGCGGTCTCCGCTCAACACGCAGGTCTCGAAATCCTGGAATATACAAATTATATTAACTACTAGCTGACCCGGCAAACGTTGTTTTGTCTTAATAATTATTTCTAAATATACAGTAGCCGATTCTCAGACCTACTGAATACGCATACAAAATTTGGAAAAAATCGGTCAAGCCGTTTCGGAGGAGTACGGTAACAAACACTGTGACACCGAATTTTATATATAAGATTAAAATTGGAATCAGCCTGGATTTTTTCTAAATGAATCAGTGATAAATATTATGACAATATTATAAGTAAATATGATGACACATTTCACACACGGCTGCTTATCCCCATACTGAACCATTTCTAGTTCGTATTATGGTTCCTTACACAACTGATATACTACATATACATATATACATATTTTTATAGATACATATTTAACACCCAGACCGACAGCCAAATTTAGTTCAGCACAAAGATGTTGGCCGCGCCGGGAATCGAACCCTGAACCTTCGGATTGGCAGTCCGGCATGGTAACCATTACGCCAACGAAGCCACAATTGTGGCACACTAATTTTAAGCAAAACTTATTTTATTGTTTTTTTTTTAAATAAAATATTGAGTCCAAATTCGAATCATCTGCGTTTATAAATTACCTATCACATTTAAATTAACCTTAATAAAAAGCGATTTGACGCCCCTAGCTGTCGGTTTATTTAATCAGTTCAATCAACTAGTATCGTCACGCTATTTATCTATTAGAGGCCATTACTTGATGCATAGATTATTAAAAAAATAGACTTATTATGCAAACTTTTAATTGCTATTCAAGTTACTATACTTGTAACATATATAGTATGTAGCCAACATCGTACTGTCAAGAGTTAACCATATCGATTTTCGTACTTTTAGTTGCTAAGCGAACTTAGCTACTAAAAGTACCAAAATCTACCTAAGGTACCCATTAAAGTTCCCAGAACCGACACTAAAACCGATTCTTTTATTCTCCAAATAGTGATTGCAAATAATATATCTTCTTAAATAGTATGTTACGTGTATAATGTATGTCATACATTATATAAACGTAACTATTACTCCGACGATTTATTTATTTATTTTATTTATACTCGTGATATATTTGGGTTAGGTTAATATTCCGAAGCAATATCGTGTGCCAGTTGTAAGCTATTTACGAACAAAAGAGAAAAAGTTTGAATGAGTGGGTATGTGTACATGTGTTTCCTGTATGCCTATGGCCTCTTCCATAAGAAAAAAAACTCTAAGTAGTGTGAAGTTATGAATAGTTTAGTTTTACTTTATGTGTGTATTTTTGTAAGTTTACTCCCACTCAATGGTGATTTGTGTTTTCATCAGCTAACGACATAACACCACACATCTACAAGTTAGTTGTTCTGTGACTCGATTCAAATTATTCTTATATTCACATGGAAGAAATGGTGGACGGCGGCTCTTATTAAACGTTGTTAAACTTGGAGGGTTTTTGCCCGAAACTAATTATAACGTTAACTTTTTGTTACCACGAAGCTAATTTATTTTTTGCGTATATGAGTGAGCTGGCAAGGCTCGAATGCTAACATAAATAAGCTTGGAAATACATAAGTAGAAAGATAAGACGAGACTTAAATCATGTAGATCAATATCTTCAAGAGAATTGGTAAATAAAGAGAATATCCATTCATGTAACACATGTATAATTACATACATTCTGTAACACAGTGCATACTAGCACAGAAGCCAGGGCTACCTTTTAAAATGTTACTGTAAATTTGTTTGCTTCAATAAATAAATGTTTGTTTGTTTGTACTAGAAAAGTAAACGACGTTTTTTTTTTTTACTTTTTTACTTTTTACTTTTATGTCTTCTTCTTAATACCAAGGATCAGAATATATAAATAGAGGATTGCTGATTCCTATACAAAAAAGTGTGGCGCGGAAGTTTGCTATAATTACCGATGAAACCTAGATGGCGCTGCAAATCAGTTGCAATCAGCTGCGAGTGCAGCTTAGCTGCTGGCAAATTCCGCAATGCGCTGCAGTCGCATAGTGATATAACGATAGTACGAAACAGATAGACGTCGTTTCAATATACGAGTAATACGAATAGATGGCGACACGTGTATCGAAAAATACACGTTGTACGATTTTCAACAAGAGGTTGAGCGTTTATTATATTTATTAGTATTATGTTAATACCCAGATCTAAGTAAAACACGTACTGTTAAAATCTTGGCATTACGACGGAGATAAACTAATCCAGCAAAATAATAATCTAAATTACTAGATATATCGACACTAATAACCGTGTTCGATGGAACAATGAAACGAATTAAACAACGCTCTATTCCAGCTATAATGAATTTACTCAATTAGCGGATATCTACAACTAAAGTCGAACCATAATATAATTGGTAACTAAATATTTAGTTACACGGTTAAGGTATGAAGTTTGAATATGTTTGAACCGAGCTGAGAATCAGGACTTGTGATATGTAAATATATAAGTATAAGTAACTAAGCTATGAAAAAATATTGCCCACGAACTTTTTGAACCGTAGGATATTAATAGCCATGCCCTGCACCTACACCCTCTTTTTTTCTTCGTTTCAACTCATTTCCATCCAAAGATTGCCTGGTTGATGTCGGTTGCATTCCGGAGAGTGCACGTCTGAATTGCATCTGCTAATTTCTCCGACCCCTTTCCACTATCGGACGAACAGGGAGACGGCTAAGAGGCACCGCTATACAGTTGAAGTTCCAAAAATCCGAGAATGAATCGGTTTCTTCTAGGCAAGCGCGCTCCACCCTAGATCGCAACATCACTGAACATCAGGTGAGTTTAATCAAGCGCTTGCCTATCCATCATTAAAAAAAATGCAATAAGGCCGCTGTATGTGGCACAATACAAAATTATTAAGTATTGTTACTTTTTGTATTGATTTGTACCAATTATCCACCCAATAACGAGTTAATCTATATACACGTTAATTCACCTAAGTTAATCTATCTATCTACACGTTCATTCACCTAATAATCCTTAATTCCATACTAATTATATACAAAGCTCTTAAAGCTCGCTTCAGAGATTACAACCTCCAAAGGTCAAGCACAAAAAGTAGGTGCTTCACGAAGCTGTTTAACCGTATCAATCGCTCATCTAATCTGCTTCCATTCTCATCTTATTATCTGTCGAATCGTGATCTGTGAGTTGAAGCGTGGCGTTAGAATCACAATCGTGATTCGTGACTCACTAATCTGAACCCTGGCCGTGGAAGCGCCGTGGAGTACAGATCATCGGATAGTTTGTCTATTTAGACTATCAACGATTGTGGGTTAGCTATAATTTGACATGTTTATGGATATTGGAATAATATAGATTTGGATGACAGAAGCGAAAAAAAGGCCCTAGGATAGTGTGATATTTTAGTAATTGCACGTACTTTTGTTAAACATATGTAAACGCGTTTATATTTTACTAGAACCCGGTGAACTTAATACCGTCATAGAGACAATAAATTAGCTGATTTTTTATTTATAATCATCATCATCCACAGTCTGTTCTATCCCACTGCTGGGTATAGGCCTCTCTCCTTTCATGGCATGTTTGATTAAATTAAGTTAATTTTTGTTATTACACAATTTATGTTATTCCATCTGGGCGCTACCATGTGTCGGATGACACGTTAAATTGTAGGTCCCGTCTGTTAATCTTAGTACAAGCAGTAATAAGCCCAGTCAGAGGCCAGTGGGCGGTTTGAGACGAAGCTCAAACGAAGAAGAAGCTATTCCATGTCACATATAAATAGCTAAAACGTTTACTGTTTTAAAAGTTCCGAATCGAAATTTCTTTAAACAAATACAACCTGCGGTAAAATCATAGAAATCACCGTATCGGTATAACGGGCCGCGTTACACTCGATTTCCCGAAACCAAGCTGCGGACCCGATGGGAATCAATCAACACAATCCGGTCCGTTTGCTATCGTTCGGAACCGTTCCAGTTATTTGCGGAATTGTGGGATATTCGAATTCAGGTCAAGTTGGAAACAAGTATAATATCGATTTAAACTTTACAATATAGCGAAATTTGTTACCCTTTTAACTTACAGTAAGACAGAGGTTACCATGCCGGATTGCCAACCAGAGATTCCTGGGTTTGATTTCCGGCACGACCTATTATTTGTGATGAAATAAAATTGTTGATGGTCGGTCTGGGTGTTAACTATGTATCGATATAAAATATTTATGTAGTGTATAAGTTGCGTTACCAACCATAATGAAATGTTTTAGTTTGAGGCTAAGCTGTGTGTGAAATGTGTAAAAAAAAGTAGTCTTCTTTTTCCTTTATAAGTTGTATCGACATTATTAGTTAGGAGGCAACTAAAGCAGGTGGTAATGGACCTAGAGCGGCAGCACGTATCAGAGCAAAAAAAAATCTGAGCTCTGCTTTTATTAACTTCATTTTAAAACGTTCACAATGCACTTGAAAATTTTCCAATTACACTGATGTAAAAGATGCAGCGATAAGTATAAACTATCGATAAATATCTGCCTATGTAATAATGGCACCGTCACGCAACGCTTTTCAAGTTTTTTCCCCACTTTAGCACGTGACTATTGTGTGGTTTCCATTAGAAGTTGACGGCTGATGGTTGACCCATGACTTCCTTGATTATCCGTCTTACGTTTTGATATATAAGATCAAAACAACATTATTGCAGGCGCCTTCTTTTACAAGTTTTTTTTAAATCGCATCGCTAAAAGCCGTTGTGATTATTAGGAGAGTAAAGTCAGTAAGAATAGTGAAATAAGGCTGTTTTATTTTTTGAGTTGAGTTGACCAGTCAGAACTTTTTTGATCGTAAAAGTATCTAATCTATATTTGAGTGATAAAAAATCTGTAAAAATATTTTTGCTTTATTCAGTTTAAGCACAGATCGGACACATGTCTATACAACAGGACAATAGCATACGCTGTTTAACAGTACGGGGAAGAAAAGGATAAAGGCATGCTTGTTATCATGTAGTACATACATTAGTACAAAAATGGAAGGAGACAAAAAATATCAGAAGATTGTTCGAAATAATACATCTACTTATAATATTAAATGTTCGAGGTTAATCTGCGATATTGACAGTTTGCAGCATTAATAAGAAATAAGAAGCGTACAATGACATCTTGCCATATTTTTTTGTCAGTAAACACCTCTATTTATTTGATGTCATTGAACTGAATAAGTGACAAACCCGGGCAATTACCAAGTTTTATGATAAAATTGGCCCTAAAGTAAACTACAACCCTCTAAAAAATTGGTTGCAAGTTTTTAACTTCTTCATCATCAGCTTTTTGGGGCTGAGCGTTTTTCAAATGTAGTCATTCAATTATGTCCAATATCAGATCG
The DNA here is from genome assembly GCA_035578125.1 of Mellilla xanthometata. NCBI lineage: Eukaryota > Metazoa > Arthropoda > Insecta > Lepidoptera > Geometridae > Mellilla > Mellilla xanthometata. The sequence goes on from JAPUBQ010000013.1 coordinate 8,827,646, forward strand.
TATCCCAGTTGGTCGGGTGACGCAAAGGCCTCCTCCAGGCTTTTACATTCTGTGTTGCTATCCTTATAACTGCTTAAGTTTGCGCGTGTGTACCTTCTTCAGCCACGCCGGGTCCGGCAGCGGTAAGTCCGGGAAGGCTCTCTTCCTCTCCACGTAGTACCACGGAGCTCGCACGTAGTAGTACCAAGAGATGACTCGCTCCACCGGGTCGCGGACCACGTTCACGTAGATGGGACTCGGGTAACCGAATCTGGAATTTAGTGATAATATCATATAAGCCAACGTCTTTGTTGTGAGCTAGAGTAAGACTAATTAAACTAGTATTTTGCATGAGCTACATGTATGTACATACTCATACATGTACTGTTCATACTCACTCGTTATATCTTTATGACCTAATTACTACCCCTATGAATTGACTCTTCTTATTTTCTTTTATAAGTATAAGCAGCCCACTATACGTTCCCATTGCTGGGACTCGTGGCCTTCTCTCACGAGGAGAGACAGAGATATAGGCCTGATCCACCACGCTGGCCAAGTGCGGGTTGGCGGATGACACACGTCATCGGACATATCCTCAAACATGCCTGTTTTCTCACGATGTTTTTCATTACCGTAAAGCGAGTGCAAATCCACAAATCACTTGAAAAACAGGTCATTGTCACCACCGAGCCACACTCGTTTTTTTTTAATTGCTACTTATTTACTAAAAAAAAAAAAACATTAAGTATATCGATGTTGTATGGAGATCAAAAACAAACCGTATTCATTAATTACTCAATTTGTCCCTGTAAGTGGTCGCAAAATTAGAACTTACCTTTATGAATACTTAAACCTTTTATTACTTTTACCTCCTTAACTTTCCATTTAGTATATTGTCGGTGAAAACTCGTAAACTTAAAATTTTAAACGTTTTATGGCCTAAGAAAAAGTAATTACAAAATTGTACATTATTCCATGGTCCATTTTAGATACGCGAGTTCTCACCTAAACATTGTAATATCGTAAGTAGCCACTGCACAACAACAAAGCTTTTCGCTTTCTATTCGCTATTATAATTTCTGTAATATTCAAATATTTACGTAAACAATAGAACGTAAAATAATAATGTATTTCTTGTAAGCATGTGCACCAAAAAACAATTCTAATCCCATTATTATCGGGTTACTATCTAACAAAACAATGGATGCAATTAACACAGTTTTTACACGTGCTTAGGTATTGCCTTTAAGACAATTATCGTTAATTACGAATAGGTACTTGCAGAGCACAGTTACGGTTGTGTTGCATTCAACTAGTTTATTCTTTTGTCAAGGAATATCACTTTATTCGAATTAAGAACGGTACCGAAATATTCTGATATTTTTTTCCCTAGTGGGGTTTTGTGCTTATTTCAACAATCACTGAAATATGCTCGAAATCTTTGTACATATCCAAATATCATAAAGAATCTTTTAAAAAAAAAAACACTAATTTATTAATAGCTCGGCTTATTTTTCTTGCAGCAGCAACCCTAAAATATTAATTGATACTCCAGAGAGCATATCACTTTTACCAACGGTAAGTAGGTTAAAACAAATAGGAACAATAAAAATACTTTGAGTAGACAAATTACACTTCTAGTTAGTCGGCTTCTTTGAACCTCCCAAATATTAGAGGCAAGTAGATGCGTTATTAATGAGAGCTACATTTAATTGATGAGCTGCGATGATAGATAATGATCAAATTAATGATCATAATATAGAAAATATTAGACACTAGAGCTCAATTTGTGATTAACCAAGTTGATAAACTGTGTCGATTTCCAAAACAGCTATTCTGAATTCGTAAAAAGATATTATTTTAGCTCAGAATATTATAAGTGTCAATAAATTTAAGTTGTGGCGCCTGTAGCTAGCTCGGATAGCTAAGGTGATCTGACGCTATCCTCAAAGCTAAGCAACGGTCGATGTGGATAGTTTTTGGATGGGTGACCATCAAGGCTGTCGTTTTCATTGTGTCATTTTCATTGGGGTGCTGCTGTGGGTTGGAAGACACGTTAAATTGTAGGTCCCGGCTGTTAGTCTTAGGACGAGCAGCCGTCTTCGAGCGACCTCAAAATTCTCGACACCAGAGCTTGACCACTTAACTCATACGAAGAAGAAGTTGGATTTAAAATAAATCTTACTATACAGTCTTTGCACTTTGACCATGAAAGCATGTCTATTAAATACTTAATTTGTAAAATCGGTTATATACTTAATTGTAAATCGCCAGTGATACAAAATCTTTTGATGATCGCCGCCTTAAACATCTAACCAGTTTTGGAATGATCGTAGGATAAATATAAAACTATCAGTCTACATTGACGGTACAGGTATGGATGGAAGTCCGGCGCCAGTGAAATTGCTTTAATAACCGCTTGTTTGGCGTTCAATGGGAGCAAATAAGGAGGTTTATCATACAAATGCGTACTAAAAATTCAGTCAAGTGTTTTACTATATACATACATGCAATTTCGTACATCCTGTATTAGCTGGGTTTGCAATAAGATCAAATCAATTTATCAAGGCACTTAAAATCTCATAGTGGTAGATAATTTTCTAGTGCTCGACTGGCTAGCAACCATTCTCAAGTTGAAAAATATGTCACCTAGCAGCCTATGTTCCGCAGCCCCTGTGTTCCGGTAGCTTAATTAGCATAGCATAACCTTAGGCAGCTCATTATATATTCGAGAAGAGAGATATAGGCCATCCACCACGCTGGCCGGCGGGTTAGCAGATGACACACGTCTTCGGATATTGTGATCCTCGAACATGTCGGTTTCCTCACGATGTTATCCTTCACCGTAAATCGAGTGCGATTCCACACATAACTTGAAAAACAAGTCTTTGGTCTAGTGCTGGGTTAGAAACAGGGACTGTCTGATTAAGAAGCAGACGTTTCTTTCACCGATCCAAACTTGTTTTTTTGTGGTTAGATTGAGAGCTAGTTAATCCAAAATAGGCATGTTCCACCTTAGGCAAGAAATCGTGTGGTTAGGCTTGTTAGTGAAATGCCTGGCTGTACTTTGTAATACAACGGGGCATGACCCGTCCATACCCACCAATCCACCCACCAGTGGATCGAAGTTGACATATAAACCAAGTTATACCTGGTAAAGTTGGTATAGCAGACGTGTTTGATGTATGAAGCGGGCGGCGCGTGCGCAGTCACCAGGCCCGCCAGCACTTGCTGGTCTGCCGGCGCCAGGCGGATCGTCTCCACGCGCTGCACAGCGTCGCGGTGGAAACCTACGAATGGGGAGAAAAGAAAAACTTTAGGAGTGTGGAGTTGGTAGTAAAGCTCAAGTGGTAATAGTTTTCTAGATTTTTAGAAATCTTTCTAGCTTTAAGGCTGGTTAAATTGTCTTTCTTGCCCACATACACAAAATTACTAGCGTCAATAAAAAAAACAATAATTTATCAAAATCTTTATTTCAGAATAAAATTATTAATTAAAAGTTCATGTCGTCACGCTTGCATAAGGTAAAGACAAAGTTACCAGCGCAAGAGGAATTTTCAAATGTTCCTTTTATATATTATGTAAACTTAGTAAAAAATAAAAAAACAAAGCAAAAGAAAGAAGGTAAGGCACAAATATTTGGCCGAGTGCGAGTTGAACTCGCGCATAAAGGGTTTCGTAACATTGTTGTATGGCCCCCTTAAAAAAATAATTTAACTACATTTTAAATTTAATTTGAGAGCTATTATATACATTTATATATTTATTGAAAATTTTAAGTGTATAGCAGTTACCGTTATTGATATATAGCAAAGAAGTACAAAAAATCGCGTTAATTGTATTGTATGGGGACCCCCTTTATATATTTTTTAGTATTTTTTGTTAGAACGGCACAAGAAATACATATCTCGTGAAAGTTTCAGCTTTTTAGCTATTACGGTTTCTTAGATACAGCCTGGAGACAGACAGGCAGAGAGACAGCGGAGTCTTAGTAATAGGGCCCCGTGTTTACCTTTTAAGTACGAAACCTTAAAAACGAGATAATTGTACGTGTACAAATATTATCCTTTATAAATATGACAACACATAACGGAAACAATTAACTTAAACTGATACACCGGACACAGTTATATCCCTTAGTTTTATTGCTCACAGACAGGTCAAAAAAATCCTATTCCTTTTCTGTTCACAAGCACGGGCTAGTCACTCAACAGTAGTTTATGCTAGTTAGCAACAATTAGCTGCCTTGTTTGCAAATCTGGCCAAAGTCATTTATGTCCTAACACGGACTCATAGAATTAAAAAAATGCACGTCCGCTTTGCCCCTGACATTACTTGCCACTGAGCTTTTTGCCCGTAAAAAGGTTTTGAAATCAAGCATATCAGTCATATGTTTGCGTGTGATAGTATTAGGTTCCGTGCCTAAAACTAAACAACAAACAAAACCTAAAACAGGACCCTATTACTAAGCATCCGCTGTCTATCTGTCTGTATACCAGGCTGTATCTCATAAACCATGATGGCTAGAGAGCTAAAATTTACTCACATTAGGTATGTGTGTATTTCCATTGCCTATAACAATAAATACTTTAAAAAAAAATAAGGGGGGTCCTCATACAATAAATGTTTTTTTTTCGTATTTATTTGCTATATGAACAGTAACTTTTACACAGAATATTTAGGTCTATATTATCGTAAAAAATATAATAAGAATATCGTGGGTTATTCAAAGATCGTTCAAATATAAGCTGAGGCTATAAATTACGCTGGTGGCAAACCGAACGGCACTAAAATCACGGTGTTTCCACAAAATTGCGGTACCCATGGCGGCAAAGCATGTGATACCGTAACGTGCTACTATTTAATTAATTCGCTAAGAGATAATCTACGCATAGTTTATGGAAGCGTGGGACAACGTTTCAGGAAATTAACGCGGTTTAATGATAATAGTGGTTCAAGTTATGTCGCATTAATGAAATTTGTGGTACAAATTATGACAGTGGCACATGAAATGTAATGTCCAACATTGCTGTTTCAACGGTAATTAATGTCTCTGGTGCTAGTAGATGTATATTAGTATGTATGAAAATGTTATCATGTTTGTATTTACAGTAACTTATTGATTGTCATTAATCTACACACGGCTATTAAATGCGGATCCACCATTCGTATAATTAAGTAATTATTATGAGTTGAATTAATATGAAGATGTTAATAAAAAGTTACCAACAAGTTATTAATGTGTCAAAATTAAAAATTATACCTCTTGATTATACCTTACCACGTTGTCAACGATTTTTAAGACATTTTAAGTAAGTAAGATATTTTAAGAGAAGATCCTAATTTTTTACTGTGTCTTTAAAATGTTAAAACATCTATGTTGTTTTGTTCAATGTAGACATGTATAACATTAACAATAGTACAAATTAATTCAACGATATCGAACAAAATCTTCGTTTTCGTTGCAGACTCTCGAAGACCCCAAAAGGTTACTCAAATATGATATCATATTAAAAACACACTACGTTGCTCAGCAAAGAAAGAGGTCACACAGAACTGTAGTATTTTTTCCTTCTAATAAAGAACAATAATAATAAGGCTATACATCTAAACTAGCATTAGGCGCTAAGAATAAGAGTTATCAACTAAAAAAGTTATAACAGATCTATTGAGATCTATCTAAACAAAGCCTAAGGCCTTATTAAGAAGTTCTAAAACGTTTTAGCACGCTCTAATTGTGCTATACCCCCATATTGGGCACAAATTCTTGCAGCCTTAAGTTCTACTGTAGCGATATTGTGGAGTTTTTTTTTATCCTCCTACCTCTGATTTACATGTCGGAGACTTATTTTACGCTATTCCTTTCATACCAGTTCTCGCTTGCATACATTCTCCATACTTTTTCTTTCTCTCATTCATCAACTTAACTATATATTTTTTACAAGGTTATGGGATGGATATATAGGGGGTACTTTATTTATACTTATTTTACATCTAACTGCACTTACTTTACAAATTGTAGGTAGTCCTATTATTGCTTACTATTTATTCTTATTTATAACATCTTTTAATTTAATGAAAAACTTACCAAACTCATTCCTTATAGCCAGCCGTCTCAATAGCTCCATAAAAGTTTGGCTGCCAACTTTAGGAACCCTGTTGAAGAACAATATATCGATCCCGGCTCGGGCGGTGTTGTTCAGCTCCCAGGGTTCAGGAATCAGCAGCTCATCTAGGTTACTTTGCTCCGGCTCCTCCTGGGACTCTTCGGGCTCCGCTTCCAGGGTCCGTTGGGGTTTGTTGCGCTCCTGCAAGGAAAAAAAATATATAAATGAAAAAATATACTAGGTATATATTAATTAGAAGGCGCACACCGTGGCGCTTTAATCTGGCATAAAAATACAATATATATCAATAGTGTAAGCGTAAGCTACTCGTATCTCTATTCCATTTTTTATACTAGCGAGAAAGAGTAAGAAACCGTGCATTCACCTTCACAAACATTTTTATTTATATCCATACAAATATTATACAGAGAAAGTTTGATTTGTTTGTTTAAATTGGCTCCGAAACTACTTGACCGATTTGAATAAATATTTCACCTTGGGTTCCTTCATTATACCAGAGAGAATACCAGAAAGAAGTGGCTATATTTTGTTTCTCTTTGCAACTTAGATTATTTTAGAGCTCGTGCAAAGCCGGGACGGGATGCTAGTAATTTATATTTTCATATTTTTAGTAGGAACTAGGATTTATTAATGCTTGTATTAGAAATTCCTTCTAATGGATATTTGTGAAATTTTTAACTGATTTGTCAAAAATCATATTCATGTCATATGCTTTACGAAATTGAGATAAAGGCTATACTATTTTTATTGATGAGGGCAATCATGATATTGTAAGAATAGACCGTTACAAGTTTCGCATAACTTAAAAAAGTAATTTCGTTTGAAGTAATGCCTCAAACCGGTACCTAGATTTCATAATGAGATCAGTCCTACAACTAGGTACAAGTACATCGCACCGACGCGACGTAAAGAGAAAATAATAGGTTTAACAAAGTGCTTACCACTCCCGTGTTCCGTCGTATCGCCTCGAGAGCCTCTTTGTATTCCAAAGCAGACGCGAACCCGCGCTCTGTCCTCTCTGTCTGTATTCCTGAAACAATGCAGATTACGTAAAGAAACGGTAGAAAGACGTGAAAAGCAAGTAAAGTCAAACTGGCGACCTTGTTGGCGTAATGGTTATCATGCCGGACTGCCAACCAGAGTGTTTGGGGTTCGTTTACCGGCACGGCCAACATCTTTGTGATGAACTAAGTGTGTGTAAAAAACGAAAAGTAACTAAAGGTGTACTGACGAATACTTTCAATTTTGTTTTACGTATAGCATATTTGCTAAAAAACTTTTTGTTTTGAAAGGTAGTGAAAACATAAATAAAATATTCCATTTACTTTTGTATTGAGAAAGTCTAAACAACAATGCCGAAATTCATTTCGAATGTTTTTGTTTTTGTTCAAAGGATTCGTCAGTTTTTACGCCCACCAATTAATTTGCTTTAAAAGCAAGAATTTCAATTTACTTAAGAAAAAAAACGTAACACGTAAAAGTAAACAAAACATTCAAAAATAAAAAAAGCATCAATGCTTTAAAAATACGAGTCATTTTGCCATAGATCGGATGTAAAGCACTTTGAACGTAATTTACTTTGAAAAATGCGCAATTTCTATAAAAACTGGTGATGGTTGGCGGTTGATGACTGCAGAACTAATCGAGCAATAAATCCGTCAGTTTACCGCCGCTTTATTATCGTCTGCGAGAAAATTCGTGCATTACTGACAGCGCTTGCTATATTTGCCCAGGTACGGCAGTAAACGAATAAAATAGCAGTTTTAATATGCTCTACTTGTTTATTTGTTTTACTTTACAATCATAATAAAAAATAGCGCTAACGTTTTTGATGTTTAAATATATTTTTTTTTTTAATATTATGACACATTCACACACGATTGGTTAGCCCCATACTGAGCCATTTCTAGCTCGTATTATGGTTGCTAACACAACTGATATACTACATATACATACATACATATTATATATAAATACATATTTATAATATATTTTGATTCAATGCTTAGAAACGTTAGAGTTCCAAAACACAATCAGGTAAAATTCTCTCGATAGTCTAAATGTATGACTAGCAAACCCGGCGAACTCCGTTTCGCCACAAAGTTGAAAAATTCCCTAAATTTTGACCCTACAAACCTCAAGGAGCCCGTGTCCTTTCCAACGAATGCAAACCGTTCTGGAGTTATAGCGTCAGGAATGAAACCCCGACTTATTTTTATATATTAGATAAATAGCCGTTTTGAAATTAAAAACTATGTATTTTTGGAGAGTTTTAATGAAATTTAAACAACTCTTACTTTTCTTGTTGGTAATCTAGAATCAATTTACAATTCATTATTACTTGAATTTATTTCAATAAATACCTTCTACCGCCGTTCAGTTCAGTACAAATATGTAAGTACGTAAATATGTAAATATGTAATAAGTAAATATGTAAGCACCTGAATCCTGAAAAACATTGCCTTAAGTGTGTACCTACTAAAAAATAATAGAAGGACAAAGTAAGTATTTTTAAACAAATAGCTTTTACTAAGTTCCCATAAGGTTCCGACAGTATATTACTGGTTGCGTACACGTCAATAGAAATATTTATGACAAGGAGTTAAATCAAGATCCTACTTTTTAGTCCTAAAAAACCTTCAAGTTCTATCTGCAATATGGGTAATGAAGAATACCTATGCCTGTGCATAATATACCTATGCCTGCAGTAAAGTCCACATAGATCAATAAATAATCAAATACCTAAATCAAGTGGAATAGGCTATCATTCATGTCCATCGTAAAACCACGGGTATCTCTAGGGATAACTTGGGCTAATAAGGCTTGTTCACAATAGCTATAACGGGATTCCAGACGTGTCGATGATAAGAGCGCGCACATGATAGGGCAAAGGTACAGAATATACATAGATACAGGTAATTTGACGACCTCGTTGGCGTAATGGTTACCATGCCGGACTGCTAATCAGAAGGTTCCGGGTACGATTCCCGGCCCAGCCAACATCTTTCTTAACTAGATTAGTTGGCTGTGGGTCTGGGTGTTAAATATGTATCTGTATAGTACAATATATATGTATGTATATGTAGTATATCAGTTGTGTTAGCTACCATAATACGAACTAGAAAAAATATTCAGTACGGGGTTAACCAGCTATGCGTGAAATGTGTCCTAATAAAAAAAATAGTTATTGTACTTTATTTATGTGGAGAGATAGATGAGATAAATCCATCTTAACATCGAGCTGAGGTATGCCATCCCAGATCATCAATCCAGAAACGACAAAAACTAATGATGATGTATGACCAACTTACCAGGCTGAGTCGGACTTCACAGTGACATTTTCATTTTAACATTCTTTTACATTTTCATTTTAACATTCTTTGACATTTTTTTTAAGTTTACAAAATTTTCGTTTTTACTATCCTTTGCAAATAATTTTCACTTCATTATTCTTAAGTTATGTGTAAAGTGTAGAAATACGAGAACAATGATATTTTATAAATAGAGAAGTAAACGCTATATGTAACGCTACTGATAAAAAATATATGAAATTACAACGCTATTTCCATTTCATTCAAGCAGTAGCAAACTGGTAAAATTAACCTTGATCTGATCTGTGATTATGGTAATTGTATCTACATATTGACGTATGATCGAAACATACTCTTGATTTCTGTTATCTGTATGTATACAGGAGTGCGGTACAAATAATCCAAATATACACGTAGTCTTTTCGTTTTAAAATGTCATCTCAGATTTCATTCGCTATCTGTTAGTAACGATACATAGAACACAATGGCCTATAACCATAACCTGTACCGCCGTTTAGGCTTTGAACTTTGGAAAAGCTCATTGGTCTAAAATAAACTAAAAAAGAAAATTAGAGTTTTTATTTATTCATTCAGTTTATTTTGTGTGAACGTCCGTCTAAGAAATAATACGCAGTGTTTTGTTAGACATACTCGTAGCTGTATTGTGCTTCGCTTTCAGCTGCTGTGATTGTCGCTCATATTATGTAAGCGACACATTATAAAAATATAAGGACAAAGTACATTTCTTACCTATTATTATTTTTATTTCCTTTTTTGAATTTGTTGGCCTAGGTTCAGGAGGAGGAGACACTGTGCTTCACAACACAGGTCTTGTCCTACAGTGAAGCACAGGTTGTTGTACAATAGTATTGAAGTTAATTTTGTAAAATATTCTACTACATTATTATACACCATTTTGTTTGGACAAACGTTTTATTTACTTATATTATATTTATTACAAAGTAAAGTGAAATGCAACGTTTGTTTGTAATAATATTGTACTTTTTACTTTTATAGCCGTCAATTCGTAAAATCCTATCGTAAAGCCTTATTTATCATGTCTCACAATATTTATTTGTTTCATATCAGTTAAAGCAAAAGTATTTAAAGTGATCGAATTATTCCTACGAGTAAGTTTCTAAAATTCTTGGTAGAATATACTCTATTGCATAACCATTTTTGTGAAGCCGATAAAGTAAATAATTTAGGTTATTCCAAACACGGTGTTTCATTCCAGTCGAATGCACAACTACCGCAAACGCAGCCTGTCAATGTCACGCAGATTTGGATCGGTCAACAATCGGTCCAAAACGAAACGAAATTTACCACAATACGGTATAACTTGATGGATTTAGAGAAAAAAAATAACTAAGACCGTAAAGCGATGTCTTCCTATTACACGATACACAATAGAGATTTACAATTGAAAAAAAAATACATCCATTTGCAATAAAAATCTAACCATTTGGAATCTATGTAGCTAAGCTAGTCTTATATATTCTGTTTATAAACTTAACAGAAAAAAAGCACGATGATACATTATGAATTCCAAAATTTACGTAAAACAAATAACATAATTTAATTAATAAAGCAGTTTTGTACATAAAAGTGAAAGGACACTTTATTTAAAGGAGGATGCGCAAAACTTGTAAATGACTCGACTAATTAAGATTTTTCAAGCGATAAGAACAGTTTTTTTAAAAGAGATTTTTATGAGTTGGCGTTGTTTATTAACATCACTTCAAAGCTTTCACGCTTTCTTCATGTTAACATGAAAAATAATTTATGAAATGCATAGACGTCGTTGCTTGTCCTAATGAAGTTATACGATGTACTGGTATTTATTTTAATATTACGTATAACAGAAAAAAGCTATACTTATATATAGCTTTCACATTACTACTTTCTTTGAAAAAAAAAAATTTAGGACTTCTTTGTTTGTTACCTACCAAAACATACTTACTATCGTTTATTAATCTTTTTTTATATTTTATAATTGAAAAAGATATGCTTTCTAAATAGTCATATAAAATGTTCATCGAAATCAGTATGTTTTATCACAAACACTGCCTTATTTTTGTTCTCGCACGTTTGTAAAATGGCCGTACATAAGTTTCATTTCAAAGCAAGCAAATACGAAAGGACATAGCGTTCAGCAAACGTCGGCGATCCCGCGTAAACTGGGCTAATGCATCAAGTATCAAAATAAGAAGTGCAATGCTGCAGTAATACTGAGTGCGGACATGGTGCTAGCTGGTGATATCGGTGTGAATTCCGGCAGCTTTCTCCGGAACAACCGGTGATGATCCCGTTCGATACCACGCGTTAGCTTAATGACCTTTTGTATTCAAAAGCAGAGCGAGCATATGCAACTCATGTTGATTTCTACGACGGTAGCATCGATAAGATCGGATGGAAAAGGGTTTGATGCTGAATGTAACTTGGTCATGATCACGTTATCAGACTGGAACCACGGCAGAATGACCAAAGCTTTGTAAAGATCACCCAGTAACATTTTAAGAAGGGTCATAAAAAATACGCACATATGTATAAGTTCCGTTGGTCACAGTCTCAATATAAACAACCTAATATTTAATTACATACCTAAAAAATTTGGAGTAGAAACCACCCTAGATTCATAAAATCTAAAGCTAAATACATCTTTATAACAGAAACTGATTGTAGTTATATTGTTTTTTCTGACGTGCATTTGTTTACAATGTAAAAGAGTTTTGTCTGCGAGCGTTGAATGGAGTTCACAGATTGCATCTACAACACATCAATTAAAACAGATAATATCGATAATTATCGAATCACGTGCCAGTTGCAGCGGCCTTCACATGACAATCGCATAACTATAATCTCCATAGCAATGCTATATATATATAGTAGTAGGTTTAGTAATGAAAAAAGAAAACCATTATTTTAATTAGTACTCGAGGCATACATAATATTATAAAGAGAGTGTGACCCATCATTAGAGTTTGAACTGCAATCGGAGAAATCCCTGTTTGAATCCAGCTCTGCACTAATGACTCGTTTTTCCAGTTACATTGAGGATTTGTTAGTCAAAAGACGTTACATTGAGGATTTGTTAGTCAAACGACGAATAAACAATTGTTTATTCGTCGTTGGACAATATTGGATAATATGTGACATTTTTTCATTCTTACATTGCAATGTAAGAATGAATGAATGTCACATATTATCCAATACACAAAAATATTACATTACACTAATAATACTAAACTTAAATTGAAATTGCAATAAGAAAACCCACTAATAATAAGTAAAAAAAATGTTTGCCAACATCCACGTGGTGCATTGTTATATTATCTTATACCTCTCTCAAGCGATAGAAAGCTCAGAGTCTTAGCAATGAGAACGTATAACGCTTATATTATGTAAATAATGTGACGGTTACAAAGTATGATATCTCTACGTATGTGTTTTGATAAAAAATGTAAGAAACTTTCTTGAAAATAAAGATCGTAAAAGTAAATAAAATTCCGATTAAAAGATAGCTTATACACCGCTACGGTCAAAAAGTAATTGTGTCTCTTTTGTAAAAGACAAATGACTTTTTTATTCACAACATGTCCAAAATTTGGAGATTATATTTTTGATAGAACTTTAAGTACATGTGTGATATTTTTGACAAGAAGTTCCTTGTTCCGTTATAATGCGGGGGGCGGTTTTCTAGACACGTAAAGATAAAGTCTTCTAAAAAGAAAATACAATACATATTATATATCTTCTAATATATAAAAAATCCATGTCACAATATTAGTAACAGTACTCCTCCGAAACGGCTTGACCAATTTTTACCAAATTTTATATGCGTATTCGTTAGGTCTGAGAATCGGCTACTAGGTTTTTTCATACCCCTAAGTGTTAAGGGTTGTTCACACTTATTTTTTTATTAATAGAATAAATTTATATGGCAAAACAACGTTTGCCGGGTCAGCTAATAGTAGGTAAACATAATATAATAGTAATCTGTCGCCAAGCACTTAACAGTGTGTTCCGGCAGTTTCCTTGAGAGCCAGCTATACACAGACTAGGCATGCTCCATTTAGGCCGCAGTATCACTAACTCGTATGATTACGCGCTCTACTGGTCAATACCTAGCTGTAAAGTGCAAACATAAAAAACACACCCACAAACGCAAACCATAAATTATAATCTTCACCACATAAAGTAGAAAGTTAAATGGCCGGCCCACCACCCATCATTATTTACTTTGTTCATATTTTAAGAAACCATTATCTAACGGCAAATAGCAATAAGAAGCCGAATAAAAGGCATTTGATTACCATTAGACCGTGAACCGTACTAATAAACTGCTTGAACCGCAAAAACTACATCTTCATTCCACATAATAACGGCGAATGGGAAAATAAATAAGACGGCGGCTTTGATATGTGAATAATGATATTGACAACGTAAAAAAAGTGTAGGAATTATTAAGTGTAGCGGATATATGCTAGATCGCGAGTGCATCCGGCAGAGGGTGCCTGTGAAGTGAAGTCATCTGTACCGAGAACTACTGTTCTTCTGGATACAAATAATTGGGTGATAGCTATTTTTTTTTCATGTATACACCGAGCTAACCAAGATTTCCGATACTAACCATAGTAAAATTAATTATTTTTGGTTCGCCATTTGTACGAATGATCGCCATCGACATATATATGAATATTATAATAATATTGAATAACATATTAATATCGAATAATAAATACCATACTGATAATCTAACGCTAAGTAAATAATATAATTCAAATTCCGATAAGCCACGTAATCCTAAGATTTGCGCTGATGATTTTCTTTGAAAACATACTCGTACAAATTTTATTTAGTAATCTATACCGATTGTGCTTAGAACACATTATATATTTTTTTTCATACTTGCTTTTGTTTCCCTTAATGATAGCTGTTACATATCACTCGGGAGTAAATTAGTCTCGAATGAAATATATCCAATAAACTTATCCCGAATGAAATGTATGAACGCTAATGCTCAATTAACGGCTTTTTTCTATGCTCTAGCTAATTGCCCTAAATAAGTCACAGTTTTTAATGAGTTTTGGTACTGATTTTTTCCTACCATACTCCTAACGTACCTTACATTGCTATTTGGATGATGGACATGTTGTTAAAAACTTGTCTGAAACATAATAAGTACTTGGAGACGGGTATCTAGGTGTTTCTTTTTGTGTTTGATTGCTTGTCAAAATTAGTAATTTGGTTTTTGCTAATTTGTTTGTAAAGAAAACAAAATGAAAATTAAGATTCTACAACTCAGGTAAGGTTAATAAACTTATTCTGATTCTGAGGAGAAACTTTTTACATTGGAGTACTTACGAAGACATGTAAGCATGTACAGGGTTACAGATAACTAACTAAAAAAAAATACAAAATTCTTTATTTGTGACACAAGTAAGAGATACAAATATAAAAATAGAGTCCATAGGCTTTCAAACTAGTTCACAAAACTGTAACTCGAAAGCCTATGACTTCTCCCGTAATGTAACATTTACAAAATACTTACCTATGCCAAACAAAAGAGAAATAACAAAAACTGTCTAATTTAGAATTTACTGCTTATATATAAAAAAAAAAAAGTTCAAAAGTTATAAAGTTAATTCCTTAAGTTTATACAGAACAGTTTCAAAAAATACTATAATATATATAATTAATAGGTATAATATATAATTTTACAATATAAATGGTTCCAAAAGTACGAACTAAACATCAGAGATAAACTCAAATCGTTTTAAGCCAGGAATACACTACAGGTCAAATGTCTTACGACACGTCATCAGCGACGTCAGGTGAAGTGACGTGACATTACCAGATATTCGATATGTCTGACAACATCGCACGATACGTCTGTGTCAGAGACAAAAGAAGTCGAGTGATGTCGCCAGATTTGTCAGGTGAAATGGTCCGGATTATCCTGACAACACACCTCGACATATGAAAAAAAAAGCATGTTACAAATATTTGAAATTGTAGTCCTATTGACGTACGACATTCTAATTTAAGTCATTGGAAGGAACTTACCTTCATTACACGGGCGCTCAGTCCAGTTTGAGGGTTAGGGAAAATAAATTATGTACAGCATTTAATAAATAAAAATATTTTAAATTTTTGAATTTGATATGCTGTGAAACATTTGTCCCCAAGTATATCTGGCTTGAAGTGTAGCCTACTTGTCAACTTCTTGATATTTATCAACCTTTTACAATAGAATAGCTATTTTTTTTAGACCAATTAACTTTAAAAAGTCATAGGATTTAAAATATTTATTCATGTGAACTTAAATAAGTTAAATAGGATGCGGCCAATCATAGTTAGTTATTCAAGTTAGTTACGAGTAAACCTGTAGAATCTTTTTTGTTAGTCCATGTAATGCAAAGAAAGAAATGGTGTGAAAATTATAGGTCTCCTTAACTAGAGTAGCGTGATAGGTAGGTATGTATCTAAATTACTTAGAATAAAAATTAAATAACGAGCATATAAAATTAATAAACACTTATCAGATACTGCTATTATCGTCTTGTAGTTGGTTATCGGCATTAGCATTCTCTAGTTTCATTGCCGTTGAAATTAGTAAGTCGATCAGAGTATAAAAAGTAGAAAGAGGCTACCACCAATGTTTTTTGATTTAGCTACGTTTTCTCACTTACAACACTTGTTGATAAAAATTTGACAAAAAAACATTACATTTTATAGACACATCAATAAAATGTTTCACAATGATTTTGTGTATATATTATGTTTCTTATTTCTGCTATATTTCTCAGATACTTTAAATGTTTTTTTTAATAATGAAATGCAGGGTTTGGATGGTTTATTAAATTAAAATCTGTAATTGTCTTAAAAACTATCATGTCCCATGTGCACGCAGAGCAAGAAAAGCTTTCTTCAATTGTATATGACATTTCTGGTCATAGTATCCCCCGTGATTCGCAAATGACTGCAATCAGACCGTTGTTATTCGTCACGTTGTAAACTCACCGTGTAATCTAGTTTCTATAATTATGATCATATCATGCATGACAGTGTAATTGTAAAAGGTTTGGTGCACGCGCGAATCGGATTGGGCGCGGCTGGATGCCTCATACTGACTGGTTTGGGACGTTCGTTTCAATTTAATATTCTATTTATCGCTCTCATTTTTCAATTAATAGAAAATTAGCATGTATGGTTGTGCTAGTTTCGTAGCGGTGTTTTATATTACAGTTCTAGGTACAAAATAGACTTTTACCATAGACAAACTAATTATAAATTATTTATAATTTGTCTTAGATTTTACATTTCCATCTTTTTATAATTTACGAGTAACATGTAATGCTCTAAACACCAGTTAATTCATTTTTTTACTCGTTTCAGCTAGGCATTTGAGCAGGGCGCGTAACCAAACAAGATAGTGACACTCGGACCTTTTTTTTTTGTCATGGAGGAAATGCATTTACGCATGCCCGCCGGTCCTCGAGGGAGGCGACGGGGTATGTCGGACTCGGTGCCAGAGTGGCGACCACTACCGACTAAAACCTCCATGGTGTTCCCTCGCTGCGCCTTAATGCCGGGGGGCTGGTACATGTACGTACTCTTCAACCTCCCCGGCAGAGTGACACTCTAGCCTAAGGTGGAGCATGCCTAGTCTGGAATAACTGGCTATCAAGGAGGCTCCCGGCGTTAGGTGTTAGGTGCTTGGCGACAGATTTTTCAACACGAGTGTGGTTGCTATCTAGGAGAGCACCAGAAGAATGTCTTACCACAATGCAAAAGCGGGTTTTTTATATTTCAACTCAAGGTACTTCTTTTTTATTTAAATATTTCCTATAATTTATTTTACTAATACTCTCAACACCAAGTTATTTGGGTTTGACTTAGTTAAATACAATTTAACTTGTACACAAAGAAAAATAGATTTCACAAAACGGCATCTAAAGAGCGTGACACGAGAAACCTTTATAGAATTCTCAAGCTGGAATCATTTAATTTAATTTGTAGGTCAAATGAAAGTAAGTAAAATTGTATTATAGTAGACGCGTGATCTGTTGTACGAGCAAATGATGGGCCGTGAGCACGGCATGTTAACAGTACGGTCAGCAAATTAATGTGAACACGAACGCAGCATATAATAAAAAGCCCTCAGGCTTTAAAGATGTTTTTTTCATTTATTTCTATAGTTCAAATTTCATATGAGCATGTTTTACTTTTGTTGAGTTTAAAATCTATGTTATTACTTTTAGGGTTCCGTACTTATAGCGTACGATATCTCTTTAACTGCAAATGTCTACTCTCTAGTTGAAATGTTTATAGATGACGTGTTTCCGTTGGCGATCTAAAAACAAGGAAAAATCATATACAACGAACAAGGTTTATTTGCCATTTTTAAATACATAATAGAGCGGAACCGTTCATGCGCGAGACTGACTCGCACTTGGCCAATTATGAATAAATAGATAAGAATCTTCATTGAAAGTACTGAAAACATTGATGTGTTAGAAGTTATTCAGAAATTTTAAACAGATATTATTTCGGACCCTTTGGTATATAAAATTGAATGGAAAACATGCGCTCATACTGCTGAATGATTGAAAACAATGTGCAATACGGGACTTACCATGATATATATTTCAAATAACAGTTTAGTAAATAAAGGTAATCAAACTCAAAATTCGCAAACAGCTACATTATTATAACGTTATCTCTTATTTTTTGTACAATATAAAGACGAGGATTTAAAACACGAGTAAATACGAGGGCATAAAGCTAAGCGCACGTAATTACTGGCTACATTTAGATAAACATAAGGTTGTATTAGACTAATTCTGAGTAATGACAGTATTTAGTGTTTTCAATTGAAGGAAATACAAACTTGAAATTGTTTTTAGCTTTTTAGCAATTAGATACCACACAAGAAGATTTCTTTCGGATTGGAATAAGCAATTTCGGAGGCTAAGCATGTAAAATAAAATAATTGATATACCATTTATTATGAGTTATATTTATTTGTTTTCTTTCTTCAAATAAACTGTGCCTCGAAATAACCTTTGTTTTTTGTTGCCTCTTTTGTCACAGATTGCAAAAAATGTCTTAAAGTCAATAAGTACCTACACTGTTAGTTTTATGCAAAATATATGGAATGTGAAAACTGTAATTCAACAAAACATATTTATGAGCTTTTCGTAACAACCGTTTTCCATGTAACTTAATTAAAGTTGTAATTCGTAGTCAATTGTTAATTCGTAGTAAATTCGTAACAGTAGTCAGGGTTGTGTTTATTTGTTTACAGACTGTAATTATATTTGTAGAGATGTTTACGAAATTAACTTCAGCTAGTTTTCAAACCCAAAATCCAAGAAAAAGTGCTGGTTTTAGTAACTTCCTAGTACGAGTGAGTGATTCAGAAAAAAATACACAGGCATAGTTTGGTTTGCTATATCATGAGATTTCCCGGAAAATCCAAGCATTCTACTAATACAACTGGTTTATACTATGTCGTCCCAGGATGCTACATTCAAGTTTTTATAGGAAAAAACCTTTAATTAGAACCCGGCCCTTGATTTTAATTGGATGCTCATTGCACGACGAGGCTATAATATGTTATAATAGTTTTACAGCAATAGACGCTATTTAAGAAGGAAATTTATAATATTTGTTTATAACATCATTGATTTTTTTGGTAAAATCTAATAATACTTTTGAAGTAAAATATAGACTAATCGTTGTGTTCATTTATTATCTAATAACTGTAATTTGGTAATGCTCTTTAAAAACAGATGTCAAAATGATATAACTAATGATTTTATTAAAACTGGGTAAAATGTAGACCACTCTTTTTAGTTCCATAAATTAGTATGTAGGTATAAATCAAAAAGTATAAATTAATATCAAATTCAAATAAATCGTCCTGTCTAAAAAATATCAATAAATTCAGAACGCTTCTACTTTCCCTAGGAAAATATTGTTTGCAGCAATTGCAAATTTCGTGTTAACTCTACATACATCCCCACTAGAGGTAAATCAAGATTCAAGACTGACAAAAACCACAAGCGCTGGCTTCCCTCGATATTTCTCCGGAGCCAATTTGTCTTCGGTTTTACAAGAAAATATTTTACTGTAGTCAGATTTATTCATGGCTCTTACTTTAAGAATTTATTGTTACTTTACACCTGCTCTTTTTTTCTTTGTAAAATAAATGTAAACATTATATAAGCACAAGTACATAATAGCTAATTTTTTCTATGTGGTGTCTTTTAAGAAATTGAAGTTAGTCAAGCTATTTGAACTACATAATGCGATATAATTAGAAAGAGGCAGCCTATCGATATACTTATCTATGTTAAATAAAAATATAAAAGCAAGATTCGTTTCCGTACAATAAGAGCAAAGTTGTAACATCGCTTCGAGGCTGTTCTTAACTTAAGCGTAGAAATCAGACTCGAGTAAGAGTTATTTCATTCAGATGTTCTTGTTTCACCTTACTTGAAGATACTGTATGGATATAAAGTAGTAGAGATTCTCTTATATTCATTGGAATATCTTTTCTTTGATATTTTATGGTGAACTGGTCAAGTTTCAATACAATTATTAAATTAAACATTTATAAGCACAAGTTCGGCTTCTCAAATCATTCAGGATGGTGCGCAAAATTGAATTTAAGCTCTATAAAACGAATGCCTTTTGATCCCTTGATTAAACCTATTTTGTTTGTAATGAATCTTTTATGGAACTAGCTGATATAACTTGAGTACCGGTAATAAAAGATAGTTTATCGATATTTTACGAGTATACTATACTATATACTATATATTTTACTAGCTGCGTCCCGCGGCCTTACCCGCGTTAATCAGGGATAAAAAGTAGCCTGTGTGTTAATCCAGGGTCTAAGCTATCTACATACCAAATTTCATCAAATTCGGTTCAACCGTTTGAGCGTGAACATGTAACAAACATGCATACTTACACATAGTAGGATTTGCATTAAAATAAAGTTTAATTATAAATTTTACTGATTTTCCATACGGTACGTCGTATTCACTTACCTAAAATCGTAAATTATGAGAATTAATTATCAGAATAATCAAGTACAACTTTAAAGAATAAAGAAACTCTAAATTTATGTAATCAGTAAAATATTTCATTAAAAGGATCCAAAAATATAAAAATCTAAAGAATTAAACACACGTAATCTATGAAATACAATTGATAAACGTCATAAGAATAGATTTAATACAAATAATCCGGTCAAAACAGATTTTTCAGATAACTTAAACTCTAACAGAGCGGAATATTTGTGGAGACCATGAGGACACTTTTAAAAATGAAATGATACAGTAAAAATAAATAAAGCTAGTCTCCAATGAAATTAAAGTAATCTGTCTACTGTTGAAGGCACGCTAGGTGATGCGCCACAATTTCAAATTAACAAGACTACTTGCCGGTAAAAAAGGAACACTAAAGATTACGAGCATCTCAACGTTACTTAGAACAAGCCTTGCTTGAAAAGCATTATCGTACAATCATGCTCATTGAATCTGTCAGTAAAGTGCCTAATGCCCTGGGCTTCCATCAACTTCGCCGGTTATAAGCAAATATGTGCGCGCAATTTACGCAATTTTTGCCGCGTAAGGTTTATAAACTGACTTAGTATATACTAGCAGATCGTCTCGGCTTCGCACGGGCTATAAAATAATCTAAGTTGCAATTTTAGATTAGATTTACATTAAGTAATATTGAATTTGTAGTAATTAGTTATCCGTCAATAAAACGTATGAATTTCAGTTGCAAAGAGAAACAAAATATAGCCTATGTTACTCAAGGGTAATGTAGCTTCTCAACGGTGAAAGATTTTTTCAATTCGGTCCAGTAGTTTCGGAGATATTTGCATCAAACAAACAAACAAAAAATCTAACTTTTCCTCTTCATAATATTGGTATAGACGAGGACATACGAGTACTTACACGACTTTAGTTATTGCGTAATAAAACATAGATCTTATAGACTTCGGTACTATTAAATTTACAATAATTTTCTTTAAATTTACAGAACAAGACATACAAGTATAATAAAAGGACAATAATATAATAATTTATTGTAACTTTACTTTATTTGCGTTGGTAGTAATTAATAAAACATCCAATAATCACTCAAACATCGATACATAAATGCAATTTTATACTTTTTACTAACGTTTTAATTTCCGTTCTTCTCTTTTATGTTCTGCTTATTCATGGTAATGTAAGGATTCCACTTCATTGCATAGCAGCCCCACAGTAAGAGTTACAAGTTTTTACAACCTTCTACATCATTTGCTTTTAAAATTTATTGAATCGATATATAAATTATGCTCATTGCAAAGTTAATGCTACTTTGCACATTTGTGAATGGAACAAAAAACGGATGAAATGTGCTTAATGGGTCAGTGAACTGGACTGTGGTAGAAATGTAATGTACTCATAGATATACATATATATGTAACTATGTAATCAGTAGGTAGTTATAGCTACGTCATTGTGAGTAATGTAATTTTTAATAGAGTAGCTACCAAGAATCAAATGACGTCAAAAGTGCGCTTAATTTCAAAAGTAATTTCTATGTTGGCTTTCCTTCCTCGCAATATACCTAGTACAGAATTACATAGTTTTACTAGCTGTGCACCGCGATGTTACCCGCACCAATCCTAAAAATGTGTTAATATACTCTCTCTAATTATTATAAAATAAATTATTAATACTAGGACTCATTTTACACGGCTGGTTAACCCCATACTGTACCATTTCTAGTTTGTGTTAAGGTAACTAACACAACTGATATACTACATATACACAACACGCATATTTTATAAAGATACATATTTGACACCCAGATCCACAGCCAACATTTTTTTGGGTTGTTTGGTTAGCACAAAGATGTTGATCGTGCAATCGAACCCTCTGATTGGCAGTCAACAAAATTGGTATTTAAACTATCTCTAACCCAAATTCCATCCCAATTGGTACAGCCGTTTAAGAAGTGTTAAAGAACACACAAACACAAGAAACACACACACATATAAACTTTTCTCTTTATAATATTAGTGGTGTTGAGATGTTACAAGTTATCTCCATTAAAACAGGCAAAGCCTTGCACTGACAGTGCGTGCAGAGAAAAAAAAAACTAACAGACATACATATTATTTATTTACATTTTTAATGTTACGAATATGTTTGTCTGACAGGAATAGTACCTACCTTTTGTTTTTCATTTAGTCATGTACTCGTTTTACATCAACTATGTTTTAAAATGTAATAAGGATGTTTCTTTTAAAGTATGTCTCAGAAAAAATGTAATTTAAGTAGTTAATGACATTTTAATGTTAGATGTAAGACAAAATTGATGGTTGGATAACCAGGAAGATTACTTACTGTATTTCCTAAACATACATACCTACTTAATCTGGCCGTAATCGTTGTTTACATTGTTAACAAGACTCATGGTTGGATTTAGGCATTACTTTATGAATCAATAATGTAAATTAGTTCCTTTAAAGGCTTTTAACTGACTGTAAAGATAATTTAAAATATAATAATAGATAATATTTAATATTATCTAATAGTCTTGACTAAATTAAATAAATCAATTTCAATATTAGATCTGTCAATATTGATATATTGCGGCAATGCGGCTAGTATTATAGGCACCTTTAGACAGGGAACACTCAAAGTTGGATTGTTTTTTTAGTTAAGTTTATTAAAAAAATTAAAAGTAATATAAATCATTCAAATGTCATTTTAAGTATTAAATTCAAATATCTAAAACAACAATTTGTGAAAACTCTTTTGTGGATAGAAAAGTGTAATACGTATTTATTGTAAATACTGCCTTTATTGTTAAGGTTTTAACATGATATACTTTTGAAGTCATATACACGTAACATAATAAAAGTATATATTAAGACTATTAAAGTACAGGCAATAAAAGGAGTTTTTTTTTAATTCTAGTTTGGTTTGCGCTTGATTTCAATTTACCTGATGGTAAGCGACATTGCGAACTAAGATTGAATGCACTTACCCAGAAGAAACCGCTTCACCCGTGTCTTGAAAACCGCTAGATTATAGTTTTCAGGGAACAGGATATTTGGCAAAGAGTATATACCACACCTTGGCATTTCGCACAATGATTGTGTCAAAGTTTAGCATTTCTACATACTATGTACTCGTACCATATTTAAAAATAAACAACCATTCGTTTTACTACTTTCAAAGCCGTATCATTCAGAGAGAATTTTAATTAGCAAAACTGGAAGCATTTCTTCCTTATGCCAACAACTAAATTAGTATGCAAATGTTACGTCTTCTTCACTTCCACATGCATAGAAATGTGATGGGAAAACAGACGAAACTAGTTTAGCACATCATAAAAATTATACAACCATGATTTTATGACGTAACTTACATTAGTTAGTTGATATTATTGAAAGGCATCTTTGGTTCGTTTCCATAACATTACGTTTAATTTAATAATTTTGTGACCAGTTAGAGTATTCCTGGTGTAACGTATTTTTATTGCCATTCAGCGTGACAATGCTGCCAGCATGTTAAGCATTAACGTACAAAACGCTGCCCTTTTAGTTATAAAGACTCATCTTAGTTATTTTAAAATTTCTTACATCTTGTTAGATCTGGTTGTAAAGAAAGTCTCTGAATGGACTGAAAAAAATACTTTTGCTTGGTTTTTATACTGTTATAAATATCGTTACTTTGTAAACACTAAAGCTACGTACTTGTTTACGTTATGAGCTTCATTCTACGAAGCAGAGAAAGCATGACTAGAAAAAACTTTCCTACTTTAACTCTTCTCAGTAAATTCTATTTACCTATGAGTACATAAAACCAAGTCGAGACTTCTCATGGATCCTAAACCTTATTAATTCCTTTTTCTGGGAAAATAAAAAAATAGTTCTTATTTGAACCAGAGATTTTCTATGCTATCTTAGATAGAGTCGATCTCATGGATCCTAAACCTTATTAACTCCCTTTTTATGGGGTAAAAAAAATAAAATAGTTCTTATTTGAACCAGAGATTTTCTATGCTATCTTAGATAAAAACTAAGTATTATACTTGTACTATTTTCTGCCACGAAGGCTATCTCTCGTCGTTATATGCTACCTTTAAACAGCGTAGGTCCTCTTTAAGGGTCAAATTAAACCGAGCTGTATCGGGGTCTCGTAAATCCGAGGTTAGATAGGTTAACCGATACATGACCGGTTAACGAGCTATATAGAACTATCTTGAGGGCTCTGTCGTGCACAATTGTTGGTATTAGGATTTTAAGCGCACTGAGCGCATTTCAGCCGCAAGATTGTGCAATTATCTCCCTGCGGTTTTCAAGAATCAAGAAATGGTATGTTGGAATGCAAATCAATATTTAGGAATTCTCTCCTTGCTCGTGGCACTTCTTATCTTATACTTGTATAACTTCCAGATGTTTTGATGTAATGGAAAAGTATGTAGAATGTCTGAAAAAATCTAGTTAAATTGTATTCTGTGAAGCATATTTCTTAACTCACTCTACGAGTACATACAGTTTTATGACCTGTAACAAAGCCAAATAAAGAGTTCAAACGCGTTAGTTAAGACGACTAAAAAGGTCAAGACAAAAAGCCTGTGGTAACAAAAAGCCTACTTAAGATAAAATCTCGGTTATTTCTCTCATCTCTTTTTCATGCAAATTGTATGAGGGAACCTGTCTTCAAATGATAGGTGCGACGTGTGAGCTTTTTTCAGCCGCGATAAAGCGCGTAACTTCCTTCCTTTGAGCGAACATCACGTAACATGTATTTTAAAACTGCCTCACGGAGAGGCAGTTTTGAAGCTTGTGATGCTGCCAGGCCTGAACTCAAAATATCTTACCTTATTTAGGGAAATTTCCTTCATTTTATATGCTTAGTTTTTTTTATATAAAATAACGTTTATAAGTGAAAAATTTGTGGAAGCAACGCAACCACTTTACTTAATCACTTAGTACATTACAAGCACTTTTTAAATATCTATAGATAATCTTCTTCTTATATATAAAATTTCCTTGTCACAATTAGATACCGTACTTTTCGGACACGGTTGACCGATTTTTGCCAAATTTTAATGTGTATTCAGTAGGTATGAGAATCGGCTACTATCTATTTTATCCTCACATAGGGGTGAGGCAAAACGACGTTTGCCACGTCAGCTAGTTTATTTTTGTAAAATAATTATTAATGCAAGCATACATAGCAAGAATTATATAGATACTATTTACAACTTAAAACTATTTATTGCATCCATTATTTATTATTTGTTTATTTATTATATCCATCGAAAGTTATATAAATAACAATACCGTTAGAAGCGCTAACACGAATCATTTTATCGAATTGTAACCATAATGTCACTTACCGTTTTTAAGCGTGTCACGGTGTGTATTGATGACTAATAAGGCTTGAGAAAACTCTAAATTTCTCAATTGATACAATTGTAATATGAATATTTCATACAACTACAATATTTCCAGTTCTCCCACTGATTGTGGCATGGTATAGACGCGAGGCGCGTGACTCGGCGCCGCGATACACTGGAGTGGAGGTACGGTTCAGGTTCACGGACCAGTACAAGGAACGTTTCAGCGGATTTATCGCCTGATCAAATTGGCACGATTTATAGCTGCCGGCTTTACGAACACGGATTACCTCTTCTAAGTTTTCAACTCCATAATAGTACTGACAAACAACAGTAGTATGTAAGCATACTAGATTCATGTACAGAAGCAGCAAAAGAGTGGCCTTATACCTATGA
Organism: Mellilla xanthometata; assembly: GCA_035578125.1. Taxonomy (NCBI): domain Eukaryota; kingdom Metazoa; phylum Arthropoda; class Insecta; order Lepidoptera; family Geometridae; genus Mellilla; species Mellilla xanthometata. Next base: position 8,853,900 of record JAPUBQ010000013.1, read on the forward strand.
TGACTATGAGTGACTTTTTAAAGAATGGAAAAATGTTGGCTTTTGGATAGGCTCTCGAGAAGTAAGAATCTCAAAATCTAAAATATCAGTATATGTATACAACAATACAATTCAAGTTGTTAAAACATTGGGAAGCGGTTGGTCCTCGCTTTTGGGGATCAAAGAGCAGGCAACTATTTCATACAAAGACTGGGTTTAGCTATTCAACGGGGCAATGCCGCTGGCAGCTTGGGAACTCTGCCACGCAGTGATTCAATTCAATTAATTTTATTTTTTCACTTAGGAATGTATGACAACAATTATAAGACACTTGTAAAAAGTCAACATCTAAATTACATTAGAAAGAATATGTATAAGAATATTTACAAAAGTAAATATAATGATGATGCCTGGATGATGAGCTTATCTTGATTAAAACTTTAGAGTGTTTTAATTTTTCTTTTTATAAATTTCATACAAATGACATAGCTGCAAAAGTATGTATAGAATACTATGTATGTATCTAGCACTATATGAGGTGTAATCAAAGTTTCCAGGACACCGTTCCTTCAAGCTTGTGATCTCAGCGGCGCGGGCGGCCGTCTCGTCCGTGACAAGAGAATAGTGCCAAAGTTCAACAATATAATGGTGGATGGAGATTTAGGAAGAAATCATGATGGCATGCAGGCAAGACTTTATATTTCGTTGTGTTTGGAATACATTTTACTTGTACTGCCTAGTTCTGTTACTGGTCCTTGTGGGCTGTTTTAAGTATCTAGCTAAACAAAGAGGCAACTCGACTGGCATTTTGGGTACTCTTCCAGCTGACACATGTTTTTTAGATTAGGTTTTACTTCTAGAATAGAGTTTTTATTTGGAAAATGTTAATTATGTAAGTCAAACCTTAACATATTTTATTTCTACTAAAATATGTTTTTTGTAGTAAGTGTAAAAAGATAAAGTCATTAGTTTATTGTCACTAACTTTGAATGACGCGTCATTTACGAACAAGTCTTACACTAGTTGTCAGTTTGATCACAATAGTTAAATACAACAAAATATATACAAATAATATATTCTAGTATGAGTATGTATAGAACACAATACAACAACGCTTACAACGCTTATAATATTAGCCTTTTTAGAATACTTTGTTGCACCACCTAATTAAGTAATCTTAATTAGGAATTAACCAACGAGTAGAACTAAATAAATTTAAAATGTATTATTGTTTGGAAACTATCTATAAACAAACTTATCCAACATTAAAATTAACCGGCTAACTAGTCCGCCGTAACTTTACCTCTTGATCGTGACTGCTTTTACGAAATTCCATCCAATTTCCATATCTACTGCAAAACGTCTTCATCAGTTCAATCGGTAAATCTTCGTGAAACGCACAGAAGTCAGTCGGAAGACTTCTGCAGTTAATCTTTTCATCCGTATATGGTATTGGTATTCTAATGTTGGTATGGCCGTACTAAGGTTTTTATAGTAAAATTTTATATATTTTACTCGCGCCGTTTATTTCATTCAGAAAAAAATAGGACTTTGACATACAAATTAATGTTCTTAACATAATTTTGGGTAAATTCCTAAAGTAATCGAAAATATCTCGATCAGCGGGATTCGAACCCGCGTCTCCGGCAAACCAGGCCGAACGCTCTAGCTCTAGAACTTTAGCTAAAATTCTTATACTTTTGGGTTTTACGAAGTTAACTTGCCTCTCTAGGAAAAACGATATCCGTTTATTGTATTGTACATTATTTCTAGTGAAACTTAAACTCAAAAAACTAAAAGAACCCCTTTTAGATGAATTTCACATTTTGCTTGCTTGCCCCACGGTCTTTTCAGTTTTCTCTAGGTACATCCCTAACATTCGCCTTAAAAGGTCGACCAGACAATGTCAGTTTCTAGCTCGAGGGTCGATAAAGGAGTCACGACGTCCGCTTCCCTGACAAGTTGGAGGATACTTGGACCCTGGGGCTTTGAACGTTACTGAACTTTAATACAATGAACGTACAATTATCTGACAATATAATTTGCTGTAAAATACTCTTAGATAGGGATAGGGTTACAATGAGGTTGCAAACTGGAAAATGAGTTAATAATTGCTTGTTCGACTCTAATAATACGCCATTTTTTTATTACCAATTTAGTAAAGACTCAATTTGACTCTAAATATTATCGATCTATGACGTCGCTGGTTGGTTATTACACTATGCAAATCACGACCAATGACGTCATTTGTTTTGACATTTTATTAAAAGTACAGTATAGTCAAAGAAAGTCGGAAACAGTAAGCCCCTTAGTGGTTTGAGAAATTCATTAATATAATAAAATTTAACAAAACTTGGACAACATGATTCTACAGAACTTGTCTATAGTATTGCTGCAATACTAAGGTGACAAATAAATAACACAATCGTAAGGCGTAAGGTCCACAATAAGAGGCACTAGATCACACAGACGCGAAGCTGGCATAATAATTCAATGCCCTATAGAAGCCATTCGTCTCATTGCAATCACATTTATATCACTAGCCATAACTTGCCATGATTTGTGAGTTGATTGTAGCCGTATACTTCTTAGTTATAAACTTAGACAACTTTCTCCGTAGGTGCTCAAGTATAAAGTATATAATTTATGATCGACACATATCGCGGCTGTGACTATGACTCGTTATTATATTTTATGAGCATGCTAAATACGAAAAGTACTTACGATTTGATGCAGTTAACAGCCTACCTTAGGTACAGTTGAGTTTCTTCTATGTGTGAGTATCTAAGTTGGAGATACTTATGGTAGTTTCATAGTTATGAGTAAGTATCTGTCTTCCTTGGCATAAGCGAGACTAGTGAATTCCAATAATTTTCTAATTTTACTATATTACGGCTACTAAACTACTAGACTGCAATTTAACTTTTAGCTTTGAGATCTGCTAGTATCTTTCAGATATTAGGCGTAGCAAATTTATAAGATATGCATTTATCGGTTTCATGTCTAGCTAGAATCAATCATACTACTTTTACAACTGTTACCACCTTTACAATATCTGTGCAGTTTTGAGAGACTATTAGACTAGACTAGACTATTAGACACCAGAACATTTTTTTCATGGCGGTAAGGCATTATCTAATGCTCGCCTACACTCAAGTTGAAAAATCTTTCTTAGCACCTTGTTGCCGAGCACCTGCCATGTGTTCTGGCAGCCTTCTTAAATGACAGCTACTCCAGACTAGGCATGCTCCATCATAGCCAAAGTGTTGGTGATGAGTAAGGTTACACGCCCTGTTGTGTAAATAATAACTATTGCGAGCCCGTTGAGAGCGACTTATGTATGTGATAACTCTTTATTGCACACTTTTGTTGTATTGGCAATTGGCAATTTTAGAAAATATAACATTTGTGTAGAGTAAGTATTTCTTTAATGAATTCTCTTTACAATAATACCAAGTAACTAACTACAAGAAGTAAGTAATTCAAAGAAAAACTCAAACAAGTAATTCAGAAACTCAAGCCAATGCAATAGGTATTGTTGAAGTTTTTTAGCTTATTAAATTAGCTTCTTGCCGTATTCTCCTATTAGGGAAGTAAAGTACAACTCAAGTGGTACTGGCATCATTTTTTAAAGTGTCTATCTGCTAAATTAATAATAATACCAGTACCTTTCGAATGCATCCGGAGATCAATCGTAATAAGTGTTAAAGATATTACGGACAGGCCTTTATTAACAAGTGTTCAAATGAGCGTTATTTAAAAATAATAATTGATGAGATAGAATGGCATTGAGAAATGATGAATGAGCTGATAGGCATTTGTAACACTGCCCTGGATATTTTACTTACAACTTTGTGTAGATGCACAGAATGTACTTACCTATTGGATTTGATATAATTTTAATAGATTACAATCTATTAACTGATAAATTGTAGAAATGCTAAAGTAATTTCATAAAACATGTAAATTTCATTTTAATAACTGATCGTCATTTATTTTTTAATATTTAATTTAATATGACTCTTTAAAAACGATTGAACGTAATAGAAAACAGCGACAAAACATTTTCATTAGTCGTTTTTTCAAAGCCTGTAAATAGCATTCGCACTTTCTGGAAAAAAGACAATAATTATGGCTTTTCAAATTCATACAACCGTGATTTGAAATCTGCAGTCGCAATGAATAGTCGGTGGAATTAGACCCTGGCTTTTCCGTGGGAGCGGTAGATTAGAAAATAAGATATCTTTTACAAAGTGCAATGGTATGCACTACTAAATGCAGGTGCTTGTTCGTAATAGCCGTAGCCGTTTGCTTGGTACATACAGCACATGTTTATACGTCTATACCTACTCCAAACTGAAACACAGCATGAAGGTCGAGTATTACTGCTAGGAGACACCGTTATACAGTGGAAATGCCAAAAATGCGTACTAAGCGATTTGCTTCCACGTTTATAGTACGGACGGCCAAACTGTGGAACTCCTTGCCGGAATCCCTGTTCCCACTGAACTACAACCGAACTGCTTCAAGGCGAGAGTGAACCGGTTTCTTCTAGGCAAGCGCGTTTCATCTTAGACTGCAATATCACTTAACATCAGGTGAGTTGTGGTCAAGCGCAAGCCTATTAAGCGTAAAAAAAAAAGTATTATGTAGTACTCATGTTTCTCCATGAAAGCCAGTTATTACAGACTAGGCATTCTTTACCTTAGACTAGAGTGTTGCTGACTTGTGTGGTTACGGTGACCTAGGTATTGGTCAAATACCAAGCTGCCATGAAAACTACTTTGCTACCTAGAGCGTATATTTCAATATCAACGCTTGCGGTAACTGCACAAAACTTACCTCTTTTTTTCTTTTTTCTTTTTTAGGCTCCATTGTTGTATTGTGTAATATGAATTGTCTTAAATATATTTAAATGATATAAGTAGATTGAAATGTTGGCCATTTTAAAGGTATGTGTAAATAAACAGATAGGTATAATTGAAATCTACACATGTTTCTGGGTGAAAGAATAAGTGCGGAACTGACATAGTTAGCTAAAACTAAAAGCTTTAATGACTTTTGAATTACAAAGTATTGGAATCCGAGTGACCTCTACACATTTTTTGTGACTGTACTTTAGGTACGGTTCATAAAATTAAAAGAGTTATGATAAGAAGTGGTCAAAAAAACGCTGAATTAATTCGAAGACGCCCAAAAGCTTAACCTGTCCAAATGAAGAATAAAGAAGAGGGTTAATTACAAAGATTATACGGGTGTTATGTTTTATCCCGTAATTACGACCTTGTACTGATATTAAAAGTGTAATTTGTTAGCCAATGACCGTGTCGGAGCTCAATTTTATCTTTGTAGAAGTGCTACTATGCCAATTTTTCTCACTTATACGTAAGCTATCTACACTGTTCGCGTGCACTAGATTAACAAAACTAGTGTCTTATATGTTGTCTGAAGCCAGTTAAGAAATAACGAGTGTGGTTCAGTGGGTAAACGTCTGCTTTTCAGTCTGACGGCTCCTGGTACAATACCGGCTCTTACACCAGTGGCTTGTTTTGCAAGTTATATGTGGATTTTCGCGCTTTACGGTAAAAGAAAAAAACATCATGAAGACACCGATATTTAATGGCCCACAAAATCCGAGGGTGTAACCACGCTTCTTCTTCTTGGTATGAGCTAAGTGGCTAAGCTCGAGAGTTTTCAAGCCGCCCGAAGCCCTATTACTTGGCTTAACGACTACTTATTAAGACTAACCACCGGGACCTACAATTTAACATGTCATCCGACCCACGGTAGCGCCATAATGAAAATGCCACTTGGCAGTGACAGTTTTGTGTCACCCATCCAAACACCGTCCGCATCGACCGTTCCTTAGGTTCGATGATCGCTTCAGAACACCTTATCTAGCCGAGCTACAGGCGCTACCATCATCCGCTGTACTTGCCCAAGGGAACTCCTCGAATGAGTAAATTTTTGCTCGGGAGTCACGACCCTCGGTAACGAGGTAAAAGTAACTTAAGCCAATATGTGAGATTTGGGATCTACATAATTGTCTTTACAACGAGAAATGAAGACTTGAAGTTAAAGTATCATAGGGAGGCCACAGAATATCATCTCAGCCGTATCCGCTCAGTAATTTACCGAGCCAATAGAATTTGAAATAGGTAACTGAGAAACTAAACGGTCCAGTTTATACACATACAAGGGCAAGAATGGGCTTTTATGAAGCACAAATGGCTATAAATTGTGATGTAGAGAGTGAAGCACGTGTTTAACGGAACTCTATCTGCATTCACAATAGATAGAACTGCTAATGCTATCAAAAATGGACGCCCATAATTTAAATCTTGTTTTAAAATATTAAAAATAGATGTTAAAATATGAGCAATTTATAATAATAAAAGGAAGGTAAGTTCAAGTATATAAATAAATATTATAAGAATGTAAGAATTATCAAAAACTAATAGGAACATTTCTGAATCGTCTTTATGTCATCCTATTTCCAGTTTAAAAATGATATGAATACCCTTGTACTAACTGTACCTAGAACACAATAAAATCTTGATTCAATCGTAAGTAAACAAGTAATGTGGTTCAACGGTCAGGTTTAATCTCATAACACTAGTTTACCTACCGTAATAATAGAGGCTCATAACGCCCCGCAGTTCTGCTCGTACAAAACAAATACACAAGTTTACAACTATAATAATTTGGTAGCAAAGATAGATCCAAATTTTGTTTCCTTATGTTTGAAACTAGTAGCATCACCCAATTTTATTTTTACCTTTATTTTTTTTTACTCATCACTTCTAGGTTACCAGGGCGCGGAACTACACAAATAGACGACACTTTGGCTCAAGATAGAGCATGCCTAGTTTGGAATAACTGGCAAAGCGGCTGCCACAACACGCGATTTGGTGCTCGGCGGTAGATTATTCAGCTTTACTTTTTTAGATACTTAGTAATATTAAACCAACGTTTAGTTGGTAATAGGCCAAATTCCGTTAATCAGCGTGAATAAATTGTGTACCTACCTAACCCACTTCAACGATCAGCGTAATAACTACAGAGATATAATTATGAAAAGGATTGGCTTTTAAGCAAGTAAACCACAATTTATGTAAGCTTTCAGTTTATGGCTTAAGAGCTAGTTAGGTTTAATTATAATTAAACCGCAGAGAGCACGGTTATACAAGCACAGTTTGACTTGATGTCAAACTGTGCTATTTATCTAGTGGTATGCCAATTTAGTACTTGCGCTAACCAAATATTAAGTAGATTCTAATAAAAGTACTTTTCATTTAATTTAAATTACAAGAACTAAACATTTTGGAATAAAATTAGATAAATAATTCATTTTTTTTATAATTCAATATATTATTATTTTTTTATTTAGGGCACATGTCACACACGGCTGGTTAACCCCATACTGGATAATTTCTAGTTCGTATTATGGTTGCTAACACAACTGATATACTACATAAACATACATACATATTTTATATAGATACATATTTAAAACCCAGACCGACAGCCAACAAATTTAGTTCAGCACAAAGATGTTGGCGGTGCAGGGAATCGAACTCGGAACCTTCTGATTGACAGTCCGGCATGGTAACCATTACGCCAACGAGGTCGTCAATACATGTATAACTTTCAAATTACATTGTTAGATAATTTTTGTATCAATTAATTTATTATCTCACATAGGTCTCGATACGATAACATTCAAACCAAATGTATGCAAAGAATCCAATGTAAATCAAGTTCCTGAATCCTTACATAAGTAACCGTATGTAAAATGTAACATGAAATTCTTTCCAAGCTCTTCATATCTTGATTCAAACACTTACGAAACTGAGAAGCTTTAAATCACTGTTTATTGAATAACAACTTGGTCGGCAGTTCCCATCAAAAGCAAACCTTTCATAGTTCATAGCGTAACATTACCATAATGACCCCATGTTATGTAAGTGATCATAAGGTAAACAAGAAGTAGAACAACACTTAACATGGTGTGGGTTCACGTGTTTTCCCATTGCATTTGTGTAGTGAACCACCGATTTGAGATGCAATTAAGGTCGTCTGGGAAGCAAAATAACGTATTTAGCTTCCCAGTAGTAGCTGTAAACCTATAAAAATTCTGCGTAAAAGGTACAAAAAAGATTCGTAAAAGATACGTAGAACTACAATTTTTATAATTTTATTGTCTTTTATTTTAATATTTAAAAGTTTAGTATCCCATAAAAAATAACAAATTTACTATTGGTAATATATTTTCTTGAATCGTTAGAAATTATAATAATTGTAATTGAAATAAATTAAGAAAATTTTAAATTATTTTTAAGTCGAGGCGCGACTGCATCGCTTCAAACCTTTTTCGTATTCTGTAGACCAAATTAAATATCGACTATGTCTAAACAGTAAAATCTACATTCTACCTTTATTTCAAAATTAAGTACCAATTGTAACGTTTTTATTAAAACTACTCAATCATACAATTCGTATTGATTAGAAATTAGAAGTATTCAGAATTCTTACAAACGTATCTTATTCAAATATTAGGTAAGCATTTACTTCCTAAAATACTAACTACCGTATTATGTAAGTATGACAAGACTGTCTCGCTAGTTTATACGATCAAGCCTCAGCCTATCAATCAATTAGAATATAATTGTAGCGTTTATTCGCTAACTCTCGGGCACAAAATAATTTAATAGTCACTCTGACAGTTTAGCGGACTATTATCATACACGTTTTTGTTCTAAGTGTACAATAAACAAAAACTTGCAGTAGATTATATCTGTAGTAAGTATGTTTTGACAGCAACTTTAAGTAAACGATTAGCGCAAAAAATTGCAATTAATTGCTTTTATTATGATGGGTGTTGGACGTATGGAGAAATGTTCAAACGTAATATTCATAATTCATTCTTCTTTACCTTAACCTTTTCCCACTATGTGGGGTCGGCACAGCCCGTTTTTTGCTTCCACACTCTTCTTTCACCCGTCATATCTACATTCACTCCTTTTTCTTTCATATCCTCTTTCACACAATTCATCCACATCTCCTTAGGTCGTCCTCCTCGTCGCTCAAACGTAATATTATATTTTAACTTTTATCCGTTTTTAACAGAACTGAAAATGTCCGTATAATTATAGAAATATGTACAGCAGTCAGACACACATTTGTCTGAGCACATATTTCTAAAGTTAATATTACACATTACACCTGAATATTAGCAATTTGTGTAATAGCCGCAATCTGGAACGACCAATAAGGAAATGGCGATGGAACGTGCCCTGCTATTGCGTTGCTGTGTCCTGCGGTTACCCACATCATGGGAACTAACCTAAAACATTACCCTGGGTATGCTATATTTTACGGCTGGATAGAAAATCAAATATTCTGATTAGTTTTAAATTAAGATTAATATAGATGTACCGTTAGAAATATTTGTATGTTTCTAATCATTAAAGAAATAATTGGTACCTGTGAAATGCATACCGGTATAAATTTTTATTGTTCCATTCCTACGAGGTAAAAAATAAGACTCTTTCAATAAACAGTCTGTCACCAGGCTGTATCGCAGAAACCGTGATAAGCTAGAAAACTAAAATTTACACAAGTTATTTATTACCAATGCCGCTATAACAACATATACTAAAAATAAAAATGTAGTCAGGGGGATCCCCAATCCCCATTAATTTTTTGTGAAATAATTTTTTTTTTTTTTGCAAATTTTACTGAACCCTTCACGCGCGAGCCTGATTCGTACTTGGCCAATTATTATTTTTATTAGCTCACTCAACCAGTCACATTGTAGACATATCGTTAAGTTATGCGTGAAGCCTTCTCACTGGTAACGGACGCTAACGACAGATATCTTTCATGCGAAATATTCAAGCTTTCACATGATACGGATTAATTAAAACACCGGCCAACACACGCTAATTTGAAAAATGCGCATGTAAGCCGCACCTGAGATAAGATTTAACCTGATTCCAACAAATATTTGTCAAATATTCTTACTTTGAATTCCATCTTACAAAGCCATTCTTAATTGAAAACGCCGTGTGACGTCAGCAATTAATTAGTTTTCTGTTTTTCTTTTAAATACGATTGGTTATTACATGAGCGAATAAATAGTTTTCCTTTTTTTCTTATTATTCCAACTACTTATTTATTTATCGCTTAATTTTATTTATTGACGATATACTTAAACTAGCAATAACGGAATAACATGGTGAAAACGGTATCTTATAACTTCTAATCCAAAGCCCTAACCACAAAAGCTACGAATGAAATCCTGTGCACCGCAAAACATTTGCATTCACACTTATGCTACCTATGTACGAGTATATTAAGATAAGTCAAAACTGTATCAAATCCAATCTGATAGATCTGTATTTAGTTATTTATTAAAACGTTGTGTAAATAGATAATAAATACAGAATCAGATATAAATATAAAACTTTAGGCTTTTTCTGTGCATTTCTGAAGTTTTTAAATATACAGAATACTAAACTATATTTTTTTACTGCTTGCCCTAACTTGACAATTTTTTTCCTCATCTTTGAACGGAACCGCGGAACTTAAACTTATGTAACGGTTTAAAGAAAGTTATGGTTCTCATATGCCTTTTATTTAATTGTATCGAATAACTCATCAGTATGGAACTGAATCGTACTAGCGATGTAATCGTTTTAGCGTGCAGATATGTTTAAATGACATCGATGTTTTGGGGTGGAATTACTTATATCCCTATTCATTATTATTGAATTTAACCCTTATGCGTATTGTCAGATATATTTGATCTTCAATTCTAAACTAAATATTTGACTCTTTAGTATAAGAATAATATTATACCTATTGATATTTTATATCTACTTTAAAGTAATATCTTTTTTATGTCACATTATTCTGCATCAATTATTTACTAAATATTTCTTTAATTACTGAGCTGATCATATAACTAACTCAATTATTTATACATATTACAACTTTTTAAATTTAATTATAATGAAGGCCTATTAAATTCAACACTGTTCGCTTTAGCATCGTTCGCATTTATGTATAGCAAACATTTAATTTAGATTAAAAAAAAACTTATCAATCTACTTTTGACAACACTCAAATTACACAAAGATTTAAGTTGATATTTATTTTTTATTTTTTATAAATGAATTATTTATTTAGCACAAAAAAAAAACTTAAATCCAGGTTAAATAGAGTTAAGTAAGGTCCAGGTTAAGTATTAAATCACACTTATTTAAATGTGGTAGTTAGAGGAGAACATCTTTCCATGCTCACCTGTGTTTGAACCAAGTTTTATTAGTGTGTTCAAGTTGAAGCTCGTAAACTGTAAACACAAAGCTGTTGGTCCAAGTTGGTAAGACTCGAGCACTTAGCAAGTTTTGGTCAAAGCGTCGATAACAAGCAAAGTCTAGAATAAACTTGGGTAACACGCAAGTGTAACTAGAAATTGTGTTCAAACCAAAGTTGTAAGCTCACCCTGTGTTGTCCCCCATTAGGGACATGATCTTTTGAGTTTAGAAATTCTAGACATTCTGAGGTCAAGCATGAAAAAGACATAAAAAATTAAAAACATAATTTCATATTAAATCGCTGTTCATAATTAAAAAATAGAACAAAACTGATTGGTGTTCAGTTTCACTACAAGCATTTTATAAAAGACACCATTGTATCAGCTGTAGCTCTCCAAGGCGGAAGCTCTCTTAGATTCAAAAGAAACATAAAACCGTCGACCCTTTCGTCTTATCGTTCAATCTAAACGCTACCTTAAACCACAGATTACCTTAGCAGTAACTTAAACCTCCAACCGGCAGGAACTTCAAAAATAAACCCAGATCAACGGTACCCTGAACCGTAGAACTGAGACGGCGTAAAATTATTTAGTTTTTTCTTGAGAAGTGAAAGTTTAGTCCCGTGATACCGGAGATGCACGCACACACAATGGGCAGTTCGGTAACTAAGTATTTTTATGTCTCATTCGTAATGAAGCACCAACACGCGAGTGCACAACAGTTTTCGAGTTACTCCAGTTTTTTTTTTGTTTTTTAATGGTCAAGTAAGAACTTTATATTTCAATTAATTTTTTAAACTCAATAGGTATTCATAAAACAGTCTATCAGTCACATGAACCATAACAATAACGAAGAAATAAATTAATCACCATTTCATAATAATAACGACCTTTGATTAGTTTTAATTTAGGGTAGGTTCTTTTAATATGATATGATTTGTATAGAGCTTTATACTTTCGAATCTTTGGCTACAAAAACTCTAAAGTTATATTGCACATATGTTTTAATGCACATTAAATATTTAAACACACCCAAATCTTGTCATCTTGGATATTATGAGAAAGAACCTAAGCTTTCACGTAAAACCTTTTTTTTTTAAATGAATATAGCCGGCGCCTTCCAAACCGGAATGCTGCGCTTAAGGCGCTGTGGGAGTAAAATAACATATTTTGAAAAATCGTATAAAATCCTGCGTAAATGAAAAGGCTACAGTTTTTTCAGTTTTATTAGCTTTACTTCAGTATTGTTAGAGCTTCAAAACACGATTACGTAATTTTTTTTAAATAGTCGTTACAAAATTTAAAAATGTTTTAAAATGCTTTCTGAAAGACTTTTTTTTGTAGGTTTGAATGGATAATATCTAGAATTATAATTTCAATATTGTTATTTGTTGATTTTATATGAATTTATTTCGTGATAAATACACTGCTGTACGTCTTGCGCTTCGCTAAAATATGTATGGTATGAGCTCGATACAATATCGCCTTAACTTACCTACATCGAGTAATTCAACCACTGTCATTACTCAACTATAGAGGTTTTTCGGCTGCACTTCATAAGATGTCATTATCAAGTTATTAACCGGTAGCCCGAACGAGTTCCTCGTCCAAACTTAATGTGTTTCCAAAAAAACGAAGACGTGCCGTCAGGTTTTACTTTACACTCAATTACTGAAGAATTGCCGCGTCACTTAGGCGATACGTTGCTTATAAATCTCAGGAAACTAAATTTTAATAACAGACTTCTAGGTTCTTTTGCTCTTTATTGTGTAGGCTTGTTGCAACATCAAACAGAAGAGCTTAACTAGAGCATACTTAGATAAAAATATTGTTACTAACTGATACTCGCGGCTACGCTCGTATGATTAAATAAGGCAATAAGTCACGTCGCGTAATATTAACAAGTGTGATTGTGATGTTCGCCTTATAATGATAACAGTGCGTAATCATGTCCTAAAATTGTTTGCGATATCTATGTATGGGGATTTGTTTTAATGAAAATACTCAAATTCAAGTTCCAACGCCCAACGCTCTATTCCCAACAAGTGCTCAAGTATGCAATTTGTTGAAGGTTTTATAATAAGTGACATTTATTAATTAATGCTGGTATTCGTGTGTATTTAATTTCATATATTTAACTTTTCATGTATTAACTAATTTAATAATCATCAATATTTGCTATAATTATTATTACTATTATTTTTTTATGCCATTTAATATTTGTATCGGATGACCAAAATTTTACATGTGTTTATTATGTTCTGTATGGACCTAATCTGAAATACAAGTAAATGATGATTTTGAAAAAAATGTCACCAAGAACTTAACAAGGTATTTCAGCAGGCTCCTTGAGAGCCAGATATTCCAGTCTAAGCATGCTCCACCTTAGGCCAGAGCGTTGCTAACTCGGTCAAATGCTGGCTGTACAAAATAAAAAACCATCTTACAGCCTTTAACATAGATTAACGGCTAGCTTAGCAAATTATATTGGTTTAATTGATGTAGTTACTACTATAAGAAGACATCATCTCAATTAAATGATAGCACAGCAGTTAGACAAACTGGTACAAGTCAAAGAACTCTTTAGCGGTACGAGATCTAACGCAAAAGTAACAACACTAACCTAACTAGTTGGTACGTAATGACCGTTTATAAATCACTGTGTTAATAATAAACATTACGTAAAGTGATGTGAAGCGTTCATTAAACGGCTAATATCCATTACACTTGATCACTGTGGATTAAGATGCGAGTATGAGCGTCGGGGCGTTACTAACATCTTGAAGAGTCATCAATGTAATGATGCTGCATGCGGAAGCGAGTGGCTACTTTACTATAAATACGTCGCTGGCTATAGTAATTATTGTTTTGATAGAGTTGTGAACTAGGTTAGATTGATGTGAATAAAATCTGTTACAGTAATTAAATATAATTAATTGGATTAGCAAATATACAAAGATGCAACTCGGCTGGCATTTTAGGTACTCTTCCTACTGGTTTTTAGATTAGATATACTTTTAATTTAATTAATTTTAGATTCGATTTACTTTAAGTAATATTGAATTTGTAGTAATTAGTTATACGTCAACTATTTTTACCTTATTCTAAATTGCTAAATCACCAATTGTGATTTTAAAGTGACTGTTTTAAAATAATACGGTTGTAATATTAATTTTAACCTAATTTTACTTTTAAATAAACATATTATTAAATTTTTGTTGTTTTAATTTGTTTTAATTGTACGAACGCTACTCTCAATTTGGTATGGCGTTTGGATTATGGATGGATGGATATGACAACTTGCTTATCCGCATCATTGGTGATTCTATTCTAATTTTTAAATCGTAAAAAAGCTCAAACTAAAATTAAAGAACCCCGATTCAACGTTATATGAACACCTCATTTGAAATGTATCATAGTGTATATATAGTATCTACTCGCCAAGTTCTTTCATTTGATATTCATATTACATAGGCAAGTTGCGAAAAATTTGTCATCAGCCATTTTGTAGCGGCGGCCAACTTTCATTCCCATCAAACCTAGGTTACACTCCCGCTTAATACACCTTTCACACAAAAAAATAAATAAAATTTCGGTTCATCCGTTCGGGACCTACGATGCCACTGATAGACACACACAAAGACACGTGAATCTTATAACACCCCGTCATATAATCGCCGGGGGTTAATGAGATTGCATTTTTTTTGTCGTTCCGTCTATACTTCCTCCGACATTAGTTATCACAGACATTGCTAGACTGAACATATTGCTTACGAAAATTACCGAGTTATTTTATGTTATGATCGGCAAATGATTCACCTTTTTTTTTTAATGGACAACACTATTGCAATTTTACCTGTTAGGTGGTTAGGACCAGTCTCGTCCTCATGTCTCTGCATGCGCCGGAGTTTGGTGCTGAGCTCCCGGGTGTGAAGGAACAGGAACAAGGTACACGAGACAGCTACTAACGCCACCAGCTCACTCGTCCTGCAACGAGGAAAAAAAACAAAATTAATCAACCGCGTGCAATTCCACAACTTACTCGTATTTGATTGTCAATTAATCTTGTGATATCGCCACCGTGCCGCTACCGACTACCGTTAGAGGCCCCCGGACGGCTTGAAAAACTCTTGACGCCAGAGCTAGGCTACTAAGCTCATACAAAGAATGAGAATTAATCTTGTTTGGATATCAGTTAAAATTTTATTAGGTGTGATTATTGTGGATTTGCACTTGCTTAACGGTGAAGGAAAACATCGTGAGTAAACCGACACGTTTGAGGACTGCAATATCCGAAGTCGTGTGTCATCCGCCAACCCGCACTTGGCCAGCGTGGTGGATTATGGCCTAGAGCTCACTCCTAGTGAAAGAAAGCTTCGAGTCTCAGCAGTGGGAACGTATAGTGGGCTGCTTATACTTATGCTTATGTGCGATTGCAAATCTTATTTGGTTGGATTGATATCAATCCGGAAGAGGTTAGTTAAAATTAAATTATTTGTTTTTATTTTGCGTATCAGCATTGTGCATATTAAAGCTAAATAAATCACAAAGATTAGTAACAACCACCTCACCACAAACCAATTCTTTTTTCGGTTCTGCACCAATGCAAATGTTATTTTTTACTTTCGACGGAATGCAGTTTATTTCTTGCAGTGTACTTTTTCTGCAGTCGCACAAAAAGCCCTTTCTAATTGTTACGCTGAGAGGCACTTATTGTGAATGTTCTCCTTTCCCTTTCCCTCAAGAGAAAATTACAAGTAAAAGCAACGTTTCGTTTATCCTTTCACATGAGAGATCACTTTCTTCCTCGAATTAATACGAATCAAAAATCAAGAATATTAAAAAAGCAGAAGTTCCACTAATTGCGGTTTTTTTTGCTTAGAACAAACTATCTTTCCGATCGCTATGAAATACGTATGAAAAAAAAACTTTATTTATTTAGAAACATTAGCGAGTGTGGCTCGGTGGTAATAACGTCTGCTTTTTAATCAGACGGCCCCTGGTTCGATCCCTGTCCTACAACAATGACTTGTTTTACAAGTTATGTGTGGATTTGCACTCATTACGGTGAAGGAAAACATCGTGAGGAAACCGGCATGATTGAGGACCAAAATATCCGAAGACGTGTGTCATCCGCCAACCCGTAATTGGCCAGCGTGGTCTATGTCTCTCTCTTCGTAAGAGAAGGCCCCGAGTCCCAGCAGTGGAAAATATTAAAACATATAACAAAACATTGGCAAAGCAATTATGTCAAGTCATGTAAAATGTATTTATTCTATAAGGAAGTTAGAGCGTGAGAATACGCATAAAAATAAAAAGTTATGCATTGAGCAACAGAAACATATAAAATGTGACATTCTATATATTATATTAGTTATGTATTTGTAACTCGCCTTATAAATGCCAAAGAAATAGTTGATATAGCATACAGCGTGACAATATTGCAAAAGTGACCGTATCTAGCAGTTTTATAAGGTTAGGTTAGCAGAAATCATGTTGGTTACCAGAAAATGCCAAAACAACAAAAAAATTAAGTATAGATATAAAAATATTTCAATATCGTAACAAACTGACTTGTCAAATAATAAAAACCTTATAAAGAAGTACATATAAAATCTACGTATAAAGTTTTTATAAAGGTAATCCTGTTCCCTCTGAACTATAAACTCACGGTTTTAAGGCGAGGGTGAATCTAAGCTAGTTTCATCTAGGCAAGCCCGCTCCATCCTAGATCGCAACATCAATTAACAACACGAGAGTTGCGATAAAACGCAAGCTAACTATCTATCATAAAAAACACTACAAATAAAAAGAAAACTAAAAAACATCATAGAAAACTAGAAACGATTCTATGTATTACTCTCAAAGTGGGTCTCACTCAACTAAGTGACTTTTATCAACGGCATGCATCGGTGCCGCATGTACAAAACAATCATGGATGAAGGGTAAAACAAAGATCTGAAATAAAACTTGAAAAGGACTTTTTTCCTAAAGAACAATTAAAGCAAAAATGTATTTTTAACACGCTCTCAACACAAAGTGAAAACTAAATACTTAGTAATATGAAATATCTTATTAGTGCTTTACTGGTCATGCTATATAATCAAACAGTTATTTATTATTCATTAACTGAACTTTTTTACACTATGCCATGATTTCTATGCCCCGTCAATGAGCTCGACCTATCAGTGAAAAAAAAGCTTCTACTTCAAACTGTATTCCGGCAGACTTGAGAGCTAATTATTCCAGACTCGGCATGTACCACATTAGGCTAGCTCGTGTTAACCCGTGCTCTGCCGGTCATATACCTGCAGTACTGTGTAAAAAAAGGAGAAGGGTAAACGAGACTCTGGCCCAAAGGTGGAGAATTCCGAGCCTGGAATTTAGTAACGAGTAATAAAAACTAACCTGAAAATTTATACTTTTTTTTTGTTGGCTGTAATTACTTTTAGTATGTGCTTTAATAAAGTGTTAATCTATCTATATATCATTATAGCAGGCAACTATGGCCCATAACATAGAATACATACCATTAAAATAATAATTATAAATAAATTAATACATACCTATCAATCACCTACAACAACAATCATGATAGGTTAGGGTTAGGTTAGGTTAGGTATAAGTACACTAACATTGTTCCTCCAAATATGTTTAAGTTTATAAATAAACAATTTTTTAAATTGAAACTGAAATCACCTACAAACTTTTATTACATAATTTATAACAGATAGAAGATAATAAGATTAAAAAGTAGTAAAAAAAAAACACTCATAAAATTAATTTAATAGGCCACTCCAGACAGAACCTGACGGAAAGGTACCCATAACGCTCGTGGCATTGCCGCGTTGTATGGCTATGGATAGCCTTTGCGCCAGGTACAAACTAAACGGCGGCGTCGTTTTTCACTGGCTGGTGCCGCGCAGCCGGCGCAGCTGACCACGAAAAGACCGGTACACGAACACTTTTGGCCACAACTCATCCTTGAGGAATCCATCGATACAATGCGCCGGTACCCGCACCACAAAAGACATAAATAAGATCACGTGGAAAATATTGTTATTTTCAACACAGTAACATAATAACTAAGTTAGTTACCACTTTATCTACAAAGTTTAAACCGCTATTTGTGTTTACAGACTATTACTTCCATCGCAGTAAAATAAATTATGGTAAATGCCCATTCATTCATATTCAAACGTTCCAATGTTAATTTCATTCATAAATATTTGGTGTGTAAAAATTAATAGTGGGTAAAATTATCATTTGCAACTGTCTTGATTCCCGTGACTCTATGGCTTTATAAAATGTGTCAGTAGGCAACTACTTATTCAATTTCCCTTAGAAGAAATAAAACTAGTCAAATCAACTTG
This sequence comes from Mellilla xanthometata, assembly GCA_035578125.1. Classification (NCBI taxonomy): domain Eukaryota; kingdom Metazoa; phylum Arthropoda; class Insecta; order Lepidoptera; family Geometridae; genus Mellilla; species Mellilla xanthometata. The sequence continues at coordinate 8,872,572 of JAPUBQ010000013.1, forward strand.
TACACATGCCTCCGACTGGTTTATTTAGATTAAACTATTTAAATATTAATAGGTAATTTTTCATTAGTAGCTGCATCTTTAAGCTTAGACGGCACCAGAAGAGCCGGGCTTAAGTAATTGGCCAAGTATGATTGTGACTCGCACATGAAGGGTTCCGTACCATTTATTAAAAAGTTTCTGATTGATTTTTTCCTGTACTTATTTCTGCAACTATTTCTATTAATAGTAATATCACCAATATCTTTGACCGATTTATATTTTAATCATCTACTGGTGAAAACTGCTTGATAATTCCTTCAATAGTTTTTGAGTCGCTGTTGATTGTAAACTGACAGACAAGAGCGGAGGTTACTTTGTTTTATGACATTTATCATAGTGTATGTATTCTATTTCTCAAGCTTCTTCATGTCATACTCAGAATGAAAATACATGTCCATGTTTTATCAATCATAGCTAAGCACAGTCCCGACTAAGACACGGAAACTAAATATACATATATTGGTTTATCAGTTTGGGCGCTACGATGACACATATACGTCAAACTACAATGACATTGCAAACATGTTCAGACTTTTTCGCAATGTCTCATATACTTAGTTTGCCACCCATTATCGTCATAACTACGTCCGTTTATGTGTCCAGCAAGCTGCTTAACCAGATATATATTCCATATAAGTAGCTAAGTACACACGAGGAAATAAAATAGAAAGTGGTCTCACGATGCGGGGTGCGTGATTCAAAGAGTAAATTGCAACTTACGGACTGCGCATTATCCGTGACTCTATTTCGAAAGGTATGCCATACAAATACTAAAAAACACAGTGACCTACAAACAAATCTGACATAAAAACCTTACGAGCATCGTTTTGACATACAATTTCGTTTTTATTGCCGTGATATTGTCGATACTGCCGTAAAAAGTGAGATTGTAATTTATATCTCCACTTTATATCATATTAGCGGTTCACCGATACATTTATTTTATTGGAGGCTATTTGACGTGTCAATATAAAAATATACTTAGGAGAAACTGATCATTTAAATAGGGTCAGCAAACCATTTGAAAGTTTTAGGTCAACATATAAACTGATTGGCCGTGACTGTTCGGGCTAATTACTTTGCGTGTGATCAACAAAGATTGCGTGTCTTCCTCTACCTAGGGAAATAGACCTCTAATCAAATAAGAAAACGCGAAGAAACTACTTCGGAAGTAAAATAATAATAATTCAATCACTGTGTTCATTGGCTACGCTCGGTTTCGCTAGATGGGTAGAAAAAAAACATTATAACTTCACTACTGTATGCACAATATTAATAATACATTGTAATTTTCTGATTGCAATTGATAATCAGCGCAAGTTACACTACACCGGATATTAGGGAAAAAAATCACAGGTTCCATACAAAAAGTTCGCAGACGCGCCGTTAAATCTTTGAAGACGCATATGTATTTCTTTCGCAACACAAGTCGTCCAACATAATTTGTTTATCTCGTAGTGGGCGTAGTAATTCGGGCGACTTAGACTTGAAAAGGTTTCGCGTTAGTTATCAGAAAACCAGTATAATACACTATAACAAACGTGTATCTCACTACAAGTTGACTCCATACCCACCCGCCGATTAGACACAGGGATCCTAGCAGGGAGAGAGCAATAGGCCATATTTAAATAATGATGCAGATAAACCCCTCACATCAATCTCGCCACAAGAGATGAACTTAGGCGCGTCTACCTTATGAAACGAAGATATAAGATTTTCTATATTATTCGCTTATTGTAGCTTTGAAGAGATGTCTACTTACATGTGTGTCTTAGATGAGCTTACTGTCATGTTATGATCTAAATTAAAAATACAATCTAAAATATGAATATTACAAAAATGAGTAATGTAAATCTTAGTCAGGAAATTGTATTAATCTTGTATGTTGGAAAATAAATCAGGTACGAGCCGAAGTTAGACATAAATTTGCTATCAAACAATCTTAGGAAAAATGTTTAAAGTAATAATCGCCATTTTCCTTTCAAGATTAATAATAATGATTAATATTAGCCAGTGTAGCATCGCATCGCTTTATGAAGGTAGATCACTGGTGAGAGTATATTAATGTAATGGAGGGATAAATCATAAAATTGAATTTATTAATGCACTCGGTGCGTAATCTTCCACTTATTCTTATATAATGCCGTCATTTCATCCGCGGACCGTAAGTCATTTACTTTCCATTAAAACAAGCTTAACGTGGTCGTGAACTTGTCTACTGCTTATGATTTTTTGTACAGGTTAATAGTCTATTATACTAGCGGTTACTAGTGAGATGTAAGGAGTTTTTAAATGACAAACAAGTTAAACGTTAATTTAAAGGTAACTCTGTCATTTTTTACAATAACTGCTGATAGTTTACGACGGTAGTACCCAAGTTTTATTAAAAAGTACAAAGCAGATGTAGGTACCTATACCTAGGGACGGCGAAAATTTTAATTTGAAACATTGGCCTTAATATTGCGCATAAATGAAAAACAAAATTTTATATGAACTAGATGGAAGAAAATTTGAAATATTTAGTGTATTTCCGCTGTGATCTGAAACCAAATTGTGATAAGCAAAGAACACGTCTAAATATCAACTTTGCTTATCTCAATTTGATTTTTAATCACAGTGAAAGTACATTAAATACTTCAGCTTTTCTTGTATCTACAATGGAATTCCGCAATATGTTCCATTTCAACTATTTTACTTTTACCACAACAACGGTTCTTCAAAAGACTAACACAAAATATGATTTGCAAAAACCTCGTGACCGCTCGAAATACAGTTTGAAATGAACCAAAAATTTTGACATTTCTGGTAAATTTTATTTAGCAGCTGATAAAAACCACAGTCTTAAATTACGAACACCGCGGGCTTCCGACACGGTCGAGCGAATTTCTTCGCGTAATATATACCTACTTATTTACTAGTGCTTCTTGAGCTAGAGACACCAATTCGCTACTTTGAAGCAAGTTTTTTGCCTCACGTTGCATGCGCAAAAAGCTCATCTTCGGAAGACTAGAATGTCACGCACGGAGTTTTTCAAGGTTGCGAAATCACAACTTTGCACCTCGTCAACGTAAGTACGGTCGTCGTTTGCAACGACCGGAACTTATTTTGCTTAATATATTAATCGACGTCTTCGGAATTAAGTGAACATTTTTTAAGGTTATGTTGTAACTATTTTTTATTTATTTTTTACTTAGTGTAAAGTGCCTGACGCGCAATAGTAAGAAATAGGTCCACGAAATTAATTAGAAGTTCCAACAAATCTAAATAATATATTACCTACAAAACAAAGTAAAATTTGTTGTAATATATTTATAATTTTCAAAATTATTATAATAATAAATTATTATATTAATAATATAAAATGTATAATTTTTTAAATTATTAAATTTATAAATTTTTCATTAAATTAAATCAGGTTTTGAAACTTTTATGATTCTTAAAAACTAAAAAAACGTAGCCCTACGTTTACGCAGGATTAAAGGACTTTAAAATATGATATTTTACTCCCATAACGCCTTATGAATTAAATAAATATAAATGAGAACTTCTTTTGATAAAGATGTTCTAGGTAACTAAGGCAAGACAAGTAACCAGTTTCCATATAAATCGCAAAGGGTTTATCGTAGACAAAAAGTAGCTCATCTATCAATGTAACAAGCCTATTCTTATATCAAGCGAAAAAAGAGATGGGTCGAGATCGATCACATCTGTTTTCATTACGCAGCGTTGAATTTAGGACTACATGGAATGAAGAATAAACAAACAAGAACACATGCATTTCTTGTATTTTTAGGGTTCCGTTCTCAAAAGTAAAAACGGGACACTTTTACTAAGCCTGTCTGTCACCAGCCCATAAACCGTGATAGCTTAGAAAGCTGAAATATTCAATTTTAAAGGTAAGGGAAATAATTAGATCCTATATATATACGATGTATATGACGACCACGTTGGAGTCAATCAAATCAGAAGGTTCCGGGTTCGATTCCCGGCACGGCCAACATCTTTGTGCTAAACTAAATTTGTTGGCTGTGGGTCTGGGTCTTAAATATGTATGTATATAATATATATATGTAGTATATCAGCTGTGTTAGCTACCATAACACAAACTAGAAATGGGGTTAACCAGCCGTGTGTGAATAGAGTCCTAATATTTATTTATTTATTATTCATTGAACCTATTCACCCAATAAAAGAGATTTATTCGCGTTTATTCAAAGAGACATTTGCAGCCATAGTGTAGAAAGCTCTTGATATATCGAAGCAGGCGCAGCCATCTAGATGCGTTTGGAAAGTTGGGTGCAGCTAACGGGTTAGACTTGCGCCTTTTTAGTCAGATCAAGCAAATATAGGCCGTATTGTCACGCAATACAGCATAAGTAGGCGTAAAGTAAATGCAAACACATCTAGTTGTCGCCGCCGGCTTTCCATGCATCCATGGTATGCTTTCTGATAGGTATGATTATTGATCCTAATTGCGTTTTAATATAATCTTGCTTATTTGATTTACCAGTATCCTGAGCATATACTCGTAGCTTACACAAAGTTTATTTTGGTAGCATAGCATAAGTAGCCCACTATACGTTCCTAATGCTGGGACTCGGAGCTTTCTCTCACATGGAGAGAGACATAGACCATAATCTCTTATTTGGGTGTTTGTACTCGAATAAGTTTGACAAAAATAAGTATAAATATTTTGGAGTGTTACTTTAGCGGACCTTTCACCTTCTTTTCGATATTTAACAAACTGTAAAATCAAGATTTGCCTTATCTTCGTCTTAATAAATCAAATATTTTACTTAACATGTTCATGTTTGTGTTTATTATAAGCTAAACCCAATGTTATTGTTAGAACACAATGTGCAGTTTGACGTCTCTAAGGGCCTACATAGAGCCCATTCATCCATTGTATAAAATAAATTAAATCTCCACTAACTGCACCAGCAGTTAATAGACAAATGAAAGCTTTAACCAGAGTAAGGTCAGGTGTACATGTAACGGCATTTATATTTTTATTGGGCAGTATCTACTCCAATGTGAGAGTACGGGAATGTCACGAGAAATCGTGGATTTACATCACGCTTTCATATGCGAGCGGCACTTTAATCCACGCCTCATCCTTAGTTTCGATGCCACGCTACTATAGGTCACATAGTCATCAGAATAACGCCTCTAGCTCGGCTAGCTAAGGTGATCTGACGCGATCATCGGCTAAGCAACGGTCGATGCGGTCAGTCTTTGGATGGGTAACTATGCACTAGCTTGTCGTTTTAACAGTGGCATTTTCATCTGAGCGCTATCCGGCACCTCGCTCAATTGAATTAACCAAATTACCTTTAAAATCATCACTTGCCTAACTATAAGTAATGGTGAATTAACTCACATGCAAAATTCAGAATTTGTTTGACAGTTCCTTTCTTAACCATAACATATGTTAATATTATTTTTATTTTGTATGCTAAAATATTGATATTTTTTTAAGCTCCATTACTTTCAAAAGAATAAAATAAAAAATATATGCTAATGTTAATTTAACTATTACTATTATTACAACACAAACAGAGGATATCAAATTAAACCTGTTGACGAGTTACAACAAAAAAAAATCTTCTCTAAAGAGGATATAATATTTACGGCACGAGACTAGTTCTCTGTGTAGGTGCTGTTTGTTAATCCAAGCAGGCATTAACGTAATAAAGCTTAATAATACAAGCTCATCCTACACGAAACTCAAACCAAATTCTGTGATAGACTACTGTTAGATTTACATATGTAGATATGTAGCGTAAAATAATGGTAAATAAATTAATTGAACCGAAAGCCGGTGTTAATAAAATAAAATTAATCTAATATACATAATGTACCCTGAGAAGAATTTCTTATTACCAAACGTACCTAGTCCTTCTTGAAACTGTCATCAATTTCCAAATTTTTCCAGGTAACTACAATGAAATCTAGAGAAAGAGCTTACATAACTGATTTTAACATTTAAAAATGTAAATCACTGAAGCAACTTTTACAATGCTCTAAATTACCTTACTCATTTGTATTCTTGAAAACTGGTCAAGTCAACGACCCCTTAGTCATATGTCCAGCTTTCGTTTTCCAATGTCATTCAGGTTTTATTTTAGGACGTTTCGGTTTACTTTCAATTTTTATCTAAAACAACAGCCTTTAAAAAGAAGCCGTTACATAAAAACAGCTTTCGTTACGTATAACTCCCACGCGTCCATTTAAATTATAATAAAATAGTGATGAAATAGTTTAAGAGCTAGGTGCAGCTGGTTTAGCTAGGAATTCAGCCTGAACTATCTCATCAATGTATCCAGTTCATTACATAATATAATCCGCTTTCTAAAGCTTTTCTAGATATCATCTAGCAGGTAATCTTCAGCATAACGTGCTACAGTGTTAAGTCATGTGATTTTACATCGCTAACAGATCGTCCTCTCACTTTCTTGCATTCGTGGGACACATAATCGACTTTATGATTTCTATTGAAGAGCCGAGCGCCCAATCTAACCACTTTTACTCTTAACGACTTCTCAAGCGATCAAGTAAACAGAATATGACGTCATATGGTCGGGCGGTGCAATGAAACGGTGTCACATTTGATGGTTATGACCGCACAATAAACTGTAAACTTTATTATAAGGCTAGGAAGGGTATTATATAATTTTCCTCATATTAAGACGATGAGTTTGAAATTAATTTACCATGTCATGATGAAATGATCATAACATGCAATTAATAATGTGTAAGCGTGTTTTTAACGCGTTATCCACAATTGCATCTATGACTTTTGCCATTGTTATTTTTCGCAAGTTGCCTTATGGTAAGCATTATTTCACGTGTTCAAGATTACTAAACCGAAAAGGAAGCACATTCATAGTGTAGTCAAGAATGTGTTAAGTCATTTGTTAACGTAACGTAGCACGTTAAGCAAGATTAATAGGTTCACCTGTGCAGTGACATGCCTGTTCTGCTTAAAACAGTTGTGATAAATGATTTTATATGACAAGCGAACTCAAAGAAAGATAAATAAAGTTATTAGGAGCAACATTCAAATGCATTTTTAGTGTGAAAGTTTAAAGTATACTATTATAAAAGAATTATTTGAATGACAACTCTATACCACACGTAATATTTAAAAGGCTGTTTAACCCATTCAAAGTTTCTTGACCCAATTATTTTAAATAAGTAAATAGATCGGTTAGTTATGCAATTTAATGTAAAAAATACAAGAATTCATTTTATTAATTTCACATTACTGCTTAGCACATAATTTAAAACATCAATTTGTAATAAGTGCCGCAATGAAGAAGGAAGTAGAAAAATCAGCATCAATTCAGTTGTATGGTCGTAGAGCATTTCTAATGCTCGCCTGGCTAGCCTAACCCTGAAAGAGTTGAGAAATCCGTCGCCAATTCCGGCAGCCTCCTGATGCCATATATGTATTACAGAGTGTTTAGACTCGTGTGGTCGCCACGCCGTGCAAATACCTCGTTGCTAGAAAAACTGCTAGTAGCTTTTAAATTAGACAATCCAACTGTATAAAAAGAAACAAGATTAGCAAAACAAATATTTTCTATGCATTTAACTCTGCACGCACCAACAACTAGGTCTATGTGTAGACAAAAAAAATTAGAACCTCGTTCGCAGACTATAATTTATACCCAATTACTATTGTGTGTTCACGCCGAGGTATCCAACCACATATTTGCAACCAACTCAATGATAACAATTATTCGGTCTGCGGGTTTCTTTCCGGTTGCAAAAAAAAACTGCCATTTATTTGAGCAAATGATCTTTCGATAACTAGATTATCCCGTTACGATAAAATCATAATTGACCTTAAAATAGGACACGAATGCTAAGAATGCTTGCTTAGAAAGATCGCGCCACGAACAAAAAACGGTTTATTTAAAAACCTCGTACATTAACCTATCATAGGTTTATTTAACACAACTTTACCGATAGCTATTGCATAACCTTAAAGAAATAAAATGTCTTTGCTAGCCCTAAAAATTTAAAACAACTTCGTTTATTTTACAAGTTGATATGTAAAACCCTAATTGTATCACAAAAATACTTATTAATTAAAAGTCTTATTTTAACAAAAAGTCCTAACTTTGTAATTACAATAAATCAGTTTTCATGTACAACATACTTCATGTACAACAAATCAGTTTTTTGTAATACAATAGCATTATTTAGAGATAGGCTTTACAATTAATAAGCGCGGCGGACAAGGCAATTCTACTATGAAATTAGACACTTAATATTTCTGTCACGAACCTTCATCAAACGGGGCTTGGGACTAAGCTTAGGGCTAAGCAATAAAACTACACAACATATGCGGCGCCTGTGATTACACGTTAAACTAAACCCCCTATTATTCAGAGGGAAAACTCAGTTTGAGCATAGAATTTTATGGATATTCACTTCTTAATATCCATACATTATTTTCTTACTCAGTTATTATGATAGCAGTCGCATGTTTTGCTTGCATCTGATTCTGGTTTCTAATAATTACGAGAACGTCTTTACTGCATGCCACTTACTTTTCATGGAATACACTGCACCATTAATTAGGAATTAAATACATAGTGATGGGTATTTATCTATCTTACCAACATAAATAAGACCGGATAGATACACTTACTCGTAGTTTGAAAGTATATTTTAATAGACAATAGAAATCTAAGGATATCGAAATACGAATTCGTAATTCAATATAATGATTGAATAAGTACATGATTTGCCAACAATTATTTAGAATTTAGTATTTTTCATCACAAAAACATTCAAAATTTAAATTTTATTTATCTATTCTAAAGATAGATTTTTGACAAAAGATCATCTACTTTATGTGGGAACGTTTTCAACGCTGTTATCTAAATATAATATAGTTTAAGTGTGAAGCTTCAAACAATAGTTATGGTTTCAAATGTTTGAAAAGAAACGAATAGATATAGGTACTCACTCATATTTTAATACTGACCAATAAAATCATTTAATCATTCTAGTATATTTAAACCGACTTCAAAAAAAAGGAGGTTAATTATTATAAAAATACATACAGTAATTTTTTTTTTTTATGTATGTTCACCGATTTCTCAGCCATTTGTGAACCGATTCTCATAATTCGTTTTTTAAGGATATGTCCCCGTAGTCTCAAAAAGTGATAATGACATTATTGTTCTAACGGCTAACTGAGTAAAATCACTTACCAATACGTGAAGTGTGAAATGCATAAAAAACTATTTATAGCTAGCTATATACTAACTATATTGGTTCCCGTAACGAATAGACATTTAATTTTAACGCCCATTTTTTGCCCTTTCGCGGTTCGTTTGTGTTCGACATAAACAAATTGTTAACTCATCGGAATCCCATCAGAAGCAGATCGCATCTCTGATATCTTCATATCTCGCCTCACTCAATTACACTCAAGTGCTCAAATTAATCAACTTGCTGTATTGTCTTGTTTTTTTTTTTAAGAACGGCACTCGACCGTCTACTTTGCTTTTGTTAAGATTGCTACTTCAATCTATTTTAGTTGTAAAAATTGGTTTATTTTTTAATTAAGTGCTTATTTTCCTTTTTAAAGCAGATTTAATGAACTATCTAAATCAAGTTTGCTACAACAACGTCGAAATGTAAATTCCATCGTCTGAATAGGTGTTTTCGGAACGTTTTAAAAGTTAAATGTTTACAATATGATATCTTTATTATTTATGAGGTACTAAGCATAATTATCTGCTCATAAGAATTCATCAATCATTGCGATCAATGATAGATTAATAAACAATTTAGCACAAGCCTGCCGAGCTTCAATAAGATAGGGATCTAATCGTAATGTCTGCGCACAGCAACTAATAAGTTTTAAATTCATGATTGATCAGTTAAAACACTGAAGAAACTTAAGTGTCCGAAAAATAGAGTTTAAAGTTTATATTATTCAAAATTGTTTTATTACACTTAATATTATTAATACATTGTTATTAAGAGCCTACATGTAAGACACATCATTATTATGAATAGGAAATCGATCATAGATCCATTATACGTCCGCTAATGACAAGTTAATATTACAGAATCGATATCACCCAAACATAATCGGTTATTTGCTAGTTTTTGCTACCTGACAGTGACATGACACTTGTTTTTAAAGCTTTCGCATACAGAGTTACTACGAGCTAAGTGACTAACCTAATGTTTTACTTTAACTCAAATTAAAGTACTAATAAGTACTCAATTACAAACAAATATGAAACAAACATGACACAAACTTGAGATGGTTCGGGTATGGGGTTAACCAGCCGTGTGTGATATGTCTTCTAATTTTTTTTTTAATGCTGCATTGGGTAAAAGGGACAATTCAGAAATTTTACAATAAAACTATTAGTTTTTAAGAAACCGAAAACCAGATGTTATCAAATACACATAATTATATCTATCAAAAAGTAAATAAAATTTAGTAAGGAGTGAATTTCTAATATCAGCAATTTTATAACTAACAACTAAAAATCAGGATATCTTTGTATCCATTCTATAGTTAACTAACGCTATTTTGCATTGTTTCGGCCACCAAGAGCAAAAACTTCTGCAAACTATAAGCCTTCAAAGCAAATGTATAGCCTGATTATATAAACTGACAGCTAACAAGGAATACAAAAAAATCTTCTGTCTACGCACTGTATAGTCTATTTCAAAATATATTTCTTCCTTCGTACGCCCGCGCCATTATATACGTACATACATTTCGACTGCATAGAATCGCAAATAAACTGTGGGTTTCGATCTGTGCTATGTTTTTTAAGAAACCAAGATAATTTATCAATATTTCAGTATTCTAAATTACAATTTTAGGTAAGCATATACATGTAAAACAATTAGGAACCGAGTATACCTACACAACCTTTCTGTCCGTTACCTATCCATTCGTCATAATAGATTAACATAATCTTACTTAGCCGTACTTTGTAATTAATGTTTCAAATGAGAATGTGAATGTGTGATTGCGAGTTTTTAAGTTTATTGTTTAATACCCATAAGCACTTTGCTTGACAGTTTGTTTTAAAAGTTATATTAGAGACACTTAATACAAAGCCGAAGTAAATTCTACTACGCCCGACCGTAATATAGGTACGTATCTTATTTTTTTGACAAAATTGCTCTGTATATATCTAAATTATAAGATAAAATATTATTTTACAAATCTTTTTTTTTCATTAAACACTTAATCATTGAGTACGAGAGCCACTAGTGTTAGTAAGATATTTTATTATTGAGAAGGAGTTATTTTAACTATATTTTGATCAAGTAACTGCAGGCAGAGTACTTGAGTAATCTGTTTTTTCTGGTCCACGTGGGCAAAACTAATTATGTATTACTTGAGTTTGACACTCGGTTCATTCACTTCACTTTTTTAATTTTAATTCATCACTTTTTTAACTGACTTTAATAAAATGTTCTCCGTTCGACTATATATTATTTTGTTTGCTTAGAACTTCTAACTGACTGATGGTTATTTGGTTATTTTTATATTTAATTTTGAAAGCTTTTCCTAGCCCGGTGTTTCCTTTTCTTTTTGGTGTTAAACATGCATTGAGTATACGAGTATACGCGCTACAAATGGACGAATAACTTTATATCACACCAACCGGATATTAATCAATTTTATTTTGTTGGAAAGGATAATAAATATTCTCAAACATTCTCATGTATTTTATATCGAAATTAGTTCGTTGTTTTATTTTTTAGAATTTGGTTTTCTTATTTTTTATTGTTCACTTATGTTGCTAATTATATGAGAACTTAAAAGATCAATGACTGAGAAGACAATTAGTAATTAGTAATTTCTGAAATGCCGACGGGTTTATTGACTTTACTAATTAACTGACTAATTTAAACGTTTATCCTCATTACGAGTAAATTACTGACATTTTTATAAGAGTAATTTGAAGAAATTAAGATGTTTATTACATTGATAATACGTTTTTAATTGTCAAAGTAAGTTGTGAAAGCACAATTACCATCATATAAATTAATGAAAGCAGATCATCGAAATTAAGTTAATCTAGTATTATTTACTCCAATTTATGTGTAATGGAAGAAGGAAAGTAGCCGATACTTTATATCGAATACTTTTCGTTTGAGCTCTGGTGTCAAGAGATTTCGAAATGCCACGGTCAAATAGTCAGAAAAGAAACCAAAGTCCGTCGCCCATAGAAAACCTAAACGCATCGACTCTAATTTACCTCGGACAATAGGATAGAATGATATTAGTCAGCTGAGCTACGAATACAGACGGTTTATTTCAATTAATTACCAACCAGCCTGTAAGAAACTTCCTCGCATATCTATGGTACATTGTGTAACTTTGTATTCCGTTCGCGGCTCACTGCCGTTGCTTTAATTTGTACCAGTTTTATTAATGTGAAGCAACCAACTATTTTGTTAATTTAATATTGAGATGAAATAGTATATTAATTTCATATAAAAATATTTTTTGGCAAATATTCAATATATTTAATTAAAATACTAATATTTAACATGCAGGAACAATTTAAGAAAACGCTATTAGTATTCTAATAATAATAATAATATATTTACTTATTTATAATTTTGTTTTTCCATAAACAGATTCTGGTTATTTAGTTGGTTGATTTTCAAATCAAATGAGACTATTTCTATACCATTCATTGTATCAAAATATCAAGAATGGACAAAATAAGGAATGAGTACATCAGAGGAAGTGTGAAAGTAGCCCCAGTGAGGGAGAAAATAAGGAGTAGAAGTTTAGCGTGGTATGGACATGTGATGCGTAGAGAGGAGAAGCATGTCACTAGAAGATGTATGAAATGGTAGTGCAAGGAAGAAGAGCAAGAGGCCGCCCGAAAAAGACATGGATGGAGTGTGTGAATGAAGACATGAGAGAGAAAGGATTGAGTGTGGAGATGACGTCTGATAGAGGAGAGTGGAAGAAGAAGATTTGCTGTGCCGACCCCACCTAAATGGGATAAGGTGAAGTAGAAGAAGAAGATCAGAGGCGAGTGAGAGAACTGCTACATACAACAATGTTGGTAATTAATTAGAAATTCAAATAAGTACAAAGCTATCCCATACGCAACCATAAATAAACCTTAGATATATTTGTATCTATAGGTAGTTCTAGCTCGGAGTAAATACCTACGTTCCAATTTTAGATTATAAGCAATTACTTATCCATTTGCAGGAATACGAACTAGGAAATAGATAGCCATTACAATTAAGTATGTACGATACAGTTCAATTAAACTTTGTAATTAAGTTTAAGAGTCTGGATGAAACCTTTTTTTGGCGAATTTAATCTTCAACGAGATACCTGGCTACAATGGGGTGCAGTCAAGGTATCTAGTCTGGACGAAACCTAAGTTACTATAAACTAAATTTATAATTGTACGCTCAAAATGGGCAGGCTATTGAAACTGTATAACTAATCCATATACATACATAGAATATTTATGTACCTATAATAAAATAAAATAATTCTAAGTTTGAAAGATGATAGCATTTAAGAGTTGTTTTGAGGTAGATAGTATCGGTTTATACAATTACCTAAGCTTGATAATAACATGTTATTAACTTTATGTTGATTTAGTATTTTTATAAAATTAATTTAAATTAATTAAATAAAAATTGAATCTAAAACTATACTTTAGAGCAAAACGTAATAAATACGAATAATTATGCGTGTTAATTAAGTATCAAACACTAGAAGTAAAACATCAAAACGATGTTTATATACGTAACATGCGTTTGACATGAAGAATGCAGTTTACTTTTTTACTGAATAAAAACTGTGCAAACATGTAATTGGAATACTTGCACAAACACATCACCCAGTGAACGGTTAATTTCCAAATCGTTCGATCAGAATTATTTAAAATGTACATAATCACATTAATTAATGTATGTATTCATTTACTTAGCATCTTTTTTAATTTGAAGCTGTATGATTTTTAGCCAATATTGATTGACAATGAACTAAGTTACTTATACGCGTTTATTGAAAAGACAAAGATATTTTTCATACTTTTTTGTATGAATTAAATAGAGACGATTTACATATATTTAGAGTTACGGCTGAAGTAAATTTAAGGGCATGATCGAGACAAATAACGTATTTGGACCTTTAGATCCAGCCGTCTACTAACAAAAGGTGAAGATGATGATGATGGATGTTTAACACATGCAATTGTTGGTTCGGTTACCAACGGGGCGGACAAGCTATCTTTCATCTGGCTGTATGCAACTACCGCTGCATTTGAATTCAATGCAATCTGATTCAGTCGTGTCCTAGAATAAGTATAGTAACTATGTCCTTTATATGTGTGTATATATGCTACATATATTTACAAATAGAGTGAAGGTAATATAACTTGCTTCACATTGAATGGTAGAGCATTTTCTAGTGCTCGCTTTGCTAGCAACCACTCGTTGAAAAATGTGTCATCAAGCACATGTGATCTGGCGTTCTTGAGAGCTAGTTTTTCCAGACTAGGCAAGCTCCATCTGGGGCCAGTGTGTTACTAACTTATGTAAATGCCGAGCTGCAACTTGTACAAAATAAGATATTTAACTCTTATTCTATTGTTCCTCCACTATTTTTTTTTTATTATAATGAAAATTGGTGTTTTGATTATTTTTAATTTGACATCACGGGTAAGTTGACTGCATACGACAAATAAGTTCTTTACACTGGTTTAGATAATATACATTTTATTTATTATAACAATTTACGCGGATGCTACGTTAGTGCTACAAAAATATCGATGCGTTGGATAAGACATCAACGCACTCTGATGTAATTAGATAATAAATATATTTTATTTTTTATTTTGTTGTGTTTTAAATACTTAACATTTCGTTTCATTTCATTTCAATAAAGTGTTGACACAGGATATGTACAATAAATGAAATAAGATCCATAAGTTCAAGCGATGAATATATCGAAGTGATTATATTTCTTCATAGAATGGATTTATTCATAGAGAGGAATAAAAATTACAGTGTATACTTCAGGAGAAAAAAAATATTTTTCTCTGGTCAACGAGACGAGGCCAAAATTCCGTTCTACTCTAAAATCCTTCACTGAGCCCTGGGTTCAAAAGAGGGCCCTCAAAAATATTACTTTTCTCCCTTATTTTACAATATATTATTATCACTTAATTAATATGTCAAACGGCTCAAAGTAATCATTTATCAGATATAGGTTTAACAAAAAAAGTGAAGGAAAACTTAACTACTTATATCTATTTCGAAATGCACATAGTTTATATTAGCTTTTAATTGATTGTATTATATAAATATCAAGTCAACCGACCGAAGTCATAAGAAACGTTTTTGCGTGAAGTATAAACATTATCATATTATTAAATATATCGCAAGTAATTTTATAAGTATTTTTGTGAAGTTCCATTTTAATCTTTTCTAATTATAATATAACATCCGATACTGAGTACTTTATGAGACGTGCTCTAATTATCATTATCACTCAAAACAATTTAAACTTTACTATCTACACTATAGAGCACAATATTAAAAATCTAGACACAGTGAAATAGCTCGTAATTGTATAGTTAACTCTGTTAAGAATAACGTTAATAAAGTAGGGCTAGAATTTTGTCACGCGAAATCAAGTCTTTTACTTGTGTTCTAGAGAAGAGATCTTTTGAACTATCAGCTTTAATAAGAAAGCCATAAGGGTTATTTTACTAGAATATTGAAGCTGTGACGCTTCGTTGCGGTTTCCGTAGAATGCCATTGTTGCACGGTTATCCTAGATATATGTCACTGTTATGAGAACATCTTCTCTTTTTACTAAGAAATTATCTCTTTCGTAGTAATTTAAAATGTATAGTAGGGTTAGTATAGGCTTTTTTCAAATGCACAAATTGATATATAGTTATCGTTTTGTTTTTGTTTCTTTACGTAAACAAATGATCTCATTGGTTAAAATGTTTTATAGGACCAATGAAATTGACTTATATCATTAGATCTTTAATAGGATTTATGATAGGTTGTCTATTGATAGCACTTTACCGAAAAAAAAATATGACGTAGTTTTGCGCATTCAAAAACCATACTACACTGGGATGTGATACACTTTAAAACAATTACAACTTGTAAAAACTTTCAAACGAATAAATATTCAAATTCTAATCATTTATTTCAGACATAGTCCATATTACACATAATCAAAATCATAAAAATCTAAATCATTAAAATAATAATACAAAATCAGGGTCATAGAAAAACAAAATAACTAAATATTGTAATAACTAATTCCCAACGTAGAAATCTACATTCACATCCGCCTTCTCACAGCTCCCTCGGTTTTTACTTAGATTTTTCTGCAATCTATCGATTAATGATTGGCGATCGCGGTTCATTTCTTTTGCTTCACGATACCTGTAATGGCACTCATTATCGATTATATTTGTAATGTAACGGCCTTTGTCCGTTTCTTCTGCACAATATCAATACAGAGTTACTTGTATATAACCTATTCATTACTTTGTGGAAACCCACTGTAAGTAGAACAAAAAAAATATTTACCACAGCGGAAGTAAGTTTTTTTCTTCTACTTAGAGTTGACTAGTATGCAACACTATACGTATTACACTGTACATTCATTATTTATTAAGATTGACTTTAATAGGTATGTCAACAGTAATATTTGCTCTAGGTCTGATATTCCGCCAACCTGCACTTGGCCAGCGTTGTGGATTATGGCTTATACCTCTCCTAGCTCGTGAGAGAATGGCCCGAGTACAAGCAGCGGGAAAATATAGTAGGCTGCTTATGCTTAATTCGCGAAATATGTCTGCTATATACTAAATACATATGTATACCTATAAATAATCAGCTTTTGCGTATTAATATAATTGTATTTTTTTTTAATGAAAGTTTTTGTTTTTATTGTTTTGTATTAGTCACTTATAGAGATAAACAAAATTAAAATGTAAGGTAATGTAAAGTTATTGATACAACAAAATATTTTTTGCCATTTTTATAGATATGATACAAAATCCTTCATCAGTGACCCCGACTCGTATTGACTCAGTTATTTTTAAAAGCCAACAGAAATACAGAACTATTGACTATAAATAACATACACTAGTCACAAAACTTAAACTAAAATTATAAATTCCATTAAATACTCTACCCTATTGAATATAAAACTACACACAATGGCATGTTTTTTCCATATCTATTAAATTTAAATAACCATACTACTTTTCACACGTGAATAACGATTCTGCAAGTTCCATATTCATATTCACTTAAATTGTGTTGTAAAATCATCTTCAACTTTTATTGTGTCGCCAATCATTTAACCAATAAATAAATACCTTAGTAAAAAATCAATTTTCCATATCAATAAATCTGTTACAAAGTCGTGAGCTTTTGTGATAGACTTTCACGGGAACTTAACTTCCTGACCTACTAGAGTCACTTTGCAGATACAAATAAAACCATAACAAGCGCTACTTTCTTTGAGAGTAGGAATATTATTCGTTTTAACCGATCGCCGTGAAACTCGTTAACTTGAACGTGTTAAAAATACGTGAGTGTTTTATTTACTCGTAAACTATCACTCTTAGCCTTATTCGCAAACAAAAGAAATGGCTATTTACATATTATTGAAAGTTTACATGCATGGTTAGTCAGTCAAAAATCTGTTACATTCTTGAATTTTAATATGTAAAAATCGGAATACAAGTCAAGGTTATTAAGGTCGTATGCTAAGTTCTTATTTGTGCCAATTCAATAAAGAAGTGAGACGGTTGATCCCTTCATCGACCCAAAAGTTCACGAATACTGTTAGTACTTACTGCGCTAAAGGCAATAAAAATAAAAACTTTCCTTCGCAGGTCACTCTGTCCTGGTGCCACACTTTTTCGATATGATCAAACCTTATCAGATGCGATTTCCGATTTTAATCTCAAATTACGCACTCCACTTTCTCACGCTTTAACCATGACATAGAATTTTAGCAAGAAAGTAAACCATAACGACTTTATAAAAATGATAGCCGGTGGCTTCGCCGGTGCTTACCGTTTATTATTATTGAGTCATTTACTTTAACACCTAAGTATTCCCAGTACGGAAGCGGTAATCTCGTTGACCTATTAGCCGAGTTTTACGCAGATGTGAAGTCAATTACATGCAAGCAGACAAACAGACATCATTCGAACGGTAACTCTCGAGCTAACAAAAAGCTCGATTCATGCTCTGACCCCGAGAACGAAATTATCTAACTGTTCGTAACTCAATTTTCGGACCCAATGCACGTGTGTAACAAAAGCACCCATCACGCGCAACAATCCAAATTCAAATCATCGACTTGTTAAAATGAGATCAGCGCTTTAAACTTTCTGATTTGAGTATAAAAAGCGCTTTAAGCGATTTCCTATCCCTCCGCGGAGCAATTCCATTGTTGGTGTCTGCTAAGTTGGTTAACTATATGTAGGTATGTGCGACGTACGAGCGGCGGTTGTAATGACATGAATGGACATTAAAGTTTCGCATTGCTGAACCTAATACAAAGGAATTATCCTTGTTACGAGATGCAATACAAAGAAACACAATGCAGGCTTTTTATCAATTACTCGAAACGATGTATTGCGCGATAAAAAATCCGCTTGAAAATAATGTGGCATCTGTATTCTGTGCGAAAAAAATGCATTCATACAATAAACGCGTACCTGACTAAATAAAGGATGCAAATCTAAGTGCTTAGATAGAGTGCTTAGAAAAACGGATGCAAATCTAACGTGCTTAGAAATGCAAATAAACAAATAATATGCTAGAAGTAGGTGATTTCCGCATGGTGTAGAGTAATTATTGATAGGAGCCAGTGCACTCGTTACTGAGGGTAGGAAGTGAAGCGTGGCTTAGCTATAACTGTGCGGTAGCTTCGGCCGCCGACCGCTACGGCGACCTAGACCTCGCTTACAGGCGAGACAATGCCAGGCTAGACCATTGTTACATCAACATTAGCAGTCCACTAGAAGTTCCCACTGCTGGGGCTCGGAGTATGGTGTGTTAAGCTAGCATACGCATAAGCAGCCCACTTTACGTTCCAACTGCTGGCCATAATCCACCACGCTGGCCAAGTGCGTGTTGGCGGATGACACACATCTTCGGATATTGTGGTCTTCGAACATGCCGGTTTCCTGACGATGTTTTCCTTCGCCGTAAAGCGAGTGCAAATCCACATTCATTGTCTGGGATCGGACCAGGGGCCGTCTGATTGAAAAGCAGACGTTATTGCCACCGAGCCACACTAGCTCTTATTACACTCGGACTCTAATTATATTTATTTAATTAGTCATAAACCACCATTATAGAGTGGGCGTTAGCAGATGACACACTTTAACTGGCAACACATACGTAAGTATTTGATTTGTTTTAAAGTCTTTCTGACCATTCTAAGGCGTATATGTATATCTTATTATGAACCTATTTGAATTTAAATGACCAAATCCACGCAAAAAGAAACGGCTAACACAAAATTAGAAGACTAGGTCTACCATAACAAATCGACCAGTTACATAGGAAAGTTTTCGGAGCGTTAATTTCGCCCAAACATGTGCTATCAAGCAAGTAAACGAAAAACTTGTGGAAGTTACGCAACACGCCGTAATCACCACGTATCAATCACTAAGCCCGTCGCTGATCCATAATTTGCTATCCGATTTTTTCGTCGTAACATGACATAATGGTTTCGGTGAAAGTTGCAGAAGATTTGTCGACGCTCGGAGACGAGTGTATTATTATTAATTGGAGTATGGAGCAGAGAGCGGAACGGCGCAGGCGCATGTACACATCTCTCCGCTGTGTGCAACTGATGGACACGTTAAAGAAGATGCAACATCAGCTCAATAAACGCAGCCCGAACTGGAGCATGAACGCAGTTTCTAAACATTCGCTACACAGAACTAAGCCGCAGCTAATCCACTCGATTGAACAGATTTCTATTATAGTAATTTTGCAGAGCAACGCTTTCAGCTCTTTATCTAAAATACATTCCAACGAAAAACTAAGAAGATTTTATATCTTGAAATAATTTTCCGGCTCTCCGGTTATTATAACAGAGGTGTTGTAAGCACTCGCTAATTACTACGTTTATTTTTGTAAAAAAAGTCTATTACAACGAACTTCCGTTCGAACAAAGCTGTGTTAATTAATGCTGGTTAAGCATTATTTAATAGCAACAATTTAACAAACAATCATCACGACGTCGGCGATGAACTAACTCAAGAAAGAAATGAGGAACTTAATAGGCAGCTACTTGCAGTAGCACAAATGTAAAAAGATTCTTTCCTCGTGAGCTAATGACAGTTATTTGTAAGAAACATGTGGCGTTGTAAAGTGATTATCATTCTGACTTATAAACCTACTGAGAGTCTAATAACAGCACAGTGAATGAGAAATGCAGCGCTGGTCAAAATGGCATGTTAATACGGCACTAGATGCAAATAGGCTTTGTTTCTCTTTTGTAATGCTTTACGGATATAAGCGTTTAAACGTGTGAAAGGAATTTTGGAAACGTTTAGGATATTATCTCCCCGTAAGAAACAAGGATGTGGCATTCGAGACGCTCTCAGTTTTATGTTATTGTTTGTATATATCTCTATTACATCGCTAAATAATGTAGACATGTACTGAATACTTACATACTATTTAAGTTATAATAATTAAAAATTGAAAATTTACGAAGAAAAAGAACGTAAAAGCTCAGCAAACATGCCAGTAAAAGTTATTTGACTGTTATATGAAAACTAATCTTACAAACTTTGTTTTTTTAAACAAACTTTAAACTTCACACATATTCCATTTACACTGTCATCTAGTCGTTTACTACTCATGCATGACATGATACACATGCCCAAAAGTAGAGTACAGACAAGAATCTATGCGCAAAGAAAGCGTACCGGCGCAGGCGCAACCATGACTCAAATAGAAGCAGGTGGTTAGCACGGATCTCCCATTGTCAACGAACAATCAAGATATTCTGCAAAAACGTGCACAGTCTGCGACAGGTTGTTCACCTCGAGGAAATCGCTGCTAACGTCTAATCGATACAGAACTAGATGTAATAGCAAAAATATTAAATTCTATACTCCATCCGCGTTTGTGCTTTGTTCTAAATAATTGCATCGATACAGTTGTACTCGTACATCCGTAAAGAAAACGATCCGCTTTTAGGAGTTTTTGATATAAATGTTTATGCAACAGATATATTTTCTGGTTGAGTTACGTTTAGTACATGATGAACCTTTCTTAAATCTTACATTTAGTACAAGATGAATCGACTTTTATACTTCAGTACTTGTACGATGTCTAAATACGATATTCGCTCCCGTTATGAAACTATGAATTAAATGCGTATATTAAAGTTAGTTCAAACATTCATTGAATATCTATTTGTAATATCTGTTTCTGTTTATAATAATGTGTTCTGTAAGTTATATGCTATGTATCTGTACATTCTATATATTTTGTTCTAATTCTCTGTCTCAGCAAAACACAAATAATTTCGAAAGCTCTCATCATTATCTGTGTAGCGCCGCCATTTTCATAGTGCGGAATAATTAACCCTGTCCTAGGACAAAGACCTCCATTCGAGCATGCCTCGCTTACATTAATACTAAATAGACCATAAACACAGATTAACCCGCGCGCTTACTGAATTAACAACACCTTGACTTTCTACCGAGATCATGATGCTCAATGGCTTTGCATACTGGAAGGATCTGAGCTTTCAAATATTGGAAGAACAAAGTAAATTAAAAACATTAACATACTCGTATTTTTATAAATACCCCAGTCAAGTTTTGATTTTAAGTGTTTTTTTTTAATAACAATATCAATTAATGTCTTAAGGTTAGGTCTGCTACACCCGTAGTATCGTAGTACCCCAATCGGCTCTTAATCTTAATTGTATTTATTTATATTTTGAAACTCTATTTTCGTATAAATTTCCTATGAAAACTAAATACTACCCCACTGAAGCTTACTTATTGTGTGTTAAACAAATAAATAGTAATTAATTAATAATATCAAACTAAATATAGTCATCTATCAGCATTTTTTTTAAATGTAGCTACCTACTACATTAGTAGAGTTTCAAATGATCTGATTAAAGGACTTAAGGCTAGGTCTCTGCTTCACCTGTAGTTCCACCATATCATGTGTTACTAGTAAGTATAGAAAGCTTGAAATTCTTCTAACGTAACGTACGACCATATTCATAAAACCTGTCCATGTCTAGCATTATATGATAATCTAGGATTAGGCTCGCGGCGTTTCATATCCGCGTTGGTAGGCCACCTTACACGGGAGACATAAATCATAGAAACCCGCATTAGGAACAAAGCTAGTTTTGAATAGCGAAATCTACATAATATTATGGCTGTACATTTTCTAGTACTTACTACTATGTAACACTTTTATTTAAATTTAAATATGGTTACTGTGACAAAAATTAAAATACTATATACAAACTTAAACACTACAATTTAAATTAGATTAAGCTCACCATCCAGGCTGTCGCTACGGGGCAGAGTTATATATACTATGTAACTATATATTTTAATTTTTCTATATTCCAAAACAACATAGTTTTAAAATTTGTCTAATATTTTATAGCTGCATTGCAATATCCAAAATTGTATCAATGAAATATTGAAATAGTCCCCGTAAATTAATTAGTAAAAAAAAATATTTGTAGTATAAAAAACTGTAATAAAATGCTCGTAAATGTTTAGACTTACAAAAAAGGGTTTAAGCTGATTAAAATAAGTACATGACAATATCAATTACTTATTTCTTTTCTACGAGTAATGTAAATGTTTAAACTCCTTTGGAAGAAGCTTTTCACTCAAAATGAGTTAATTTTCACATCCATTCCCAACCTGAATTTGGTAAAATTAATTAAAAGTATTTTGTTTTATTTTTTCAATGAATATTCATCACTATTATTTTTAACATGACAAAACAACGTTTGCTGGGTCAACTAGTATTACATAAATACCTATACATAATTGAAAATGCTAAACAAAACCTTGACAACTGAAAACAACTACCTTGAAAAGTAAATTATTAAAACAAATAAGATTTAAAAGTCCTTACCGCTTGGGCACGCTTAACCGCCGCTGTCGAAACAGGTGGTCCATTGTTGTGCTTCTTCTTTGTTTTTCCACTTTAGTCCCACTGAGAACTTTCACTCAATCTGGACGGAGATTGTTCACAGATTCACTTGGTCCACATCAATCCAATTAAACTCGGGCTTACTTAAAATTTTCACAATATTTTCTAACTGCCCTTGTAGGATAATAATTTAGACTTTTCTTGAAATTACACCCTGAAAAAATAATTATGACCTTAGACGACTTGTTAGCACTGGGATATTTTAGGTATCTCTGAGCTAATATTTTGAAACGCCTACCGAAGAGATAAATATTTAGTTATATTTTCTTGCAGCTAAAATACAGCAATGGCCTTATCACCTCACCTCTACTACAATTTTTCAAAAGCTAAGCAATGCCGCTAAGTAAGTATTTTCAAAATCTTATGATTAATGAAATGAGCGACTACCGCACACACGAGCCCATTCATCAACAGTTCTCGTCGGCTATTACACATAATAGCGACAAACAAAGGCCTATGATGACGCCGTCATGTTAATTAATTGTCTCAACGTTCATTTATTTTGGCAACAGCTAAATTTCGCCGGAGAAAGTGAGCGGGAGATGCGTCGGCGCAGTGCTACGCTACATTAGCATTAATAGCTGTCAGAGCTTAATAACAATAGCGTGCGCAGTTTTTACAATTCGCAGACTCATTCACGGTTTCAAATAAGAACTTTGGTAAAATTGTATTAAAGTGGCCGTTACCGAAGCACCATTGGGAGAAAGCTTTCACTAAATATTGCTTTAAAAAGACCCTCCTGGTAACGTCGTAACGTGATATCTATTAAACAAATATTTAATATAAAAGATAATAGAACTGTATTTGATTAATCTGCTCAAAATGATGCGTGACACGCTTTAAGACTCTTAGAAATATACAATATCCATTATAGACCTTATGGCAGAAACCAGTACACTGATTATTTCAATTTATTGATTGTCATGAAACGATTGCTATAATTATCACGCTTTACACAATCAATTAAAATTAGAAATCGACGTAATACATATTTTTTCCGCACGATTCACGCAAATGTAACTAACGCCAACATTTATGAATTTTAGTTAGTTCCAAATTGGGGATAAATTGCATACCTGTTCATGGATATTTTTTATTTATATTAATTCACAAAACACGTAAACTGATTTCGATTTAAGAAAGAATATTGGTTGGTTTGTGCGGAACGCTGGCTCTACTTTCTACCGCGTGCGTGCGTTGGGCCCGGCACTGACTAGACGTCCGGTCACCTTGCCATGCGGAGAAACACTGATTACGGGAGGGCAGAAAACCTTCCGGCGGCTTAAACGGAATCTTCGGTGGCGGTGAAACATCTTCCGCGATGCCTGGAGAGAGTAGAGAACAGTCATATTGACAAAACGGATCGTAGGGAAGGGCAATAATATTAAGCTATCATAGATAGAAATAGATAGAAGATTCTTTATTGGACACATTAATTAATTAATATTACATACAAAAAAGAAAACGAAAGAGCTTACAAATAAGTGTGCCACAATTGGCAGCCGTATCGCTTAAAGCGATCTCTTCCAGGCTTCTCTTCTTATCATTCACCAGCCTACCAATTAAAATTAGCTAGTTGCTTAACTTTCATATGTAAAGAAAAATATAAGCATATTCAAAATTCGTTGATACTCGTATGTTCCGCGAAACTCCACTAGAATCAAGAAAAATATACATAATATAATATAGCAAATTTACTAGTGTTTTAATGATACAGTTTAAAATATGAGAAAATTCGAATAATTTACAGGAAAACCCTAAAACATAAACATAAGATAAAAAGAGAAGATAAGATTAAGATATAAATTTGATTGTTTATATTTACATACATTCCCTATAAGATTTACATCGGTCATGGTTGGGACACAGAGACATCGAAACACCCGTTGTGACAGACGCGCGAGTCAAATTTTTCCAAGGTTTTTCCGAACGCATTGCGTGCAGTACAACACGCGATCCCTCACAACTGATAAATAAAAACAAATTAACAATCACAGTTACAGTGATCCAACCCGACGTATTGTTCAGGCGTCCCGTTGAACGAACCAGTTTCTCACCTCTTAAAAACTGTTGAAAAACTATAAAGACGTCGCAATTTGCCGGTTGTTTACGCTGTTTGAAGTTTTCACAGAAGTTACCAAGAAAAGACAACGCTAATATAATTTAATGGATTCAATATCAAGATGAATTTAAACTTGTTAAATATTTATTAATCTGAATTAATATTCGTAGAAAACAACGAGTTGATTTTTTTCCCAATTTTTTTCCAATTGAAGCTCTTCTAATTTAGTAGCCGTCTGTTGCGCAGTGTGTGGTCTAGCGTTGTGAAGCAGCAGTGGCGTGGAGCGATTGACCAGCCTAGGTTGTTTAGCCGCTAGCTCATCCATCATGGTTTGCAATTGGTGAAAAAAGACATCAGCCGTAATAGTCTGGCCAGATTTGAGAAAACTGTAATGAACAATACTGGCACTAGTCCACCAAACGCTTACAAGAAACTTTTTTGGGGTTAATTTTCGCTTGGGGCAGGATTTGGTTGGCTGGCCAGGATCCAACCATTGCGCTGAGCGCTTCCGATTATCGTAAAGAACCCATTTTTCATCACAGGTAATGATTCGGTTTAAAATACCTTCATTATTGTGCCGGTTTAGTAATGTAACGCAGCGTCATTCGTGAGGTACACACCTTTCAAGCTTTTTAATCTTCCCAATTTGCTTCAAGTGAATTAAAACAGTTTTATCACTAACATCGCAGCCTGCAGCTAACTCGGACGTGGTTTGCGATGGATCCGCTTCCACAATAGCCTTCAACTCTTCATTATCAACTTGAGTCTCAGGCCGTCCACGGGGCTTGTTCTGCAGGTCGAAATTTCCAGAACGAAAACGTTGGAACCAAAAACGAACTGTGTTTTCTTTTGCAACACGACCGCCATACACATCATTCACCCTTCGAGTTGTTTCCGCAGCACTAGTGCCACGGCGGAACTCGTACTCGTAAATAATGCGATATTTTAAGTTTCCATTTTGCAAAACAAGTGGCGCAAACAGAAAAAAACAGAAGAAAAAAAACAAATGAATGACGATCATCGAAGCACAAATACATGAGTCTATAGCTGTACAAATTTGAATTTGGAATTCATTGCCAAAGCGGAGAAATTTGTGATTAAAGTGGCCAGTACGAAAAACGCCAATTTCATATGTTAGGACCTAATATATTATTTTATTTCTCGGCCGCAGGAATGTGCCATTTCACAGTTAGAAATATTTACCATTATTTCTTTGTTATAAGTATAAGCATACCTAGATGAACGAATATATTTTTTTTCTAATAGTATACCTAAGTTATTGATTTCTTTTCATTTCCGGTAGTATATCTTCATTCCTAGCTTTGCAAGAACAAATTAAAAGGGCTCGAAATCGAGATTCCTCTCTCGGTTAATATTTTTTCTCATAAAAAAAAATCAATATCAATATTAAATTCTGGATGTATCAGAAAATACATACTCGCCTCCCATTATAAAACATTTCTCACATTCTTAACACACGCTAACAAGACTTTAGTCGTAAGTCATTTTCATATTATTTTCTCGTTAGCCGCTTTTTGTCTTAGAAAATTGTACAGAGATTCAAAATCTGTTAATTTGATATCATATCATATTGTCTTCAACTACGAATCTGAGAATGCTTAATTCTTGGCAACCGTTACATTAAATAGGCTAATCGGTACAAAATTATCGTTAAAGGCTTTTAATCCACTTAAATCAGACCTCGTGAGGGAGGTAAGTCGTAAACAAGAAGCATAAAATACTTTTGTTTGAAAATTTCTAATTTTGTAACTCTAATAGAATGAATGTGAACGAATGTTATAAATTACAATAATTGGTTCATTATTTATACAAACATAGATACTTGCTCTTTTTACTCCTTACAGCTAGGCATCACTCGTAGATCAACAGAACGCATAACTACACGACTAAGCGATACTCTGGCCAATGGTGGAGTATGCCTAGTCTGGAATAACTGGCTCCTAAGGAGGCTACCGGAACACACTGTTAGGTGGGCGACATATTTTTCAACTTGAGAGTGCTAGCCAGTCGTGCAATAAGAAATGCCCTACCACTACAACAGAACACTGAAACAGGGTTCACCTAGTGCAGAAGCCACAATAATTTTTTATACCGTAAATTAATAAGATACCACAACAACGGATTTTTGTAAAACTAATTATGAATGTACATCTGTTTTTAGATAAATAAACTATTATTATTATTACTACGCAATGGTTTCCTTCACAAAGCTGGAGCTCCTTCACGGGGCTCGAACCCACGACCTTTGGAACGTGAGGTGGCCACACACTGAGCTGTCATCGCTTCGAAACTTACGTATAATATTTTACTTTATTTTAGTAAACACATCTGAAGTAGGTAGAGAAACTATTGCGTAAGATTGTAAAGAAGGAATTAAGACTAGTTATCGAACCATTGATCTTACTTCTCCACAGAGGTGAAAGTGCCAATCTCATGTGCATAACGACTAAATGTAAAGTAAATACCTACTTAGAAGCCTACCTACCGTTTAAGGCTTGGCCTAGGATAGAAACCGAGATTTTCACTGCACTTTCCATCTCTAGGTCATCATACTAACCTACCTGTTTTTCTAGTCTTATTCAGTGTGAAAAGTATAAGTAGAAATTCATTCTTACAGATAGTAGAAAACAGAAACTATTCGGATCACGTAACACAGCAGTAAAAAGAATATATGTAGCCGTGTTTTTTTTTATCTAACCTATATTGTCCCGCATCGGTTAGCCTTGCGTATCTAAAGCAGGGCTACAAAGCCTTGAACATAGGCGCAAGGTTGCAAGTCTGTCTGTATTTTATCGGATATATTTTGGAGAGTGTGCAATGGAAAATTTAATTCCCGCTTCTCCATTCCACTACAGAACGAGCACGGGTACAGCGAAGAGACACCAATTTACTGTCGAAGTTCCGGGGATTTGCACAAAGCGTTTAGCTTCGACCTTCATTGTGAGAACTGCGAAGCTTTGGAACTCTCTTCCTGAGTCTCTTTTTCTCGAGAAGTACAATTTGGGGGTCTTCAAATCTAGACTAAATAGGTTCCTTCTAGGCAAGCGTGATACATCTTAGACCACAGTCAAGCTTAACATCAGGCAAGCTGCAGTCAAACGTAAGCCTATTTATCATTAAAAAAAATACATCCTGCACACGTGGCCTGTCTAGTCCCATTTGAGCCTGGCAGCCTTTTTTGCATAATGGAACACATAATTGTCTTTTAATGCCAAGAATGCTGCGTTACATGGCTCTTTGACAAACCTGGAGGCGGGTAGAATGCACATGTCAACTTAAAATATAATAATTGTCTTTACAAATAACGCAGTTGCCTAAGTATTAGAAGCACACTATATGTACCTTCTCACTGCTGAACATTAGGACCGGCCCTCAAAAGGATCGGTAGATCCGCCACGCTGGCTTTGTGCGTGTTAGCGGAAGACACGTCTTCGGATTTTGTGGTCCTCGAACCATGTGCGTTTCCTCAGGCTGCTTATCTTCACCGAACAAGTGTTTTTTTTTTAGGACTATGTTCACGGCTAGTTACCCCTATACTAAACCACATCCAGTTTGTATTACGGTTGCTAACACAACTGATATACTAAAAATACATACATAAATATTTTATATAGATACATATTTAACACTCCAACCAAGAGCCAACAAATTTAGTTCATCATAAGAATGTTGGCCGTGCCGGGAATCAAACCCGGAAATCTCTGGTTGGCAGTCCGGCATGGTAACCATTACGCCAACGAGGTCGTATTCCACGCCTAAATTGAAAACAAGTCACTGGTGTAGGGCTGGCTTCGATCCGGGGTCCCGCAGACTTCAGTCCAAAAATTTTCCGACGAGCCACGCTCGATCGAACTGCAGGCGCACTACTATTAATTAGTGCATAAAAAGTACTAAAATATGGTAAGGAGTTATGTAATGGAAGGCTCAAATAAGCTATTACTTTGATCAGTTCCATAAACTTTAATCATACAAACATTTACAAACTGCAAATCATAAGTGATTTTAAAAACTAAACTATTTTTACATTTTTATGGTATCTATGTAATTAATACATACAAAATTTAAAACATTATAAGAGTGGTTAGTTTAGAAAAAAAAATAGAGTAGAGAAAAAAACAGAGCATCTTTTGATCTAATTTAGAAATATCATGGAACAAAACTCGAGTCTACATTAACTATAGCTACCCTTATTTAGCTTTTAGTTTGTTACCTGCAAACAATTTCAAAAATTTGCAAACTAAAAATAGAAGCCATATTCCTAAGGTTTTTTTACTCATTACAGATACACACCTTTACCTTTGATTTGTAACTTTGGTGCTATCAATAAATGATTTGTATTTGTGACATTAGACCAGCAGGGCGCATAACCCCACAAGTTAGCGCCACTCTAGCTTGAGGGGGAGCATGCCTAGTCAGGAATTTCTGGCTCTCCATGAGACTTATCATAAATAATAATAAATAAATAAATATTAGGACACATTCCACACACGGCTGGTTAACCCCATACTGAAAAATTTCTAGTTCGTATTATGGTTGCTAACACAACTGATATACTACATATACATACATATTTATTTGTATAGATACATATTTAACACCCAGACTGTCAGCCAACAAATATAGTTAAGCTAGCAAAGATGTTGACCGGGCCGGGAATCGAACCCGGAACCTTCTGATTAGCAGTCCGGCATGGTAACCTTTACGCCAACGAGGTCGTCACAGATACAACAGATTCTACATGAGGGTATGGTAACTTTTGCGGGTATCGAACACACGACCTTTGGGACGTGAGGCGGCCGCATGCCCGACTGAGCCATCGTCGCTTAATATTCGAACTAATCTTTAGGCCTCTCTAATATCAAAAGTTAGATGATATTACCCATAACTTTATAAAACATGATCTATGTACATTTGATGAACATCATTAAAAAACATTACAAACAGTTTAGAAAAAAAACATCTTACAAAATAAGCACCCAAAGAGATCGCATATATATATATATATAAAAATACCTTCATAGGTACAAATTTACATACTAAAATCAAATTTAAAATAACTACAAATATTGTAATGAACAATGGTAAAATATGTACTTATTCTAACTTACTTATATTACTGTTGTATTATATTAACAGTAATGATGTTGTTTGACTTAAATTAGAAATATATTTATTATTAATGAATAAAGTAACCGGAAATAAAAATGTCTTACATTTGATCGATCCGAAACACTTACACTTATACACATACAGTGTAAACTCCATGTAACGTCACTCGATTTAACAACAAACTCTCTAAAGCGTCGAAATCAATTGGCTTTAGTTGGTTTAGCTTCTATTCCATACAATTATACATTCTCTCCATTTAACCACCACTCTATATAACGCCATATAATTCACAGTCCCTTCAATGTCGTTATATAGAGTTTACACTGTATTTCTAATAAGGCTGATATAAAACAATTGAACAAAATAAAAATGACATGACTTAAAACTGGAAATCCACAATGGCAAAAACATAAATTGACAGTTAATAGTCACAAATAATAAACGGTTTCTTTGTGAAAATATAACTTATAATCGTCTTTATTTGCTTACTTAATAGTGTGATAAAAGTGAAAATGACAAAGGTAAAGAATAAGAGAATTTCGCGAATTTCGTATATAATGACATAAAGAGCCGGTTTCTCTGGTACATTAAGCGCAATATTCAGAAATATTCGAGAGTATTGGTAATAAAAGTATTAAATACACTTCCACGGTACAATGAATCCTTTAATTATTTTTTTTACTCTGTACAGGTACGCATTTGACCATCAGGGCGTGTTCGCGACCCTCTGTCTGGAAATAGTCCAAGTCAAAGAATTTATTGCAATATTATGTCATTTTACAGTTACATAACCCACAATGCATTGCAATTATTTACTAGAGATGAGCAACCCTGTTAATTGATTTGATTTTTTTAATGTTCCGTGATTTAAAAAGTCTTCTATGGTATGATAACTTTTTGTTATGAGTAATTTTTTCTAAGTTTGTCAAGAAAGTTTTAATATTATCGATAATTTGTTAAATATTTTAATGGCCATTGAATGTGGATCCGAGCTCTGCATTTTGTTGTTTGCGCGGTATATCTGATAGTTTTTGGAACAGATACGGATATTTTTTTACAAAGTAGCAAATTTCATAAATATAATTGAGGGAATACTGAGTGAACCCTCAGTTATAACGGACTTTCACCTAGCAGGAAATTGTTCCTGACTGGTTTAATATATGTATTCTTATATATAAAATTTCCGAGTCACAGTGTTTGTTACCGTACTCCTCCGAAACGGCTTGAGTGATCTTTAGCAAATTTTACATGCATATTCAGTAAGTCTGAGAATCGGCTACTATCTATTTTTCATACTCCTAAAGTTAGGCAAAACAACGTTTGCCGTGTCAGCTAGTTTCATTATAATAATAAAAAAGGTAAATCATTTACCGACCATTCTATCATAAAAAGTAAACTGCGTAAGCAATATGTTTGGTCTAACAATGTTTCTGACAACTATGGTCAGAGGAAGAATAGACCGAACAAACAAAAAAATTGTCATAAGCAGCTGGTTCTTAAAGAGGCTGCCGAAACACGCTGTTAAGTGCTTAGCGACAGATTTTTCAGCTTCAGCGTGGTTGCTAGCCAGGCGAGCTGTAGAAAATACCCTACCACCATGCCCAAAGCACCATGTAATAATAAATGCTTCTTTCGGAATCTAGAATTCTCGACGTCTCCAAGCTATTTTTTATTTTTTTTACCGTTTAAGATTTACAACGAAAACAATTGTAAATTCAAGGTTTTGCCCATGTCACCGCCTTACGCCTAACAGCCAACCAATATGCTCATTTCGTAGTAGTTATCAATAACACTATGATTCATCATTTGTTTGCATTTCCAGCTTAGCCTTTTCCAAAACCTTCCCCCAGCCCATATAGAAGAAGACACTCGAGTAAGAATGCACTTTCTCATACATGGGATTATGTTTAAGTCTCTTGTTACAGCGACTGGGTTTGGGTTTCCGCGGTGGAAGGTTGACGCCCAGTTCTCCGTTACCGAAGCAGCCGATGAGGCGAGTGTTAGGGAAGCAAGCTCGGAAGCTGCTCTGCTCTGCGTCGTGCTTGTGATGCCGCCCCACGCATGCGAACTTTAGACACACACTGTGCTCGTAACGGGGCACGCTGTCTGCGAACTGAAAAATAGAAAACCTTTCTTAAAACATCAAGCGATGACAGCTCTGTCGGGCGTGCGGCCGCTTCTCGCCCTGAAGGTCGTGGGTTCAATTCCGCCAATCAGCCCGAGCTTTCGGTAAAGGAAACTTTAGCGCGGTGGTAAGGCATTTCTAGTGCTCGCCTGGCTAGCAACCCTCAAGTTAAAAAATCTGTCGCCAAGCACCTAACAGTGTGGTCCGGTAGCCTCTTTGAGAGCCAGATACCTATTCAAGATTAGGCATGCTCCACCATAAGAAAAGTAAAAGAAGAAAAATCTCTCGTTTGACCACACGCGGGGCTGATTGTCCCCGTTCAATATACAATAAGAGTAAATTAACTACAAAGCGAACGAGTTTGGCATTTTTATTCATTTAACTTGCTGCGGCCCGCGACTGTTAACCAGCATTCATCAGTGATAAACTTTGTGTTAATCCAGTCTCAAATATCTCAACCAAATTTCATTCAAATCTGTCCAGCCGTTTGAGCATAAAGAAGTAACAAACATACACACACCCATACTAACATTCAAACTTTCGCATTTATAATATTAGTAAAATTATCTTATCGTCTTAGTCAATAAAAGAACAACAACCAATGTGTGCTTGAACTGGTGTTTGGTACTTAATGTTGTCTCTTTTACTCATGGGTTCTGAAATGTATAATATTATTATGTTGTTTAATTTCTTGAAAGATAAAATTGGTGATAGCTAATCACTTGCCAACTGATAAGACCTTAAAGGTCAACTTAAATGAATAAATATTGTTTTGAAAATAAAGAAATAATCACCTCTTGCATGGCCTGCTTGATAACCGGTCTGGACCACTCCAAAGATTCCAATACAAAGGAGTGTATTTCAAAATTGTGGCACAACTCTTTAGATGAAGTAGAACCTTCTTCTGTCTTTGGTGTTACAAAAAGACCAAGAGACAGGAAGTTTCCACTTACATACTCCTTGTTTTTGTTTATACTGTCTATAATGCCCATTATATTACTCTCTGTATTAGCTGTATCCTCTATCAGGCAACCACCAAATGCAAACGGTTTATTGGGCTGGCTGACAAAAAAAGAAAAAAACTTAGTCATACAATCTTCTTTAATAAGATGATCTTCTTTCTTTCTTTAATAAGAGTCTCTTGTTTTTTTTGTTAGTTTGTGTTATTGCTTTAAAAGCAAAAAAGGTACTAAAAGTCACACTTGGTAATGGATACTAGATTTGTTTTAATAAAACAACAACTTTTATTTTAACATAACACCTGTAGCTCAGCTGATGGAGGTGATCTAACCTGATCATCGAAGTTGAGCAATGGTTGACGCGGCCAGTCTTGGATAGGTGACCATGCACAAGACTGTCTTTTAAAAAGTGGCATGTTCATCTGGGTGCTACAATTGGTTGGATGACATGTTTAACTGTAGGTACTGGCTGTTTATAAAAACTGTTAAGCCACATCAGAAGCCTTCAGGCGACTTTAAAATTCTCGACACCAGAGCTCAGTTACTTAGCTCATATGAAGAAGAAAAAGAAGACTTACTATTGAGTTAAAAAGTTATAACTTACATTAATTGAAGGAACTCTAAACAATCAGCATTGTCACCATACAACAAATAGTTCTCAGTCAAGCATGCTATCACTCCTTTGATGGTATAGTTCTCTACCACCTTCTTGATCTCTGATTGACATTCATGTTGAAACTCATTGACATTCTTTGAGTTCACGACTATGAACTTAACTCCAGGTATCTTAGGGATGTACATTCCGTAGAATGTACAATCAGAGCCTTGCACAGGTTTCTGTATTATATTCTCTATGGTAAGTGAATGTGGGAGTGGCATGTACAACATACTACTTGATTTGACTATGAACATGCAATCTCTTGGTGCCGTTGTCTCGTGGTGAATCAGATCTAAAACTAAAAAGGCTGTTATCAGTTAATCAGTCATTGAACAAGAGTACCTTATTCAGATAGTTTAAGTAATTTTAGTTATAAGGTGCTGGTAACCTGCTATAGGTACAATAATAGTTGAATTGTATGTACCTACACAAATGTATACAAAATATAATTTTCATATGACTAAGTACCTACCTACTTGAAAAGTGCAATGCAGTTGTCATTATTATGAATGAGAAAGTGCAAAAAACATTTTCTAGTATTTGTTGTTAAGATGGCAACACAAATACATCATCTTTTAAATGACAGATAGACAAACATCAAAGTTTAGTAATAGGGTCATGTTCATACCCTTTTGGCAAAGCCAAAAAATTAATCAGTCCTAACAAAAATTTAACAGTTTCAATCATCTTCATTGCTCATTGACTATGACTACCTTATACTTGAATACAGAAAAATTACTATAGAAAACATATTAACTTACTGCTGTGGTCCTTACCACAAGGTGGCAAACATGGACATGAAGAGATGCCTTCACATGCTGTTGCAGAGTCTATTTTCAGTTCCATAGCTCTGCAGAATATAAACACAGCCATTGGCTCTGTACAAAAATCTGAAGACTTCAACAACACTATGCCGTCTCTTGTAGCATGGTTTCCTGCATTGATAGAGAAGTCTACAGGTCCCAGCTGTTCCAACTGCAGCCGGTTCACTGCAGTCGCCCATAGCCAAGAAACTCCTTGGCAAACAAGCTTTTCCTGCCATCGCAGATGACTTAATATGTTCTTAACAATCAAATAGTTCCCAAATACTTTCTCTACAACATCTTCATCACACTGTATAGTCTCTATGTCTCTATCAAGCTCTCGATTTTCCATGAATGCTGCCAAATGATCAGGCAATATTAGCTTCTTGCATGAGTTACGGTTTTTATTGTGTGGTTTTCTAAGGTTATGTGTTGTGTCACCTGCTGAAGATGATGACGGTGATCTCGAAGATGATGGACTCCAACACTTCGAGTCATCAGACGAGGACTCACTCTCAGACATCTTTTTTATAATTTCAGGTTTATTATACTGTTTAGTACATAGATGTCACATACTCATCGGAATGAGGTGGAATAGGGTTACCTTTGAGGAGAGATAGAATGAAGCAATAGAGGTATATGAAAAAAAATATGAGGTAATACCCAACATATATCATTACATCCCTGAGGTGCTTCTTCAGTTGCCCTCGGTTTAGAATTTCTGCCGGATCGTAAGCTCCAAGATTGCCTCGTGGTATAGTGAAGTATTCAAATGTTAACCATGCAAACATTGGCACATTGAGTACAAACATGAGAACTTGTCCATGTAACAGCAAGAGAAATGTTATAAACGAGTGAGCGATGTACTTCGGTAGCAGCCAATAATTTAGCTTAGCACAGCACTCTTGAGCATTCAAATAATCGCACTCCAAATCTGATAATGTTATGATATAATATACTAAAAGAAATAGTATTGCACCGCTGTCGATCAAAGCTAGTGCGAACAACAATGATTCAGCCAATATCATAACTATTTAATATTGGGTCTTAAGCTGGCCGATTCAAGAGATCCCGGTCGATATTACAATCAAGATTATTATTTACTGTCCTGTGTTGTTATTATGCACAATTGTTCCAAGAAAAATAAATAGGCGCACAAAAATCCGTATCAGCATTTAGTTTTGTCTTGCCTCTCACAAATTAGGAACCGAGTACATTTCAAACACAGATGTCTTTCTTCAAATTTACAAAGGAAAATACAAAACAACAAATTAAATCATTTTTTTATTTATTTCATGACCATGGATACAAGTCCTTCAGTCGAAGTCTTATATAATTTAAATTTTACACATATAAAAAGGAAATAAAAGTATTAAACTTAACTAAATCTTTTCAACATTATTCAAAATATACTTATAAATAGGTTTGAAAAAACTTCACTTTTTACAAATTATATCATTTTTTTTATTTTTTTCATGACCATGGACAAATTATATCATAAGTTTTAGTGTGACCATTACAAAATTAGCGAAAATATGCCAAACTGACGCGAAAAATGCTAAAAAATAATATACTACTAATGAATGAGACATTAGTATGTATTATTGGATTATTATTGTTAAAATACTAAGAATAAACAAATGTTTATAAAACATAAGTAAATACTTGTTTTTTCTTCGTTTTAATAGTAAATTGTCTTCTTACAAGGATCAAAATCATATTATTCAAGCTATGGCGCTTTTATTGTTTCAATGTGCAGCGAAGGATTTTGAAATAGAATCCTGGACGAGAGATTCTAATGTAGAATCTGGAGTATATCGAGGGATGCTTATAATTTCACTGCCGTATACATTAATATCTTCGGTTGTAAGTTCATTATATTTGTTTCACTTGAATAAATCATTTGAGAAACACACGAATCAAGTTTTCAGTTTTACGTGAAAGTTGAAATAGATATAAAAAGTCAATAATATATTACATAATATTATGTTTTGAATATTAATCTGCCAACTTTATTAATCTGTCACAAAGAATGCCACACACGAAATTTTGTATCAAAATTTGCAAAATGGCATAAATCTACCACAAACGGTCGCACTGATAACTTTTTACCAAATAGGATCATCAGTCAAAGTCAATGCCATACTCAATGGCCATACACATTATAAATATAAATAAATTCTGTATATTTCCGCATGATCTTTCTTCCCTCCCAAAACTTCGTTTGTTCTTGTCCTGGAATGCAGCTTGGAGTTTTTCATCTCGTATCAGAGGATCCTCATATGCTATATTACAACCTGTAGTTCCTCGAAAGCCTTGGTTCTCAAAGATCACCCTTAGTAAATCCTTGTCCTCATGCATCATTCGCATGAGGTTGGGGCATTGCTGTATTCCCACTCACATGAGGAAATTGCGTATTTGGAACTCTTCCTTATGTGAGTGTGGATTTGATGAGGGGGACCTTAATCATTTGTTTTTCACCTGTCCTCTTCTTGATCGGTCCTCTTTCCTCATTTCACTTTCAAAACTAGTTTTTTTTCCCACTTCGATGTCTGTTCTGCTTTCATGTATTGACCCTGCTATTTTTCGTGTAATTTGTTCTTTTCTTTCTTGTAATAAGCTTAAACTTTAGTTTTCTATTTTCTCTTTCTTGAACTTAATAATGTGGTTTTGATACCCTTAATTTATTTTCGTTTCTTTTTTTTTTTCTTAATTCGATGACATGACGCTGGCTGTGCCTAAAGGCAAAAGCTACTCTTAAAAAAAAAAAAAAAAATTTGAACACATTTCACACACTGCTGGTTAGCCCCATACTGAACCATTTCTAGTTCGTATTATGGTTGCTAACACAACTGATATACTACATATACATACATACATATTATATATAAATACATATTTAACACCCCAGACCCACAGCCAACAAATTTAGTTAAGCACAAAGATAATGACAGAGCCAGGAATCGAACCCGGAACCTTCTGATTAGCAGTCCGGCATGGTAACCTTTACGCTAACGAGGTCGTCAATTTTACTATTGTTTGGTTCCGTACCTAAAAGGTAAAAACGCGACCCTATTACTAATCCTCCGCTATCTGTCTGTCACTCACAAGGAACTCCTTACTGGTCTGTGGTCACCAGGCCGTATCCCAGAAACCATGATAGCTAGAATGCTGCAGTCATTCCATCACTGAGCATATGCTAAATGCCCAGCTACGATGCCCAGTTTGCACCATTCACTGGCTAATCCAATGTGTGTTTGACTCTCATAAATTACGGTCGAATTACAGTCATAGCCGATTCTACAGACAAAGTTAGAATTCAATATCTAGAAACTTCTCTTTCTGCGGCTAGAAACTTGAAATTTTCACAAGTTATATATTTCCCTGCTTTTTCTGATCCGTGGTATTTCCCATGTCGCTATAACAACATATAGGTAATAAAAATAAAGAAATAAAATATTACCTAAATAAAAAAATCGATGTTTTTCGATATAATATATGAATAACGGTAACAGGTAAATACTTTCATAAAATATATAGGTGATGTATTTTACCTTCCAAATTAAAAATAAAATAAATATTTAACTTTATCCCACACCACAAACGTAATTTCTAACTTTACATACTTCTTGATCTTTACAATGACATTTGGTCCCTCTAAACGTTCAGAGAATGTTTAAAGTATAACTATAAAAATAAATTAAATAATAATATTTAATGGGGCTCCCATACAACAAACATGTTTAATTTGCTATTTTTAAAGATACTGAACTCTTCCTCAATGCCAGACTAGAGATTTCTATGGATGACTGAATTGTTTAAAAATGTTTGAAGAACCTTTGAAGTACCATAGTGGAGAGATGATTTGCCCATTCTTTCTTCTACACATATCTTGCAACTTTTTTATAAACTGATAATGCACATTTGAAATTTGAATAAAACAAAGATTTTTGTCAAAAACTTTTTATTCAACATTCTTTCCTTAAGCTAAATAAAGGCATGGTAAATATTTACAAGGCTTTAATTTTAGGGCAAGGTAAAAAACTATCCAGTTACACTAAATATAAACGACTCATATGTATCACATCCATACAGTTGTTTATTGAATACTTGGCTCTGCATCAGGCCTCTGGCTTATAGCCGTCAACATTTTATCAGCTAATAGTAGATAGATGGATACACTATGTATTCTTCTTGAACAGTTATTGAAGTATCTTCTAAATAGCACAAAAGCCAAGCAAAATACTAACATGCAGAGAGCACAACAAGTGTGTTCAAAATATCATATGAAACCGGCATACAAATAATCAACTTCAGAATAACTCAGTTAAAAACAAATATTAGAACTCTCCTAAAATAATATACTTACAACAGTAATGTAACAAACGTGTGGATAAGTATAATATGCTATATTAAAACATATGATAATCTCACTTAATATACATATAGTATCTTGTTATATACATATGCTAGACCACTAAGAGGAAAAATACATAGCTCAACACCATATAGGCCTGTTAATTATGAGAGAAATTAAGATTAAAAATATTTCGGATGCAATAAAATGTACATGTACCTATGCATTACTTGGTGCTTTTCAACATAATTTGAGTGCATCTAAAGTGTACTTTGCAATAGATCATAATTTTATATGCTGCACATGATTATTATAACATTGAGTATCTTCATTGGTCAATGTTTAATTAAATATGGTGAATAAAATACAACTGTTAAGTATTTATTATTTCATACAGGCTTGAAAGAAAATTCTGATAACCAGTAGATCATTATAAATGTTGTACTCTTGTCTATTAGTAAAATTGAACATTGATCCTGAAGAAACATGCCCAAAACATTCTCGACTCATAAGCACCCAAATGGTTTTTCTCACACATTCAGCTAAAAGATTATAATTTTGAATAATGAGCAAATAGATTCTTTAAAATAAATATTTAACTCTAAGGGTTTAATATAATTTAATGGAATATTACTTAAATTAAAAAGCAAATATATTTTCCTAATCAGCCCTGTTTCAATTTGAATGTATTTTTTCAAGTGGCTGAACACAATAGATTTTGAAGTTTAAAATGTTAATTTCACAGTGATGTGAGTAGTTTTAGATTATAGCCACGCGTTTTCAGTTAAAATATTAATTAACTTGTTAGGATTTACGATACATATTACTTCTTAAGTAGCACCAATCCTTATGCGAGCGTACTTTAAAATATGATACATTTTATAGTACTATCACACACTCCTTTACAAACACCCAACAACATGTTTAGACCATCGTCAGAGAAAACGTGATATTTTGACAATTTTGATATTCCGTATAAATTAAATTATTCTATAATTTGTTCATAAACAAAGTATTGGCACAAGCAGGGCAGTGGAGCCGTAATAATTCGTTGTAGCACAAGTATTCAAAAATAAATAAAAAGTAAATGCAAATAATGGCAATACAATCTGATATCGCAATCACTCACTATATTATCGCTTTCTCTGTCGAAGCTATGGTGACCTAAATTATAAATAACACACGGTAATTACTATTATTAACACATTAGTGAAAACCTCACGCATAGTAATTATTAAAATATATAAAACAATAGAGACTGTAAGTACAAATGGAAGATTAAAATAAATAGTTATAAATATACGCATTCAAACAATTATGCAAACAGACTAGAATCAAATCGCATTCATAAATAAAATGCACTCTACAGGCACTAGGGAGAATAAATAATAACTTCAGCTTATTGATAAGGTTCACCTATCCTACGCTTTAGACAATACAATGGAATGATACATTTTCAAGAATGTTATGTTGTTTATATACAATAATTCTTATAGGGAAATTTTAAACAATAACATAGTAGCCTTACATATTGTATACTACAATCGAATCGAAGCCCGAGGCTGGTTGCAAGTCGGCTATAACAACAAGGCGAGTGTTCAGTTAAACAAGTGAATCAAGTGATAGTATTGTTTGCATAATTGCTCGAGTGCCAGGAGCGGGCTCCCTAAGTTACCTAAATGAACCACATCTAACATTGTTCCCGAGCTGGTCCCACCCATGACGATGGCTTGTGAATTTGCGTCTCGCTGTGGCCGCGCCGCCCGTTGCGTCTATGCAACTATCGGTTTACAATATTTGGTCAGGTGAAGGCGGCGCGAGAAGCGAGGGCTGTGCCCAATTTGCACTTCAACAAGACTGGAATGTCGCTTATTGATTCGGGAAAGGATATGCTCGCGTCGCATACGACGGTACGCTGAGTTATAATTGACACATCGCTCCTCTGATCACGCAGTATCTCGCACACTGCGGCGAGCGCCACCTTTTGATGTCCAACAAAAACAACTTTACTATGATACATTTTCCCCTAAATTTTAGTCATCGGGCGGAATGCAGATATCCACAACTATGTTGAGTATTAAAATTGCTATATATACATAAGTAGATAAAGTCTAATACATAGTATAAACAAAATGGACTAAATACTTGTGAGCCGACCGCGCCGTGTCGGCGTGCGGGCTCGACGGTGAAACCGTGAACTAAAATACCTATACATTAATATATCAACTAGCGACACAAATGTATTCGTACTGTGATTAAGTACATAGTAATATTAAAGTTAAAACGTTTTGTCCAAGGAGCTGAGTCGCGCGTCACTGATCGAGTCACCACAGCAGGTGTTGGATGCGCGCGCGGCGGGGTCAGGTGGCGTCGTACGCGCCCCACGAGTAGCCGTGCAGCGCGGCGCGCGGAGCCGGCGCCGGCCGCCCGCCGCCCAGCAGCGGGTCGCAGGGCGGCATGTGCCCGCGCCCGAACATGTTGGGGAACACGTCTGTCTCCATCAGGTCCCAGCCGTCGCCGTCCACGTGCATCGAGACGGCGTCGGGCGCGTCTTTCGACTCCACCTCGTAGGGCCTCTCGTCGAACGGCTGCCGCGTGTCGTCGCTCTGGAACGAGGGCAGCGACAGGTCGTCGATGTAGTCGAACCCGTGGCGCGAATGGTCGAGCAGATCGCCGTTGGGCAGCGGCGTGAGCGTCTGACGATCGTCCGCCACGTCCATGGCGGCGGGCGAGTGCGGCGGCGAGCACGTCCCGTGCCCTGCCAGGTAGCGCTCGAACAGGTCGCACCCGTCCGCCGCGCTCGTGTCGTGAGCGAACTCCGCATGGAAGTCTCCGTCCGACAGCAGGTCCATGGTGAGATCGGGTTCGAGCTCCGGCCGGCAGCGGCCGCCCGCCTGCATGTCGGCGTGGCTCATCATGATCTCGTTCTGGATGTCGTCCAGCTCGCGCTGCAGCTCGTCGGCGGCGAGCGCATCACGCGCGTGCGCTTCGCGAGTCGCCTCGCCCAACACGTCGCGCGGAGAGAATGGCTCGGAGAAGGAGTCGTGCGGAGGCGAGGCGCGCACCGCCGACGGCGGCAGCTCCCCGTTTTCCACCAGGATTTCGAGCACGTCATCCATGATCTGGCTGTCTTCGGCCAAGTTGTGCGTGAGCGGCTCCTCGGGCGGCGGCGGCAAAGGTGGCGGGGGAGGCGGCGGCGGCGCGCGCTCCGTCTCATAGTGTGCGGCGGAGGGTAGGATAGCGATGGGCACCACCTTAACGCCGTTGAGAATGTAGGTGGAGGGCGGATCGGGCGCTACGTCGGGTGCGCGGTCGGGCGGCGCGGCGGGCGCGGGCGAAGCCACGGTAAAGAGGCGCACGAGGCGGTCGGGCGGCGCGTCAGGCGCGGGCGCGGCTAGCACGTAGCGAGGCGGGGGCGCAGCGGCAGCCGGCTGCTGCAACGCGTCGAGCTGTGCGCGCAGCTGCGACACGCACAGATGCGCCTGCAGCAGCCGCCGGCTTTGGTCACTGGCGCCGGCTGCTTCGCGGCGCACCGCCTCCAGCTGCCTCCGCGACGCCTCCAGCTTGCGCTCCAGCTCTTCGATTTGGCGCTGCTGTGAGCGCACGATGTCCTCCGATTGGTCGCAGTCAGAACGCGAGTCTGGCGAGGCAACCGACGTGAACGACGCCACCGAGGCGACGGAGGCGGGCGACTTGGGACGCTCCTCCTGCCGCAGGCGGTCGATCAGCTGCGGCTTGGGTCCGGAGACGCGCAGGTTGCGGCGCTTGCATTCGGCGCGCAGGTCCGACACCTTCATGTCCTCGAGCCGCGTGCTGCCGGGGAAGGAGGCGAGCGGGGCGGGCGGAGGGGGCGGGGGCGGTGGCGCAGAGTACGCGTCCGACGAGTCGGATGCGGCCGAGGAGGGCGCCGGCGACGCGGGCAGCATGAGCTGCAAAAGCAACTGTTGTTGCTGCAGAAGCAGCTCGTACGGCGTCTCCACGGAGCCAGGCGGCGTAGAGGCCTTCTGCGCGTTCGGTGGGCCCTTGTACTCGTGGAACTTGAAGCGCGCCTTGATCTGTTGCTTGCTCTTGTTTTTGGGCTTGCGCGGCTTGTCCTTGCCAGGCGCAGGGTGCTGCGGGGAGGGCACGCCGGCGGGGGAGAGAGCGGCGGGGGGCGAGGGAGAGGGCGAGGCGTCCTCTGGCGGGCCGCAGTAGGAGGAAGGGAGGAGCGGCCGACCGGAAGCTCCTTCGCTCGTCGCCTTGAATGCGAGCGAGCCGCTCTTGACGGCCGTCTCGATAGTCTCCTCTGTGTGCAGGATGTTCTTCTTGATGAGCTCGAGCGGGCCGGGCCGGTGCGACAGCTGGTCGTTGAGAGCATCCGCCAGCCGCGCCTTCTTCAACATGCGCTGCTTTTCCGCCAGGCTCGGGTCCACGTGGCTCTCCTGCACAACGCACATACAACACATTTTATTATTAGGGCGCAACAATGTCACCGATGTGTAATGTTTTATTTATTAACAACATCTTTTCAAAATAGTAACGATGAGTCAATTTTAACGAATAATTGAATGATATACCTGCTCTAAGATATGTCTCCGCTCTAGCTCCTGGCGGTCCGGCCGCCTTTGTATCTTCGCCTTCAACAAATCGCCGGTCTTCGCCCTTTCTAATTGCTTGCATTGTTCAAAATACGCCGGCGGCGTTTTCGATGCTGTGAACGAGATAAAAATACACTTCATAAAGAAACACAAGTCTACTGAGATACTCAAAG
The DNA here is from genome assembly GCA_035578125.1 of Mellilla xanthometata. Lineage (NCBI taxonomy): Eukaryota > Metazoa > Arthropoda > Insecta > Lepidoptera > Geometridae > Mellilla > Mellilla xanthometata. The sequence continues at coordinate 8,916,723 of JAPUBQ010000013.1, forward strand.
TGTCTCGTAAAAAAAGTGTCTTTTGTATTGCTCAGTTAAAATTTCTCATTAGTCATGGCATTTAGAACGTAAATAACATTCTTACGCCCACGCGCCTCTGCGAGTAGTGAATTGGGCGTCACGTCGCTCGGTTACACACACGCCTTTTATTTGCACTATGTGATATGCTAATGAGATGATCTGCACTTACGAGGCATAATCCCTTGCGCCACAAGCTGATTGATTGGTCGCCGCATCATTAGCTTCACTTTTAAAGCTGAAACAAATAACATACAATATGAGTAATTTAAACATCGAATATTACATTTCAATGTTTCCTTAGTAAAGTTTCCTCATACAGTTCAAAATAACCATTCAGTAAGTTCTTTAGAGCCGTGAGCGTTATCTTCGGGACTACCTTATGGGTGTAACAATGTGGCGTGATTGAATAGCCGGTATGTCGCGCTGATGAATAGTGTTATGACGACAACTGATGGACTTTGACGTAGCGTGTGTCGCGATCGATGCGTTGATCGATAGCCGTAGAAATAATATCGACAAATGTCGGTAGAGGCGTAGGCGCTAGCCGCTTTATTCGTGCTCGCGAGTAGACGTAGCCGCGCGATGAGCGGACAACGCTGGCGAGCGGCCAACATAAATAAACACTGCACAAGGAAACTAGTGTTATGCCGCGACCGTATTACAGACGAAACATTCACTACCAGTGGGCCGAATATTGTGGGTTACTGGGCGCCAACGGCGTTTACAAACTCGCTACCGAGGGCTAACCCCGAACCCTTCGCTCGCGACCCGAGTGCCGGCATTCTGACATACCTTCAATGCCAATCTCCTCATTTAGGAATTCTTATTGAATAATTTAAGTCAAGCTATGCTTTGTTTCTTATCACGAAATAAATAGTTAATAAGGCACAAACCTTAACAGACCAATGATACTTTGTGAATGTTTAGTCTGAAATGTTGAGTACAAGTTGTATTGTTGTTTGTTTCGCGAGTGCGAACACAATATCGCCGGAAGAGCGGCCGCGGCTTTGCATACTAATGCGAGATCCAGGCGAACACTGTGGGCCACTGGCCGTCTCATTGCTCTACCATTGTTTGACAACCACATGCCTACAGGGATATAGTTATTGATTTTGAGCCATATATTGACCTCGAATATAACTACAACAAGTTATAAGTATCCATAGTTGCTATTCCAGAACTATTCTTGTTATTAAAATGTTCGAGTTTGTTGTTTTATGGAACAAAATAATTCTGAAGACTGATAGATAGGACATAAAGTGAAGAAAATAGTGGCGGTAAACACTCTTCGGGAAATTTACTCGGCTGTATGTGTGTCTGGACTATCTGTATACATACTTGTAAATGTTGTGCAGCCACATTTACCATACCTATTGCTGAGAGCTGAGTGGCCTAGCTAGATCAAAAGCATTAGTTACGTAGACACCTTGTGTCAATTTATGTACAGCCTCAAGGGCTGTTGAAAGTAGGCTAGAACAGTCCATCTAAATTGGGCCTGGGAGGGATGTCCCTGAGGATGTAGCTCAAAGCATACGCTAAGATGGGTTAGGTGTGTTTCTATCGAAGAACCTAGATCCCTCTATTAGGCATTGAAGTTAAGCACCAACGCGGTTTTTAGTGGGTAAAAATCCCACATAACCCAGCTGCACCCCATTGCAGCAATGTATTCTACTAAATTTATATATGCGATCGATAGATGTATAATTGTATAGATGTTTGTTACTCTTTCACGGTCAAACGTCATAACCGATTGGGATAGAATTTATTATAAATTGTTAGTAGCTCATACCTCTGATTGACATAGATCACCTTTTGTCCCGGATCGACACGGGCTTCGCCGCAGGGCGCAGCTAGTAGACTTGTATGTATAAGTAGACTATGTATGTATAAGTTAATGTCTTCTTTGTATTTGTAATGTTTTTAGTATTTATTTTGTTAACTTAGTTTAAGCAATAGTGAGTGTATTGGGCAACTGTGAAGCTCACTTATTGTATGTACAATAAAAATAAATAAATAAAAAACTTATAAAGTTATGTTAGAGTACTCACATTCCTTGTGTTTGCCCATGGCGGGCTGCAGCGGGCTGTCGTCGACGATGACCTTGGGCGGGGAGACGCGCGGCGAGCTCGGCGGCTCGCTGGCGCCGCTGCTGCTTGCCGCGCGGCCGGCCATCTCCTCCGCACCCGAACTGAATGCACGATACATTAGTACACCTTTATCTTCAACACGAACGTTTCCAAAATTACAAAGTACTAAAAACATTTATAGAGCAACTTTCGTATGTCTAGACACTATTTAGAATTTGATTTTTCAAACATTTAAAGTTGTGCAAAAGTTCGCAGAAACAATAATTCGTTTCTCTTTTTGAACAACTTTACAAACAACAATTTGAACTTTTTTACGGGACATTTTTTTCCACGAACATTAAAAACTTGTACCTACTATAGCAAATATTATTTGTCATTACTTACTTACTTATTTTATCACAACTGAATATAGACGAAATATATAAAATCTGAAGAATGTGTTCTTCCGCTGTGATTTGAATTTACCAGAATTGAGATACGACTAAACCAGAAATAAAATAGTATAAGGTGTTTAATTTTCTACATGTATGTACATCGATATTACTCGTATGTGTAAATACTTTGATACCTCTTTGGTTTTATCGCGTTATTTACTATGTATCCTCAGGTATATGTAAACGGGTGTATTAACACAGCTTGATATTGCTAATTGGCTATGTCTCCGACCCACTTGGCTATCACGGCGCGGCGACAATGTAGAGTTCATTCCTCACGTCCGAGATAAGCCTGATCATTTAGATTAGTTGTTTAGGTTTTGATTAGTTTTTCTAAATAAATAAATATTATGACACATTTCCCACACGGCTGGTTAGTCCCATACTAAACCATTTTAAAGTTTGTATTGTGGGTGCTAAACAACAGCTATACTTCATATACATACGTATTGAGCATACAGACCGACAATAAATTTAGTTTAACTCGAACTCGGGACCCTCTGGTTGGCAGTCAAAAAAATATAAATAAAGTAAGTAGCAACTCAGCAATAAATCAATAAAGACTGACTGTCTTCAAGGCGAGAGTGAACCGGTTTCTTCTAGGCAAGCGCGTTTCATCTTAGACTGCAATATTACTTAACATCAGGTGAGTTGTGGTCAAGCGCAAGCCTATTGAGCATAAAAAAAAAAAAAAAATTTACTACGGAACTGCCACAAGATAAGATTAGCGATTGTTTTAGTTTTAATTTGTAACTGTGATTGTAAGTACTGATATGATATGAATATGTTTTGTTTTGTTCCACCAGTTCACCACTGTTCTTTTGCACAGTACTATTTTTAATCAAAGTAGATATGTTAGATGTATGACATATAGATATCTTTATGTAGTGTTATAATAGACGTGGATCGTATTACACGTTAAATTGTAGGTCCCGGTTGTTAGTCTTAGTACAAGCAGTCGTTAAGCCAAGTCAGAGGCCTTCGGGCGGCCTGAAAACTCTCGACACCAGAGCTTGGCCACTTAGGTCATACGAAGAAGAAGAATACATGATACAGTGACAAGGTTAACGAGTGGATAAGGGCTGGCTCGTATTGGACAGAATAAGGCGATTGAGCTTTTAACCAATATAGAATGCTGTGATAGATGACTGCAATAGTTCACACGGATATTTGTAGTAGTAATGTAGTAGTAAATGTGCGTGTCTATTACAGCCCACTAATTAGTAAAGGGGTATTTAGTAAAGTTACCTGAAGGTGTCGTCAGAGGGCGGCGTGCGCGGCGACGAGGCGGGCGAGGCTGGCGAGGCGGGGCGGCTGCGCTCGCGCCTGTGCTGCGGCTTGAACCACTCCGGGTAGATGGCGCTCAACGTCTCCACCAGGTCGTGGTCGAGCGTCACGCGCCACGACGCTCGACCCTCCGGGCCCTCCGATCCTCCGCCGCCGCCGCAAGGCGAACGGCTTTCTGAAACACCCACGACACAACACGTCACGCAGGCTCCATGCGGTATCACGGGGCAGAGTGACGTCATCGCACAGCGGGTAGCTGGGACGGTGCGATGATACGCTGAGTAGGAAACTGTTATACTATATAGGAAGACCTTTCGAGGTAGCGTGAGAATCGTAACTTATTATGCTTTTAAAATCTAGACACAGATCGATTGGTAGTCACAAACATCTATATCGCGGTAACAAAATATTTTATATAAATATTTTATAACTAAGGTGTATAATACATAAATCTGTAATAAACAGAATTTGAATTTGATAATATAGGAAAACTAAACATTGGGACAATGGAGATATCTTTGTCATTCAATCCTCATTGCACACCACCAGCATAGTTAATGCCACAAAAACAGCTCTTTACAAAATAAGTCAACCTCATCAACCACATTCCTTCTTATAGGGAATGTAGAAAACACATGTTGACATATGCGAAACGAATGGCTCATAGGGAAATTGAGAAAGATACTAACAACTCTCTACTCACTATTTAAAACATGACGTGTAGTTATAAATTAAAGAAAATAGTGCTTATGGGGCCACTTCAGTGCTTGAAAATAAGGAAAAGCACGGTTATCCTAACGGTACGCACCACAATATAGCTCCAAATGAAGGAGAACGACAGGCCGAGTCAAATCGGAAGTGCGTATGCGTACATTACAATAAAAGGCGCGGACAGCTGTTTAGGATGTTGAACAACGTGTGCGTCTGCAGTATGGGATATTCACCAGATTTTGTGTATAAATAATAATGTATCAGCATATAGCAATCAGTATTCAGATTATAAGGGTGATGATGGATTTAAATTAGCCCTCAAATAGCCTGTAAGCCTGTCAAATATAGAAAATTCAGACTATGCGATCATTATGATAAATTATTTGAAAGCATTAAAATTTCGCGTTATTTTTCAATTGTACTAAATAAGTTCATAGAACGATTCGCCATATATGCTCGAAGTAGGCTGTAGCATATTATTTTTTGTTTATCCAAATGCTATGCTGTTTGATAAATTGGACCTACAAATATATATATAGACTAACCTACTGGATTTATATCGAAGTTGTGGCATAGGTGAGGCAGGTCGATCAAACACAAGGAGCAATCATTCACTTCGCCCTGATTGTTTTGTAACCTTGAACGTGTTTAGGTTTACGTGCGTATAAAATGTAAATCCCGTGGAACGTAGAGCTTCGACTCATTGTGCTTCACGTGACTACTCTATTATGCACGTTTAACGACCACCAGGAACGACGCATTGCGTAAAACCGGTACATTGTTATTTTAAAACCGCCGTAAGGTTAAAAACACAAAAGTTGAAGCCCTTGTTCATGCAGATTGTTTAGAAAAGCCACTAATACGAATTTAAACACCAAATTCTCAAGCTCGCTTCTCGATTTGGTTTCGAAATCCTCCTACACTAAATTAATGTCAGCGCCGAACTACTTTTGCTGTTATTTCTGTCCGGGGTAGTAAAACGTGTTTGTTCTAACAACAATACCTAGAGCAATTGACGTCTATCTCGTATTATTCCAAAAGCAAATAAATTTACGTTTATTTTCTGTAAACAGAGCATGAAAAATAGCTGTAACCTTAAAACTATAAATTGAAAGGATTGGTACGTACATATGCGAAATTTAGAGCAACGTTTTAACAGTTTCCATAGCCAAGGAAAGATGTGTGTACATATTATGTAATGATCGCTTCCATAAAGCTGGATGTACGAGGAAAGAAAATACGAGCTGGAAATAAAACATCTGTCCGTGACTCACTCGCATTATAAAACTAAAAGTAAGGTAAACAAATGCAGGTTCTAAAACGTAAATCGGTGTATCGCTATAGGAACTGCATATCGTCGATTATTACAGTAGAACAAGGTCGCTGCCAGTTTTAGATATTTTAAGGCTCTTTGAGCACCGATAACTCTAAATGTATAAGGCAATTTAATCAAAAAATGCAGCTTTCTGTAGATATTAGCATTATATCAAAAGGTTTTTATTCGGAGATATCAAAAACTGACGCACTTTTATAATTGTCAGGAATGCAGCAAGCTAAACATGCGTATCCCAGTGAAATATGGAACGATATTGTTTATGATATTTCCCAACGATGTTTACCAATTTGGAAGCCGCCAATATTCGGAGGCATCATCCACCAAAACGAGAACACTTTATCAATCCGGACATAAACAAGGTGGAAATATTTTTCGAGACTCGGTTATGTACAGATGTTGAGCTACAATTTGCCTGGGTGCTAAGTGCTGCTTTACCTAAATAATTGTTTTTAAAATAGTAATATATACGAATACGAAATAGTAATATATGTACACATATCTGTACAGGAGTGGTTATTGGCATTATTTCTAGGACATCTAATAAAAATTGTTGTCATGAAAAATAACACGAATATTTTTAGAAATCGTTACATATTTATTATCCATCAATGAAACAAACCCAAAAACAGGTACAATACGTACTCTCAACTTGTCTCTCTATTGCAGAAGAAAACGCTATTGCAAGTAACATGAATCAGGTAACTTTTTAAACCTTCTGAGAATGACAGGGATTATCTTCATTCATTAGAAAGACCTGCCGAATAAACTGCTGCGAGTTATATTAAAGTCAGTTAAGCATTACTCAATGATGTTACCGAACGACGTAAACATAACGGCAGCACGTGCGAGCGATGAATCAGAAAGAATTATGCACGAATCGAATTATAGCGGCAGATGTACAAAAAGATCAATTTAACTTAACAATAACAACACTTATTCTCTACAGTTGCGGATAATTGATGTCTAATTTAAGATGCTCGTATCTGTGCTCGCAAAATTATGGTAGATTCGAGTCTGACGCGTTCAAAGCAAAATCGCGATAGAAATTCCTCCAAATTCTTATCGTCGTTGTAAAAGCGGACGTAAACAGCAGGTAGGTGCATATTTATTAGGTGTTTTTCTATTATTACCGCGCGATAGTCAGCGCTGCGGATTTGTCTCGTGTCCGCGCCGCCCACACCCACTTGTATCATAATTTCATACCACACGACACCTCTCAGTTATTTAGTCAATCGGTTATTAGGTTTAATTTTTAGAACATTTTTATACTTATAAAATAAAATAACTTCAGAACGACATTGTTTACGATTTCCGCTCTACTTCACGAGCGCATCCTACCAACTCCAATATTAAAAATAATGTAAAATAACAAGCGGGAAACGCAATTTTTGATATCTCGTCTTTTTCCAGATTGGCCATGTGACAAGCCATTATTTTCAGTTTATGATTTAAAAGTTTTGATTAGTATCCCGCATGTGGGTCAGGGTTGCTCCTTTGAAGTCTTTCTACAAGCTGTTCAAGTGGGGAATTACGACAAAATAAAATAAAACTACGCACATTAACTTGGTCACACGCGTGATGCGCGTAGCGTAGGAAACACGTCAATCAAGATGTCAACGGATGCGCACGCGCACGTTTCCATTGCTCGGTAAATTTTTTTGTCTGAAAATCTTTCAAAACTCGTGAGTAAATAGAAACTTTAGCCTAATGGCCTACATTTTAATTACAGTACAAAGGATATATTATGATTGAGGAAGTCGTAATCGCAGCCTACGGCCGGTTGTTTGTGCGCCGGCGACAGACGGACGGGTTCCGCAAGGGTCCGCGTCATTGGAGGCTGTGGAGGTGACGTCAGGTGTGCACACGGCCCTGGGGCCGGCGTGGGCGCAGCCACCTGTCTCCTTCCACCCACGACTCTTTGTTTATCAACTGCTTATGACGAGGCACGATTTAATGTGCTGCTTCTAATTCTAATTAGATTTCATTAGACATTACGATTATATTCCGCGGGTAAAAGCTTTACGAGAGCCCAGAACCAAACATAAAAAACAGCTACGCCGCAATTAGTGTATGGGCGGAATGATTTTCATATTTGGGTTAAATGATGTCCAAACTAAATCTCTGCCTAAAATAACATAAACACGAAAAAGAAAGAAGAGGTTAAATTCTTAGAAATATTTTTTTATTGAGGAAAAATATTTGATCTTCACTTCAGAGGAAAAACAGGTGACAATCAACTAGGCAAATCTGCCCCGGTCTGAAAATTTAGGTCAGTCCCAGACAGACGTGTCGTGTATCAGATGCCCGCTTTCATTAACGCAGCTATTCCAAGACAAACAGCAATAGTCGCAATTTTCCATAGTGCTCGGCTAAATATGATTTGTGGGACGCATCGGGCGAGCTCACGGGGCGACAAAGTAGTGTCGGAGTGTGGCGAGTGACCCCGTTCTGTCGTCCATCACGCTCACTTACGCAGGCCCGCCCTTCTTGTGTTCACGCCGCCGCCGCCGCCGCCGCCACTAAACTTCACAAAAAACAAGGAAAGTGGCAAACAGCACTTAACATTCTTAACTGTGAGAGATAAACGTTTACCGTGACCATTGTAAACTTGTTGTATGAAGCGTGTGTACTCGAAACGTTACTGTTACTCAATACAAAACTTCAAAAAATAAAGACCATCTAATTTTATAAAGACTTCAATACAACGCTACACCCACGCAATAAAGTTAATTAGGAGGCAGTCACCGTGCGTAATCATCACGATCTTGTGAAGAGCTCGGGGAGCGGTTTAGGGCTTCTCGACAGATAAGAAAGAGTAGCTCACAGAGATCATCAGCAGATTTACTTCCCTACTCGCTAATGGTTTCAGTAGACATGTTTATCTCGTTTAAAGTCAAGATCAGCTTCACCGGCGGAATCTTCCAAGGAAAGACTAAAAGCATGACTCATTGTTAGGTTTGAAATGGATGGGCAACGGAACACATTTCAACAAAAATCAACAATCACGGGTATTATGTTTACGCGAAACAACGAAGCGGCCGTATTACATAAATATTTCTCGTAGAGATATCAATCCTTCGGCTAGTGGCAGGCGACGAAACATTCACAACAAAGATTTGGTTCAAGTTAAAAAAGGCTTGAAGGTTAACATGTTTCACCATACTCAGGATTAGAAGTCAGTGGCGTTGAAATTTGTGAAATAAACAATATCACTCGTACAGACAGAACCACAAAGACCATCAGGTGAAGAAAGAAGAAAGAGAAAATAATCACATCTTTTCACACACAACAATCTCGTACGAGTACAAGAGTCATGGACTTGCACAACGCAAGTGAGTAAGGCTTGCCGAAGCTCAACTAGGCTAAATTGAGATTTGGATTGACTTTCGTAAGACGATGAATGAAGCTGCTCTGCCGCTTGATGACGGACAACACAGCTCGCTGTTCTCAGGTGATACGCGATGTATTTGCGTGCCCACTTCACTTCACCTAGCGCAGGTGTATCTTCTATAATTTAACATTAAAGCCAATCTGAGTAACCCGATTAATTGTTGGAGATATACCAGAGAATAAACAAAAGCAGTCATATACATTCTAACCGGACAGCTACGATTACAAATAATACGATAGGCTTAAAATGGAAAAAAGGAACAATTAATAAATGTCAACACCACAAAAGCCCAAATAGATTCCAGGCCATCAAACCAAAATGATGTTGTTTTCATTAAAGCTGGTGATAAATCGTTGCAAGTCGAACATGTTTTGTTCACATTAAATCGTTTACAAGCGTAGTTATCGCCCGTTCATAATACATTCCATGCAATTTAAATAGGTTTATTAGATGCTCATAAAATCATACACAAGCGTACATTGTGGTCCTTTTAAACAACAGATATCGGATTCTGGGAACGTTGACCAATCATAAAACGTACGATACTCTGTTGCAAATAAAGGCACAGACTCAAAGTGTACAGGTTTTAAAACCAGTTGAACTGGTAGAAAGTAAATGTGTTGTTTGTTTCAACCAACTGATTTAAATATTTTTGAAGCTAACTGATTAAATAATATCAGAAGAATTAATGTTACTGTAAAAAGAATCTTATTTAACCGTCGATCCATAGAGTAATAATTCTAAAACTGTAACATAGACTGGCGTAAAGAGTGTAAATAAATCGAAGTGGAATTTGGAACCATTTCAAATTTTTGACCAAACAAAGTCATATATATATATAAACGTTTCAAGGCAGAAACCATAGCGGGCCGATGACGTAAAAGGATGTTTTCAGCTAGTCGGCAATGGGGCCGTCTGTTTATCGTCGAGGAACAGTTAGAGCTACAGCCAGACTGGGACGAAGCCGAAATGCAACTGTAAAAATACAAGCCAACTAAAGCACTTTTGAATAAATAACGAATAAACGTAATATTTTCACCAACGAGTAAACGGATAACAGATAGAAGTGGGATATGGTAGGTAAGAAAAAAGTTGGCCTATAATTATGTCAAGATTGACTCAACTGAAATACAACAACTATAGTGCTGTCTTATGCCAATTTCGACTAATAGGTCTCAGGTAGAATAAAGATTTTTCAGTATGCATACAGTAATACCCCGACTTACGCTACCTCGACTTACGCGAATTCGGAGTTACGCGATTTAATTTTCTCGTCTATTTTAACGTTTTTTGTTTGAAAGCCGCGCACTTCAGATTGTGTTTATACATTTTATTAATATAGTTTGTCATATTATCTAGAATTAAATTAAAATTTATTTCCTAAATTATTGTTTTATATTTCTTAAATGATAGTCTTCGGTCCCAATTAAACATACTTTGTATGACTTTATAGGTATGTATATGCAAAATTGTACCCCGACTTACGCGAATTCGACTTACGCGGAAAGCGCTCGGTCCCACCTATCGCGTAAGTCCGGGGTATTACTGTATTTATACTACACCTAGCTATGAACATTAGAACTTGTAGGTTTTAAATTTTAAGGTTTCGTTATCAAGACCACCCAGATGAACTAAAAATTCTGTCCGAAAAAATCCAATACTGCGACTTTCTTTTGACCTTTCCGATATTGAAATCGCAATTGACATGTATTTTTTAAACAGAAAATCTCCCTCGACACCGTGGGCTACGCAAGAAGAAAATTGCGGCAACAAACAATGTGGTATAAAGCTCAATCATCAATAGCTCGTTTCTCAAATTTTTCATGAATAATTTATAGTAAATGTTCAATTACAATAAAGAACGTAGACAACACTTAACGCTAAAATATAAAACCAGTCAGACACAATATACATTCTCAGCGATGAAATATAAAAGAGCAATAAAGCGACAATTTCAGATAAGCTTCCATTGTACGTGAATATGCCAGAAATCTGAATTCGTATTAAAATAAAAACTTAAAAAGAAGGAGTGAAAAATATATGGTGGATGTAAAAGTAGAAATATACGAGAGTTACGCAATCGTATTATGGGCGACGGTCACACTCGGGAATATAAATATTTCTTCGCCCCAGGGTCGTTAATAAAAACATATTGTAGATTTATGTACATACGTATACATATGGTGCCTAGAGTTTTAAAGTTTGCCAAAAATAAATGTATATATATTTCAATATTTAACCTTGTTTTAACAGTATTAAGACTAAGTTCACTTAAAAATGTATCACTCATTTATTAAATTTCATCCATAAATAAATGCTATAGGTTCGTTATCACTTTAAAACAATTTTAATCGCAACCACTTAACTTACCTTTAAATTAGCTATTTAGTTCTATTATTTATTCGTTAATCACTACCAAACATGAAAAAAATGTGATGAAAAGCTAAAATCTAAAAATGTTTCAATGCTGACGCAAATCTCTGCACATAAATTATAGAGCGATTTTAATTCCGTCCACTGGTGGTTGGAAATTCTTTTTATTTTGAAAAACGTGACTAGATGGTAGGTACCTACTATTCACGCAAACAAAGAATTCTATACCTATTCTTGCTAATCCATTTTATGCTATAAATAATACGCTTCAATTTAATGGCTTCAGGGGGACATTACTGCCTACGTGCTTTAATTCTATTTTGTGTCGTTAAAATCTAACAAAAATTTAATTTCTGCCAATATGTATAATATATCTAACTAACATGTTTGGGACACTCTATATAAATTATATTTCTACGCCCGGATTTCTATATTTCTCGAACTTGGTCCTTCTACACTTCTCCTACAGGCACAGAAGAAACGTCGGTCAGCCACTAGCACGTTGGATTAACGACAAGAAGCATCGTGAGCAGGACCTGGATGAAGGCAGCACAAGAGTGAGACAAATGGTGTACATTTGTCTCACTCTTGTGAGGACGAAGGGAGGCCTATTCACAGCAGTGGGCTAAAAATGGTCTTATCAAGAAAAAATTCAGAACTCAGGAACCCATATTGACATTATTTAAACGTCATTTTACAATTATTTTAATTTCAATTATTTTAATTTAAATTGCAATTTAAAAATACAAAATTACTAAATAAAATAAAAATAACATAACCACGTCCAAACTTTTAAAGGAAGGAACTTTGAATAAGTAAACATATCACTTATTCAAAGAAAATAAAATCATACGTTTCTTTATGCGAAGGAAATAAAGTACAAGTCACTGATCCGAACTAAATAATATGTCAATATTCTGGTACTAAATTACAAATCAGTTTTCCCAGCCCCATGCTTTGGTTCATCGTGTGTTTCGAGTATAATTTGTAACACGTGTAAAATCGAGGCAGATCGCTATTTTATAATAAATGTCAGCAGGCAGTAAGTAGTCATGACTATTCGCGAGAAAATTTATAAGAAAAAAATAGGTTTATATTTGACTTGAGTTATTTCGGCACGGATTTAATCATAATAGTGGAGTTTACATAACAACCTTGATAATGCGCGTGCGCCGGTTGCTAATGTTTCTATACGATTTAGACAACTGCTTTGATTATTTATTAATCTAGATTTATAGGGATTGGCAAGAGAACACAACTCTCACTCGACAATTAACCGAAACACTTGTTAAATTGTCTCATGGAGACAGTGGGAAATAAACTTTCCTTGGCAGCTCCCAACCCTCATACAGTATGAAAGCTATGAAACAAAGTGCCAAATTAATAGTCGTTTGTCTAAATCACGCTGATTCATCGGGTGTGCATTTAATTTGGAGATTTTTATTGGATCGCGTGAACTTTTGTTCACAAAGCGAGGAACAAGCTCAAATAGTTATACTCAAGTTATTTACAGTAAAGTTATACACTACAAATGAAAAAGTTTAAAATTAACGAGAATAATAGAGTGTAGCCCAGTAGAAACCAAGCCTAGGTTCTTCAACTTTGTTTAGTGCACAGTAATACTAGCCCTTATTTGTTCGTACATTAGTGTTATAATAGACAGGGATCCTAGATCGCACAACACAGATTTATGTTGCGTGGAGTCCAGTGCTTGCAGTAACACTAATCAAATATTAAATATAATATAATTACTTAAATATCCCCAGTTCTGCTAGTCAATAAATATATCTATACTGTATTGAAATCTTATATATAAAATTCTCGTGTCACAATGTTAGTCTCGATACTCCTCCGAAACGGCTTGACCAATTCCTCTGAAATTTGATAAGCATATTGGATAGGTCTGAGAATCGGCTAACATCTATTTTTCACACCCCTAAATAATAAGGGTGGTCCACCCCTCAATTTTTTTTTCATTTTTTTGACATTTTTTTTATTTTAATTTTTTTATGATACGTTATTCAAAAATACATACAACCCAAAATTTTTACTTTTTTATCATCAACTCCTATTTTTTTATGGCCATTTTAGTAAATTTCTGTGTCACAGTGTTTGTTGCCGTACTCCTCCGAAACGGATTGACTGATCTTTACCAAATTTCATATACGTATTCAGTAGGTATGAGAATCGGCTACTGTGTAACGTTTTTACCCCTAAGTGATAAGGGTTGTTCGCCCTTAAATATTTTTTATTTTTTCGACGATTTTTTTTTATTTGAATTTTATATAAAGTGGCATTAAAAATACATACAACCCAAAATTTTTACTTTTTTATCATCAACCCCTTTTTTTTATGGCCATTTTAGTAAATTTCCGTGTCACAGTGTTTGTTACCGTACTCCTCCGAAACGGATTGACAGATCTTTACCAAATTTCATATACGTATTCAGTAGGTATGAGAATCGGCTACTGTGTAACGTTTTTACCCCTAAGCGATAAGGCTTATTTAAGGGTTGTTTACCCTTAAATATCTTTTTTCATTTTTCGACGAATTTTTTATTTTATTTTCGTATAAAGTGGCATAAAAAATACATACAACCCTAATTTTTTACTTTCTTATCATCAACCCCTATTTTTTATGGCGATTTTAGTATTTTATTCATTTTTCATCTCGCTTGATAACTGATAAATATAGTGTCTTTAACTGTACTTCGAGTAAAAATCTATCTTTTTTTTGAAGAAAATAACTCACAAAATTAAACCTGATATACATATGCTTAGTATTACCAATCTTAAATACTTAAAATTTGCCGCGCCTTTACTTTACTGGTGAGTGAAATGCCACACTATGCCATGGACTGAAGTCGTTCTCCTGTTTCACTCACAAAATTCTTCTTCAAAGACTTCTCTCACTGTTTACACAAATTTCGACCTTCGTTATTGTTTATGTATCGTATGTAGTAGTATTGTTTACAATTATAATTTTGCTATCTCAATGTAACACTCTTATAAACTACTAGCTGTTGCCCGCGGCTCCACCCGCGTGTAAGTTGCTTTATTGCATAACCTCTCCTGCACATGACTGTCGTAAAAAAATGTATTTTCATCTGTGCACTACTGTGGATGGGATTATACGTTAAATTGTAGGTCCTCTTAGTACAAACAGTCGTTAAACTAAGGAAAGGGCTTAAAAAACTCTCGACACCATAACTTATATGAACCTGATCACTTAGTTCTTACATAGAATAAGTTATAAAATTTGATGTACTAATAAACTAGACCCCGAACGTATGAGCAAAAAATTATCAACAAATATGATGATGACACTACAAATATTATGAAATTAAATTTGTTCTGCTTTGGACTTCTTTATGCTCAAACGGCTCAAACAAATATGCTAAAAATTTTCGCGCTCGCTTCGCTCGCGATTGGTCCTAGGACGTTTTGGGTCATAGCTTACGACACTACAAATATTATGTAATTTGTTCTGCTTTGGACTTCTTTATGCTCAAACGGATCAAACAAATATGCTAAAAATTTTTGCGCTCGCTTCGCTCGCGCATAGCTCGCTGCGCTCGCATCCGGCTCGCTTCGCTCGCGATTGGTCCTAGGACGTTTTGGGTCATAGCTTACGACACTACAAATATTATGTAATTTGTTCTGCTTTGGACTTCTTTATGCTCAAACAAATATGCTAAAAATTTTCGCGCTCGCTTCGCTCGCGCATAGCTCGCTGCGCTCGCATCCGGCACCCTTCGCTCTCATTTGGTCCTAGGACGTTTTGGGTCATAGCTTACGACACTACAAATAATATGCAATGTGTTCTGCTTTGGACTTCTTTATGCTCAAACGGCTCAAACAAATATGCTAAAAAAATTTCGCGCTCGCTTCGCTCGCGATTGGTCCTAGGACGTTTTCGGTCATAGCTTACGACACAACAAATATTATGTAATTTGTTTTGCTTTGGACTTCTTTGTGCTCAAGCGGCTCGAATAAATATGCTATAAATTTTCGAGCTCGCTTCGCTCGCGATTGGTCCTAGGACGTTTTGGGTCATAGCTTATGACACTACAAATATTATGTAATTTGTTACTAACGGCTCGAACGGAATCGCTAAAAAATGTTGAATACTAAAACTTTGGAAAAATATCATTACTAACCTTAAAAATTTTACAATGAAATTGTATTATACAAATAACAGACTTCAAAATCATACCTACATTTATAAATTTTAACTGTATCTAAAAAGTGAAAAATAATTTTATGCCTACACATAAGTACTATCGAAGACTTTATTTGATTTACTTGCTATTTTCAAGTTTTATTTATCCTGTATTCTTGGCGTCGGTGCCATCTAAGAAGAACAAATTAAAGTTTGTTAAAATAGACACTATTTAATAGATATGGTTTTGGAGTCGGTTATTTGTTTTAAAAAGATTTTTATTGTGTGTAGCATTCCAATATGAGCTCAATATTGAATATAATGCTCATTTAAAAGAGGCAATTGGTGCTATGGATAAGGTTCACACTATAGCATTAAAAGATTGATGTTGTTTGTTATTGTTCCTGTCGTAAATAACATGTGATATGTAATTATAGGTAATAAACTATAAAAACATGAACATAATATTTTTTGGCGTTTGTTATTTTTATATTTCTTAAACGTTTGTTCATAGCGCTCCATACCCATTTCACGCATATACCATACACACTTATAATAAGTAAGTAACATTTTAATTATACTAGAATTTGTCTAGAAACTAGAATAAAAATAATTAATAAGGCAAAACAACGTTTGCCGGGTCAGCTAGTATATTATAAAAATTCATGATATATGTATGTCATTTGAAGTTATTTCTTTACATTGAACACAATGCTCACTTTTGACATAGACACTCATAGAAATAATGCATTTATTTATATGCATTTTTAACCAGTTTTAAATATGATGTGCTGAAAACAGTCAATTCCACATGCCTTCGAGACAAACACTTTTATACTGCCAAACAAACAAATCTGTCATTGGATTTCACTGTCAAACACGAACCATTGTTTTCTGGTTTACGACAAGGAAGAAATAATGTGGTATATCTATCCGAAAGAAACATAAAGCAACAATTGGCCGATGATGAATGTACACAAACTGGAAATTGATTAATGTAAATGTTGGCAGATTAGCAATTTCCGGATGCTAAGGCTACGAGACATGGGAAGCTTGATAAAAAACCCAGAGGCGTCTGAACCTGTGTCGGTGATGTGTTCACGTGGCGAGCCCATTCATCCGTCATGTTCCACGTGTGATACGCTTCGCACGCTCTGGCAATGTGCCGGGTGACGAGAACACGCCACTATTGATGGAAATTATTCTATACAACTTGTTTAGCAAATGCTACTCCTAGTCGAGCTCGCTCATTACACCCGAGCTTTGATCAAAAACCGATTCCAGTAATCATTTTCAGCCAGCGAATGTATGGCGAACGGCCTCCGTTGGCGGATGCCGGACGAAATGGCCGAGGCGGGCAAGTCGGCCACGCGAATAACAAACGAGCAAAGCGAGCACTGTTTTAGGTCAACGTTGAACAAATACCAAACGGGTCGGTCGGACGCTTCCGTGGTCTATTTCTGAACTGCATCTAAACTAAATGACGAGGACTGCCTTTGCTCGGCTGTTGTTGCACCTTTTGCAAGAGCGGTGCGCCAATTTCCATTCAATTAACTAAATACATAAAAAAGACAATTTATGCTCAATCTGGTTTCTTCGTTAGTCATCTGGTGCTGAATAAAATTATAGTTGAGTAATTTTCAACGTTAATCATTGATGATTTGCCGTTGGGTAGTAAGAGATAAAACGATACAAATAAAATAAAATGATAAACAAAGATAAAAAGGCCATACACATACTGTTATTGTAGTAATAACCAATAATAAAAGGCAAGAATCAGTATCTAGCACCATTTTTATATTCTTTGCAAAGTATAGATTAGCAGTTGATTGCGGAAGCTACCATTGGTACATATTTCGCAGAGCAGGCCAGGCGGCCTGATTGCGGCGGTCGTCGTCTCCACTTCTATAATCTAAATAAGGAGCAAAAGTTCAACGGCCCGCCTCGTCGGACTAGGAAGAAATCGTCCAAAAACACCCGGCTTTTGGGTCTTGTCACTTGTCTACTTTTTACAATCTGACGACGACAGTAGTCTGTTAAATGCCCAATCCGAAAATCCTAATTTATAGGAATATAAATTCATGGCACATTTACAAATTCGAGAAACCAGCGTTGCCGACTTCTAAAATCCTGTTATAACACTGACCCAATGCAAGAAAGTAGTGACAATTCATACATTGTCATAAACGAGAACGCTTCAATTATAGACATAATTTGACGAAAAGTAAATGGCTACTAAAGCGTTAAATAGGTCAGCGCGAGTAGCATTATAATGTCACCTGTATCGTTGCTTATATGTGATCCTGGCTATGTGTGAACTTTCAGCATACAAATATAGCTTTAAATGTCAAATGTCTGGAAGAGCAGTTTCCTTTGGCCAGTGGGGTGGGAGCTTGCATGACGTAGCCCCTTGGCAAGCGTTAAAGCGTGAGACAGAATTGCGTAAAGGTGTCGTGAACACTTCATTCGAACTGTCTTGAAAACTTTTGACAACGAAAGTACAGAAATACCATTATTGTCTGTCAACAAAACGGAAATAGCTCAACATTTCGAAATATTTACGAGTATTTATTGACACCTTAACAGCGCGAGAGAAAAAACTATCAAAAGCTTAAAGACCTACTATAGGTACCTATAAGAAACAATACCCGATACAAAGTTATACTTTAAGATACTGAACGAATAAACTATAGAAAAAGTGACAACAATTTCAAGGTAACAAACAATGGACCGAAACGGTCAAAGCAAACTCAGGCGTCGTCTACAAAATCGTTGAAGCATTACCATTTTTCACGTGACTATATTAAAACAATGTTATTGCATAATATCTAACAGACGCAAAATACAAGATGTACAATATCGCGCAGTAGCCAGCTGCATAGGCGAGGCTTGCGCGACAAGAAACCAGTAGAATTATCGAACTAAACTACGAAACCTAAACGTGGAAAAAATCTTGGACTCGCTCCAAGCAGCTGATTGATGAGGATGGTCATTTCGTACACGGCCAATCCCGAGATTTTTCTTATTATTTAGCAAAGTAGAGGACTAGTCTATTTTTGCTACGCGAAAAACAAGCCGACACGAAATATGCCGCCCGCTCGGTTACAAAAAATAAACTACATCGTTAAATGTGTATGTTACGTGCTTGTTATTATTTATGACGAAAATCTGTAGACACCTGATTCGCTCGAAATAAATTGATAGCAGTCGTCTGCACGTGATCCCATAAACATGATTAGCACTGTTATGTATAAACGTGAGAGGAGATAGGATCATCTAAGGACCTTCAAGTAGGGAGATTAATGTGGCGTCTACACATAATTCAGTCTGGAGTCTTCTTTGCCAAGAAATCGTAAAGGCAAATTGGTAGTCAATTAACTACGTTTAGATTATAGAGACATCACACGAACATAAGTTTGTTAAATTGAATATATAAATAAGCATTTTAAACACAAATCCTAAGAACTTAAACAGCAGTGAGTTTGCAACGGAATCTTCAGAGAGTAATAACCTGCCTAAAGTGAGACCGTTAATCAAAAGCGCAGGTCCATGCAACGATGCTTTACAGACCTAGAACATAAACTCACAATGCGGAAACGCGAGACTACAAATTAAAACTTTCAGAAATATGGAGTCAGGTTCAATGTACTCTTACTTTTAAACAAATATAGTAAGTATTTATTCAGTCTTTCTAACCACGAGTATTTTAAGTATCGAAGCCAAAATCTATGAGTAAAATGCGCAATACAAAATTTAAACTGTATGACTTAGGTGTCACCTCAAAACAAATATTGTTACTCCAATGAAGTGATGAAAAATGCAGTTTAACTATTAACTATTAGACACAAAATTTCTCAACACAACAAATCTGGAAACTTCTGAAGAACATGACCGAGCAGAGTTTAAGCCACTAGATCAGTTATAAAAAAGAATACTTTGAATAATGCAGAAAATTTCTCAACACAACAAATCTGGAAACTTCTGAAGAACATGACCCAAAAGCAGACTTTAAGCCACTAGATCAGTTATAAAAAAGAATACTTTGAATAATGCAGTAAGCACGCGTATCCCCAAATCACAAAATTATATCTATAAAATGGACTGAGAGAAATATTATTATTTCTCGAAGTAAAAATCAGAAATCTTGCGTGCAAGCGTGGGTGAAGTAGTTGCGCTTAGCGACCAGATATATAAAGCTTAACGCACTACATTCCGTACAGCACTGAAGATATATTTTGACGAGCTATAAAAAAATAACTGTGGATTTCTAAAATTTAATTATAATGGATGCACTTAAAATTATTTCGAAATTACCTACTTATATGTATATTTCCTTCTTAAATGTATATTTCCAAGTTTTCACACATCGAAAGAAATTGGTATTTTGCTATCCACTGCTTTTTTAATTGCGATTATTTTGTCAAAGTTAAAAAAATCTAATCTTCAGGTTCGTTTAGAAACATCGAGTAAATTTGTTTTCGGTTTTATGAATGCCATAAACAAAAATATAATTTTAGTATCTCGAGCGCAGCTAATTACCTAATGTTTGTCCCCGGAGCAGACTCACCGAAACTTTGTGGATTTGCCAAACATTTAGGCGTTCAGAATTGAGGAATGTGAAGGTTAATTACCTGAAAATATAAAACAAATAATTAGTAATAGAAAAGCAAAACCAATATATGCCAAGTTAGTGGAGATGAAACAAATCGAATTTAATCAAA
Source organism: Mellilla xanthometata (assembly GCA_035578125.1). Taxonomy (NCBI): domain Eukaryota; kingdom Metazoa; phylum Arthropoda; class Insecta; order Lepidoptera; family Geometridae; genus Mellilla; species Mellilla xanthometata. The sequence continues at coordinate 8,937,245 of JAPUBQ010000013.1, forward strand.
GTATGCAAATGTTAAACTGAGTGCACGCAAAACTGCAAAATCAAAAAACATATTGTAAACATTACGAGACTGTTTATACGAAGCAATGTAATAAAACATCAGTTTTTGGATTAGCTAGATTAACTACAAAGTTCTGTGAACTGATTATAAATTAAACGTACACTAAAATAGCGTAAAATGACAAATTGAAACCCACGTCAAATTGCTATTTCTCACTCCTGGGACCGCAATCATTTGGCTAGATCATTTCTATTACTCTACATTGTGAGTACTTTTTGGTTACTGTTAAGAAAATACTCGTACTTATTTATATAATATCGTATCTACTTTAAAATTGCAAGATCAAAGTAAGGTTTATGAAATTGATAATTTAAAATGTAAATCACGAATTTAAACAATACAGCAAATTAGCTTTTGGCAAAAGAGGTTTCTTTTAGCTGGCGCCTGAATGCGTTTGTCAAACAGTAATTGGTGGCACGCAAATAGACAAAGTTCGTAAACAAGTTTGACAGCACCGCGTGCCTCCCACGCACTCAACGGCTACATAAAAGAACCCTAAAGAAAACACTATCACAACCGTGTTACTAGCCGGATCGCTAAACACAGCCAAACGCAAAAAAACACGTATTATTCCAATGAAAAAAGGGAATGCGGAGAAAATATAACCTGATTCATGAACCTAAAAAATTGCGTGAATCAGACAACAATAAAATAGCTTTATCGTTATGCCAGACGCGACAGCAGACGAAAAAAAGGTATGAGAAGCAGTGATGAAGTAGCTCCATCAAAATAACATTCGACCAAGCATGCAACCTTATGAATTTACCTGCAACAGTTTTATAGGTCAGGCGTCTGAAGTTCGTTAATCTCTGAACTGACATTATTTTTGCCGGCGGGCTACGACCAGCCTATCTACAAGCCAAAAGGATCGTACAATCTGGCGGTGTACCAAGGAACGCGATCGCCGCCCTAACTAATGGGCATATCGAGACCCAACTTGGCTTTTTGTCCGGCATTTCTTCATTGTAACAACCCACACCGTACGTTCGAATTATAACAACAATAACATACACAATATAAAGAAAATACATGCAATTAAATAGTTATGGTCTGAAAAACTTCCTACTTTTTACTGAGCGGGAGCGAGGACGCGCATAAAACTGTTTTTATTACATTGTTGTAGCTCATAGTTGCGCTATATTCAATGTTGATCTTGGACCGGCGCGTGACAGGTGTGGATCATTATTTTTAAATGAGCATCTAATTTACTTAAACATTTTGAAAATTTTGTATCATACAGACCGGGGCAACAACCTGAAACTAGATGTATTTCGAAATTTTATGGCTCGACAGAGTGTGCCTGTCACTATGTCACATCGCGTGCGTTCAACTGTTTAAACTAATAAAGTATTTAGTCAGGCTATTATAATAGTATTTCCATCATCAGCGAGCACCAACAACGCGGGCGGTTGCGAAATGTGCATCGACAAGCGCCAAGCGCGCCGTGCGGGGCTGCAGAGGATGACGCCCCCAGATGACACAGTGCAGACAGAAATAAATTCGCAAGCTAAACAAACCAGGCATTTCCGGCCGACACGTGTGCATCACACGATTAATTATTCCCTAAACTGCATAACACCATAAGTCTGGTTACGTCGTCGGTGCGGGTACTTTCACGCTTGGCGGGCGCCCCGCCGTGATGCCGTGATGCGCCATGAATGGCGGTAATCTTACGTAACTTGGCCGCTCTTCTCCCTGACTCACATGAACGGAATTAACGTGATGTGTAAAATCGGCTGGACATTGCTGGACGACCTACAGCTGCATCGCATTTATCACTAAATAATACTTACGCGGCCCTCGTTCGATTTTAATTAATTACTTCGAAACATGATTACACTATTATTGACTTCACGCTATTAATCAGTCAAGGTTAGGCTGAGGAACAGTTTGCTGAGACCTATTATTAATTTAGGAGCAGAACAGTTGTGGTGTTTGGCTTTTGTTTTGAATATGATAAGTATCGAATATTAGAGTATCGAATGTTATTTAATTGCCTGTATATTTTATAATTTGAACCAAGACTCCGTAACAGTAAGAATAGGCTCCGAAACTACTGAATCGGTTTGGAAAATTATTTCACCCTTGGGAAGCTACATGCCCGAGTAACATATTTTGTTTTTCTTTACAACTTGGATTATTTATATCCCGTATTTTTTGATTGGATTTGCTGCTAGGATAAGTTAAAAAATAATTTTATATCAATTTTACACTAGAGTAGATACCAGTTTAAAGAATTTTAACCGAATTGAACGCCGTTTCAGATAAAGAAACGACAAAACATAAAATAAAATGGCTACGACAAATATGTTTTAAGTATACATACGCTGTGTGTGCAAATATACTCGTATAATACATATATTGAACAATATTCTTCAATAGTAAATACCTACTGACTCTTTACGAAAACAGTTTTATTTTCTGAATGCTTCTCAATATATTGAGACACGTATTCTCGTATCCCTATAAAACACAAATTTGGATGAAAATTGCAAAAAAACGGATTTACGACTAATGAATCACCGAATGAAGCGAAACAAGTGTGCGTCTTCTCTTGCATTTTATAAACATTGACGTCAAGCAGCTAGTTGCAAACTACTCTGCCGCATTACGTCAAACGGGAATTTATTTCCCTAGCGAAAGAAATACTTCGACTGACACCTGTGTTTCCTATAGACGGGTAATTTAACGAATTGAGAGAAGCTACGATTTCAGGGGTAGTTTGTGTTTTTTTTTACGGTTAAAAATTACTCAACGTAGTCGTAAAACCTAAAACAAATTGTATGAACTAAAAGTTTATAAATAACATTAACATCATCTCGGTTGACGAGCATAAAACTCAAAAAGCAAATAAAGCTGTTAAAGTATTAATACTAGAAAATTTATGGCCCTTGATATGTACGTGTCACGACGCACACCGGATAAACTAATCTCATTAGTAGCCGACCCAATGTCGCTTCGTCTCAGGCACTCTTTATTTTGGAATATATTTGGGAATGTTGGATACCACGACAGCGCATTTATCTAACATATTTGTCTTATGAAATCGCTTGACGCTCTCGTACTCAAAAGCGCAGTTCTCGAATTCCTGTTAATTAATTACAATAAATTTAAAGGCAGGAGTGATCTGAACCACGAATGTTGTTTAAAATAAAGTAGGCCACATTCCCTACCACTTCAGTGCATATAACAAGAAAACCTGAACATAGAAATATAAGAAGCTATTTAAATAAATATTAAACTAGTAGTTCTGCGATCAGTAAAACTCGCGCGAACACTATTATTACAACGTTCGACCGCTATCGAAACCTCGACCTCATGTCTCGACAACTAATTGGCCAATAAAGTTCACATTTCATAATTTTAAACGTAAAATTTCTTTCAGATATACTATATATACATTTAAGTTTATTATACTATATATACACTTAAGTTTAGCAGAAGTACATGCGCTAAAAAGGAAAAATATATTTTTATATAGGGAAATCTAGTATAACTTCCTTTTTATGAAGCTACAGAACTATACGAGCCAGATTTATACCTAATAGTAGCGAGAAACATTTTTAAGGATCGGATAAACAAGCAAGATTTAGAAACATCACTGGTGATTCCACTTGAACTATTTTGAAATGCGGCCGTAACATGTCCACGAGGCATAGTTAATGGACGTCGCACAGTTTCTTGTAAATTAACACAGTTCATATTTTAAGAGAGAACGAAAACAAAAAAATAAAATAAATCAACAGCCGTTGTTTTTGTTTACGCCAAGTCATTCAGAATTAAACTCTTACTTTATTTAATCCATCGCAGGTTACAACACCGAGATAATAGCTGAACATCGAAATAAATTTGCGTCGAGACGTCAAATAAACAAATAGAAGGATGTGAATCTCGCGCAGGAACGTCAGGAAGTGGCTTATTGATGTGTGAAAACAACCTCGCAGAATCACCGCAATAATGGAACGACGAAACTGAAAGTGCTGGCTACGTCCAATTGAACCCGGTCCAAGATACTGTCTGGAGATAATGGTAATACGGTCCATGTGGCCCCAGAGATGTGCTAGATGTAATAGCGTCCGACGACATCGCGACACGACGTTAATCATAACCTGCAGCGGAGCCAACGCGGCTCATATCTCGCTTATAAGTTCATGTCATGATTGGTAATGCATTTGGCAGCGGTGGAGTGCAGGAGTTCTGATTCGACGCGTCGGAATGCGACTACAGATGAGAACAAAACGTTACATTACTCTCTCACGACAGATCGCTCTGGACAATTAACCGAGAGCGCCATTATCGCACGCTAATTACGTGCCAGCTACAAATGATCGGGGATAATATAGATTATTGCTCCCCAAACATCTACCTGATTTTTATGACATGTGTACAAAAAGAAAACGCATTAAAAGTTGTGTAGTCGTGTTGTAAAGCGGCGCAACGAGGTCAAGGTGGAGAATTAGAACGAGGACGGGTCCGCTAATTACACCCACCATGTCAATAGGCATATGCTATGGAAAATGTCCCCGGGGTGATGATGGAGACAATCGATTTGGGGCACGGGTATTTTTTGCTGAAAGTCTTTCTTAGAAATAAAATGCGTGTGGTGAACATGTTGGCCATTCTCGGTGCGTAAATAGAAAAGACGAAATGTACTAAATTTAAGAAACCAGCACCATTTTTTTAATATTTGTGTTTACTGCAGCATTCCCTGGTGAGCTTTCACCATAACACTTATGTAAAAAGATGCACCAATCAAATCTCAACCCTATCACTGCCAACCGCATCAAAATCAGACTAGTAGTTTTGGAGATAAATATGGCCACATTGGTTTGCAGAAATCCACACACAAAAACCCTTCCACCCCAAAGGAAAAAGTCGGTCTTTGGCTTAAAAAAGGCGGGTAAATACGAAATAAGTAAATAGAACTGGACAAGAGACCGTAGAAAAGAAAATAAAAAAAAAAGTCACGAATATATCTTTTTCTAATTAGTCGACCGCTCAAGTCGCTGTGAATATCGCTAATCCGGAAACCGTTAAGTGGGTCGAGAGAAATTAGTCGAGACGTTTGTCTCTACTGCCTTTTCCCGAAATATATTTAATGTTGGCACCGGACCCACGTAAGGATGTCATATTCGATCGATATATCAAAGGAATGTTTAATATAACGTCATAGGCGGCTTCGAGACGATACTTATATCTATGGTATAATATAATATGAGCAGATAGTTCGAATTCAACAAGTGGTTTATACGTGAATTACACAACCACATCCAGTCAGTGCCAAAATTCTATTTGTGACAACAAACCGAGTCGGGTATATTTAACTGGCACCCATAAACTGTCGAATAGCCACTGTGTCTGAGAACCGTAACGACATTATCAAGCAACAACATTAAAAACAGCAGCTCCCATTTACAACCGGATCACATATCATTCCAGCCCACGGGACTTTATCTGATTTAAGCATTTAGAATGACTAATACGTTACTTATTTACAAGAAATGTGATGCAGCGACAACATAATAGATGCTATTGACGGTAAAACTCGTTACCGCGCAATTAATATTAGAGCCGTAAGCGACTTGAACTGCTATGCGGTAAACAGTAAATTGGTGCCATGATGGTGTGCACTAAAATGCAACTGGGTCATTCTGAATTCGATCACCAAAAGCAATCAAATATCTGTGGAATACAGAGAAAACACGTGATCGAAATTAACTCTTTCCTCAAAAACGTTTCTGATCCAACGGCACATTGTGAGCGAATTACACTTCTCGGTAATAATTACGAGTTTGTTTGCGACTCCTCCAAACAAAACATTCCGTTGTTATGTGCGGTGCGACCTACAACAGTGGCGGTACCGTAACGCCGACGCCCGGTGTACAAATAGACACATTTCTTGGATGGAAATTCACCATCTTATTTTGGGGTATATGAAGTCATGCCGTGTTTATGACGTGACAAACGACTGTACTAGTGACGTCCATATTAAAACTTTAAAAACGTTTCAATAGCAAAATAAAAAGTGACGATCAATGGTAGTGTGTAATTAATGAATCAAAATAGCAATAACAGAATATATGTATAGCTATAGTATCGGCCGTTACGTATTAAGATCTATCGAGGGAAGGGAATTAAGTTGATTTATTAGCGCAGAAAGTTTGTACTGGACCGGCCGGGAAGCGAGCGGGCAGAGCGCGGCACGCTAGGGCCAGCGGCGAAATGCGATGGCGCACGTGTGGGCGCCACTCGCCTAACGTAACTGCCCTAGTGCGCGAGAACAGCTTGCATACCTAGAACGTAACGAGTCGTTAGCCACTATGTGCTACTCTAGAATGCTATGGAGTTCAATGGAAAACAATCAGCGTTACAGTGGATTGGATTTTTTATTAGTGCACTCTATCTTAGATCTCTGGCATCTAATGCGCATAAGATTTAGCAGCTAGGTATTACTATTTATTTTATAGGTAGTAGAAGAAGATTTAGTGAATTATTATTAGACTAAGACAATCTAATCTTCACTGAATTATTTACAAATTTTTGCAAGTGGTGCATTATATAACAACCTGTAAATTAATGAATAAAATAACAAAAGACAAGAACACGATGTCAATGAAGAAAACATTTAAAAGTTGGTATCCTCTCGCTTGCATGACCCAATGAGTGAAAGAAGAAGCGAACTTTCAAATTTATTTTTATCGAATCGCGATAAATACTATTCTGTGTATTGGACCCATTACAATGACCAGAATTTAAAACTATAAAAGAAGTAGAAGACAAAATTAAATATTTAGTGTACTTACGTTAATTTTGTCTTCTAATTACAATGGATTTCCGCAAAGTAACGCCTGAGTCAATAATTTATTTAAGAAAGAAGTATTAGGCAAAGAGAGACCAGCAGTGGGATTACGAATAAGAAAAGCAATTGATGAATGAGACGAACAAGCAAAACACCCCACAATTAGTATAATAAATAACGACAACAGAGTAACGTCTAGATCTTGGCTGGAGTAATAATGATGATCGATGATTTCATTGGGATCGTCTCGCCGTCTGCTAATTAATCGAGAACGGTCTGGGAGCGTCACGATGACGATGCACCTGTCATAACAGGGACGTTCGGTCACACCTCACATAGGACAGATTTACCCCAACACCTTCGAATCAACACACCTATTATAAAATCGAAAGTGTATATTGATTTGTGCGTCTTTCACGCTACGTTGGAACAATGTGATTGTTTGTTTTAGGCAACTATCATTACCCGGGAATAACATAGACTATTGACCGCCAAAGTTAGTACAAAGCAAAGAAATACATTTATTGCAGCGATCTCCAAAAATTCAATTCAGTAAATAAATTTATTAGTCTGTAGTGACAGGATATGTGTAAAGGCAAGAAAGAACCATTGGTATTAAGGTAGGTATATCGTTATATCGCCACATCCGATTTCATATTATAATATTAAATAAATCTGATGTTAATTATTGAAAAACGCATAGGATAAACTATTTCGTTTACATATTATTTGATTGATTATTTTACAGTCTTCTTCTTCTTCGTATGAGCTAAGTGGCCAAGCTCTGGAGTCAAGAGTACACGAGGAGGTACAAGAGACTAAGCTTAACGACTGTAGTAAGACTAACAGCCGGGTCCTACAATTTTACGTGTCATCCGACCAACGATAGCGCCCAGATAAAAATGCCACTTTAAAACGACAATCTTGTGCATGGTCACCCATTCAAACACCATCCGCAATAGGCGCTTTATTTTACAGTTTCTTACATACGTAATTTGATTATGATAATGAGATCATGAAGAGAGGCAGGCAGAAGACATACTAAGCGATGGGCGGTAAATGAAAATGATTATATCATACTGAGACATCTGACCATTGAGGGTAAATAAAATGTTTCAGTTCATTACTATGCCGCAGATGGGCGTAACAAATAAAATTATAGCAGATTTTCAGGAACATCATTACTTTTATTAAATTTTTGTCAACAGTAAAAGGTAAGCAATAAGAAAAGTTAAATGTACTACTTACCTAGGTTCTAACACTCTCCATTAAATTGGTTGTAAATACGAGTTAACACGAAAAAACATGTCAATCTAAATATCATGTATTAGTCCTAGATTCACAAGTAATGGTTATAAGTTAGGGTTTCTCATTTCTCGACCTTTTTTATTTCCCGGAGCACGAGAATTCTCGACCACTTTTTCCCGGGAATTCCCGGGTTGCCGAGAAATACGATTTGTTTTAAATATGTGTGATTTAGCAATAAAACTACATTTTTAATGTTATAATCAACAATATTAATTTTTATTTTCACGTCGTGTGACTTGAAAATTTTAAATAAGCGAAATAAACTCTAGCGAGATCTTTTAATCAATATTTCTACAAACAATTAGGATAAGTCTTTTTTTAGTTTTAGAAGATATTTTATTTAATTTTCTTTGGAAAATATTAAAATAAAATCTTCATGTGACCACAATAAAACTTAGTACCTTACACACTAAGTAAATTATATAGTGTGTAAACCTTACACTAAGTTTATCTTTACAATTATGCAACATAAAACGACAGTATTTAAATTGTATATGAAAAATAACAATCAGACTAGCTTAATATTTACGAGTAATGTAAGTACTTTAGTTTAGTCTTTGTATCTACTATTAAATATTTGTTATAAATGGACAGTCTTTTTTGTTACGTAAGTAAACATAGAAACCTTATAAGTAATTAATACTCTTAAACTAATTACAATCACAACTTAAAGCGGAAACTGCTTAAAAGCTAGCCCACTATGTCTTCTTATTAAGGAAATAAGCCTTTAAAAATACGAGGGCATTTATAGCACCGTCTGACAATCGGTTTCGTATTTTTGTCACAAAGTTTCCAGACAAGGAGAAAACCCGTTCATTTTCTGTCGATGTAGGCTTTGCTGACATAACAGCTTTATACAAGTTTTCCAGATTTGGTGTTCTTTTACCAGTCGATTCATATAACTGAAACTCTTTTCTAATCAAACTTCTTGCTAAAACAGTCTCAATATTGGTCGTTGGGTCAGTAGTTGCCATTTCAATAGCCTGTTTTAGTTTCAGCTCAAAGGATGTCGTAATAGAGCCAGGCGCGAGCGCAGGCGCGTTATTATGTTTTTAAAATTTTTGACTGAATTTCTCGATTTCTCGATTTCTCGACCACTTTTTTCTCGTCTCGAGTATAGCAAAATTTCCCGGGAATTCTCGGTTCGAGAACTCTCGTAGAGAAACTCTATTATAAGTAACCTGCAATTGGTAACATTTTCAGTAAACAACCAATTTAATTTTAAGATTGTTCATTTGTTAATTGTATTAACCCATACATGATGCCGTTTGGTAAATAAACACTAGTACCTGGATGACCGAGCTTTGCTCGGTATTTTTATTTTTTTATAAATAAGACATTTTCTAAAAATTATTCCTAGCTAGATCGATTTGTCGCCCCTGAAATCCCCTATTATACTAAATTTCATGAAAATCATTGGAGCCGATTCCGAGCTTCCAATTTATATATACAAGAATTGCTCATTTAAAGATATAAAATAAGATTATTTGATTTGATCAACTTATGTGACACGTTTTTCACCTTTAGAGAATATAAGCGGATTAATACAAGTACTATTATTATACTGTATAACAATACTAACTGAGTCTCGCGGTGTTAACCGCGTTAATCCGGAATAAAAATTAGCCTTGTCAATCCAAGGTATAAACTACCTTAATACCAAATTTCATGGAAATCAGTTCAGTTGTTTGAGCGTGAAGAAATAACAAACGTTCACACTCCTTTCGCATTTATACTATTTCACTATAGTATTAATACGATACAAAAGGCAAAAACTTCCTGTGATATGAGCCCTGACATCGAGCTTTCCTTAGCCACAGAAAAGTCTTACTCTCTCTCTCTATGTGTGTCTGTCTCTCTGAGTCATCGTAGCTCGCCAAACGGAAAATCAGAATTTAATTTAGTTACTTGTTTGAAAGTTGTTCCTGAAAATCGCCCCAAATTGACCGCAGCTACAAAATTATTAATGACATATTTTTTTGTAACATCATCGTATCATATGGGTATTAAATAAATAGCTTGATTATTAAAATACACTTTTCACAACACCTCTATATGGGTTTTAAATAGTTTGATTATTAGAATACACTTTTCACAACAGCCTGGGTATCAAATAAAGATCTTGATTATTAGAATACACTTAGTAATTATTTATGCTAAGCGCCCTAATTATTTCTGGTACAATAATACCTCAAATTACCCAGTAACTATTTAGTAATCTGTGCCTCAAGCAAATTTTGGGTATAATTAAAATTACAGAATAAACTTTGATGAATTACAAATCAAAGATGGCCGCCGCCACAAAGCGATTGCAAGGGTTTTCTTCAATTCAAATTTTTTACGTAAAATCTGCAAAGTTCAGATGGACAATCGTGAAGCTTCGCTAAACGCTACCCTAACTAATCGTGACGCATGAAATCGCGTGGCGGCCGATGTCGAATCGATATGGCACAAAATTATGCATATCGAAGACAGTTACGAGCTGTTAACACGAAAGTGCGTTGTCTGCATGTTTGTTTACGAGCTTGTGGTTGCATAAGATTCAGCGCAGTAGGTACACGCGGGTGCCACTATTTATACGTACTTTCCTTTACTGCCATTGTGGCACACATCTTCAGTGACTAAGGGCCAAAGATTAATTCGTTTCCAGGTTAAATTCTATCTTTGGCTGAAATTTCACGAAGGCTGTGCCAGATGTTCAGAATAAGTCATTATGAGTGTGACCGTCGTATGATGAACTGGCGGGGTGCCGTGTTATCAGGCTTGGTTTAAGCCAGTTCTAACTCAACGCGCGATGTGGTTAGTTACCTTACGCGCCTTAACCAGGGGTTCTGCACCTAAAATGTAAGAAACAGGTCCCTAGTACTAAGCCTGCGCTGTCTGTATGTCACCAGGCTGTATCTCAGAAACCGTGATAGCTAGAAAGCTGAAATATTTAGTTATGTACTTCCTGTTCTGCTATAACAATAAATACTAAAAATATAAAAAAAATATTAAGGGGTGTCCTCACATAAATCTAATAGAATAAACGTGTCTTTTAATTTTTTTTTAAGTTAATTGTACGGACCCTTCATGCTCGAACCCGACTCGCACTTTTTTTTAACTCAACTCATTATTTTTTTTACTAATAATGACGATGGGGACAGCAGTGTGTACTGAAAATGAAACCCCTGTCTATGGTTAAAATGGCTTATAGAATAACAAAACGAAGACTAACCACATCGCGACCTCGATTGCCTTACAGCATCGAGGCCCTACTTTCTGTGTTTAGCCATGGTTTTAATACCATATTGTATAAAAAAATAGGTTTTGGCTAATGGAATACCTACATATAAATGTTGACAATTGTAAGTAAAGAATAATATCAGGACATAAAGCGTAGAAATCAGTCGAATGAAAAGTTTACTAGTCAAAAGTATCTTTTCAAATTCAAAAAACATTACTAGGTAATCTAGGAATCTTTTTGATCACGTAAATTTATAGTTCATTAGTATATTTATTTTTAGTTAATTTATCTTTATTCCTAAACTACTAAACGAATATATTATAAAATATGAGATATTTTAGATACTGGATTACATAGGCTATTTTTCACCCTGAATTATAATCTTTAACTCCATCGGCACAGATAGCATAAATATCCATATATTTAAATCTCTGTGTCGTACTTTGATTCTTCAATCTACGTAAATCAATGTAAACATACGAGTATACTTCGTACAACGAATGTTTAGATAATTTTTGGTTATCTTTAAATTAATAATAATTTTTTAAGGTACTCTTAATATTAATTACAACAGGTATTTGAAATTCCATAAAACCAAATTTAACTGACAATACAAGCAATCACATTTCTGACGCAAATGTACACCCAAAGAAGTATATTGACCTAAGGTTAAACAACAATTATTCTTGTTTTGCGTCATAAATAAAATATGTCAGCAATATTATTACATCAGGTGGGTAGGAACACCACATAAACCCCAACGTGAGAAGTAACTAATTGGAAATACCTATATAAAATAATATTTATGTAATATCGAATATGTTTAAAAATTCGACTAAAATTATATAAATTAAACTAAAATAATATAAATTTCATCACCCATCTGAAGGAAAAAGTTTAATAATGTGAACCTTGTAAAAATCTCGAAAACAAGTGGGAAACATAACTAGCCTCCTTTCAGACATACAGTAAATTACGATTAGTTGAACTTCTAGAACAGAAGAGAGTGTTGAAGCATCCAAGTTAGTAAGAGGGAAGGCGAGCCCCAGCCCACCAACAGCTGCCACCGGGCCTGAGGGGTGTCTCGAGCTAGCCTCCTATCGGTGAGATTAGCCGAGGTTAGGAGATTAGCGGTTGTTGTGAACAGTGTTGGTGAAGTTGGCGCCGCAGCCGGCAATAGTATGGTATCGTACCGTCGCAGTGCCTGCAGCGCTTGGGCTCCGGGGGTGCGATCTCGTCGCCGAGGTCGCGGTGTCGTACCGGCATGGCGGCGCATTCCGCGCCCCAGCCTCCTGCCGAGCGACTGCGGCCGCGCTCGCTTCCACACCAGCGCCGCTCCAGAAGCGGCGGCGTCGCGGCTGCCACTGAGCCGTGAGCCATCTAGCCGCCCGCCCCGGCCGGTAGGCGGCGCCCATTGCCGAGCTATTTTGGGCGGCTGTGAGTCACCCACGTTCCGCGGCGAGCGGCGCCCGCGCATCCAGCCTCTCCTGCGATGCGCGCCAGCCTGCGACCTCCGCTCTACCTCTGATGCCTTACCGATTCCACCAATTTACGAACCTTCCGAGTTGTCACGCGAATGTAAACTCTCTTTACAGTATAACATAAATAAACGATACAAAGTAGGCCGGCTTCCCCCAAAATCATATGTAGTAAGGTAAGTACATGTTATAGGTTCTGATGCTGCATAAGAAAACCTGTCTACGAAAAGATTAAGTAATAGCGAATAATAAATTACCGGCCAAGTGGGTGTCGGACACGCGCACAAAGGGCTAATTATTTGCCATTAATTATCAATAAAAAAGAAACTAACTGCGAGTCGGGCTCGCGCATGGAAGGTTCCGTACCATTGTCCTAAAACACGATATTATATATTAATTTTATAGTTGATTCATATTCAAACTTAATATATATAAAAAAATATTCTGTGAGTGTTAAGATAGTCTGCATAAGTATAAGTGAGTAGTTATAAATATCGAGTAAAGACTTACTTAAAAATTAAGTTTATTGTATGGAAGCCCCTCTTAAATATAAGTTTAATAATTTTCTTAAAAATATAACAACATTTAAAAACAGTTCTAAAATGTTTTTATTGCAGCAACTGTTGGCACTGTGAACAGCCGAAGAAAATGACTCAAGTTGAACAAAATGTATGCTGGATATTTGGGAGCATTTTCAGAGATATTTGGAGCCACATTATTATGTTGCTGTTGATATGTCATCACAGAATGAGTGTAGGAAAGAAAACGCTTACATTTAAATAAATAAATATTAAGACACATTTCACACATGGCTAGTTAACCCCATACTGAACCATTTCTGGTTCGTATTATTGTTGCTAACACAACTGATATACTACATATACATATTTTATATAGATACACATTTAACACCCAGACCAACCGCCAACAAATCTAGTTCAGCACAAAGATGTTGGCCGAACTCGGAACCTTCTGATTGGCAGTCCGGCATGGTAACCATTACGCCAATGAGGTCTTTAAATTGCAACATTGATTAAGCTGATAATGAATAGATAGTTTATAATTTTAAATCCAAAACACTTTCTAAAACAAAATCTATCAAATTATTAGTACACAAACAAAAAGATGTCATATTATTGTTAAGAAGAGAACTCCATTATACACAAGTAAGTATATGATAATTGCAAACAAATGGCCTCACCATTCATGGGTCTCATTTACTAACAAGTCTAGTGTACGCTTAATATGGTAAACTGAATAAAAACACTCATTGAAACAAGCTACAATTAGATATTTCGAAATAAGAAAGTGTGGATATAGAGCGGTAAATACAGTATGGACTTAATTTATGCTAGAGATAGTAGCAAATAAATATATATCAAAAGCTATATTTTAAGATAATATGATAAGCAAATTTCTCTCGCGATTCAGCGAGGAAATGCTGCTAGCCTAATGGGTATGTTTGGGCGACGGGTTTCGATGTAGTCTTTATAGACATAGACTTAATTTTATTTAATTATTTTTGACATGTAATAACTAATTTGTATTTATGAATGTTGTAGAATGTATTTAAGGAAATTTGTAAAGATTATAAAAACTTTTGTACAGTAATAGGTACCCCGGACTTACGCGATAGGTGGGACCGAGCGCTATCCGCGTAAGTCGAATTCGCGTAAGTCGGGGTACAATTTTGCATATACATACCTATAAAGTCATACAAAGTATGTTTGATTGGGACGGGAGACTATAATTTAGGAAATATAAAACAATAATTTAGGAAATAAATTTTAATTTAATTCTAGATAATAGATAATATGACAAACTATATTAATAAAATGTATAAACACAATCTGAAGTGCGCGGCTTTCAAACAAAAACGTTAAAATAGACGAGAAAATTAAATCGCGTAACTCCGAATTCGCGTAAGTCGAGGTAGCGTAAGTCGGGGTATTACTGTACATATATTGAATAAAATAATGTGAATTAGATATGATTGTAATTATTATTGTATAAATAGCTTAACAGGAGAAGAAAAATCCATATTGGACCAACGCAGCTTGATGCAGTCTTGCACCCTGAAAATACCCCCCTATGAGTTCAGTAGACTCAGCAACCAGCCCCACTGAAGAGGAGATCCTTGAGGGCAGAACCCAAGCTTCTCAACAAAGGGGGAGGAAGAAATCATTACAAAGTAGTTATAATGTAGGTAAAATTAAATACACTGTAGACTCTATATAACAACACTGAAGGGACTGTGCATTAGGTATAGAGAGTGGTTGTTAAATGAAGAGAATGTATCATTGTAATGGAATACAAGTTGAACCAACTAACTAAAGCCAATTGATTTCGGTGCTTTAGAGAGTTTGTCGTGAAATCCAGTGACATTACATAGAGTTTATATTGTACCTATATTTTGGCTTAGCTTTTTGTGTGAGGTTTACAGAAACAGAGAGTTATGCTCATGTAGTGCACTAAGTATATAATTCAAAGATTATTATAAGGACAATTAGCACTTGAATCCTTAGAAGTACATTTGACTGAGAATGTAAAGCCAGAATACGGTTTGAAGAATTTATGAGAAATTGATGATATCCACATCCAACATTTATCAAATTTCAATTATTTCAATGATTTATATCAAAATTTACAAAGTCATTTGTTCAACTATGAGGCTATTTTATTAATATAATCTATAATTCTATCTGTTATCATCAGCATAAATCAAGTATCACTTTGACATTTTTGTAATGTGCATTAAAAAAAGTATAAGATCACTTTTACCTTTTTAATGGCATAATAGCATCTTTTGATCCTTACTGGTAAACTAATGTTGTGTCTTACATTGAATTGATTGAGGTAATTACTATTGTGATTAAGGTAAATATAACATGGTATAAGTTTCCCGACAAGAAATGATGACCAAAAAGCTTGAACAGTAGACTGGCTAGCTGCTTCTATGAATTGTAAGACCCCAAATTAAAAGGAAAATCTTAAATTTTCAATTTGAATTCAAATAAAAAATTAACATTTACATGCTCTAGTTAATATAATAAGTGTGATATTGTTTTATGATAATAACAACAGAGAGACTGCTGACTAAGTTTAAAGATTATTCATATAATCGCTGCACCCCCTTTTACAGCAGGAAAAAGTTAGCCTATATATTATTACAGAACAAGTGTATCTGAGATCATTTGTGGATAAATATCTGTCAAAGACAACACGAAAACACACATGTAAACATTCGCAGTTGTGATTCTTAATGTGATGTGACTGATTGCTATTCAAGGAGCGTTGAATCATAAAACTAATGAGATAGCACTGATGTTACACCGTATAAATACCGGCGTTATCAGCTCGAGAAAGAACTATCCAATCAACAGGTTGATGTTCTCAACACCATTCCTAAATATTTACATAAATAATAGACCTTTGAAGGACGCTAAATAGCGACAGATCGATGAGATAATAATAACTTACTAATGCGTAGTGTCTGATTACCGAATATAATCTGTAACAGTTGGACATTAGACAAAATGATATCACAAATATCCGACTGCAGAACAGCCGTAGCATACATTAAACTTCTTAATTTATTACTTGACTCGTGAACTAACATCACTAAATTGTATTGTAAGTGAATCAAAACGAATATCAAGCTGTAAAACAAAGCAGAATGTGATGAAAGAAACAAACTGTGGGCGGCTACATGAGACTTACCTGAGGATAAGAAATGTTCTAAGGAAAATAAGCTTCTCTGCTTTTTCACTTAAAAACTCAGTCCGAAATCAAAAATTCCGTTACACCACGTCACTAAGTTTTAATTTCACAAATAACAAATAAATAATCTTCTCATTCACTTTGAGTTTTTGCTGCCATTTTGAATTTTTCTTTGTATTACCATAGTAGAAAACAAAACATGACAGATACCTACATAGACTGCTGTCATTTTGTAGGTATCATATAAAACTCTAGTCTAGCAAACAGTTTGAGCGTGTCCTATACCCTTTATTTAATGCCATCTATTGGAGATATGCAAAATTTTTGAAACTACTCGCGCGCTTTTTTCTTCGAAAGCTAAGAAAACTCATCATGGTCTCCTTACAATTTAAAATTTTGTTTCCGTAGACGGTTGGTTTCTCCGTCTGTTTCACATTGTTCGTTTGTTATAGACACATAATGTTTCGTATCCTGACAACCGTAGAAAGAGAATATAGCTTATGTTCTGATTGAAAAATCTTGTTTATATTTAGAATTTAATGGTTCAAATATCAACATCAAGGTGTCAGTAAATAGCGCCGCAGCTTTTTCATGCTAACCACACCAACCATCGCAACTCTGCAAAGGCCATGAAGTGTTGAGGGCCCACAACAGTAGAATCTGTGCACACGTTCCTTCCAAGGCTGGTTCAAAAATAAGGACCTCCAATAGCCAAACATACGATAAGGATAGACGAAAACAATTTAGCCAGAGAAATAATGGAGACGCTTCTTATTAAGTCAATAAAACACCGTTATAGCTTAAAATATTTTATTTCAATTTCAATTGTTTAGAATACATCAATTATCATAGTATTATACTAATTAAAATCTCAGAATATTATAGTTATTAGATTTCATTCCAATTGAAATACAGATAGATATAGGTACACTACTCTCTTGAATATTTTAACAATGTATGAAATACGAAATCGAAACATAAATGTGTGATGTTATAAATAATAGATGTAAATAATAATAACTCTTCATGTACAAGTAAAAAAACTTGCACAATTTCTTAAAAAAATATTTAACAAAAACAAGCTAAATTTTACAAATAATAGGCACAAATATTAAAATATTCACAGGAAAGGGATTACATAATCTTCTCGCCGCCATATTTCCTGTAAAGGCCTACATAACTATAATAATATAATTTAATAACGATACATTTATTTATATACAGGGTTACTACTGGTAATTTTAGTAATTTTTTATCATCATATTCAAATTTATCATAATATTCAAGTTATTTGTCTAGGGGTACATAAGCCACCATTCATACCTACCACTTTCTCGAGTAATAACTATATCGAGTCTTTGTTTTTAGGGTTCCACGTTTAAACGAGGCCCTATAACTAATCCGCTGTCTATCATAAAGCTGTGTCTCATGATCCGCAATAGACAGACAGTTGAAATTATCACAGAAGATGTAAGTTTGTTGCCGCTATAACAACAAATACTAAAAACATAACAAAATAAATATTGAATGGGGAGCTACCATACAACAAACGTGATTTTTATGCATTTTTTTCTCAAACTTTAATAACGATAACTGGTTAAAGATGCTGAAATTCATTTAAACATATTACAAAAGTATGAAAATTTGGAGGTTTTACATTAAAATAATATGAAAAATTTAGGGATGCTCTTATTCTACAAAGGTAAGTAGGTCCCCTACAAAAAAGTATCGCGATCACAATGTCGACTACATCCAACACTTAAAATTTCCTTCTTAGAAACCCGTTTTTTTACTCGCGATTTTAGATACCAATAACCCTGTATATAGTATATACTAAATAATAATAGTAGTCCAGTAAATTGTAAAGAATCTACCGAATCACTGTAGGCAATTAATTATAAGTAAAGCAAAATTATTAAATATATAGGACAATATTATGGCAAATGACTAATTTAAAATTAACAATTACCAAAGACCTTAAAAATGCAATAAAAAAACTGGATTAGTTTTTTTTTCATCTACCAAATTAATTAAATAAATATGTTGTATCGCCTTAAACTTAATTGATATGAAAATAACTGGTAGTTTAGCGATATTATAATGGGCACAGTAACAAATGGGAAACGTACTTACAGTTTTTAGCATGGGACACAATACCTGGTAATTTTATTATGAGAATGAAAAATATATGTACTTATGCAGTTTATGTGATAGTATTTATCACACATAGTAATAGTACATACGCACATTTGTGATAATTTACGTTCTATATGCATAATTAATTATATTGTCATGGCTGGAGATGATGCCTCTACAGTTTAGAGATAAATATCTATTGAAACGATTACTTAAGTACCTCCAAAATTTTTACACCAATTGCCCCATTCCAACTTCTATTTAACAAATCGATTTGATATTAGTCTTTTCATAATTTCATACCTCAATAATGGTCTCAGATGTTTATTCTGTGATATTTTACCTGCCAGAGGGCTTGAGGAGTAAGAACATTCAGGAGAACCATACTCTATACTATATATCGGATCTTATAAACATGTTAGTAAATCCAGATTCAGGTGTCTTGGTAATATAATTATATTCCCGTTTCTTTCTAATGTCTGTGATTCACAGTACTCTAACCCTGCACACGAACTATGAACTCGGACATTCCATCAATTCTAAGGCAGTAACTTTCAATTTTCTATACATAGCACGTACTTCCTAGCCTAAGATTACGGAATTTAACTACATAACTCTGAGTATTAGTCATACTAACAGAAATATTTGGTTTATAATATTAAAAGTAGTATATGTGATTCATAATTAGGTTGCTGCGACACAGTCGCCATTTTGTTTTAGATCGCCATTTTGTTTCATTGCGCCATTAAGTTTTACTTCCCCATTTTGCTTGACATCGCCATTTTGTATGGTTCCGCCATTTTGTTGATACTCTCCGTTGAGTTTTAACTTTTCTAATGACTTCACGACAGATACCTCCTTTTGTTCTTTCTTGGAATTGCGAGCTTCGAACTCGAGACGGTGGTTAATTATTCGCTGCACGATGTCTTCTGTCGTCATATTGTTGCCAGAGTCCAGTGTCTGTTAAAACAAAGTAATTAACTTTAATGAAACTATTTAGGATTACCGATTAATACTACATAAATGTATGGAGCGACGTCGATTTATCTTCTAAATTATAATAGAATAATTAGTCAAGTGAGAGTCGGGTTCGCGCATATAGTGTTCCGTACCTTTATCTATAAATAACTATAGCAAAAAGTCAGTTTTTTTTTAGTGGATCACCTCTAATTTTTATTCTAATTTTAGAGACAGTCAGACGGACCGACTACGAACGGGACTACCCGTTAGTACCCTTTGGGTATGGAACACTAGAAATAATAAATACTCAACTCCATCCCAAGACCAGCATTGTTTTAAGAACATTAATAGTGTAGATTGGCACAACCAGTAGTAATTTATGGTTTTATTAGTTTTAACAAGCGACCTCGCTATACGACGTGAAAATTGAATGCCGTAACATACTAGTACGTTACATTGACGCATTTGCGTGGGGCAATCTTTCTATTTATGTAGCGATAAAGGTAATAGGAAATATTAAATTTCTATGCGATCCTGTTTTCTCCAAGTTGTCACGTTATGTGCGTGGTGTACTTTTCAATAGACCATTCTATGTTACTATTTTCCAACTTTAATCCGGGATAAACAGCACTGCGACACGCAGTTCTTGGCCATAATTTACTGTAGTAAATTGTGTTTTTGTTTACTCCTTAGAGCGAGGCATTTGACCAGCGAGGCGCGTACCATACGAGTAAGAGACACTCTGGTGGTGGAGCACACCTAGTCTGGAATAACTGGCACTCTAGGAGGCTGTCGGAAATCAGTTAGGTGCTTTAGCATAAGCAACCCACTTTACGTTCGCACAGCTAGGATTCGGGGCCTTCTCTCACTATGAGAGAGATATAGGGCCATAATCCATCACCCTGAACAAGTGCGGGTTGGCGGATGACGCACGTCTTTGGATATTGTAGTCCTCAAACGTGTCGGTTTCCTCACGATGTTTTCCTTCACAGTAAAGCGAGTGCAAATCAACACAACTTGAAAACAAAACAAGTCATTGGTGTAGGGCCGGTATAGAACCAGGGTACGTCTGATTGAAAAGCAGACGTTTTACCACCGAGCCTCACTCGCTTCCGTTAGGTTAGTTAGGTGCTTGACTTACCATGAAACATCCCCGTTCCTTGGGCACTTGGTAAGGGTCGGAACCGTCGAGGTCGGCCGCGATGGCGGTATGGCCATGGCATACCACGCTTACTTTGAAATGATCCATGAGGTCAGAGGTCACGCTGTACGGCGCGCCGATCACTACCTCGTGCACGTACTGGAATCACAGATAACAGAATAGTTGTAATAAAATTACTTAAAGAACTTAAGTCTCTTGCTGGTATACTACCATCGACTTCCTTACTTTTCGCTTGCTTAACTTCGTAAACTAAGCTAAAAGTAAGGAAGCGAAATAAGTAACTATGAGATATACGAGTGCAATCTATCTAATACCAGGATGTCAGACCTCGATTGTTTCAATCCGATCTTGATAGAGTTAGTTAGATAAACAGAGGTAATCATATAACACGATTTAAGAACAACATTATCATCATCAGCTAACCTGAAGATACCGCCGAGTCAGATAGTGTGCTCAATTGAGTTTATACTCGACACGTGTTTCATTGTTATCTATACAAAACAATACTAATCAAGACTGAAACGATTGATAGTGAATAGCGTACGTAAGTCTTTGTCAATTAAATACTTTGATAATTGAGGCTGATTCATGACTTATAACTTTAATCACACTAAAAATATATGGAAGTTTGTTAGTGTGTACGAGTACATATATTATTTTTTACCCACTCTACGATTAAATGATGATTGATTTAAATTTGGCATGGCAGTACGTAACCCCACTTGTAAAAAATAAATAGATATTTATCTTAATTTCGGATTAACACGTATACAAGTAAATCTACTGAGCGCAGTTTCTGTAGCTAGCATAAGGAAAACAACAATGTGCAAAAAACATAGAGCAAAGAATGCTCACAACAACTACCGTGAGAAATCCTTGAAAAAAAAACACGTTTTTTTATTACTATTTTAGTATTATATCCTATCGAATCAGACGTTACTGCGCAGAAATTCATTATTGGATGGGATTATCTGACTTTCGGCCCGTCGTCGTTCGAGAAGTACATATCCGATAATGAGTTGTGGAAAAGCGAAATACGTGTTGTGTGAGGTATGCTGTGGAGTTGACATTTGCAACGTAGGTACCCTTACGTTAAAATCTTTATTTTTATTCCTTGTTTCAGCGATCAGTCCGACAAGTAAATCTATTTCAGATCTGCCCGAGAGAGGAGCCTACGCGTGTATATAGTTCTAGTCAATAAAAAAAAAACATTTAAAAGTTCATATCCTCTCTCTTGCATAACCAAAACAAAGCTAACTTCAAATGTTTTCTATAAAAAATCAAGTTGTATAACCATATTACGATGAAGTTACCTTGTAAGTACCCGTTTGAATTATATCATATATCTTTACGATATAATTATATGCACTGGTGTGTGAATTATCGCATTTTATTTAATACAATAAAAATATTTTCAATGCTATATCAACCCGAATTAATAACTAATCGATAGGTAAAAGTGTTACCGCAGATATATTTAGTTCGTTTGAATATCATTTAATTTCGATTACTATATTTAAATAAACTTAAGGCAAAATAAATTATACATAATAAATGCACCTGCTTATATATGTATGTATACCTACCACAGATAACAAATATAAATACAATCTTACAAATTGCTGCGCAATTAAACATCCGCCACGATTTTTTTCAGCCGCATTACGTAAATTGGAATATTATCAGCAGAACAGAATCAGTCAAGCTATACAAATATCCCCCATACAAACGTAATACAACAAATTGTAAATGCTATGACTAAAGACTGGCAACAGCGAACAGTTAAACTTCGATAATCATAGTTAAACATTGATGATCGCGTTAGATCACCGAAGTCAGTTGCGATATACGGAAGTTACAAACATTACAGTATGTTCAAAAATCCTCTAAAGCCTTACGTAAAATCGTAAATAAAAGGTTAAATAGAAGTTCTGTTTTGTTACTTACAATAAAAATACAATTTAACTTATCAATAGTTGAACGAGCGAACGCAGTAAATATTGGCCAATGCAATGCAATGGCCAATATTTTCTTTTGTCTGTCTGTATGTACATATGTTGATTCTCGCGCAGAGGCCGTAATTTTGAACCAAACTAGACAAAACTTGGTAGGCAGGTTTTTTTTTATAACATAGTTTTGCGTTTGATCGCTGCTTGCCTGGTGTTAACCAATACTATGGCCTACGATGTTACACGCTTACCTAGAAAATAGCTAGTAACTCTAGATTTGAAGGTATTACAAATCAATAGATTATGGCAGAACAATTAAGCACAGCCCTTAAAGTTTTGGAGCATATGAAAAAAATGTGTTCCATAAAGTTATTGAAATTACTAGCAATGTTCTAAGAATTTTTTGTTCGGAGAGCTAGTTTGATATTCGAATATAACGACTCAAGGTTACTGATTGTTGAATATTCGAATATAACGACTCTAAGGTTACTGATTGTTGAATATTCGAATATAACGACTCTAAGGCCAGATTACGGATAAAATAAAAAGCATATATGATCTATAGTAGCTAAAATTGGCTGAAATGGAGCAACCAAAATACTGAGTTAGGCCAATTTCTACCTTTTGATCTCATGAATAATGATCTATCTAGAAGCAATGTATATACTAGATAGATCAGTATTCAAGTCTTATACACACGACATCTAGTTATGAACATCACAACTACAAGCTCGTCAAATAAATGAATGCTATGCCAATTTTAACTTTAACAATTTATAATTAAAGACTATTACGAATGGCTTTTAAGGAAATGTAGTGTGTACCATCTGGAGTGGACTAGAGGTAAAATAAGAGTGAAAACAGACTTTACCTTGCAAGCGAGCACCGACAGCACCCGCTCGTGTAGATTCATGATGGGGTAGTTGGATCCCTTGTAGCGGTTCACCTCCAAGTCCGTATGGAGGCCTACGATGAGGAAATCGCCTTGAGCATGCGCCTGCGCAAGGAAATCCAGATGACCCACGTGGAACAGGTCGAAGGCCCCCGCTACGTATACCACCTAAAACAAGCAAGATATATTTTTGTGAGCGGCAGAAAACATTGGTCAGTATTGCCAGCACAACAGGGGAGACCATACACTTTTTTGTTCGTGAGGAAATGCATTTACGCATCTCTGGCTACAAGCCTGGGGGCCGGCGGGGTATGTCGGGCTCGAGGGCCAGAGGGGCCGTCACTTCCAACTATACCCTCACGGTGCCCCATCTCACGACGGTGGGCAGGGATGCAGGACTGCTTCGCGCAATGCCGCTGCTCGAGCCGATTTGGGTTTTTTTGCTTTATAGTGTATTAGAACACTACTTTGTTTTCTTGTTGATTGTTTTTAGCTATTCGTATGTTTGATCTACTTCTTCTTCGTATGAGCTAAGTAGCGCCCAGATGAAAATATCATTTCTAAAACGACAGTCTTGTGCGTCGACACAGCGACACCCATCCTACGAGCGCTTTATCTAGCCGAGCTACCGGCGCTACAGTATGTTTGATGAAATACAGTTCAAGATGGGTATCAAATAAGGGCTTGACTAGTAGATCATTATTTTAATTTACTCTTGTTACGAGACGCGAACTACGGGACACAGGCCAATAGTGTATATATGATTATTGTTATTTATAGCAATAAAATAAAATGAGTTCGCTATATAATCTAAACTGTAATGAAAAAGCATTGAATGTGTTATTAAATAAATTAAACACGCAATAGCAAGAACCTGTTAAAACATAGTTTCAAAGATTAGATAGACGGATCGTAACAAGCACAAAACGTGTCTTCATTGATCATTGACCTTTATAACGCAACTATGTATTCGTAGATATGTATTTGTATATATTCTACGATCTACAATAATCATACTATAGAAACGTATAAGGCCGAACTCGTAAGACATAGAAACTGCGCTTATTTGAGTCGAGTGTGCATTATATCAGTATCTAACTTCCTACTTTGATAAACTAGGGTGGTGCTAAAGAATTCAATGACACTCTGTTATCGAAGCACAGACGGCTTGCCACCGACAGGATTTTTGTAGATACGAATCCCACAAAGATCGTAGAACCTAATAGGCTAGAAGACTAAACAATATTTTAAAGTCAGTCTCTAAAACTTTGAACCCGATTTTTTTATTTGTATCACAAACCAATAACAACAAATATTACATTTAGGTGT
Source organism: Mellilla xanthometata (assembly GCA_035578125.1). Taxonomy (NCBI): domain Eukaryota; kingdom Metazoa; phylum Arthropoda; class Insecta; order Lepidoptera; family Geometridae; genus Mellilla; species Mellilla xanthometata. Next base: position 8,962,264 of record JAPUBQ010000013.1, read on the forward strand.
TACATCAGTATGAATTTTACAGAGGGGTGACTAAGGTCACTCTTGAAATTTAATGCATTATATTTAACCCACTTCTTGTTGACTTACTGTTTTGCTAAAACAAAAACACGTAAACAATATCTTTAGTTAATCTCTACTCGTATCATAGATATGCAGGCTACTATCATTGCTGGGACTCGTTCACTATACCTACGTTCCCACTGCTGGGACTCGGGGCCTTCTCACCAGGAGAGAAATAGGCCATAACACGACACACGTCTTTGGCTACTGTGGTACTCATAAATGACGGTTCCTCACGAAGTTTTCCTTTACAATAAAGCGAGTGCAAGTCCACGCATAACTTGAAAAACAATTCATTGGAGTAGGGCCGGGATCGATCCAGGGCCCGCCAGATTGAAAAGCTGACGTTTCCCCACCGAGCCACATAAGCTATCTGTTAATCTAATTAATGAATAAATTAGAAAATCCAAGTTTTAACCCTTTCATCATGCTCATAGCAGTAGGAACGGGTAACTCGCCGAAATTTATCCTCCGACAAATTAAGTGACAAGCACATACATAAATACATAATTATCCATAAACTACGTTTAATTCCCAGTGTATAATGATTAATGAATGATAAAACAATTTGCTTACATAATTGGCCCAAACAAAATCAAAGGTCACTGAAAATGTGTATCAGCTTATACTTAATTATAGTAATGAGGATCGCGTGAATAACATTTGTTTATAAGAATTCGCATTTCGATAATACTTTTACTGGGTTACTGATTTTACTGCTACTTTTAGACGAAATAATCGAGAGCTAAAAGACGTCCATAGATGTGCGAAAACTTCCCACCGATGTTTTAAGTCCTTACGAAAGGACATTTTATACATTAGTCTTTAATTAAAAGTGAAGATAGATCCTAGAGACGACTTCAATCTAAAACAAACCAAAAAAAACAACAATAAAATCGCAACCAATGATATCAAGCTTTCGGTTAGGGAAAACATCGTGAAGAAACCATGTAGCATGGTAGTGGAGTATTTTTTAGTGCCCGCCTGGCAAGCAAACACTTTCAAGTTGAAAATCTGTCGCCAAGTACGTATGTTATGACAGCCTAATCGAAAGCCATCAGCAGAAATCATTTCAGTCTATGTTCCACTTTACACGGACTACACTACACTATACTGACAGAGTGTAGCTGGCTCTTGTGGTTACGCGTCCTGCTGGTCAGTGTCATACCTAGCTGTAATGTGTAAAAATTATATTCGATTGGAATTATGAGGTAATCGAATATTCTTCTCCTAATTGATTTGGTTAAATTGAGTTCGTCTAGATTACTCTTGACGTACTAAATTAATGTTTAAAAGACTTTGTTTTAGTTGCAAGTAACCCTGTATACGAGATCCGTGATATCGAAAAAAACGTGAAATATCCGAAAAACTGTTTATCGTTGTATAACTCGAGCCAATAAAGAAAACATTTGAAAGTTCGCTTCCTCTTGCTAACATTAGTTACCTGGAGTGACTGAAAGTTACAGGTCTCTGCTGTTTATAGGCCAATCGGCTAATAAACATCAAGCGGCTTGTAAACTCTATACCAATTATAGTCCTACTTTTCGTTTAAGGTAAGTAGTTACCTTAAACGAAAAGAAGTGGCTCAAACATATAATAAGACAGTAATAACCTCATGTCTGTACATTAAATATTTTTCCAAAAAACTGAAATAATAATACACGGAATCTTCACATTAAAAATCCATAAAGTCAAATAAATCTTAAATTTGAACATATGGAATAATTTCATACGCAAATGACTAATTAACATACTCGTATGTATGTATTTTAAGTTAAAAGAATTTTAATATCTTCTGAATAGTTGAGTGCCTTATTGTACGTTTTGCAAAACAAATCTCAAGGTTGTTCAAGTTTTAAGTGATTTTAAATATATTCAAATGAGTTAGTACTTAGATACCTATCTATGTAGTATTCTATTGTTTATAAGATGTCGATTGCTTGTCAGATGTTCGCAAGTATTTACGAAGTTAACAAATTACCTATTACAAAATTGTTATTTTTATAATTTAAATAATAAGTAATATATGACAAAAAAATATTGTCTGTCAAATAAATATCACCACAACTATTTAATGTCATTTAGTGCCTAATTATGACCTTAGAGTTAGTCACTTATATAATAATGATCTCATTTAAAGAAGCTGTTTTGAATCTGTTCTGAACAAAAATTTAGCATAAAAACATTTTGTGATATTGATATGATATGTAACTTCATCAGGAAAACCATAAGAAGATAACCATAATTTAATATTTTATTTAGCTTTGATACAGTAAATGAACTTGAGGGAAAAGAGATTTGAGATATCTGGTGGAGGAAAGTAGAAGACAAAAATTTGATGCTGATCCGACCACATAAGGTGGAGAAAAGAAGAGTTTTGACAATTCAAGTTACCTTATCAGTAGGTTTTGGTGATAATCCACTGCTGAACTGTATAATCTTCTGTGTGGTTGGCAGGAACTGTGAGCAGCCTGTGTACGGAGACCGCGCTGTTGAGTCCGTGCCCAGATTTGATGAGTGCTCCAATGCTACTGAGTATGAATTGTCACCTCTCCTGAAAAGCAAAGAGTCTTAAGTCGAGTTGTTAAAATCTATAAGTCATAATTCTATGATGGGGGTGATCAGACCTGCACTGACAACCCGCAGGAGATGTATTGTGTATATAAGTCATAAAGAAAAATAAATTTATTTCATGATTTTTTGGTATAATATACAAAGAGTATATGTTAACTTTGAGCTAGTTATATTCTTTTTAATAATTAAGAATAAGGATTGTTGCAGGATAAAACGCATCTCATGCTCAGTCTCTGTGGAGCTTGTTTAACTAGCCGCAGTTGTTCCCTGTTTGTAACACAAACGGCACAGTGAAACAACTCAACAATAGTAAGGGGTATCAGAAATTTGCTACCAAACTGAGCAAACCACACAAGCTAGAACCACATCAGGACCTTTTTTGTCTTACAAAATGTTCATAAACTCAATAATAATAGTAAAGTTTTGTTAGAAATAACAATTGTAAATAGTTTATTACTTAAAATGTTCTCTTGTGAGTAACAGCATTCTCCCCACCAAGTCTGTTGTTGACACTCCCGCAGTCCGTTTTACTTCCCTGCAAACAAGTTTTTTTTTTAATAAGAAAAAAACCCACACCTTTAGGTTCAATAGTAGTCCATATTTGGTTATGCAGCATCAGTCTGATTAATATTTCAAATCTGTTCAGACATGAATTCTACTTTATGACAAGATTGTTACTGATCTTTCTTATTTCCATATAAATGTATGTACATTTATTATTTTTATACACAAAAAACGACACAAAAACGACTGGGTGTTTTATATCTGAATTATTTTGGGAATTATCTTCATCTTAAATGCAATTAAATTAAGCTGTGTGTACTTTACATTAAAATTTACTTTTTGGTTTACTTCAGGAATTAATTAACACAAATGATTCCTTTTACTTATATTATTAATCAAACAAGACTTTTCTGTAATAAAACAACATACTTATTAATTACCTATATCTATTTGCTTCTTTCACCAGGTGATATGTGTCAATTCCATCTGCAGTAACTGTTATATCATCTGTAAGAGAAGCAGGAATAGTTTGAGAAAAAAAACTTAAATATTCTACATATAAACCTACTAGCTGCACTCTGTAGAGTGGTACTCGCACTAATCCATGATAAAAAGTCATTAATTCAGGGTCTAAACTATCTCCATACCAAATTTCATCCCAATCAGTTCAGCCATTGGAACATTACAAACCTACAAATTATGCATTTATAATATAAGTAGTGCAGATGCACCGACACATATTACTGCATAATATTTGTATGTATTTTATTTTTATACCTATAACTTTAAAGTTTTGTCAAACAAGGCTCAAATTATATGAAATTGATAAGTATACATATCAGTAACACCTGGTTATTTAAATTACAATAAACATTAATTATATGCAAATGGAGGTATGACAAATGTTATAATACAATGGATATTGGATATTTATAACTATTACTGTTTATAACAAATAAATATTTTCCTGACAGACTTCCTATCTCAAATTATTTTAATCTGAACAATAAAGTATAATCTTGTAGGTAAAATAGGCTAATTTAGGCAAATGAATTTCAATTAAAATATATAACTGGTAATTTGTATAAATTACATATATCTATAGTTGAGCCAGTAAACTAATAAAAATTGTAAATCCAATTCAATCCTTTTTTAAATACTGAGCCAATATTGAATACAATATGAAAGTATTTATTATAACCAGCCTAATAAAATATATAGCCTAGACACTGGATTAATATATATGCTAATATTTTTTCCCCCAGATTAATGCAGGAAATACTGCAGAGCACAGCTAGTCAGTTAATTAGCAACACATTTCTTATCTAACAAACAAAATAAAAATACAGTTAAACTGAGAAACTTCTCTTTTTTGATGCCAGTTTAAATTGAGCAAATCTTACCACCATGTACACAGAAGTCACACTGGTACTTGTCTAGTGTTTCAAGTGTTGTCACATACGGGGCACCTTCTACCACTTGGTCTACCCATTTGATAGCCTTTACCATCTTATATCGCTCTTCTTGAGTGAAAACAGGCGGGCCCTTGTGCTTAGCTATTTCTTCATCTGTATGAACTCCCACTATCAACACATCGCCTAAAGCCTTTGCCTGTCTCAATGAATTCGCATGCCCGAAATGCACCATATCATAGCTGCAATCACAATATTGATTATCATACCTGAAATCAATCTACAGATCAAACGAAACGCGACAGTCATGTGAAACCGAGGCCGCTGCGCGCCGGATGTTTTAATTTTTTTTATTTACACGTTTTCGTAAGCTAAATCAATCTCACCAATCGATGGCTTATTTAACAAGTCCTTTCCTTGCTACTCATAGATACATTTATGTGCTGCTGAGTTTTTTAGTACATGTAAAAGGATTATAAAAAAAGAATTTACTGAGATTTTTTTTATTAAAAGAAGAAGTTAATGTAATGTTATTACTCACCAACCATCACACCAAACACGAACTTCCTTTTTATCACCCATTACTACAATGTCTTCGTACTACACAGCTTTATATTTAAAGAACACTAATTAATTAAATAATTTTCCAATGACTTTTCAAAACAACACACTGCCGCACGCCCCGAAATTCAATTCGAAATCGAACAAATTAATTCTTATTCGAATGACAGATGACAGTTACAAATTTGACAGATCGCGACACGGCACCATAAAACATATAAAAGAAGTAATGCTGCCATAGTATAAAGGTAACTATTATCTAGATTCAACAGCAAAGCTAAATTCAAACGATAACTTGTTTATTTATAACTAGTCAGTCCCAGCTTTGCACGGGATATAAAATAATCCAAGTTATAAAGAGAATTAAAATAAAGCCTTTAGAACAGTGAAATAAATTTTCAAATCGGTCCCGTACTTTCGTAGCCTATTCGCGTCAAACAAATATACAATCAATTCTTTCCTCTTTATAATATTAGTATTGGTATTCTACTCAAATTTAAAAACGGATAGTTCTCTTAACGTTGTGCACTCGCATTTGGTATTTTTCAAAACTAGTAGAACTTTAAGCAATGAAAGCATATCACACATCTGCATGATAATCCATATTCATGTATTCCATTAAAGTAACTAAATTATCTAAATAAATCAAAAATATAAATTTATAAAAATATTGGTCTGTGAAAAAGCGTATATTTTAGTTAAGCAGAAAATTTATATATTAGATGTTTTACAAATTTATAGCTTTAACAGAATGTATTAGATTAAACTGGCAATAAAAAATGTTTCCAAGCATTGACAGCAAAAAGTATTCTTATGGAAATATTGACAGTGAGCTCTCACGCACATACGCAAGCAACCTTCTTCTACGCAACGCAATTTGCACGTCTGTGAGTGGCTACGCGCCACCCGCCTTTCCGTAGATTGAGTCACGCCACACCGCGCCACATACCTATAAGGCTGATTATACATTTTCCGTATGGATATGGTTTACAACACTCCTATGAAAATTACTGCTGCGATTTTATTGTAGATTCAGTTTTTAAAGGAGCTAGGCTTTTATTAAACGTGTACGGCTTCTAATATTATTCGCTTATTGTTAGCATCGTAGTCAGATCAATCTAAATCTTGGTAGATATTATTGTTAGCATCATAGTCAGATCAATCTAGACTAAAATTATTTAGACAGAGTAAAACAATAATTTAGTCAATTGTTGTAGTTTTATTTGGAATATATTTACGCCTAGTTTATCTAATCGCAACAAGAAATTGTTATTGGTTGGTTTAGAATCACGCCACTTTAAATGACGAGTACGACTTAGTTGAGATTGGACTTTGCTTTCAAACTCTGCTGATACTATTGGTCAGTGATGTAGGGAGATGAATCGAGGGTTAAAAAGTTATCTATCACACCCAGCGTGGAATCTTATGATTTTATGGGTCAATGACTTAAGTGAACGTTTTACAAGGAATTTTACCCATTTTTTTCTAAAAGTTTAACTCACATATAATTAATTAGTATGTAAACTTAAAAAAAAATCGAATGCAAATAAAATCAGTGCCCATAGTAAAGGAACCTACTTTTTAGAAAGTCATTTCTTATACTTACTTCAATAGGTAATATCTATGTATGCATTACTTTTTACATGTGAATAGAAGAAAATTATGTCAAATATTATCCATAAATAAAAATATTCTAAAGTTTAGGTAGGTTTTAGTAGTTTTCACTAACTTGGTACACTGGCATGTGCTTAGTATAATTAAATTTATTTATCATACAATATATCGATATTATAATGATAAATTGTTTTAATCAATTAATGAGCTGTCTTTCCAAATAAAATACGTTAATCTTTAGCATCAGCCACACCTCCATTTGTGATAGAAAATGTAGCTTCACTTTCAGGGAGATCAGGGGAGTCATATATTTTAGCAATCCTATTCTCGCCCCTGCCTTTTCGCAGGGAAATTCTCGTAGTAGATGCATGAGCCAGAATGTTGCCCCCAATAGGCTTCTTCGGGTCTGCTTGGAAAGACAACGTGGCTCCAGGATCAGCTGTCATCTGGTTAGTTATGAACACTGCTACGTTGTATTCTTCCGATATCTGAAAAAAAATACATACAAAGTAAGTGAACTAAGGTCTGTGGCATCTCTGTCGCACTTCATCGCCCGCTACCAAACAGAGCGCTTATTCTGAATCGCGCAAACGATATTTTCAACGCGCGTACGACTGGTCCTAGCTACAATGCATGACCGTCGGACGGCCGTCTCCGGAAACAACATCTGTCCGGGGGGGATATCCCTTTGCTAGATGGAAGCAGACCGTCGTCGCTTCATAGGTCTAAGACCTGTACGAAAATATATCTGAATATCTAGTTAAGCTAGAAAATAATAAACAGTATTGGCCAATGCGAGTTCGAATGAAAATAATAACATGTACTATATGTCCCGTATAAATTATATATTTCTTTTCTTTTCATCGACCGAGCGAGAGAAATATTTGTATTAACTGGCCAACTTTGATATCGTCTGTTTTTATGTAGGTATGTTGATACTCGCGTAGAAGCCGTAAACTTTTTAAACATCTGAAACTTGGTACTCAGGTTCCAATTCTGTCGTCGGTTATTATTGATTGGGATCTCACAAAAAAGGGGATTTCCAGCAAAGCTGTAATTTATATTTGACAACAATTAAATACCTTATGTTTTAAGTACAAATAAAATTGGTTGAGTAATTATTGAGATATTTAGAGATCACGATGTTCTTAGAAATCGTGTTCGCAAGGCCTACAGATTGAAAAACTATTAGTTTGTATAATATAGTTTTATTACATAGTATTTGAAAAAAAAAAGTAAATAAAACATGAAATAATTATGATGAGAAATATAAAACAAACAATTGATGTAAAATGCGCAGTATGTACCGAGTAAATTTACGTTGGTTCAAGCCATCAATTATTTTTATTCCATTGACCATGATAAGTACTTTAGTGCGCCTTAGTAATTACTCTGACTCGTAGGTACAACACTACTAATACAACTGATGAATTACTCTGATAAAGTTTATTGATTGCTTTCATGAATTTTCAATGAAGGAACTTCACAGCTTTCCAATTCTGATAATTATGTAGGTATCTAGTTTATTACAAGTCTTTCAAGAAAAGTACTGTTCCAACCTCTAGAATAGACAGGTAAGCGGCTTTAATAAATTCAAATGTGAATTACCTAATGTTTTAATATAAGCCTTACATTTAAAAATATAACTCTCTTATTATTTCGAGGGGCATTGTTTTAACTTTTTTTTTTTAACAACTACGTATCGTAGTATGTATCCGCTCTAATGTTATCTGACAGATACGAGTGAGCAAGTGCGCATCCAATTGCCTCATACTTCAAAAAGCCGGATACAATATTTATCTACTGACCGTTGCTCGTTCTTAGCACGCGGTGACTTTGACCTTTTTATTTTGTTCACAATTATCAATGGGTTATTATGTATTTAAATTTCATCAATGAAATATTCGTTTTACAAATGCACAATTACAGAGGAAATGTAAAACTAGTATTTAGACTGACCTTTGGTCATGAAAATTTTTGATTGAACTTCTATAAGAGCAGAATAATAAAAATTTTGAATCTACAATAACAGTGGATTGAAGTTATTGATCTACTATCTATAACAGTAGATCAAAGTTATTGATAAACTATAACAGTAGGTAAATAAAGTTTTTGATCTACTATAACATTAGATCAAAGTTTTTGAACTACTTTAGCAGTAGATCAAGTCTTTCACCAAAAGTTGTTTTAGTGAAAGTTTAAAAAAACCCTTTCTCATCCATGGAGCAGTCAAGTAGCTGGTCTACCTACTTAAAGTCTGACTCCCGATATAATATTTTGGTTTGACGGGATGTATTAGCATTATCTATGGGTCTTTAAAATAACGACTGCGTTTTAGTCATAATAACATACCCTAAATGTTAATAACCTTTTTTTACTTTTATGTTGTTTCTTCCTAATACTTTTTTAGGAAAACGATCTAGTTTAGATTTTGGTGAATTATTTTATTTTGATTATTGTTATGTGAACCATAATAAATAAATGTTCCTGTTCCCCAATGACTACAATCTAGCGATTTTCAAGGCGAGAGTGAATCGGTTCCTTCTAGGTAAGCGCGATCCACCGTAGACCTCAATATCACTTACCATCAGGTGAATTGTGGTTAAGCGCTGACCTATTCGGAGTAAATAAAGAAATAGAATATTTTTAGTCGTCATTACCTTTTGCAACCGCGACAGCAGTTGTGCTAGTTTCTGTTGTCTATCGGCCAGCTCTCCTCTGCCCGAGAAGTCTACCCGGAACAACGCCATGATAGAATCTATGATGAGCAGTTTGAACACGCCAGCCTCCTCGTGGAACTTTGCTGCTACTAAATCTAGCAACTCGGCCTGAAAATACACCCGTATTTATTAAGTAGGTACGTTTACTTTGACTCCACAATTTTTAAAGTAAATAAGGGATTTTAAAACTGGTGAAAGTGGTGCACGAGAGATGATTGCATGCGGCAGAGATGCAAATGTTGAGTTGGATGAGTGGAGTGACAAGAATGGACAAGGTAAGAAATGAGTATATCAGAGGAAGTTTGAAAGTGGATCCTATGCCAGAGAAAGTTAAGAGCGGAAGGTTATCTTGGTATGGGCATGTCATGCGAAGAGAGGAGAAGCATGTGACTAGGAGAAGTATGAATATGATTGTACAAGGTAGTGAAAGTAGAGGACGACCTAAGAAGATGTGGATTAATTGTATGAAAGAGGAGTGAATGTAGATATGACGGCTGACAGAAGAGTGTGGAAGCAAAAAACGGACTGTGCCGACCACACATGGTGGGAAAAGGTGAAGGCAAAGAAGAAAAAGGGATTTTAAAACTGTATGTCCCTGAGATTTCATTAAATTAGAAACTGAAATAAAGACTTCTAAAAATCAGTCCTACGCTGCAACTGTGTTTGCATTGTACTGTCAAGATGCTTACTATCAGACCAGTTTGTCTTACCAAAAATATTTTTGGGGTACCTCGAGATAAGAATCTAAGCTACATTATAAGGAAAGGAAAACAAGGTTTTATTACGAGTAATGAAAACCACTTTATTCAATTTGGTTATACATACGTACATATGACACTTACCTGATGTTCAGATGTGTAAGCTCTTGCATATAAAATATTGTCTAAAACTCCACCCTGTTCTAGGTTAAATCTGTCTGCAATGGGTCTCAATCTATCCGGCCGACTGATTTATCGCTAAAGAAATATTTTTTATTCATTTTATCCGCAAGTGTGCAACAAGCTTTATAATTTTGTTGACAATGTTTCATGATGAGGGCGCCACAATTGCAAACATTTTCAATAAACCAACGAACTTTATCCTATCGTATCGCTGGAAATTTTAACACAACAGTGAGCTGTGTAATAAATAAATATTAGGACACTTTCACACACGGCTGGTTAGCCCCATACTGAACCATTTCTAGCTCGTATTATGGTTGCTAACACAACTGATATACTACATATACATACATACATATTATACATAAATACATATTTAACATCCAGACCCACAGCCAGCAAATTTAGTTAAGCACTAAGATTGACCTTCTGATTAGCAGACCGGCATGGTAACCTGTACGCCAACGAGTTCGTCAAATATATAATATAATATTAAAAAATATAATATTTGTAAATGAGGGACAGAGTTATCACATGAAAAAGCTACTCCTCAGGTGCACCAAAGAACCATCTCAATATTATTTTGAAGTTAAGTTAAAATCTACAAATATGTAAGTACCTCGATGTACCTAGCATAGAGCACAGCGACTTCCCCAGGTACTCACACGACACAGCCCTCCACTCGCATAACTATAAGCATACAAAAGCATTTTGTACCTAACAGTAAGATTTTGATGGTTCACAATTTTTTTTTTTTTTAATATTAGGACTCATTTCACACACGGCTGGTTAACTCCATACTGAACCATTTTAAGTCCGTGTTATGGTAGCTAACACAACTGATATACTACATATACATACATATATATTTTATACAGATACATATTTAACACCCAGACCCACAACCGACAAATTTAGTTAAGCACAAAGATGTCGGCCGGGCCGGGAATCGAACCCGGAACCTTCTGGTTAGCAGTATTACTCATAATGGGCTCGCGCTTGATCGCAGTTCACCTGATGGTAAGCGAAATTGCGATCTAAGGTGGAGCACGCTTGCCCAGAAGAAACCGGTTCACTCTTACCTTGAAAACTGCTAGATTATAGTTATCAGGGAACAGGGAATTTGGCAAAGAATTCCACACCTTGGCAGTACGACAATGGAACAAGTTGGCCGTTATCTACAGAGGCGTCTTTACCTATGGTGCAGGGTGTACGGCGCACACGGGCGCCGGGTGCCCTGCACCCCCCAATCCGACACGTCAACTAAAAAGTTTTGTTTTTAGGGTTCCGTACCTAAAAGGTAAAAACGGGACCCTATTACTAAGACTCCGCTGTCTGCCTTTGTCTCCAGGCTATATCTCAGAAACCGTAATAGTGCTAGAAAGCTGAAGCTTTCACAAGATATGTATTTCCCGTGCCGTTATAACAACAAATACTAAAAATAATAAATATTAAGGAGGGTCCCCATACAATAAACGTGTCTTTTTCGTATTTTTTTGCTATATATCAATAATCAAGTGCCATAATCAAATTAAATTATACAATTTAATAAAAAAAAAATGTGGGAGGCTCCCATATAACAATGGTACGGAACCGCGCGAGCCCATCTCGCACTTGGCCAATTATTTTATAGGCAAACCAGCATAATGCTGCTCGCTAGGTCAAATAAATATTTTTTTCATAATAAAATGATTTGTAAAAAAGGATACAAAGTCTGTTCAGTGTCAAGAAACATGACCTTCCCTCCATGGTATCCTGAAGAGGTAGGTATCTGTGTAGTGACGCATAATGTATGGGACAGCTGAGTCTTGCCTGTACGGTACTCTCCAAATACTTCCGTTATAGCCATCGACTCTATACCGCCAGCCAGTAGCTTACTGAAAACAAGGCGACAATTCTTTAATCAGGAATAGATGTATGTTGCAACCAGAGATCAGTAAGCCGAGTGCAAGTTTTGTCGTTGCCTGACGCGCTCGACGATAACCGCGTTCGCACATGATTTGTATGAAAAAAATAGGGCGCCACCTAGCGGCGCGTTTTTGAAACTTTTTGCGCCGCTAGGTAGCGCCTTATTTTTTTCATACAAATCATGTGCGAACGCGGTTTTCGTCGAGCGCGTCAGGCATACGACAAAACTTGCACTCGGCTTACTGAATGTCAGAGAGGATTGCTGATTCCCATACAATGAAGCGTATGCGGAAGTTTGCCATAAATACCGATGAAACCTAGATGGCGCTGCAATTCGAGGGTGCAGCCTAGCTGTTACCAAGGTCCCTAACGCGCTAATAACTATTTTAGTGATAAAATGATATTAGATTGCCTGACCCCAGTGAAATCGTTTCAAGAAAATACGGATAGATGGCGCTACGTGTATCGAAGGATCCATGTGGTACGATTTTCAATGAGGTTGAGCGTAAGGACATACCTACATTGTACTAATTTGAGTCGGTTTCATAAAATTTAAATACCTATATACTTAGTTAGAATATTATTTAAGTACCTAAAATAAGATTGGACTACATAAGATACATTTAGAAATTTCATAAAATGCAACCAAAGTTTTTAATTAAAGTAGGTATTATTGTATGTACTTACTCTAGTTCAACGCTGCCAGTACTTATTTTGAAAACTTGTTTGCGACGATCACTCACTTCCAGTGCCGTCATGAATCCGAGAGTGACCACTTTTTGGCATGCTTCTTTTATTTTATCGACTTTAGCGTCTGAAAATCCCTTTATATTACACAATTTCTTTTTTGTAGTCATCTGTATTCCTTTGATAGTGCATATTCCAGCTGTTTTTAACTTTTTTATGTCTGCTACGTTAATGCCATGTTTCTGTAATATATCGACATCTTGAAAATAACTTTCTTCATCTTCATTGTCGGAAACAGTATTTTCAACAGCTTGATCCATTTCTGGTTTGTATTTATCCAAACAATACTAGAAGCTTTATACTGAAAAAAGTTAAGTTTTTGCCGCCTAAAGTAAACGGAAATGGCCATTTGACATTTAACAAACCATAAGTAAGATAGAGTTGATTAAAAGTATGTAATTCAGTTCGATCACCGTTCATAGGATTTGTTTGCTTTGCTGTTTGCTAGTCTTATCTCAACTTTTGATGCTTTGGATTGCTTGCTTGCATTGTCTATGGTCTTGATGACTTCGCTTCGATGAGATCCGTTTGCGGCGCAAATTAAAGGATTTTTCTTTAAAAATAACTATTTCTTCAAGCAATTTACCATCTAAAACATCTCCTTTAAGGTAAGGGCGTAAGTTAACCCTACGGCAATATAAAAAGTGATTATTTATTATGTTCTTGATTCCCCTGTATCACAGCCATGTTGAAGTATGTAGTGTTGATTTAAGTTCTGGAGCGTTAATCGTTACAACAAGTTAAAGTTGTTCACTAGTAAGTGACAGACCCAAGTTTAGTTTGTGTTGTGCGTATAAAAGTTAAAAGTCTTGCGATATGAAAAGTGTAACAAAGTGCCACCGAATCTGCCGTCGAGGCGTCATCTGTAAGGTAAGGCTGGATGTGTCTACAATAAACATCAAAAAAACGTAGCCTAATTTAGCAAAAATACCTTAAATTATAAACTAAACACTTATATTAGGTTTGAGAGACTCCTGAAAAGGTAAAGATCTAAATTTATTCATTCCTTTTTGTGAAATGGTCTAGTCATTAGTTTAAAGCTCATCACTGAACAATATGTTAGAAACTCACATACTTATCCTGAGTTTATGGAAGATATATTCAAAATGTCTCCTTTTATTTTTAGTTTATGTTTGTTACCTATTTGAAATTCAAAATTACTGAATGTATCTATCTATATGTATGTATTATGTCCTTGATGTTACTTCTGTTTTTGGATCAATAAATGGTAAATCAAACAATGTCGACTTTCCAAGGACATATTTGTCTTCTTTGATGTCAGAATATACAGCTTGTAGTATGCATTAAAATTAAACATATTATGCAGTGTTCTATTATCATTCCTTAAATTACTTTAAAAACATTGTAATGTTATGATTTGAAAAGTAGGTTATGGTGAGTAGATTTTCCGAAAAAAGAAAAAAGTCTTATACAATTATACTGCTTGCATTTCAGTTTGAAAATACTAACATTACACATTATGATCAAATGAAATTACATTTGGTTGAAGCAAGTTAAATAACAAACAGAGTGCTTGTTTGGGATGGGCAGCATTCTACTAGCTATCTCTTCACATAGACATGCCATTTATTTCTAGGGATGGATTCTGAAGACTCTCGAGATGGTAATGAAGATGCTCAGTCATCTTCAAGCAGTAGCAGTACCAGCTCTAGAAGTAGACGGAGTTCAACTTCAAGTGACACTTCTAAGAAAGACACAAAGCCACATCCAAGATCACCTCTTTCTGGAGGCCCACTCTCACCTACGGCAGACTGCAGATCTCAGTTTCCCAGTGCTCCCAAAGCTGATCAACATCATTCCCTTGATAACTTGAGTGATGCACACTCAGATATCAATTCTCCTGAAAATTCTGCTCCAGCCTCCCCAGCTGAAGCAAGATCCCCAGGTGCTCCTAAGTCACCTAGTGCGTCAGGCACCAATATTAGATCTCCAGAGCCTCAGGATCAGTATCCAGCTTCACCTTCTGTACATGATGGACCTAAATCTCCTCAAAGTCTTCTGATTTCGGCTAAGTCACCTCAAGGCTCCCCTGAAAGCAGGTCTCGTCCTGCATCACCTGATTCTGCATCCCGAGCTACTTTTGCTTTATCACAGTCTAGAAACCCCAATCCTCGATCCCAGTCTTCAAGTCCAACTCTTGATCGACAATCTTCCCCTTCTTCACCTGTGAGGTCACCTCCAAAGTTCCTTGAAAAGCAAAATGAATGGAGACCAGAAGAAAATTATAGAAGACACACAAAGGCAGAACAAAAAATGCTGGTTATACCTCGGGAGCGAAGTAGATCTGAATCAAGTCAGTCAAGCCAAAGCTCTTCTTATAATAAACGAGGTAAAGATCCCGCTACAGAAGAGATATCTGAAGGTTTGTTGAATTTTCTACACATCTTTGTGCCTCTTGGCTGTAAAACAGGGC
This sequence comes from Mellilla xanthometata, assembly GCA_035578125.1. NCBI lineage: Eukaryota > Metazoa > Arthropoda > Insecta > Lepidoptera > Geometridae > Mellilla > Mellilla xanthometata. The sequence continues at coordinate 8,977,679 of JAPUBQ010000013.1, forward strand.
TGCATTTGTGGTTTAACTGTTGCTTCAGTGTGCTACAGCATACATGTATTCTAGTTACATTATAAATGTGAATCAAACACATTTAAGGAATCAAACCTACAATACCTCCTACATTATTAGTTTTGAGTGGCTTATTGCATATGCTTTTGTTCTAAGATAATATATCATTAATAACTATGTAATATACAATATCTTTTAATAACTGCTTCATCCTCAGGAGAAATGGAATCAGATCAAGAAAGCCATAAATCAAGGAGTACATCTATTGATAAAAGAGTCAATAAAGATCTTAATATAAGCCATGAGGACCTTTCAGATGTGTCAGACTTGGACTCTATGAGTCAAGATGCTATAGAAAAAGAGATTCCCAAGGTAACAAAACACCTGCAATATCTTTATAATGTATAATAACATTGAACTAGTACTTAGTTATTTTGCTATAATTCAATGATCAATTCAAAATAAACTTCACCTCAAATAATGTTTACTTCTTATGAAGACAGGTTAATGCCCAGTCTGATTACTATATCTTCATACCTATCATATTAATGTACTGATTTTGGTGACAATAAGTATTTTTTTTTAATTTGTTTCTTACTGGAATCTATGATCTAGCCGAATTTTGAATCCTATGACAATTCTATCCAGAATAATTAGTTTTTTTTTTATATTTGGCTGTGTTTTGAATTTATAAATTTATTTAAATTGATGAATTTTCTCTTAAATATTTAAATTCAAGAGAAAATTTATAAGTTAGAGGCCTCTTTTTTACTTACAATATTAGTGTCTCTTTGACTTTAGAGGCTTAATGAGATATTTAGAGGCTCTAAATATTGAAATATTTAGAGTCTCTAAAGAAACATAAAGTAAACTAAATATTTTATTTTCCAAAATATAACTGATATTTCAGGTCAAAACACCTACTACCTCACCAGACCCGACAGCTGAAGCCAAAGTGAATGGCACAAGTGTACAGGGAACACCTAAGTCTCCCACAAATGAAGGAGCAAAAGCAGACACACCTAGGTTTGAAAAGGTGTGTAATATAAAATAAGTATAATTTTAAAAACCCCTAGCACAACATATGCCATGGTGGCTGTCTTGGTTTTGAAATTTATCACAGCATATCAGTATAGCTAACTCTGAGTCCTTTGGACTCTCAACACCAGAGCTTCATAATTATTAGTATTCTACTAATCAAACCGTTTCATTTAATACCCATATTGAGGGAGTTGTGGAAACCTATGTAATCTGCATGCCATTTTGGACCGATTTTCGTAAAACATAGCTATTAATTGACATATCAAACTAAACATAACATATTAATCTAAGTCACCTTGAGAGCTATGATGCCACAGGCAGACAGAAACATTGTTGCAAAACATTGTTTGACAGGTAAGCTAGTAACCTTATAAAAGCATACAAGACTCGCGGGGCACACACTTAAACCAACTTGCCCTAAGTGTACAAACAGCTCTACACAAGCCAAGACTAAAGAGAGAAAATTGGTAGTCAGTGACTAATCTATAGACACCATTGACAAGTATATGTGGAGATGTACCCAATGCACACTGTATGACGAAAATTCAAAGATCACATATGCTTATAGTGATATGAGAGTACATCGAAGATAGATACTTATATCCAGGGTCTTAGTACTAGCAGTTATTAAGCCAAGTCAGAGGCCTTTGGGTGGCTTGAAAACTCACGACACCAGAGCTTGGCCACTTTGCTTATAGCTTATATGATGAAGAACCAGGGTCTGATGATAGAGTTTGTAGGTGGCTGTAGGTACTTTTAAACTAAACAAGACATACCCATTGTGCTCTCTAAAACCACTCAACTAAAATTATGACAGTGGTCATATTCATAACAATAAAAAAAACATTTAGAAAGTTTTTTAAAATAAAAAAATATTTGTTTTTTAAATAGGTACCTCAAGAAAAAACGAGCAACACAGAAGATGGTGAAGAGCAACTAGATTTTGAGGCGGAGGAAGGTGAATGTGTAGAGCCTAAACCTGTAGAACAACCTAACGGCGACAATGAGCAGACTCCCGAGACAGGTAAATAATAGGTATTCGTTTTACAATTTGTGCCATGTTCGTAAGGCAATTGAGCTTCATTAACATGAAGCCCATTTTAAGCCCTACTCAACGAGCTTGGATGGCTTGGGTAGGAGCTTGGATGGCATGGGTAGGTTGGTAGGGGGTTAGTGTATTCTTTTAAGATATATTTTTTTATTATTACCAGCTGACATAAAAACCTTACCGCAATTGTAGCATACCTGTAAACAGTAAACACAACAGCCTCGTCTTTAAATAAATATTAAATACTAGGACACATTTCACACACGGCTGGTTAACTCCGTACTGAACCATTTCTAGTTCGTATTATGGTTGCTAACACAACTGATATACTATATTTATATACACATACATACATATTTTATATAGATAAATATTTAACACCCAGACCCACAGCCAACAAATTTAGTTCAGCACAAAGATGTTGGCTGTGCCGGGAATCGAACCCGGAACCTTCTGATTGGCAGTCCGGCATGGTAACCATTACGCCAACGAGGTGGTCTTTGTTCTTGATCAAGCTCATTTTCATAATCAGGTGCTTTAGTCGCGATGCCCGCCAAGAGGTCTCGCGGCTCGTCCCTGGAAGAGGGAGAGGTGTCGGACGATGCAGACAGAAGGCCAGAAGAATGTGAGCCGCGGCCTGTGTGCAGATTCTTTTCTAGGGGCGCTTGCACTTGGGGAGTTAGTTGCAGGTGAGATATTATTATATTTGGCAATTAGGTAAGTTTTAAATTAATACATTATCATGTAGTATGTTTTGGTAAATAAACAACTAATTAATATAATATTAATTTTAACCTTATGATACTTTTGAACTTTGAAGTTATAATACAATTGGAAATATCACCTATGAATATCATGGGTTTCGCAGAATTAAATGCGGTCAAATGCAAATACAAATCATTTATTGATAACACCAAAGTTACAAGTCAAATAATATGATATCTTTACAAACGTATATGATATGTATCAATGTCAATTTTCAATTCTTATTCTAATAATATAATATGTATGTAGAAATGATTATACTTAAAAAAAACGATCTTGTCCCAATGTCACTATGCTAACAAGTAAACAAGCAAAAAAATGTGAACCCATTCATATACCCTAGAATTGTACAAATTACAATATGAACGCATTTAAGGCTCTCAATTACTTTCCTTGTCCGCATCACATGATATGCCCAAATAGTAGTAGTAGTTGTCACTGGCAGTTTGTAATTGGAGAGAATGGTAACTACAGGTCGATTTTATATTAGGGATTTAGGCAAGTGATTAAATACCATTTTCTCAAAAGCTTTTCTATTCTAGTGAAATTGGTTAAGTAATTTTTGGGATATGAGATCATAAAGTTTCGGTAATTACTAACGATGTTCCAAGAAATTTTGTTCGGGAGGTCTACTATCTCATCTAGTTGAATAGTATATTTTACTATATTTTTAAACAGAAACATAAAAATAACTTTATTTAAACAAGGATTTTACAATATTAATAAGTAGGAACTAGACTAACTTACTTATTAAATATCGCTGCTTGTTTGAGCTGCCACCAAACCCGAACTGAGTAACAATACTCATATATTGGGAGATCATTATATCTCCTACTAGGTGACCCGGCAAACGTTGTTTTGCCTCACTTAGGGGTATGAAAAATAGATGGTGTAGTTTATATGACACGTTCGTAGATTTACCATAGCAGCGCCATCTATTGATTACTTACTCAACCCAGTTGAACGGTATCGACATCTGTTAGAATCATTTGGAGACATATAATTGTGACTGTCAAATAATAACAGACAATAATTAGCAATAAATTAAAATTGCGACTATAATTTGAGATTTAAACTATCCTATCTCTCAAGTTGGATCGAACTGCACATGGTGTGCGAATTTTATTATAATCGGTTAAGTGGTTTAGGAGTCCATTGAGGACAAACATTGTGACACGAGATTTATATATATTAAGAAAGATATATTATATCTCCACTTTAAAAACCTTATCTGTGCACTGGCAGGTTTCTCCACCCCGGCGTGACGGATAAGGGTAACTACAGTATGTTCGACGTGGTGCGCGGCTTGCCGCCCTCCGGCTCATACCCGGCTCTGCCCGCGCGTGATGTCCCGCCGCCTGAGTCCGCCTGGGAGCGCGGCCTCAGGACTGCCAAAGAGGTAAACATAAATATAAATAAATAAATGCTAGGACTAATTTCACACACGCTGGTTATCCCCATACTGAACCATTTCTAGTTCGTATTATGGTTGCTAACACAACTGATATACTACATAATTAATACATATATATTTTATATAGATACATATTTAACACCCAGACCCACAGACAACAAATTTAGTTAAGCACAAAGATGTTGACTGTGCCGGGAATCGAACCCGGAAATCTTCTGATTGGCAGTCCGGCATGGTAACCTTTACGCCAACGAGGTCGTCAAATACATAATGACACGTAATAAGACTAATTAGTCTTCTAATTCTATACGCTCTTCATAGCATATAGACTAATAAATATAGGTTGTAGATGCTCAACTTCTTGTTGAAAATCGTACGTATATCATTCGATAGCGCCATCTATTCGTATTTTCTTGAAACGACTGCACTCGGATCACGCAATCTACTATCGTTATTCACTATGCGACTGCAGCACGTTACGAAATTTGGCGGCAGCTAGACTCCATGCTCGATTTACAGCGACATCTAGGTTTTATCGGTAGTTATGGCAAACTTCCACGCTTCATTGTATAGAAATCAGCATTCCTCTCTAGTATTCCGATTCCTGATGGTAGACGTCATTTAGATGGTAGACTCAAATGTACGACTAAATGTACAGTAGAATCAAACTGACCTGTATGTCATTAAATTAAACATATCTGGTATGAGTGTGCTTCTATCGCAGCTAAGCTCAAAATACAATTTTAAAATGTTAATATGCAATCTAAATAAAATGACACCTTTGTCACGTTAGATGCTTCGCATAGCCAACAAGCGCAAAGAACAAGACATGGACTTCGAAGAGAAGAAGCTCCATCTATCGGTGGGCGGCGTGGTTCACGACCCAGACGCGGAGTTGGCATACGCAGCCGCAGCCGTGGGAGCGTCACCGCCGCGGGCGATCGAGCCGCACCCGCGTGATCAGGAACATCACTACGCACGGTAATTTTTTTTATTTTTTTTTATTCCCATGAGGATATGCATTTACGCATCTCCCGCCTCAAGCCCGGGGGAGGCGGGCGGGGTATGTCATATGCTCGAGGGCCAGAGGGGCCGTCACTACCGACTAAAACCTCACGGTGTCCCATCTGACGATGGGGGCAGGGATGCAGGACCGCTTCGCGCATTGCCGCTGCTCTCCCCGCCCAGGCCGCTGTCCGCAGTCCGAGCGGACCCACCTCAAGGGGAAAGCACGATAAACCTGCCTCACTGATTAATTTTACATTAGTTTTGTATCGAAACTATGTCTACAATCGTTAACGCTTCGGCGTTAACAATTTCAGTCGATCGCGTTTTATAAATTTGATGGAAAATATCTATACTTTATTCTATGGTTAGTATTTTTACTTTGTGGCTTATTGTTCAAACAATGTCATTGTCATACATTTGATTAGTTTTTAGGGTTCCATACCTAAAAGGTAAAAACGGGTTTCTATTACTAAGCCTCCACCGTCTGTCACCAGGCTGTATCTCAGAAACCATAATAGCAAGAAATTTTAACAAATTATTCGTAATTTTACGTAAGGTAATTTCAATGTTTTTGTCTATGTTTATGCATCGAACCGTCTCTAATATTAAATATAGTCTGGACTGCTTAGGATTTAGCGAAGTTGTGTGCCTGTCAGAATTATTCTCCTTCTGCCAGTGTCGCAGACTCATGTGGTCACACTACCTGTGCTGGTCTTATGCTTAGCTCTATACTGTAACTACTTAATAAATATGAATAAAAAAATTATAAACCGACGATTCCTCATTTTGTGATGGTGGACATCTTGGATTTCATATTTATAACAGAGTATGTATACTGCTATTCAGAGCCCTTTAGTTTGATACCCGTAATGAGGCAGTAGGGAAAAATATATCATCCAAAAATTTGTGGTGGCGACCATCTTAGATCTGTTTTCATCACGATTAACACACCTTTCAAACAAATAAACTAAATCAAAATTCGGTTCACCCGTCCGGGAGCTATGATAACACACACACACACTCAAACTTTTTGCGTCGAGAGGTTAAAACAAATGCTATCATTGGTGGTAATTCTGGCGAACACACAACTAAACTAAATTTAGGGTACTCCTGTCACTTTTCATCTTTAGTGAACAGAAAGAGACAGCACGATTTGAACCATTTACAAAACAACTAAAATCACTTCAAATATGGGAATAGAAGACGATTTTCGAACACACCCAATTGTATCAGCTCTAAAACTACGTGCACTTTCCATGTTTGATGTGATTTTAGTTGTTTTGTCTGTGGTTCAGATCGTGCTGTCTCTTTCTGGCCACTTAAGATGAAAAGAGACGGGGTTTCTTTAAATTTAGTTGAGTCGTGTGTACGGCAGAATCGACACTATTATGTATGTAATGTGCAGGCCACCATTCGGTCCCGGCGCCATGTATCGAGGTCGCGGGTACCCGGGGCCGCGGCCCGGCGCGGAAGACCGCGAGCGATTCTACGAGCGAGAGCGGGTTTACGAGCGCGAGCGCATATACGAGCGTCCGCCTTATTACGACGATCGAGCGCCGCCTATGGACGACATGGCTTACCACAAGGTAAGGGGAAGCAGACTGAGCAACTGGTGTTTTCTTACTCACTTGGCGATCGGTTCTGTTTCCGCAGTCAGGTCCTCTTCAGAGCTCTCATTCTGCGTGCTATGAATGATGTCTTTGTTTATTCTTAACCTAATCCCACTTTACATGGGGTCAGTCCAGTGTTTCCGCCATTCCATATATCTCTATTATTCATCATCTATGTAATCGCACCGCTTTTACACCTGTCGGCGATAAACATTGCACATAGACCCTTGGAAAGAGACAATCGGCTAATTTGGGCTTCGTAGAGCGTCATCTCTGTCGCACGAAACTTGAACAAATCGCACTTGAACAACAACTGACATAACATCACATAGTGTAAGACAGCATTCGTAGACAGCGATCTACGAAGCCGAAAATAGCCGATTGTCTCTTTCCAAAGGTTGGTAATATTTATCGGCGGATACTGTACTCATATTATTATTATTATTTCACACAATCCATCTATCTTTTTTTAGCCCCCTTCTTTTCTGTCCTGATGTCTTTGTAACGAGTATATTTGGTTTCCATTACTACAGTCCTATGCAATGACATTCCGAGTACCCCAAACAACCCTGCTTCTGTTCCACATATGTATTCTGTTTGGTGGGTATGATGTACTTATATATAGATAAATATATTCACGTAAATTAACATTCAAATATGAAATTATTATCTAGTGAAGATACTCTATTTGTTAATTTTAAATTGAGATTAAACCTCTCCAAGGTTTACTCATTGTAAAATCCATTGTAATGCCCATAGTAAGTAATTTTTATTGTGATGTAATAAATATAATAATAGATTATTTTATATGCCATATTTATAAGTTTATTTAAGTTATTAACAATATTTTTTATTCGAGATTAAATTGGTATGATTTAAAATTGGCAGTTGCTATAATTTAAGGTATGCCCATCCACAGAGACGGGTGCGCTCGTCCCGCGAAGTGATCGTCCAACGGGCCGAAGTGGAGCGGCCGATGCCTCGCGAGATACGCGAGTCGGGCCGAGAGCGCCCGAGAGAGGTTCGCGGGGACGAGTGGGCCGACCCCTGGATGAGGACCGAGCCCGCGCGACGTAGGAAGCCGCCCTCCTCAGACGAATCTTATTCCTCCTCCAGGTATGTGAAGACTCACTCCCACGCATAGCTTACGGGAGTGCTGAACATGAATAGCAATATTTGTGTTATTTTATTGTACTCGGGCAGGAAAAGCACAGCAAAACAAGCACCAATTGTATATGTTTTTACGAATTGCGCTCAGTATAGGATGACAAGTGTGTTTTATTTGGGAAGGTGGACGTTCATACAAGAGTTATATGTCTATCACTTAGTAATGCACTAGTAATGTGTATGTCAAAACCACTGGTTGATTCCTATGATGCTTTCACACTACTGATGTTATTTGTGTTTTAATCAGACTACAAGTTATTAGAAAGTTCTAAGAAAAGCTCTATATCGTTTCTCCCTAGACCGGTAAAGTAGCGACGGTTCTAAGTTTTTCTAAAAAAAAAAACGTACATTTGATAGGTTAGATCACTATTGCACTATGTATTTTTTTAACCCATGATGGTGTCGACAATAGTCATTGTAATTTCGTCTTATCGTCTCAGGACTTTCTTTGGTCCTTGATAGAACAATAAATATAATTAAACCTAAAATATCTCAGTCAATTCTGAAATAGCTTTTTCTGATCCAGACTCGAAGAAAAATATTTATCTACTCAACCACTTTACAAAACCAAAATACATACTAATACAATGATAATACAATACTAATTTTAAAATTGTTTCTCCGCTTCTCCCCTTTTCCATTAAATCGGGTTCGCTTTCATAACTGAACGTGGTTTCTGTTGTTGATTCTCTTTATTTTTTTACTTCTCCATTAACACGCATGCACTCGACATCTCATGGGTCTCGCTGCGTGTGTGTGTGTATATGTGTGTGTGCGTGTGTGCCCGCATGCGAGTGTGCGTGCGTGTGTTGTGTTCTTTATACCCCGCCCCGCGCCTCCTCTCACCCCGCAGCTCTTCAAATTCCAGTTCGCGAAGCTCGAGGTCTCCAAGTTCGAGGCGCAAGCGACGCGCTTCATCGTCTTCACGACAAAGGTGAGATTCACTTGTTTGTTAGTATCACACTGCCTTCACCATGTAGTACTGCATGATTATCATAAAAAAGGATCATATTATACTGTGGATTTTATAGTTTAAAATATACGTGCGGAAATAACGCTGCCTTTTTTAGTGAAATGTTTTCGGAAGAACTTGTTAAAGGTTGCATCACTTCATATTTATATCACAGATTAAAAAAAAAACCATCTTGATTGATTCAAACTACGTATTATTTAGTGAGCATGATAAAGAGAAAAAACACCTAATTCCGACTTCGCAGAGCGTTTTGTCAGTCGTTGTCATACATAGGTACCGGACTGTTTATATTTTGTGCGACCGAGATAACGCTCTTCGAAGCTGTAATTTGCCGATTGTCTTTCCAAAGGTCGAGATGCAATATTTATTGCCGACCATAATACACCTGTATTATGTTATTGAAATGTTGGAGAGTCGATGTAAGAAATTGGTACTTTGATATTTGCAGCAGTCCTGTACTAGTCTTGATACTAATAAACCAATTTATACTGAAATTTTGTTTAATCGTACGGTACTACCATGAAGGATTGTTTTTTTATCGCTTGGTGCATGCTTTTAACATCAGATAGCTATATGTATATGTGTACACAGGTTGTCACCGTCAGTGATAGTCCGCGAGCGCAGGCTGGCCAGTGCAAGGGCTACGGCTATGAACCCGCCGGCGCCGCGCCGCCGCGCGCCATCTCCCGCGGCTTCGAGACAACTCGTTGCTAACCCACCCGCGCCCATTTCTCATCGACACAAGGTAATTATTACACCTTTTTAAGGGAAACCATCATCGTAACATGTAGCGCCTGTAGATCGGTTAGCTAAAGCGATCTGCCGTGATCATCGAAGCTAAGCAACGGTCGATACGGACGGTGTTTGGATGGGTGACCATGTACAAGACTGTCGTTTTAAAAGTGGCATTTTATTCTGGGAGTCGGATGATACGTTAAATTGTTGGTCCCGGCTGTTAGTGTTAGTTGTTAAGCCAAAGTCAGAGGCCTTGAAAGCTTAGCCACATAGCTCTTACGAAGAAGAAGAAGTAAGGGGATTATGTTTTTTGAGCGTATATATGAGTATTCTTCATGTAGCTCTGCTAGCTGGATTTTGTTATTTGAAATGTCATAATATATTATGACATCTCAAATAACAAAATCTAGCTATCTTTATAAAGAAAGCCTGTAATTATAAAAGTGACATAGAGTAAATCGCGTGATCTGTCATAATGTTTCAAGTCGCCACAATGATGGTGTGTAACTTTGAACCTTAACGTTTCGTAATTAATAATTTCGTAAGTAATACTTTTCCAAATACAAACGTATATAACAAGATAAACTACATCGGATTCTATAGAAAACTAGTGGATATCATTCTACTTCTATTGAATCGAATAATATATCACGGAACTCACATGAGATCATTTTTCTATCTATTTCAGGAAGAGGTGGATCAGTACGGCCGGAGCAAACCTGCTAGGGATGGCAGAGACAGAAAGAAGTACTCGAGATCTTCATCGTCAGGATCAGGTAAGTTTTAAGGCTCATTGGCCGTATTACCACTTGTATGTTGAAACACCGGCTCCCGGTATAAACACATTTTCGCCGTAACTGTTGACATACCGGGAGCCGGTGTGGGTAAAACTCAAACTTGGAACTTGACTTTTTTTAACAGATAATACAAAAAGGGTTAATGTCATTCAACATGCGAACGGTTAATAAACAAAATAACTAAAATTTGTCTAGTCTTATCTTTTAAATCATCAAAAATTTATTTTCTTTTTGGTTCAAAATTTACAATAGCTTAACGGCACTAGCTACTTTGGATTTCAATGTATCATAAGTATCTTAGTAATGATTTATAGTTTTGCCGAAACTATACGTACAGTCAACACTTGCTTTTTTTTGTATTTTACTTTTTAGGGTGTTACAACGAGTATCGTTATGTTTATAATACTATAAATACCGTCAGTGAAGGGACATTATTTTAACAAAAAAATACAAGAGACTGTTTACTTCTCAAAATTAATAATGCTCACATACAAATTTTATGAAACATTCTGGTAGGTAATCCAATTAAGTTAAATATATTTACGCGAAGGCTTTGCCTGCTGCTTTAGTGGCATTATTAACTTACATAAATAAAAGAAAATCGTTAGAATAGGAAAAACGGTGTTTTAACCTTATAGTAGTTTTAAATCTATACCAATATTATGTTTGATTTTTTTGTTTGTTGGACGCAAATAGGCCCCGAAACTACTGGACCGTTTTGAAAAAATATATCACCGTTGGGAAGCTTACATTATCCATGAGTAACATAGGCTATATTTTTTTACACACGGCTGGTTAACCCCATACTGAACCATTTCTAGTTCGTATTATGGTTGCTAACACAACTGATATACTACATATACATACATTCATATTTCATATAGGTACATATTTAACACCCAGACCGACAGCCAAAAAATTTAGTTCAGCACAAAGATGTTGGCCGTGCCAGGAATCGAACCCGGAACCTTCTGATTAGCAGTCGGCATGTTAACCATTACGTCAACGAGGTCGTCAAATTTTGTTTCTCTTTTTCTTATTTTATAGTTGTGCCGGGATCTGCTAGTTAATTAATAAACGTGATTGTTACAGAATCATCATCATCATCGAGCGGATCGGAAAGTGATTCGCACTCGTCGTCTACGTCGGGCAGTTCGGGCGCGAGGCGCGCGCGGCACGCTCGCCTCCTTAACGCCGCGGCGAGGCCCAGGTGAGTCTCGTATAATTCTTATTATAGCAGGTATTCTATCGGTTGCTTTTCGGCGAGTGTGCGACTGAATTACATGAAGTAATTCCCCCCGCCCCTTTCACTATCGGACGAGCAGGGAAACGCCAAGGCGGCATCGGTTTACGGTTGAAGTGCCCAAGGCATGCACTAAGCGTTTTGCCTCCACCTTTGTTGTCCGAACCGCCAAACTAGAATTCCTTGCCAAATTCCCTGTTCCCTAATCACTACAATCTAGCGATTTTCTAGAGTGAACCGGTTCCTTCTAGGTAAACACGATCCACCATAGACCTCAATGTCTTACTTACCATCAGGTGGATTGTGGTCAAGGACTGACCTATTTTGAGTAAAAAAAAGGGTAGCATCCCACTAATATCATAAAGGCGAAAGTTTGTGTGTATGTTTGTTACTTCTGCACATTCAAATGGCTACTTGTTTTGATGGCATTTGGTATAAAGATAGCTTTAACCGTGGATTAACACATACAAGTAATGTCAAAAATCTTGTAAAAATGTCGTAATTAAAATAAAGAAGGAGACTAAAACAAATAAAAAAATTGCAGGTTAAACGCAAAATCAAGTGCCGCCGGTTTAGCGGCTGCAGTGACGATCGCTAACAAGAAAGAGTCATCAATTGATAAAGGTTAGTGCCAAGTATCTTTTAGTTTAAAGTATAATTAAATATTAGAAAAGACACAAAATACAGATCTTTATATTGAATAATTTTCTGAGTACATTCTTTTCTTCTAAGCTTTGGGTAAAAAAAAACAACATCAAATCATTTATTAACCTTATGGCATCGTCAAATCAGTTTACAATTATTACGGGGCCGGCTGCCCTGCAGCTTTACGGAGATCTTACCAAGCGGCTGGTGGAGGTTTTGGGTGTCCAGAATGCTGGCTTTTATTTCGGTCAGAAACTAAGCATTGCCATCCAACGTGGCAATGCTGCCAGCATTTTGGGAACCTTTTCCTCTACCCCTGGACTTGTGTAGGTTAAGTTTTAGTTGAGTGTTTTATATCATTGTTATGTTGGTTATAAATAAAGACTTACTATCAACTAAAGTTAATAAATTTTTTAACCTAATAACCAATTTGAGTGAATATGACGTTCCTGATACAGAAGGCATATTATCTTCTACATTGAGCGGGGGCGATTCCGCAAATATTTCAATAGTGAGTGAAATTTGGTAACTTTTGTATTTGTAGAATCTGGCGCCAGGAAAAGACCTGCTGACTCACCAGAAGATTCGGGTCCCGCGAAGAAGCCTGTATCACGGAGGGAGGAACTCTTGAAACAACTAAAGGCTGTAGAAGATGCCATCGCGAGAAAGCGCTCCAAAATATAGATCTAGAGATTTTTGTGTATATTTCCTCTTAGTAGTCGCATGAAATTAGTTGCATCAAGATATGCAATGGTATTATTTAACTTTAGGCTAAAGTGGAGTTATACATGTTGTGCATTTACTGAAATGATATTGAAATTATCTTTCGAATATTAGTTAACCTGAAGTCATTGTAGCTTATGTTATAAATCTGTGTGGTTAAAATTGAATGTATGGTAAATGTAGAGTAGCTAACACGGGTATACCTTCGATACGTGAATTGCGATCGTCACAAATGTTAAATTAGGTTTCAAGGAATCTGATGAAAATACATTATAATTTTGTACAATATGTTTTATTTTTATTTATTTACACGTTTTTTATTATTTCAATTTTGGCAAGCCTGTACTTTCTTGATGAGGTGTTTCTGACCAGTACTTGGTTGAGACCAGATTTCAGGAGGTTGCTCAGGGCATTGTAAGTCACATATCCTACTCCACAGGAGTGAGCCTCGGTAAAGCTGAAAGCTCCCTGTGAAACATATCCCATTGTTTCTTTTGAACAAATGTTTCTCACTGAGCTTATTTTTGATGAGAGCCATAACTCACGCATTTGTTTTACATACTCTGATGGCTCGCTTTTGTTCTTAGTAGCTTTTGTTGCACCATTGTTCACCTGTAAAATAATGACTCATTAGACTGTTGTATGTCACCGATGTACACATGTATTTAAGCTATTTAAAGTTGACTCAGTTAAAATCTAAGCTCAATGTAAAATTTGTAACTATTCTTGATAACAAAAAGTGGGAATTTCTTACTTTGCCTTTCTTTTTAAGTTTTATCCTAGATCTCCTCAGTCTTTTCAAGGTAACAACATGTTCTTTCCTTTTAATTTTCCTCAGTTTTTCATTTGGATCTTCATGGTGGGGTTCACATAGGTCCTTGATATTGGCTATGTCCTTTAGCTGTGGTAGGCAGATAAGGGCATGTCGTCGTAAACTGCCAACTGGTATGTGCAGGTAGATGGCTACTAAACATGATTCTGGAATACTAACTTGTGGCAATTGCTTCTTTCTTTTGACACATTCCTTTAAAAAAAAACATTATTTAAATACAAACTAGTGTATATGTCCAATCTCCAGCTATTATATTTAGAAATAAAAAAAAAATGTGTGAAAGTAATAATTTTATATAATATTTATATTTAATTTGGTATGCACTACACCAAAGTTAAATCATTGTATGTATACAAACAGTAAAGTAATGCTTGTTACTTTAAAACTGTCGTACACTAAGAGGAGCACTGAACTCCACACAAAGTCGCAATGGGAGCCTTATAAAGTTGTTTACACATAACCAATTTTATTACCTGAAATTCTTCCAAAAGCCTCCAATCTCTCATCACATAAAACCTGTTCACATTTCTCTCACTCCAGTCTTGGAGTAACAGCTTCCATGGGCATATAAAGGGGCTATTGATTCCAAGTTTCACATAGTTAACCCTTTTGCTAGGTGGTAATCTGAAGTACCTCTCTTTCAGTTCTGTTTCAATCCTTTTTTCATTTTCTGCCCCTGCATCTGAGTCTGGTGGCAGATAGCACTGTCCGGATTCAAATGCTAAGCTCTCTGTTTCTCGGAGTCCACCAGACCTTGCTCCAAACATTATGAATGTGAGCCAGAATGGCAAGCCATAGCCTGCTGGGAGTATTATGTCCCACCCACTGCCATACCCTGAAAGGATAGTATTATCATAAGGAATTCCAAAAATAAGTGACTATATAATAAGTGTAGATAAGTGAGTTATCTCATACCAAGTTTTTTGTAATTTGAGTCTTGAGATCCAGGTCTCTGAATAAGAACCACTGGAACACTTTGTAGTTTTGGATCATTTTCAAAAATTTCCCCCGGCAGAAGGTTTAGTTTAGTCACATGTTGAATGAACTGGCCATTTGTCATAACATTTTTCTGAATTGTTTTGTGAAGATCTGTATTCCATAATGGTGAATTAGAAGTATTTGGTGGGACAGTTGCTATAGTGCTTCGGTTCACCGCTGGGTTCACATTAGGCTTAGCTTTGGTGCGATGTGAAGGTCTCATCAGTCGAGGGTCTCTAACAACCAAGCCTAATATAATCTTTGGTGGTAACTGAGACGGAGAAGATACTGAGTTGATACTTTTCCAATAATCTTCCTTCTCCTTCAGATACAAAGCAGTGTTTGATTTAACATACTCCTGCACCCATTCATTGTTTTGGATTTTTTCCAAGTCTTCAACACATTTCAAACTGTTTACCAAAACAGCATGGCTGTTCGGTCCAGTGAGACGAAATCTATTAAAAGTACTTTGTAAAACTTTCATTTCAACATCTTGTGAGGTATCTATCTTTCGTTTTTTCCCTGGAGTCTCTGAATTTTGAATCTGTTGCTCCGAAGTTAGTATGGTAGTCAGTATTGACTCTATTTTTTTTGCAAAAGATGGATGGACCCACAACCACATAGCCTTGTTATTGGGGTCCCATAAATAGTTAGCTTTACCTATATAATTGAAAGGATAACAGTTTTCTTCATATATATGTATATCTCCTTCGCGGTTACCTGTAGCATAAGCTTTAGCTCCAACACTGAGGCCACAAGCTGGATTTGTTATGGTCTTGAACAAATCTTTGATGCTATCTACAGAGCCTGTTATTTTTATAGGTTTATAGTAAGATATGTCTTGCAAGAGACAATGACCTGAGCTGGCTCTATAGCAAGCCCTAAAAGCTTTGTCGCAAGGTGCCAGGGCTAAACGGTGACCCCACCTTTCAGTCATGTGAAATCGCTTTGCGTGCCAAATGTGCGTCTCAAGCCAAATATTGCGTTTCTTTCTTCGAGTATATTCTTCTAGCAAATTAGCAGGGCGCCGTCTATATTTTCTAGACGGCCTCTTTTGTCTAGGGGGTAGCCCACTCTTCTTTAACTGCTCTAAATGGGCTTTGCGCAGTTTTTTCGGTAGTCTCTTAGCGTTGTGGCTCATAACACGCCGACGCATGTGTACAGGCAGAGATTGAAATACAAGTTTGGTCTTACTTGGACGAAGAATGCTTTCTGTCATTGCGGCAATTTCTACGCTTCTAGCTGCGGTAAATTTCAAACTATTTATTGAATGCGGGAGGTTTTCAGAGCCACCTAAAGTAGCGTCGAACTCTGCAACTTCCATGACTTAATGTTAGTATATAGTTGTTTCGCGAAAATTAAAGTACGTGGTCTATTTTATTGTTACTTAATTCAGAATTTAAACTTATTTCTATTTATATAACTATAACTAATTTATATATAACTTATATTTTTAAACCACAACACAACTTAACCTCTAAGATGTTGGTTGGTTTTGTTTTGTTTGCTTTTGACAGTGACAATGACATTATCACATTAGAAAACGTTTCTAATTTGACAACCTAATTTATTCGAAAGCTTAGCTAGCAAAGTACATTTATAAGTATAGGAAAAACAAAAAAAAAGAATAATAATAAGGTATACACGAGAATCACATCAAAATTCAAAATAAACTTGTGGAAGCAGCAATCAAAAGTTCACGTACTAAGTATTCCAATACCTACATTATAATTGCGAATGGCTGAAGCATTTTGGAAGAAATCTGGTATGACATAACTTTTATCTCAGATTAACCATTAATAATGGGGCGTAGCAATAAGTAATAACAGTTGTGATTGTTACATCTTCAGGCTCAAACGGTTGAACCAATTTGCTCGAGTTTAGGTATGAAAGAAGCAACGCATCTTGGTTAGTATATTATATCTGTTTGCAAGAAGTAACTTATTTGTTAGATAAGTTATTAAACAAAATACCAGTGGGTGTTGACAAGTTTTATCAGTGTAGATAAATGTATTATATATCAATCCCTTAGTATGTACATACTAAATGCAGATTTTATCAACAGATATACCACAACATTACCCAAGCATATATTATGTACTTAAAAGTATTTTTATTTACCCACCAGGCTGATAAATAAATTGATACCTAATCTGTTTATGTATTACATACGTGCAGGGTTTGATAAAACATATACGAGTAAGTACCTAACTTTATCTTGTTACAAGTACATATATGTAACTAGATAAATCCTAGGAAGTTTCTATCCAAATGAATCCCTTATCTGTATCCCGTATCCTTACCGTATAAATCTATGCCTGTATCCTATTAGTAGTAGGATTCAGGCATAGATTATGTAAACATAGTATAAACGCGAAACTTTTATGTTAGAACTAGCTGACCCGGCAAACGTTGTTTTGCCTTAAAAATATATAGTAGAAGATTCTCAGACCTACTGAATACGCATATGAAATTTGGTAAAAATCGGTCAAGCCGTTTTGGAGGAGTACGGTAACTAACATTGTGTCATGGAAATTTTATAATTCTTTATTGGACACATAAATAAAAAAGGCACAGTAAAAGACAATTAACTTAAAATTAGTGTACCACAATTGGCGGCCTTATCGCTTAAAGCGATCTCTTCCAGGCAACCTTTGGATGGAAAGGAATTTATAAACGACTAAAGAAGGACGTAGTGTACAATAAAGAATAATAAAAAAACATACATATAATATTAATAATCTTATCTTAATTTATATAATCTCGTGTCACAATGTTTGTCCTCAATGGACTCCTAAATCACTTAACCGATTATAATAAAATTCGCACACCTTGTGCAGTTCGATCCAACTTGAGAGATAGGATAGTTTAAATCTCAAATTATAGTCGCAATTTTAATTTATTGCTAATATAATTTGTTATAATTAACTGTAAGTAACCTATCTATATAGTAATTGAATTATCAATGAAGTAATTTGTAAAAATGAAGTATATTTTTGTACGTGTTACTCCTAACCAAAAAGAAACCTGGCAATAACTAACCTTAGGCCTATATTACTTAAAGTAGGCGTAGGCGGCGACCATACGTTTTTATCAAATCGCTAGTGCCTTGAAAATTCGCAAAACGGACACAACCGTCAACGACGTCTGCCCTCACGCGTCTGCCCGCGTTCGGGTCGCGCACTCAGCTATTAGCCGCTTCTTCCCCACCGCACGCCCCGTTCGCCTGGCGCCGCTGCATTTTAAATCTGTGATATCTTCGAAAATATTTATTTAATTTACATGCTGCAAAAAGCCATATTGATCTTTATTAAATGCACAATGTATTTAAGATACTTAATTGGATAAGGATTTATACTGTATTGCTTAAAATCGCTTCGTAAATAAGCCATTATTTCTCGTACAAAGTAAAGGATAAAAAATGGTTATTGTGGGTTATTCCTAAGAGATAAACATATACCATCACGGACTTTTTTGTAGACCTTTTTAAGTTGTACAATACTGTAGTAAATTGTTTTGATCTATCTTGTAGGATACAGTCAGCGTTTGCAATGTAAGCGCAAAAAATGTGTTTTTTTTACGACCTCACATTAAAAACCTCAAAAATTGTAGCCTATGTGTTATTCTGATGTATAAGCTATAGCCTGTGTGTTATTCTGATGTATAAGCTATATTGTGGTAAAGTTTCATTCAAATCCATTCGGTAGTTTTTACGTGAAAGAGTAACAAACATACATCCATACATCCATACATCCACACATCCATACATACAAACTTTCGCCTTTATAATATTAGTAGGATATTTATTCCTTCTTCACGCTCAAACGGCAGATACCTACGATTTCCAAGAAATAAAATCAGTATGATCCTTTTGCGTATCACCGTTTGGCGCAACTAGTCCCTGATAAATCTGAATTTTTAACTAGTTGCCAACTGATTAAGTTTATGAAAATCATGATCTTTATTTCGAAAAATAACTCGGACCGAGTTATTTTTCGTAAACATACTTAATTGGCTTGTGCGTTTAAACACAAGCAATACAATTTAGCTTATGGTTAGCGATATTGCGATCTAGGATGGAGCGCGCTTGTCCAGAAGGTACAGGTACTATCAATAGAATGCTTTGAAATAGCTACATCATACTAATTAGTTTTCGGGTAGCAGGGCGCCTGGTAAAAAAATCTTACTTTAGTTTAGGTTTGTGGTGGATCAAAATGTTTTGTCGTCTTGGCGATTCCCTGAAATGTGGCAGGAGAATTTACTTGATGCAATTTCGCCACCGAATTTGTAACTTAATAGGTAATAGGCCAAGTACGATTTGAACTCGCACACGAAGTATATACAGTTACTAGCTGACCCGGTAAACGTTGATTTGCCTTATCACTTAGGGGTATTGAAAATAGATAGTAGCCTATTCTCAGACCTACTGAATACGCATATAAAATTTGGTAAAAATCGGTCAAGCCGTTTCAAAGGAGTACGGTACCTAACTAACACTGTGACATGGAAATTTTATATATTAGAAGATTATGTACTTACAAAAAAAAAAACCAAAAACACGTTTGTTGTATGGGTGTCCGAAATTGATATATTATTCTAATTTAAGTATTTTTTGTAATCGCGGCAACAGAAATACATCATCTGTGAATTTCTACTCTCTAGCTATCACGGTTCAAGAGATGCAAACTTAGAAGTCTTAGTAACAAGGTTCTGCCACTTTTTGGGTACGGAACCTTCAAAAGGCTGATGGATACTTCGAAGCGGTTCTCAAGGTACTGTTTAGTTTTGCCCTGTATACAGACAGATTTTTACATAGTTATCACTTAGCATAATCTTAAAATGGTCTAGTTGGATCGCAAATAAGGTAATATTATTAAATTTTTATCACAAAACAGATATATCAGCGTGATTTTTTCCAGCAAAATACACAATATGTATGAGTGCAGTGCCACCAACTTAGCTGTTCAGTTGACGGCGTCGCTAGTGGAGATTTGTTGCCACCTAAGATTTGTTATCTCCTTTGCTCGCCGCTCAATATAACGCCTCTATTGCTGGTTTAAGCGATCCATCCAAAGGTGTGCACCTATTACTGCACGATCAAGCTTCGTACATGTAGTACTGTTATTTTCCCTAAGCTATAAAGCGCGCAGCAGATGACGAAGATTATATTGTGGCATCATAGTCAGGCTGCCAGTTGTGCCTTAGACTCAATATAGAAGCGTAAGTAAGTTGTGAAAAGAAATGCTGCGAAGCTCGTTGATTGCGATTGGTAAGGATAAGCATAAGCAGCCCACTATACGTTCCCACTGAGACTCAGGGCCTTCTCTCACGAGGAGAGAGATATAGGCCATAATCCACCACGCTGTCAAGCGCGGGTTGACTGATGACACACGTCTTCGGATATTGTGGCCCTCAAACATGTCTGTTTCCTCACGATGTTTTCCTTCACCGTAAAGCAGGAAATTATTTTAACTAATTATTATTTATTATTATTATTATAATAAGATAGTCAAAGTCGAGTGTTTGTACATTAAGGCTTTACAAGGGTCATACTAAATTCTTTTCAGATTTTTACATAGTCATCACCTAACATAATCTTAAAATGGTCTAGTTGGATCGCAAAAAAGGTAATATTATTAAATTTTAATCACCTAACACATATATCAGCGTGATTTTTTCCACCTTTTTTTTGAGCTACACACACGCAGGTGGAACCGCGGGCAACTGCTAGTTATAGATATAATGTACAGAGTTGACACCATGACGCAGTATTTATTTCCTCATCATAACCCTCGACCACCGTGGAAGTAGCAACGCGACGAGCAAACTCTTCTATCGGCAGATTGGTTACCTCGAGGCCATCACAGTAAGAGGCAGCACAGTTTAACTGTATCACAGCCACAGTCTATAACTTACATACTCCAAGCGCGGGGAATCCCCTAAAACTGGTAAAATTCATTTCTGAATAACGAAACAAAAGCTTCTTTCTAGAAACGATAAACTATCATAACCAGATAAATTCAGTGAACAGTTAGTTATAGTTATCTTTATTTCGGGTAAAATAACATAACCCATATGAAACTACGTACTAAAAAAATGTATAGGTTGTAGGTTTCTCGTCATTTAGTTTCAAATGCATATACGATTATTCGTATTTATTCATAAATGTTCGTTGAGGCAAACTGTGTAGCCCTTTTTACGTTAGAACCTATGTACGTAATTATTATCTATAACTGTAGATTTAGTATACTGCCATAGCTGCGGGCCTATAGTGATACCCACGTTAATACGGGATAAAAATTAGCCTATGTGTTAATCCAGAGTCTATGCTATCTCCATACCAAATTTCATGCAAACCGAATCAGCTGTTTGAGCGTGAAGAAGTAACATACTTCAACTTCAACTTCAATTTTTGTTTGTGGCCTCTGCGGTATTGCCGCAATTTAGCGCCAGTGTCGCGTGATTGGCTAGAAAACAAACGCTGTAGGGAAGTAACATACACACACACGAAACACACACAAACTTTCACATTTGACGGCGCAGCCGTGTCATCGACAAAAACACTAGAGGAGCGCTGTGTCTATGGTAGCAGAACGACCATCTTGTAAATGGCAACATTAGGATTTTAGTAACGGCCCTCCTGCGTCTACACATTTATAATATTAGTAGGACTAGTTGCGCCCCCATATTTACAATATACTAGCTGCGCCCTGCGATGATTCCCGCGTTTAACCAGGATACTTTTTAAATTCAGGATAAACCTATATGTTAATAATTCAGTCTAAGCAATGCCCATACCAAATTGCATGCAAATCGATTTAGCTGTTTAAGCATAAAGAAGTACAAAGCATATACACTAACACGTACATAAACATACACACACACTTACCACCTAAATACATAACAAAAATCTCATCATATCATGTCTTATACAACCCGCCCCTGATAGCCCCTATTGCTGCCCGCATTACCACGCTGGATAGATATCGTTTTGACTAGATAAGAAAAAAAAATGCGTTTATTACAATATTATGCTTACGTATTGATAGATCAATCAGAATCACCGAAAGAAATACTTACTGATACCATAAAGCTATTTATTTACAAATTAAACTAAGCCTATCGCAGTCGCCAGTCGATAACAGCTGTTGCCTCGATGTTCTTGAACCGTATCCGGCGACTTAGGAACAAAATCAGCTTTCACAATGATCTCAGAATATAAAACAATCTGTCAAATCATTATGAAAACCAGTTTCGTGATTCCTTTGGTGATATCTTCGTTTTTCTGTTTTCAGCGCAGTGACTTTTCTTTGTGGGACTATTTACTCTTGCAAGTTCTTCTCAAAGCTGCTTATTCACTAAGAAGTTATATTAACGATTATTATTTATTATTATTAACTTATATTTTTCTTTACTAATATTAACATGCAATTTTATTTTTATGTATACAAATATTTTAAACTCAACTAATACAAAAATATCTAGAACAAGCACATTATTTAGAATTTAAAAGTTAAAAAGCGCATTAAATAATTTCCGATTTATAAATTTACTATGCTTATATAGGCCGATTTCTTTTCTACATTAAAAAACTCCTTGAGACTGATAGCACGAATGATACCTATAAAGCAAAGCTAAAAAAGTACAAAATTAATTCCAAGCAAACTACGATTTACTGTTAATAGCGGATTTGTAACTTGGCAAACTATGTACAATGGTGGTGTTGCCATCTTGTTCGGTATCATGGCGATCTTCAGCATTTTTTTTTTCTTATATGTATCTGCTAGTACAACGACCTAGGTTTCCTGGAGTTGGTTGGGCTGTACGGTTGTCAGTATTGCTAACGTTGGTAGGTACGTAATATCACTACAACTCTTTATTGTAGATACACATTTATTTGAATCGAGTAAGTAAATTTATGTTTTGGCTTACGTATGTAAAATTTAGTTGACCTAAAATAAATTAGGTATTAGCTAACTCTAGAGACTAAGTATTCGATAACTCAATTCAATGAAGAAATCGTTTGAAAGTTCATGTCCTCACACTTGCGAGAGGGAGACAAAGCGAACTTTCAAATGTTTCCTCTATTGACGCGAACTGTAAAAACTTTAGTAAAGTTCTAGATATTAAAACATTTAGTAGCCAATCATCATCAATGTTCGCATTACGGAATATTCAAGCAAGTGCTCATAAACGTTAATTACTCAGGAATTGCAAGAATTTCGCGTCGAACAGAACAGTTAGCGGTGGGTATGAATGAATAGATTTGTCATCGCTAGATTGGACGAAGTATGCGGGACTAGGGTCACCACGGTATTTCAGCAAAAACAGGACTTAAGGTCCCTGACCTTAAAATTTTGAATGGTAGATTGAGTTTTTAGCATGAATACCAAACCAACTCTAGCTCTTTATGCTGGTTGGATATGTGAGTGACTATACATAAGTATTTGAGTTTTTGCTATTACAGTGTTTAATTTAAATATTATTTCATGGAAGTACAAAATTATGTGATTCAGAGAAAGGTATTTTTTTGTTTAAATGATGGCATTTCTAGTGCATCTTATTGTTTATTTTGTATTTAAGCTTACACTTTGAAAAATCTTTCTGTCACAAGGGTGTCATTTTGTTTAAGCTCTGTATAAAATTATAGAATGATTAAATTAAAAATCTAAAAATACAAACTGTAAAATTGTGATACCAGTGATGTCAAAGGGACTTGGATCGGTCGAGAATTGGGCGGAATTTATTATCACCTTACATGATAATGTTGCTTATTCTATGTCCTCTCGTGATGTCCTCTTCAGGGCCGTGAAGGATGGTGCTCCTACTCGGCAATGGGATGTGACGCGAGTCCGGGACGGTCCCATTAACTGCATATGACATCATGGTGACTCACGCGGCTCTTTCCTCACCACTTGCCATCTGGAATTCACAAATGTTTAGTTAGTTTTACATGTTACAAAAGACCCTTTTATTTTAATCAGATTGCTTTAATGTACAGTTTGTATCATGAGTTCATTAACTGTATTAAGAGTGAAAGTATTACATGAGTACGTTTGCATAAGTACCTACTGGTTCGTAAGTAAGGTTATTGTTCCGAATAAATAGTTACACGTGCTAATTTTCCAGGTCGCTTTCCTCTACCGGACAAGAAGGGGGTCGGCAAGAAGTAACAGTTTTTTTATTCTTAATTTTTAGAAGCAGTTCAAATATGTATTTTATTGGCGTTCTAAGTTACGGAGCCTATGGCTAATATTGAAACACACATTCCATGATCTATCCATTAAAACTGATCACATCGTGCGTAACCCCCAAATACACTTTTAAGGCATTTCCAATCAGGTTGTAATTATGCGATCGATCTTAAGGTTTCTTGTAGGTGTTGACTTATGGCGCACAAGTCCACAAGTCTCGTTATTGAAGTTATTTCAACTTAAATAGAGACAAATGAAGGCAAGCCCACGGAGCAGTCACCCACTATAGAGAGCTAATTAGGTAGGAGGTACACCGAGCGGCGGTACCGCTGGCCGCCACACATGGCGCGGCCTCGGCGCCTGCGCACTGCCCAGCCCGCCGCCGCATATAATGGACAATTTATCGATAATGAACTGAACAATTCAGCCCGAGTCCCGAGTGCGGAGCTTGTCAAACACAATATTGTATCGATAACTCGGCGGTATCGGTAACGCGGTGATTTCGGCAGCCCATCATTTCAAGGATTACGGCGCAGCTGGGTTGTCGATACGATGTGTCCGCATTCAGCACTTAGAAGTAGATCGCTTTATAAATGTTGGAGTCATGTAACCTTATGTTTATGAAGTGTTACTTTAGACATGTTAGCATGTGAAAACCAAGAGCGGCGGTATCGCTGGGTGCGGGAGATGGCACGGGCGCAGGTGCGCGAGAGGCCGCGTCGTGTCCGCGCCGCTCAATGGGCGCACTATGTGGGACACACGTGTCACCCCCGCCCCGCCGCCCGACAGCCCGCACCCACCAGTGCTGCTCTAATTGCTGACAACTATGGGAAATAGCGCAAATGTGTTACTTTTTATCGCCGTCCGTGTTTACACTCGGTGATAATGCCGAATGAGGTGTTTATCGTAGCGACGACCGCGAACCTACCGTTATAAATCTTATTTTATTTCAACGTAAAACAATAAGACGTCGAAAGCCAAACAAAACGTTCGGTATGGCGGCGCGGCGCCGGCGCCCTAATAACGGCGAGAGGCGAGCGGAAGTGTTACACTATAACGTTTTTGACAGAATTGGATCGTGTGAATAATAAACATTAGGTCAGCGGCATAACATTGTCGTATCGAGTGGTTGTGTGTGAAGACGAGGAGCGTTACGTCATGCGGCCGCGGCGCGAGGGTCGCGGCGCCCGCGCGCCCAACAATGGGCTTCAGACGGAATTTAGCACACGAGATGACGAAACTAACTCCCGGAAACGCGCGCGTATCGCTCGCTCTCTCGTAGTCGCTTGTAGCTCGCACTGCCAGCCGCCCGATTATACTCCCATAAGTACATATACATATTTGTTTCATAGAAGAAGACATATCATAACTACATTAAGTTTAATCATTTAGGTACAGTTAAAACTTAGGCTTGATGGTGACATGTACATCAATATGACATCTATGGGACATCTATCGAAGTTGTCTTACGTTCTCTCGGTGGACAAATAAATATATGTATCTGCGAGTACATACTGTACCATACCAAAATGTGATTTAATTTTGTTAAATGCAAACCACTCGTAGCCCTCCGTAGACTCGTCTACGAATCGGCCGATAAGAAGTTGAACGTTCTCTAGTAAGTTACGAAGCCGGTGCGACTATAAAATCTTATAAGACTTAAATGACAAATAGTTAAGGCTTTCCGAGCCCCATACTAAATGCTTCTCAGACTGGCAACCATTTCCTCTAAGATTTTTAAATAGTAATCACTTAACATAAACTTAAAATGGTCTAATTGGGGCGCGAAATAGGTAATATTATACATTTTTTATCGCAAAACAGATATATCAGCGTGATTTTTTCCAGCAAAATACACATGTATGAGTGCAGTGCAACAACTTAGCTGTTCAGTTGACAGTGTCGCTAGTGGAGATTTGTTGCCACCTAAGAGTGCTGTCGAACTTGTAATTCCAATTTTGGCCACCTGAACAGCTAAGTTGGTGACATGTATACGTATACATTGTTAGTTTCCGTTTCCGTTAGTGTCATTCTCTCTGCCAAACATGAACCCAAGCTTACCATCCGTAGTAATAAATCAACAAAATTCCGTTAGATGGCAGGATCAAAAAAAGTATTGTTAAAGAGTTTGATGAAATTTATTTATTATTTTTAAATAAATTATTGCTATTTTTATATTAAGTATCGTAATAGAATTAAAAATTTAAAATATGTATAATTTTGTTTGATTATTTGAATGAAATTTAGTTATGTCAATGTCAGTTTGTCATATTTGACATACTTAAAAAAACGTATTTATATTGCAGCAATAATTTTTAGGGTTAGGTACCCTAAGAATGAAATTAATATACTACTGCGATCTTTTCTGTACTTAAAAGATAAAAACGAATGCCTTTTACAAAATATTCGTTGTCTGTCTTTATGTCACCAGGCTGTTTCTAATACACCTTGATAGCTGAAACTTTCACAAATTATTTGTTTCCGTTGCCTATAATCCAATGCTATAACCCAAGAGTATACAAGTACTAGATACGCTATAACAACAAATACTAAAAACACAAAATATACAAATATAAAGAGTGGATGACACGTTTTTAAAGTGTACCTTAAAAGACGTGTTATATTTTGTATTTTTGCTCAATATCAAAAACGATAACAGGACACTAAAGAATTCTACAGAATATATTAAGCTACGTATTACCTCTTTTTACTCTATCTTTACAATGACACTTGGTAGATTCTTTCATGATTTCTCTCTTTCTTTCTTTCAAAATAAAATGAATGTTTGATATGGGGTTCCCATACAAAAAACATGTTTCTTCGCCATATTTTAATAATGGTACGGAACCCTTCACGCGCGAGCCCGGTTCGTACTTGGCCAATTATATCAAATTTTTATACCTACGTCTTTTGTTTACCTATCAATATCTTTAACAATCTCATAATTACAAAAGGCTTGTTTGTTTGTTTGTTTGGATGTTTTTATGTTTTTTTGACGCGAATAGGCTCCGAAACTATTGGACTAAAATTAAAAATTCTTAATTCTTCGTTGGGAAGTTACATTATCCCCAAATGACATAGGCATTATATTTTGTTGCAAAGGGTAAGAACTTCTTATTAAGACTCCAGTAATGTAACACAAGGTATAAAAAAGAGTAAAAAAATTGTTTCATCGCATGCGCTAAGAAAAGTTAGTTGTGGCGGGTGTCGTTTAGTATGTCTTGAGAGCAGCGGAACCCATAAATACAAAAAAAAACTTTAATCTATGTCAAAATTATAATGCGATAAAATTTAAATGTTTGTTTGTAACGAATTACATATTACACATCTGAACGACTTTCAAACATATCTCCTAGAATTCAATTTTTTTTATGCCCGTGCTAAGCCGGGACGGGCCACTAGTGTATAATTATATCAACGATACATGTAAACTGCCAGATGTACATTTATTATAAATAAGATTTCGACAGGCCTCTTACCTTAGAATAATAATAACAGTTTTTTTTATTTCAAATGTAGCTAAAATTGTATCCATAGTCTAATAAATATAAATTCCCTGATAATATGTAATTATTTACTTTTCTGATCATTAGACTTGAAGCTGATAAAATAGAGTAAAAATTAGGTTTCATCAATAAAAGGTCTCTGGATACGTAGCTTTATCAGATTTTGGCACCCCACGCACGCACTGTATGTAGAAGGTACATATGTGTCTAGCTCCGGTATTGATGTTCTTAGCTATGTATGATGGTATTCGCATGTCCGCGAATACAAAATATTGGATATGATATTATTCGCAACTTTCCCAAATGAAAGGGCTTACATTTTGGAATCATGCGAAAAATACAACTGTTTCATGCAATATGTTAGATGATTCGTGAGAAAAGTTTTTTCTTGTTACTTATATCATGTACCCTATAGATTTTTACTTTTCTAATTTCGTTTGAGGTTTGAAGGTATGCGCTATGAATATTATATACACGAAAACGAAACCTATTGAAAATATATTCTTTCTCATAATTTTCCTTCAAAAAAAAAGTTTCAAACAAAATAAAATAGCAAGAACAATTCATGAGATTCGAACCATGGTCAATTCAAATCATAAAAATATTTCATGTTCCAAAAATGCTTCCTCTACGAACGAGCTATATAATCGACAATTGAGCGTTCGAAATTGGCATCCATATTCAAATATGCTGAAGTTCAAGTGACAAAAAAAATTGTCAATGCTAGTGTGAGTGTAGCCGCATCGTCACAGAATAGATGATAGTAGATATGGGTTTTATATGGCTTTTTGTAAATTTTTGCTATCAACGCTTAATATATGTTGTTTTGTGATGAGCCTTAAAAATAATACATTAACAGTAGATTTCGCGAACCGATTCTGAAGTTACAAAAGATATCACTTGGGCTGCTGGGATGAATATAACTAACTTATACCTATTTAACGCCATCTAGCGGCATATGAGCACTTGCAGCATGCTAGCGAACAACCTTAAGTTATCGGCGCGGGTGACGTGTGCTAGTGTGGGTAGTGCGCGGTGTGCGGCGGCAGTAAAGCATGAGCGGCGCGGGCAGGTATTAGAGATAGAGCGCGCATTCCAGCCGTGTAACGGTGAGTTATTTGGCGGGGCGCGGGCGAGGGGCGCGGGCCGCGACCGCCGGCGTGAATGGCCGCGAGATGCAGCGGAGGCTGCAGCGCGCCCCGCGCCTGCGCCTCCCGCGCGCATTCCTCCGCCCGCCGCGAAGCTAGGCGCTTGCGCAACTTCGCGCCGCATTCCATTCATAGCTTAGCGCCGCGCCGGCAGCCCTCTCCGCGCCGAGCCTTCCCGGAATGGGAAAACGAGCGCGCTTTTTGAAATTTTAGAGCGTTACGCCACATTTGTTCGTAAACGTCACGGCGGCGGCGGTCGGCCGCTGTGAATTCCGTCGGACGTTGACCCGCACACTCACTGCTTTCTCCGACTCGCTGTTTGCTATTGGAACGAATCTATTAATTGGAGAAACTCAGTTCACACATGAGCGTGGAAAGTAGAACGATTAGCTTTAACCGTCAGACTCGGAGAGATGACGATAGACATGCGAGGCCCTTCGTGTCTGACACTCGTCCTGTCGCACCATTCACACTCTGCCCGCTTTCTCTTCTACACACAGCAAGCTTTCGTCGGTTGGCCACCGACTTATTTGATTTGCAAATTTCTGCAGATGCAGTTGTTTCAAGCAAAAATGGAATAAGTTTATATCCGTGGGGCCCGGGCAGGCCGGCACTCGCCGAGCGTCGTGGCCGAGGCTGCATTCCGCCCCCCGCTGCCCGCGCCGGTGAAATGTCACCAAACAGCATTCCGAAATATTTGAAACGACCTTTATGGCGCGAAAGAAAGTGGTCGGGTCTGCGGGCGCGGGGTGCGGGACGGCGCGACCGTGGGACAGCGGCGCGCGCGCCAGTCGCACGCCGTCCCCCGCGCCCGCAGCCATTCCAGCGCCTCCCTCCGAATTTATTCAGCCGCGACTCGCGCTCTCTCCGCGCCGCGCCAGATCGCGTCATCGCCGGCCTACGTAACTAATCATCTGCTCGATTCCTACCTTTAGCGCGAATTCATGATTCACGAATACGAGTTCGTCTACATGATTCATGTCTTAGAATAATTTTGGCGATACTGAGAGGCGCCGTCGCGTTCGTTAGAATAGCTCGACGTACAAAAGACATCAACGAGTGTCGCTAAATTGGCAATTCGAAAATGTGTCAATGTATGTAGGTTGCGTTAGAGGCCGTTATCTCGGTTTAGCAATCTCGATCGCGGAGATAGAGCGGAGTGGCTCGCCCGCGCCGGCCGGCGGCGCGGTGTCGCAAATAGCCCGTGACGCGTCGGGCGCTGCACTTTCGCGCGGTCATATGGCCGGCACCCGCGCCGCCGCAGCCAGACGCTCGTAATGGCTCCTCTATTTAAAAACGTCGTCGGCGACGGGCGCGCGGCGCTCGGCGGGGAATGCGCGGCGACAATGCGGCGTCAACGACCGCACCCGGCGGAAGCGACACACTTCCAGCCCGGAAGCGAGCGCCCGCGCCTTAAGGGACTGCTCACTATTTATAACCGCCGCAGGGCACGACGCCGCGCCTGCCGTGCGAGCAGAGCTTCCTCTTGTTTCTGATAAGTATCGACGGTGCCTTTACGATTTCGCAGAACTTACACTGAATAATAATCAGTAGCAGCAATAAAAAATCGAAACATAATGGCGTTCTAGTAGGAGCAACAACTCAATCTGGAGGCGAATGGACGAGGGGTTCTCATCGGGTTCCGTTCCGGCGTCGCGCACACTCATTAACGAATAAGCAGCAAAGAAAACGCAAGGTCCGCCGGAGATAAGGTCAATAAATGCGCGGCTCCGAGCCTCATAATTAATAAGTGCGCTGCGATACCATCGCTAGCAATTACCGAAATACAACGGGTGCCGTAACGCTAGGGCTACCCACCGCACAGACCGAGAGATACTTACTCAACGTGTTCAGCTATCTGTTCAGACTTCTCTGTCTTGAAACTACAGAAACTGTTATTACGTGTGTTGACTAGTCACCTAATTTAATTCATACTGTATATCTACGTGCATGGATAGCGTGAAGAAACTGTTAGAAGGTAACCCTAGCAGTGAGTAGCATCAGAAAGTCATTACACGTTACGTATTCAATTACTACAATGTACCTTAATAACTATGCCCGTCTGAGTTACCGTAATAAAATCACAAATCGGGACCCACAACTGCCGAAATTAGCATAACTTGAATATTTTTTTTACGAATGAAAGCACATAGTAGAGATATTTAACATTTTGAGTATCTTGCGTAAGTGAGGGCTGAGAGCGATGAGAAAGTAAGTCTTTTACTTGAAGAAAGCACAGTTAAATATGACTATAGATGTCGGTACCAGTTGTGCATTTCATTAAAAATAATTTAGTTCTGACTTGAAAATATATTTTTTATTAAAATAAAAAAATGAATGTAACTCTTTTCTTTTGTATAACCAAATGAATGTGAGCAAGATGAAGCAAACTTTCGTATATTTTCTTTATTGACTCGAGTTAAAGCTTTGTCAAAGGCTATTGATATGAAAGAAGTGCAAGTAACATAATTATTTAATCTCATAAATACTTTTATATGATTTATTGTCTTAATTTCGCGTTTTTAAAGTTACGTATTCAAAGGGTATCAACGATTTCATGAATGATGTACTCTATAACATGAAATACTAAAATATCATACATATATGTATGTATAATATAAGGGGGCTTCTCAAACAAAAATCGTGATTCACTTGCATTTTTTACTCGACCTTCAGAACTACAATGAATCTTGACATATTTTGGATTATAATATTTATTTGAAATATTTCAGAGGATCTTCAACAAACGTGCTTTTTTATCATTTAACAGATGTTACGGAACCCTAACATGCGCGTGCCCGACCCGCACTTGGTCAATAACTCAACAAACTACATAAAAAGTATATTTAGGTTCAAAAAAGTTTTAACAAGTAAAGTTTTAATAGGCTTTAGAATTTGACGCTGTCGATTCACAGTCAACGACAATGTAAAAACTAAAATTATATACAATTTATAAACAGTGAACGCTGCTATTTGTAGCTCTTACAACAGCAATATTTCCATAAAAATTGTAACTAATTAATAATGACTAGCATCCCGTCCCGGCTTCGCACGGACTCTAAAATAATCTGAATAGCAAAAAGAAACGAAATATAGCCTATATTATATACTCGGAGATCTTCCCAACGGTGAAACGGTGTTTTGACTTGTAACTTTGTTGTTATCAATAAATGATTTGTATTTGTATTTTTATTTGAATTTGAAAAAAAATTTCAAAACGGGCCAGTAGTTTCAGAGCCAATTAGCGTCAAAGAAACAATCAAGCTTTTCCTCTTTATAATATTGGTATAGATTAAAGCTGGCATTTCCTTGGCATTATTTTGACAAGTCCAAAGAATTTCAGCAATGTTTATATTTCCGCTATGGGGCATTAGCATTCTGAGCACCGTGTTTAGGTGCCATAAGTTAGATTGACAAGCGAGCCTCTCTGCTAATCGCTGGTACGTGCGCTGCGCACGCGCATAGAATGTTGATACCTCCTAATTAAGTCAAAAATTTAAACAAGCTATTGTTTTTAGAATCAGAATTATGTTCTCGTTTGTTTTTTTTTCGTTCTCTCGATCGATTTCTTCTTTACAAAAAGTACTGGTTTTGATATTAAGGCTTTGGGAATTGAGAAGGATCTTAACATTGACTATATGTTTAGCAAAATGAGCATAAACGTGAAGAGTATTGCAACTGATTTATTTTTAAAATGTAGTTATTGGGCTATTCATATATTATTTTTTAAAGTGACTGTAAGAAGAATAAAAATATTCGCAAGAAAAAAAAAGGATTTTCGCAAGAGAATATGAAAATATGTCGCCAAGCATCGAATGGTGAGACTCCTTGATAGCCAGTAATTCTAGACTAGACATTCTCCACCTTCAACCGGAGAACCGTCAACTTGTATCGTCACTTACCTTGCCAGTCAAACAACAAGCTATTTTATAAAAAAAAACCTAGGATGGACTAACTAAAACTAGGATAAGGTCTGAAGTAGATTTCGTAGAGGTGCTACGATGGTACTACGAAAGCGCTACTAAATCGAAAATAAGCTTCCAAAGACCACGACTTTTGAACCAAAGGCTCACTTTCGCTTTTATTCTTTTCTTTGTTCAAAATAAACCGTTTCAAATACAAAAGTGCTTACATTAGACAAGGTATTTCCACAAATAGTCGGCAAACATGACAAAAGCGCTTTCACATACGTACATAATTTGTTGCAGACAAATCGCATTCCTGAGGTTTGCGTATTTACTGAATTTATTTACACGGAATGGACATTCTCGTGAATCGTGAAGCGCCACGTACCGAGTAATGTTTCTAGGATTCTTGTACAGACATAATTATGTGTTTCAATTTCGCAAGGCGGTTCGAGATAAGTCGTAAAAATGTGAGGTGAAATTTAAATTTGAATAAGACGGAGGATGTGGTTTCTAGTTTTCCAGGTTATCTGTGATGTTTCAGGTGGCGGACCTAGTTGCGCGGCATTGTTTTAGAGGCGCCACTGGCGCATGCATTATTCATGGCAGGCCGCGACCCGTGCCGCCCCCGAATTTTGTCAGACGTCTCTAATTACATACTATCATGACCGACTTTCCCGTGTCACGATTATTTCGATTACCGCTCGAGTCAACGACTTGCATTGCGACAGTACGCGTCTCACACAGAAATAGGCGACTATTTTTATACTAACACTAACCCCGTCCTGGCCGATATCCGGGTGCGAAAAACGCGAATCTCTGGCTCTGTCTGCTTCTAGAATCGAGTCAAAAGTCGAGATGGAGCGTTGAGGTTATGGCAGGTCGGTGCAATACGGTATTGTGCAAGTGAGTACTAGATTATTATAATGTGCAGCGGTCGGTGGACAGGCAGCGCGGGTGCGGGGTGCGGGGTGCGGGGCGAGCGGCTCGGGTGTCGGTTCCGATGTCGCGGAATAGTCCATTGTGCGAGTGTTGTCGCGCCACCTCTTCTGTAAAAGAGGTCAAGGCCTCGCCGGCGCCTACCTGCCGTCGCCGCCCAATTTTAATAACCTACTTTCGTCAAACAAAGAGTTAATCTAGGCCACAGACGAGCGATGAAACGTATCTTTCGTCCGGCTCGCTCGTGCTCATTTACGAGGATTTGTCTGAAAGTTTGTTTGCGAAATCGAAAGTGGCTCATAAAATGTAAATTTGTTTTAGCGGATGATTTGGCAAAACGCTAACGTTTGTTCAGTCGGTGGTCCCTGAAAATGAGTATGTCGTCATGCGCGTGGCGGACGAGATGTGAGGCTCAGTTTAGGTGTGAAGGTCGATGACCGATAAGGTTTGCGCCACGCCGACCTCTGCGTCCCCCGCCGCGCCCGCCGACCTATCAACTGTAACGTTGTGCCAAATTGCCGCCGAATCTATTGTGGAAACAGCGGCCTTTGCCAACTGGCGTCTACTGACACATTTCTAATTAAAACATAGATACGTTTTAGGGACGAACGCATGTTTCCAACTCATCTATTTACAAGAACGTTTCAGAGAACGCTTTTTGACCGGTCCGTTAGAATGTAGGTATGTAAAAGCGGTGCATGGTAACATTAAAACAAAAAGCAGTGCGAATATTGACTGCAATAACGAGGGTATTTCCCATGGCAGCGGTCGCTACGCTGCCGCACATTTTAACTTGTTTTTTGTCTTCGAAATTTGGAAAGAATCGAAACAACCTTTTTCATTGTAACAAATGTATACGTATATATGTATACTTATATATTATATACTGAGTACTGACATTATTTAAAATCGATGGTAACGTAAAATATACGTTGATTTCACCAGTTTTTCGAGTGCTTTCTAGTGCTTTTTACCTTATCCCTAAAGTCGTGTATGCTTGGTCCACGGTGCGGGTACAGGAGGGCGCGAGGGAGGTATATCGCGGTGCAAGGTGCCTCTTATCGCACCATTGTTCGCGCCGACAGATTTACAACTTCCCTTTGCCCTCAATAAGGGCCCGTGACCCCTGAGCGATTCCGCTGTTAACTAGTAACACTAAGTAACGCAAAACGCTTCATCGATTCCATGGAGCAACTGCTTGATAACGTTGCTCAATGCTGCAAATCTTTTTAAGTTTCAAAACAGACTTTGCATTTTGTATTCTGAATAGACAGGCGTTTCATATGAATAGGCACAGTTTGCCTTATATTAGCATTACTATGGTCATTTCTACCATTGATAGTTAAATTAAAATGATTGTATAAATACCTTAACCAATATTTTCTGCTCTTGAACTTATAATCCCAGCTCGTGCACAGTAGTCATTTTCTTATCAAGTGACTTAAAAACCTATTAAAATAATATAAACAGTAAAAAACATAAAAGCATTTGTTAAAACGCTGTCCGAAACTACAAATTCCCATAAGAAAAACGCATAATAAGATTCTAGTTTCATGCATCTAATTGGAATCTTATGCCGGTACATAACTCATAACGGTAATTTTAAACCGTGGGATAAACCAAAATAGGTAGTTCACGTTTTCAGTTTTCAAAGATACCTAATTCTCATAAGAACTGCGCATGGGAAATGAATGAGCAAAAAATATAACGTATATAGACCACTTTAGTCTTAAAGTCGCGCGGTTTTACAGAGATGGCGCTAGTAGCCTTATAAACGGCACATATATTAAGAATAAGTGAATTTTCAGCTATTTAACTGTTAAAGAGTTTTTATAAAAGTACATCATTATATATTACATTTCTTAAACGTAATTCACCAACTTTGAAGTATGTATGTATGTATGTATGTATGTATGGACGGCAATTATTTTTAAAAGAATCATAGTATTTTTCTAATCGTACCTTATTTGACATACGGCTCCTGGTGGCTGGTTTCTTCAAAATAGCTCAGCATAATCGTTCAGCGAAGGCGTTGCTAACAGTATTCAACCTCCTTCAGTTTCTTGTTGGTTGGGTGTGTATCCATCGCCTGAAAACAGCAAAAAACATATTGAGCTTCGAGTTTTGCTTAGAACAATGAATTTATATTAAAACAATAAACTTTATTAATTTCTTATTGAAAATTAGGATCGTTTCCCAGCGGCAGACAATTTGTGGGAAACTCCACTTGGCTCCATTCCTAATGCACTTAATTTGTAGAAGTCTCGTGGTTTCTGTGTGAAAAAATATTGAGCTCACTTAATTACATTTTCTTTTGTAAAAATAATTAATTAACTTGACGAAACTTATAAATCCTTGTTAAACACATAAATATTTCGTTTAATTTATGCATCGGATATGTGGATTTAAGGATATAGGGAAATTATACTGATTGAATATTACAAAAAATGATCTCACATTTGAGCATGTTTCTTATCATACCATTTTATTATTTTTTTCTATACCATAGTTTCATGTTTTTAACAAAACAAGACTAAGGAATGACGAATGATAATGGAACTTTCATTTTAGTAATGTAAATATGAAACAAATTTCGATACATTTACCCTTAGGAATCTATAGCAATTACAGTTATATATGTATTTACACTTGAGATGATATTTATATATTTTTTTAAATATATTATATACTGTCGGTTGAAAAAATTACAAATTATATTTTTTATTGGATGGTGGTGACTGGTGTCATAGCTTCCCAAGGATGCAGTCGGTGCGGCAAGCTAGCACGCGCCGAGGCGCGCGGCGCGGCGCGGAATGTTGCGCCGGCGCATAACGGTGCTCGGGCTGTTCCCAGGCCGGCCGCGCCCGCCGGCGCCGACCCGATCGCCCGACTCAGATAAGCCCCATTCTATATGAAACTCGGTAAGCCGTTTCCTTGAATCTCTCACAGGAGAACCGCTCCCGTCAAAAAAAACCAACATCGGACAAAAAAGGTGAATAAGGAGGGAGCGCGAAATAAGAATAGCCCAGTTCTGGGAAGGCTCGCCGCCGCCGGTGCAGCCTTTACATCTTTTATAATGAACTTTTTTTGCAGAGCGACCCTTAATGGCTCATCGCGGGGCTGAGAACGATCGAAAGTGCGAGGCGTCGCATACCGCGGCTTCGACCCGCGACCTGTTCCAACGGAAATCGGCCATCTCCGATTTTACTACAGCGATTGTACGACGGCGGAAGCGCTGCGGCCGATGGGCTCATGAATGGCCGCAGAACTACGGATATAACAATGACTGACCAATTTAGTAATGCGGCATTCGCTTATCGCAATCGGATTCGTCCTACACGCGGTCGCGACGTGTGGCGCAATCGTGTCGACGTTCGAGCGAGTCGGCGTGCGGCGCGCGCTCCTGGATCAGGGTCGGCGTGCGGAGGAAGCGCGCCCGCGCCGGAGGAAGTGCTTGTGAAACGAGCGCCCACGCGGCGGAAGCGTTGCGCGGCGAGGCCGCCGCCGGCGCCCTGCGGACCCGCACCCCCACTAATAAGTGAAGTAACGAGAGCGATGGGTACAGTGGAAGGGCGCGTGCTCTGCTACGTCACCGAGATGCTGTGAGTCAGCGCACACGTGGCGGTGACGTCACCCACACCTGACTCATCATCCCGCGCAGTACCATCGAGCTGGGACACATCATTCATATGCGTATGCGTGCCACCAACCCGGCCGCAGGTACATCACTAGCCCGCTAATGCAAATACTATGCAGAAACAAAACAATGTACTCGTAAAATTCTAGAATGAGTTGATCATAAAAAAACCTGTATAACCAAAAAATAATTGACTGAACAATATTGATAGAAATCATTAAAATATGGTTATTGAATTTAAAATAAATAGCAAGTAATTTTGAAGAGTATTCACTGAAGTTTCAAATGATACAAAAAGTAATGCATAACAAATATTTATATGAGCCAAAACCCACATTTTATTTACATTTTGAGAAATAAAATATGGGTTATATTTATATTTAATTATTATCATTTAGGATTTATTTATTCATATTTAATATATTAAAATACATCATTTATCAATATTTAATTGATTTAATTTATTTTGTTTTATGGAAATAATAAGTCTTAATATATCAGAAACCCATTATTCAAAATATTTGTAATAATATAATTATTGTTTACAGACTTCGAAATATAAATTTAAAACAGGTTACATCTTCAAAATAAAAGTTTTGACATGATTGCTTTTGTTAATCAGATAGGTTGTATTTCATGTGATGCCACGCTTGGTGAATTATAAAAAAGTAAGTAATTATTTAAAAATATATTTTTTCTACAGCATCTAAAGTTGCATGAATTAACTTCAAGAAAAGCTTCATAAATAGACAATACAATTAAAATATTAAAAAATAGTAAAACAAAATGTAATATGTAAATAAATTTATGCAACAAAGGTAATATTTTATTAGAAAATATTTTAGCAGTAATATATGTAGTAGATTAATGAAAGAAAGAAAAACTTATTCCAAAGCAACAAATTCTATAAAATAAATATTACACTAAAAAAATACATGTTTTAGGTCTAAAAAAATATTTTTATCATTCTAATCCTTATAACGAAACTTGTAGCTATATATAATCAAAAAGCTGTATAATAACTCTTTATTCTAAAAGTGTCCAGTATAATAAAATTAAAAGAGGTTATTTTAGCGTTAAATAATTACGTGACAAGATTAATTTTCCAGTAATCTCCACGAAATAAATTGCAAAAGTGAAATAACAAAAAGTATAGGCAATAAATTTCAGAATTAAGAAATACTGAGATAACAGAAAGTTAATTTCATAAATGGATGAATTTTAGGTGAAGCCACTTAGGTAAGAACGAAGGGCTAAGTGAGGTTGTAGTAAAT
This sequence comes from Mellilla xanthometata, assembly GCA_035578125.1. Taxonomy (NCBI): domain Eukaryota; kingdom Metazoa; phylum Arthropoda; class Insecta; order Lepidoptera; family Geometridae; genus Mellilla; species Mellilla xanthometata. Next base: position 9,016,261 of record JAPUBQ010000013.1, read on the forward strand.
GATCAAAATATGAGCAATGAGGGTAGGGCCGAGCTAGTACAATAGTGAGGGCAATAACCAGCGCAGGCGCAGACGTCACGCTCTGATGACGTACGCCACCGGACCGCACTATTGTTCGCTCCAGACATCACATCAATTACACATTGATTATGATTATCAGCCCCTCTGCACACTATCACACCATACGGTACACCAATGTTGGCTGTATGATGAAATACACAAACAATTATTTGTTAATTATAATGAATTTAATATTTTCAAACTACCCTCCATTAAAATTTAAAATATTTTAAAAATTTACAAGTTTTGCAAATTACCAAAAAATAAGATTACTAATTTTAGAAAGGTCAAGCGTAAGACACGAAAGCAACAGAACTAATAACTAATCTTACGACATTATTTGCAACACTCCATTAGGTATGAACCAACGGGTATCCAATGGAAAGAGTTCACTGTTCACATTTCACAGTCGATTCGCGCAATTGTCTTACGGACACTTGTATCCAACACTTGGCACGAAGTCCGGTTCCTAGCAGCGGCGTTCACTAAACATCGTGATTATACAGAAAGAAGTCAGAGGTTACGATGTTATCGAGGGAGACATGAATATTCGAAGACGCAAGGGTCACGAGTGAACGCACGGGGCGTAGCATCGCGCCGCGCCGTGAATGGAACGACCGACATTTTATGAATCGAGAGCCGGCTCCATTGAGCGGCGGCACCGCTGTTGCCGCGGGCTCCCAGCACGGGCCCGCTGGCCGGCGCCGGTTCCGGCCCCGGCGGAAGTGACGCGACGACCGAACATGGCGGCGCGCGCGCAGGAAGTGCGCAGCTTACCTACCGGGACGTCTCGTCCGCGCCCGACGCCGCGCGCCTAGCACGAGCCCGCATGCCGAGATACCGATATCCGCAAAAGTGCGCGCGATCACTACCTTGCGAATAAATTACTGGCGCTGTTATCTAAAAATATTCGTGTGCGCCGCAGAGCGAAGCCGGAGGCAGAGCGGTCACAGAGCTGCACACGCGAACCGATTCCCTGACGCGGGGAGACTGATGAGGGCAGGCCGAGCCAGCGGCGGCGGAGGCTCCGGCGCACGCGCACACACCCACCCGTCCCTGTCGGCGCGCGGCCTGCGGCGCGAGTGCGAGCGGGACGGCGGCTCCTCATTATCACAACGCCGACTCGTGAACACCAATAGACCGAGGAGTAGGGACAAATATTCGACCTTCACTCGACGCACACGAGCGCGCGAGGTGTTCGCGTCGCGACGAGCCCCACACAGGCGCGCGGCTTGCGAATTGCCCGCGCGCCGCCGTCATCGTCGCCGATGTGCTACTTTGACAATTTTTCCAGAAAGCTGACATGCACCGTCACCGCTCCACGTGGCGCGGGAGCATCGCTCCCACCACACACACATCTACACTCACTATTACAATTTGACACGACGACTTATGATATGAATCAAGTAAAGATGTTTAACTGATCGACGTCACGCTATTCTAACAGACATTGGTTACATTCCAATCTGTAAACCGCTATCGCTCCAATGAACAGTTATTATTTAAATTGCTAGTTTCGAGCAGCATCATGAAAACTCAGCCTACTATTGGTTTGGCGTGATTGCATTTGCACCTTCAATGTAATAATCGTTTTTCGCTCTTATTGTAAGTAAATTCGTTTTAAGTCAGAGTTGCAGCTAGTTGTTTGTTATTTTATGTATAGCGATCTAAAGTATTCTAATGTACCTACTTACCACGTCATGTTACGGTAACAAAATAAACAATAGTATTTGAATGCTCTTCAATTACCTTATTTTAAATTACAAACTCACGGATAAGTAATAATTAGTCAAAATGTAGATATTATATTAATTTAAATTGTAATAAAAAAATTCGATAAATATAAGAATAAAATATATATCAAAATATTTTTTCATGATAAAATAATATTCCACATATACACAAATAATAACGATGAAGAATGGTATGTAATGATGATAACGCATTAACATCTAAAGTTATTTTTTGAGTAGATCATGTGCTAATATTATAAAAGTGTTGCAAGCGACCACATAATGCAGATAACAACTATTTTTTTTATTTCACTCCAGTTATAAGCTGACAGATGGATGGTTTGTAATATTAAATTTTTAATAATTTTATCAAGCCATTAATACTTTTAATATACTTATGCGTAAAATAAATGTTTCTTTTTAAATCCGATTATTATTCCTTATTATTCTTAGTTAAAATATTCTTATTTATTTAATTATAATTGTAACAAAACCATTCCGGTATTAAAAACTAACATTTCCATATAAAAAAAAACAAAAGGACCTGATATAATATTGATATTTTTAAAGGATTTTTTTAAAATCAATTGTTTTTTTTTGTTATAAATTTATTATTTTCTATTATTGTCACAACAATAAAAATAAATTATTTTGTCTAAATAATAATGATAAGTCTAAAGAGAATTATTATTTAATCAACAGTTATTTATTGGAAGACCATGGCAATATAATTTGCCCATACTCATTAGACGTTCGTAATAAAATATTAAATTTACATTAAATTAAAAAATATACACATTTCTATAAAAAAATTGAATTGAATAACACATTATATTTTTTTATTTATTTAAATAGCATAAAGTAAATTAACAATATTACCCGTGATTGAAATAACCACTAAAACTTATCTCCGTTTTTTGGCTATAACAATCTTATTTTTATTATTTTGTAATTTTTTATAATCAAATTAAATAATGTAATTTATAATGAAATATAATCATGTATTTTGACAAATCTGATTGGTTGGTTTTATGAAATATAAGGTATGCAATAGTTTGCAAAATGTAAATAAACGGTCCTCAGAAGGGTTAGCTATAATGGGTTTTTTAATTATTATTAAATTGAAAATGTCACTTTTTTGGGTAAATTCCTGTAGGCGCTGAATCATAGAGAGGGTAAAACTCAAAAAAATATGCCGGAAGTGAGTGGCAGTGTTGCCACACGACGCTAGAAGGTTGCGCTCTGGCCATTCGACTTCCTCCCCACCGCTTCTCAATTTGTCATAATGAATAAACTATTTTAAAATGTATGATTTGTTGTATCCCCATATTTATTAAAATAATATATTTTAAATCACTACACATTCATTTATATATATTATATTACATTAATTAAACAAATATTCTAATATTTAATTACAATATTATTTAAAAACTTTAAAAAATATGAAAAGTAGGCTATTGACAAAATGTATGAAATAATTTATATACTTCATCTCTTTTAAATGATAAAATGACAAATAATTGCCAGAACATAAAACGTTAGAGTATATAAAATAGCATTTATATTATCTGTGGTTCTCTAGAACAGTATTGGTGTCATGTTAGCGTATAGATTTACTCTACTTTGTAGTCTTATCTAAAAAAAAACACCTTATAATAAAGGTAAATAACGTTTCTGTTGTAAATATTGTCATATCATTGCATTTTTATATAATGGTAACATGGGTGGTACAAAACATGGTAGCACTAAAGTAGTTCTTTTATACATGTTATGCGCTATAGGATAACAGGATGAATTTGGATATTTATTTACGTAAAAAGAAGAATTTTTCGATAATACATAGTAATGTAGGTTTACTATCTATGATACAGACTTTTTTTACTTAATAAACTAAAAGTTAACAGTTGGTGTGTGCTTTCAAGTTAAATAATTCTGTAGGTAACAAATAGAAAGATTTTCTTTTTAAAAGAAACAATTTTCATTGTTTACATTTTGTTAAAATCAATTAATTTACTTTTTTACAATGGTAACCCCGTGAGTCTGACGCCATATTGGTTTTATTACCTTAAGAAGACATGTTGGCATGTTACTAATTGTAATGTATAAAAATAAAATTTTACATTTATGCATCCAAATAATAATATGTTTATTTAGGTCCATAGTTACAAAATAAAAGTATGACATTATATTATAATGAATAAAATATATAAAAAATATGGAACAAATAAGGAGTCTGGTATTACTGCGTTGAAACAAATTTGTTTCTTTGTTCATTAAAATCATGAAATACCTTATTTAAATAAGATGAAGAATCTTAAGAAAGCATGTTGTTTTATCATATAAAGTAATTATAATCAACTAATTACAAAATAATTAGCATTTTATAAACTAAGTAGATAGATGGCTAAAATGCGGGTAGTTTGTTTTGATGTACCATATATCACCAACATTTATAACTTAAAATATTACATTTCAAGTTATTAACTTTATACAAAGATTTTTTTTACAAAAAAAAACATAAATACTAAAGTAAGCTATGCATAAGTGTGCAATAATTATGTGTTACCTTAAAGCATGCAGAATTAATTCATTTTTTAATACATAATACGTTCTATACTCGTATATATAATAAATACCTAAGTATATAATAAATAATTTCGACACTAAAAGTGTATGGATTCATTTTAAATCATCGGCCCACAGCTAAAGCCACAAAAATAAAAATAAAGCACTTGAATATAAAACAATTTTTATACGAATGATATTCAAATACATACCTGTATCCACTATATTCTGGCGGTTTTTAAAGCAAGAGCAAACCGGATTTTTCTGGGTAAGCGTGCTCCACCTTAGATCATAATATCACTTACCATCAGGTGATAAAGCCCAAACCCATTTTCAGTAAATAAAATATACCAGCCGATAATATACAAAATCCGTGAGAGTGTAACAGACAAGCTCACCCCTTTAAGCGGACGAAGAGTCCTTATCGATGTATAAGGATTGTTCTTATATGATGAGGGATGGGCCGGGCGATGCTCGCCGGCGTGCTGCGCCGTCTTCTCTGAGGCGTGACGTCCGCCGGGGTCAGTGACCGCAGGGCCGACCGCTTTCTTGTGCCCGACAAACGACCCTCCGAGATGTCACTCCTAGCATTCCCTTCCGATAATCTACACTGCTCTATGACTACTCGTTACGACTCCCATCTCTGTTGTTTAATCACAATTTGACAAAGGGTTCACTGGCATTCAATTACAATTATATTTCACACACACTTCCTTTACACATTACTTTTCGCGAAGGGTGTCCAATAGTTAAAGAGAATCGCAATGGAGCGCGAGAAGCGCGGCGCGGGCGCAGGCATCAGCGCTAACAGATTAATCGTAGCAATGTATCACACGTGCAGTCCGCGCTAGCGGCCCTTCTATTTGTAAACCGGCGCCGAGGGCCGCGCATTCCTCGCGTGCCTCGTGCCCTGCGCGACCAAACAACTCCGCGGCCTGCTGCCTCGAAACCCCAAGCCAAGTACACCGCCGCTGCTACTCGACACCTCGCATACACCTTTCTCACTATACCGGCAATGTGTACTATCCTCACCTCTTCCCTCGCAATATGCAGCTGCTTGACTTTCGACTCTAACGCAACATTTGAAGGGCAATGCTACTCACTGTCAAATCATGTTGAGATCATGTCAAATACTTAAACCTTACAAGGTTTGTAGGAGGAATCTAGAGCTTTCTCGAGTGCAATCGCTTGCACGGGTACGATGAATTTGTTCACAAGTTACCTATATTATAAACATATCCTATCTTCATATGTATAAGTAACAGTAGTTTTAGAAGAAATGGGTCACTGATCTGCGAGTATGAACGGATTACATTTTTAGTCATTGTCATTAAAATTAACGATTGAAGAAAATATAACAGAAATAATGTAATAATGCAATGTGCCAAATGCTGGCTCTGCATTCCGGTAGTGAGCGGTGGCGCAGGGCCGCAGGGGGGTGTACGCAGGCAGGGGAGGCGGGGGGGTTTGCACGTACGCATGCCTGCGCGTGCGACGTACACCCGCTACAACAAACTCTAACAGGTGTCCATTGCACACCAATTTTAGACTTTGTTAACAACGTCTTGTGCTCTATCTAATGATGAGTCAAAGAATACAATGCGTTGTAACTGCATACTGTGGTCAGAACGTCATTTAATATTAATGAACGTCGTTATTGAAAACTTAATTTCGAGGAATAGTAAGGAAAACGCAATAATGCATTACAAGTTTTTAACTGATGGTGATAAAATAGTTCGTATCTGCTGTTGACCGAAAATGACCATACAAGAATGAATATAAGCGTTGCATCGTTAATAGTTAAGTAGATAAATAGAAGACATCAACAATCGTTTCCATAAACATCACGATCATGCAATTGGTACTACGGTGTCAGTCAAAGAATGCCGGATCTAGGATCAAGTTATGAATGGATCGATTCACACGGATTTCAATTTGATACGACACGAAACGATGCAAATTAAACACTTTTCTCGGAACGAATCGACAGAATTCATGTTATTTCCGCATATCTATTGGAATAATTACCTCAATCTGATGAATCACAGAACCGACAACGGCGCACTCATTAAGTCGTCGATTGAATGAACCGAATGGCGGCAATCAGGCAGATTGTGGCTGCTGATTGACGAGGAATCAGCGCTTGCTGGAATGATAATGCTTGTAGTGCACTGGCTCATGGCGTCTTTCGAACAGTGCCACACATTAAGAACATGTTCTGATGGAATGCGGACGCCGGCGAGAACCTGCGATCTCTGATATGCCGCTAACAACAAAATGAGATGTCATCTAAGTCGACAATCCTAGTTTTTGTGGCATAACTACAGGAGTGCTCGCATTGAAAGCTGCGTCGGATCGAGTCTGTCAACATAATGATTACGCTTTTCTTTAACAGTTTGAATGTAGTAGCGAAATGTCTTCAGCTACCTGAAGAATGCTGCCTCGTTTGTTTCAAACTAGTCAGATTGTGCGTTACTTTAACAGATTACATATCTGATAGTGTGAGTTTTATGGAACTGGGTTCTGTTGATAAGTTGGCCACTTACGACAGTTTTGAAGAGGTTTGTCGGTTATTCTGTGTGATTTATTAGGAAACTCCAGGTACAATCCGAGTACGATAGCGGTCTAGTTTCTTTAGCAAATGACTTATAAAGTTTGAGTTCTTGATAAATTGCCGCCATGCTATGCTCCGCGGGTCCATCCAGAAAAACTGTAGAATATTTTCTAAACGGTAGAGGTTCAGAAAGTTTCTTATGCATTGTAAGGCAGAGCGCAGCTTGCACGGCGCGTGCGCGCGGCAGGTGCGCGGGCGCAGCCGGCGCGGGCGCTCCGCTTTGTTAACAACCGAGATCCACCCGCTGTAATTACTGATGCTAAAACGCTCTACAAAATACTAATCTTTCATCAAACCTGTGCCCCAATTGGAATACCCAGTCCCATCTGGAGAAAAATAAAGTAACACCAGATTTTGGAGAACTGAATTGATGTGAATGAAAGCTTTATCCTGCGACAGATTTATAGTAGCACTGGTTAAATATTATAGATTTTTAATATATCGTCATAAATTAACGCTGTTGTTACTGTCTCAATTTTCGTCAACCGTTAATTCTCAGACTTCTTCCTTTAGAGTAATAGTTGAACTACTTTCTTTTTGCACTTATACATCTATATCTCAAAAAATGTACCCCAAGTGGAATTCAAAATAAAAAATGTATGGTATGGTCCTAATGATCATGTTTCACAGTTTGACAAGTTAATAAAATTTAACATAAAAATTCACTTGATGCAATTATAAAAAGAATGCGTGAACTGTAGCAACATTTTATATCTTGCGGTGCAAAGGTAGGTAGGTACTTATGATCAGGCAGATGTCGCTTATCTTATCATAAAAATTCCAAGAATGTAAAGTTAATTGACAATCTAAACCAACTTATTATTTTGTATAAATGGGTATGATTTTCTATACATATATGTATGTATAATAATTAGAGTTGAAAATTGAGTTGTATGGGATAGAGGAGATGATGGAATAAATTATTAAATAACTAAGCAGTCCATAAATTTTTAAGCAATTTTTTAATCAATCTTAATTTTTTGCCCAATTTTTTTTTAAATTAGTTGTTATGGCGTCAAAATAAATACATTATCTGTGAAAATTTCAACGATCTAATATCTATCACGATTTTCTTTTGTCTATGATCACGATGCAGGTTGACAGATAAACACACTGACAGTCAGACCGTCAGCGATGTCTTAGTTTAATATAACCCTAAAAGTATGCTACTTTTTTCAGTTATCAAATATGTAACCCCGATAACTATAATCAAGCGGTTTTTAACGCAAGAGTGAACGGGTTTCTTCTGAGCAAGCGCACTTCACCTTAAATCACAATATCACTTACCATCAAGTGAAATTCGATCAAAAACAAGGCTAAGGTAAAAACAAAATGTAAAAAAAAAATATTATTACCCGCAATAGAACGGATACCGGTAGGTATATTAGGTTGGTAGGTTGGGGTGAGGATGTCTGTGTTTGTGCAAACCAGTGTTAAATAAAACTGGTAACCCAGTATTTGTTTTAGTTAGTTGTGACAGTAACAACTCAACAAAGAGTGCAACAGCAAACATTTTCTGGACAAACCGGTGTTGCCATTTATCTCAAAAATATTAGATGCATGTTTTAAACAAGTGACCGGATAACCGGTGACAACTTACCAGAGGGCGCTGCAGTACACTTTTTTACATATACTTATAATCTTTATTAATTATACTTAAATTTGTTGAAAACTTAAACTTACGTGTACGTTGTGTGAACCAACCATAATCAGTCTCTGCTCTTTCAAAGGGACGACATTTATATTTTATTTCTTTTTTTAGAGGAAATGATTAGTGTACATACTTTTTGGGCAAGAACTTTTTACAACAAATGCGTGCCGCATATATGTGCATTTTTTTAAATTTTATCAGCGTCTGTACGTAAAACTATACATGACGAACCTGCATCCAGAGTTATCTAGAGCACAAGGTACGCTAACCACTTAGATCAGTGTAGCCTGAAAGAGTTGTTTTTTTCCATCCCACCGTGTAACAAAATCTTTATTGGTAAAAATGACACTTATAGCGTCGGGCCGTCACATAATGTCTGCACTCTCTGTCTACGATCTGTACACAGTTTACTTTGGCAAAACGTAGCTTTTGGCATCTCCATATTCCCTTCCTCTATGAAAAAGGAAGACTGTCAATTCATCACTCAATGACTGACTTCTATGTTGTGTTTGTATCACCTGTTGTTTATATCTTTAAAATGGCGTGCAATAACCACCTGTGGATAGGTACTTAGTATTGTGAAAAGAATAGAAAAACATTTATTTTAAACGCAGAAGATTTACATATACATTATAATAGATTACAAAAAAGTACAAAAACACAAGAATAAAAAAAGGTTACTTCCTAGCGTCCGAAAAATGTCAGCGTAAACGCTACAGACTACTCTGCAGCAGGACCAAAAAAAGCTGAAACATTATATTATTATGTTTAACATGAAAATTATTTAGTAAAAATAATTATTAGACTAAGACCTTCTCCAGGAAGAATCAGAAACGCACTTCTTTATACAATAGTAACAAGCTTTGGATTATTTATAAAATTTATAACTAATCGAAAAGAAATATTATTAAGCCCCAGCCCTTTTGTCATATCAGGGCATAATAGCTCTTAATTGTAAAAACCAGAGGGGAGTATTGTGTATCAATAAAAATTCAACAGTGTAACACTATAACAGGTCACGTGAACAATTTAACGACATTCTGAGTGCATGCAAATACTTATCACTTAGGGTATCGGCGTTTTATTAAACTTGGAATTCAAAGCATTCCGACTTGCAACTGATACTTATAGCATTTAATGAGTTTGGCTTTTTAAATAACTTCATTTTGCTGGCTTGTTTCTTTTTTATATATTTAGCTTAATTTTATATTCATTTGCGAGAGTCGTAAAAGAGTTTATAGCATTTGAAATATTAAAATAATATTTCGGACTGTACTGAGTTGAGAGTATCAAATTATTTATGAGTGCCTTTTTTTCTGGCGTTGCAAGGAAGTCTTCTGGTAATATTTTCGTTTTGTCGATCCGATTGTAAATATATTGTGTTGTTGGACCTCAGGCTGAAGATGGATCATTTCAGGTCTGGAATCACTAGCTCTCAACGAGGCTGCTAAATCACACCGTCAGGTGTTTGGCTATAGATTTTCAACATGAATATGGAAGCTAATCAGGCAAGTTCTAGAATACTCTATCACTATGCTGTGGTTTTCATACTGGGTACTACCGGGCAGTAATAGGGGCAAGTGTTTCTTTTGTCTCATAGTGTCAACAAGATAAAGAAAAATCGTTTGGAGTGGAGTGATCGGGCGCGAGTGCGGCTATAACTCGATCGATAAACCCAAGTGGCGTCGAAAGTAGCACAGGGTTTGTCAACAGTCCGTCAGCTGGCCCCGGAGTCGATAGCGCTTATCGCGGGACATAGTCCGCTCATTCACAAGCCTGTCCATTCATGACGGTCTCACCCTCCGAGGCGACACAATTTAGACTCTCTCCTAACATACGAAGGGGCTATAATTGCTTGTCACCCGACTGCTGATGTGAATCGAGGATATCAAGGGGTCAGCGCGGATTGCAGTCACTATATACCAATCTACGCAGTAATGAAACTTTTGTTTTGAAGGAAGATTAACTACTGTAGTTGATCAAGTGCTTGTACGTGATGGCGAGTGATCTTCTTTTTCTTATCATAAAGTAATCAGTAGGACATTCTTTTTACAGTATACAGTTAAGCATTTGACAAGCAGGTACATAACAACACGAGTTAGAGGTCTAACTAAAGGTGGAGGTGTCTAGTCTGGAACTGCTGGTTTTCATGTCGATACTTATCGTTAGGTGTTTGTCTACAGATTTTCAACTTGAAGGTAGCTAACCAGGCAAGGACTAGAAAATGATTTTCTCACGATGTTTTCCATCACCGAAGGCTCAAGATCGTTGGTGGGGATCGGGACGTAAGGTGACCGCACGTTTAGCTTTTTGTATTTGTGACCGTATAGTATAGGCAACTGATAAAGACGTTAAAACTTTCCTACTGCCAGATATACTCTCAAATTGGCTTAAAGCAAACAGTTCCTAATGACGTTTTTGTTATGAAAATTTAGTTATATGTTTGATTCTATCAAATAATATTGATTGGTGGTTGACCCTGATTGGTGGCGCTTTCCTTGGTCTTCAGACAAATACGGAAAATTTAGGAGGCAGAAAATATTACCCCCTTTTTTAATACATTAGCATGCATATATAGAATAGCGAAGGATGCTTTTTTGGAAGAAAGGACGGTAAAAATGGTGGTCAAATAAATATATATGAGTAGACGTGCTGCACAAAACATACTACAAATAATGCACCATGAGACTGGTTCGCTGAAAAGAACTATTGGTGAGAGGATAAACCCGTTTTGTACGGCCTTTGAACGAAGAGGCTTATAGGTATAAGACTCCTCACTCGTAGGATATAAGACATGCTTAATGTGCAACAAAGGATAAAACTTGCGGCCTATAACAAGTAGTCTTGTACATTATCACCCCATTACCTAAATGTTCTTTCACTCGAATTCTTCGTTTGATAAGCGATATGACACAATTAAAAAGTTGAACTGTCCCATTCAGTTATTGCGTGATAGTTAAACACGATAAGAATTTATTAGGTACGTGTCGAAAGTGGCAGCAGTAATTTTATCATTTCCTATTTCACTTAGATGGTAGGCGAGGCGATGTGGGTTAAGTAAACATATTAGGTAGCTGGAAACTTATTGCTCCGATATTGCGATACGGTTGCATGGGTTTGCTCTTGTTCGGTGTCGTCTTTTCGTTTCTTTGTTTGATGTGGTATTTTGGAAATATAAAGATAGGTTGACTGCCCTTTAATATGTTTCCACGAGTATATAGAGAATTTTTAAGCTAACAGTAGCTGATCTTACTTACTATCTCTTGAATTTACAACATGGAAGCATAGCCTTTTGTATTTATTTAATGTGAATCTAAATTAATATTTTTATTCTTAGTATAAACATTTTTTTTTAGCAAATACTATTTATTATTCTTTAACAAATATATAAAATGTATAAACATTTTGAATTTAACTATTTAGCACTTGTAGCTCGGCTAACGAAAGTGATCTGACGCGATTATATAGGTTCAGCAACGATCGATGCGAACAGTCTTTGGATTTGTCAATAAGTGAAATTTTCATCTGGCTGCTACCGTGGATCGGCTGACACGTTTAATTTTAGTTCCCGACTGTTAGTCATAAGTACAATACATAAGTAGTCATAAGTAGTCTAGTACATAAGTAGTCTTTAGCCAAGTCAGCGCTTCGGGCTAAAGCTATCGACAACAGAGCTTGGCCTCTTAACTTATACGAAGAAGAATATTGATGATTAAAAGATGGAAAATTAACTCTTGACTCCGATGATTTCCTATCAGGAAAATCTTTAAGAAATGGAAATGTATCAGAACGATTACTCACCACGATGATTGCAGATTCCATGAACGATATGAGTGGTTGCAAGTTGACCCGATGACCATCTAATACAGGCTGCTGAATGACGATACATTAGTCACTGACTTGTTATGTACTTATATTGCTAATTAAAATGCTACATTGAATCACTGCAACGTTAAATCATGATATATGTATGGAAATAATTTCCGTTACTACTTACAGGACCTCATTGACTTTTGACATTCCTATTCCTATGAGTCATGTTAACTAATGTATCATTGCTTGTGACCGTTTGTGAGTATCCGTTATTCAGAGCTTTATCATTCATTCATACGCATGTGTCATCATGTATGTTTTTACGTACTAAGGATGAGTTTAAAAACAACTACATATTTCATTGAGTTGCGCAAAATAAATACGAACTTGCGTGATGATAAAATGGAACGGATTACGGCTGGAGGGAGACGTTTTGCAAACAATCTGAGGCATTCTTCGCGATGCATTCACATACAATGCATGCCAATATATACCTTCACAGTTTGTTTTAAAGTTCTAATTAGTCTGACTGTAGGTCGATAATATCGTCGAGGTTACATAGAGTGACATTGTTTTCATACTTTTGATCTGCCGATTCAACTGCGTAATAACCGAGTCAATAGATGCGCACAAAAATTGTCGAAAATTCGTGAATGTAGGTCAATACCATTCATCAATTCAAATTGCATTCGTTCTCATATTTTTTTCTTATCGGTATCTTTGCTTGGAACGTGTCGATTCTACATTCAAATTTATATTTTGTTTGTAAGCGACATGAATAATGTTTAATTCTATAAATAATGGTGGTAAAAGATTTACCAATTGACGTCACCAGTCATAGGTTTGCTGTAGGTATTACTAATGTTCTTATCATTGGGAAGTAAGTACGTACCTACTTACTAAGCAAACTTGATCATAGCATAAGAATTCTAACACAGCTAATTAGGGTCTTGAAGAGAAAAATAATTTCGAATCAGTACGGATGAAAGGACACAAAGAAGAAGTCAGGATCTATTCAACAGCATAATACGCGTTGCTGATGATGTGATGTTAGAAAATTGAGCTAAGCCACTGTGTCAGCAATACCCAATATACATTTCGGCCATTGTTTAAAATGACACAGGTTATTATAATATGTATTACGAGTACCTAGGTACCATGCGTGGTAACTAGACAAGTTTATATACTTGTATAGTGCTGCCTCTTTTCTGTGCGGGATAAAATGTATCTGAACAGGTGGCATGAGATGCCATAAGCCTTCTGAGTTCGCGCCAGCCTATAGCGCCCTCTTCACAGGCGTCGTCGCAGAAATGCTAACGAGTTATCAATGTAAACGGTTTGTTTACACAGTTAACCGTAATCTTATCCGTTGACCTCCTTTAGACTCTCCCGTTTCGAAATTGTATCGTCGGTATCGCGTGGTGTCCTTATTACGAGTCACCGGAAGTGTGCGCTCGACTCGATCCAACGTTCATTCATGTTCTTATTTATTTAGCGGTCTACCTACCGCCGCGCCGCCGCCGCTACGTCGCAGATAATCGCCTCGGATGCCTCTGTTGAGCCTCTGATCACGGGATAGGCATGTGTTCTTTGCTGACTTCCAGATAATAGGTACTTTTTATAAAAAAAGTTAGAATCAGCATCAAAGTTTCTAAGAGACTATCTACAGATTTCACTTAAGAGGACATGCATTGATTTTGACTGTAGAAAGATAAGATTCCCAAATCAAAACTAACCTATACGACGCACGTTGCATGTACTGAAATTACTCGTATTAAAGCTTTCTTGTAATTACTTTATGAGTTTATGTACAGTTCTTCGTAGAGAAGAAATGACAAAGCTCTAATGAGCTAGGTAGCTTAGGGAATCCAAGTATGTTCCGTCGGGCAATAGCGTTGTTTGCGAGCGACACCTGCCGGTTTTCCTTCAATTGGCCATAATTACTGGTAGTAATTTGTGTAACACATTTAAATATATGGGCTCGAGTAGGTGCGGTGTCTTGGCGGCGGAAGCGGAGGTGGCGGGTCGGCGCTCACACTCTAATTGCCGGAGTTTCGGAGGTCGTCCGATAACCCGACCGGAAGACGATAGCTTTGATGTGCGATCGCGTCCGCTCCCCCACATTATGTACTACAGTTAACCGACTCAAGCCGTCCCTGTTATTCCGAAGCTCGGAGGGACTATTTACGCGGCTATAAGAATAGGCACCTACCGCTAATGTGACCGGAACTTGGTCGGAAAAGTTTGTTTTTCCTGCGTGATTGACTTGTATTGTCAATCAGTTTTGGTATTTATAGCATTCATTGAAAATTAGTAATGTATTAGCTAGTTAATGTATGTGTTAGGCAAATTAACCTACTGACAAAAAAAATTGGTCTCAAGATCTACAAAATTGTCGTATTTAATTTTTAGTATTTTCATAGGAATATAATTTTTCCACCGATTCCTTTCGATTTGCCACATTATGTGTATTTACATTCAGTTATGTTAATTAGTAAAAAGAACCTACTTTTAACTTTGTACATGCTCAGCTATGAAAATGAATAAATGTGACAAGTTGTGTACAAAAATGCATGTACTTATTTATAAACATTTTACAATTTATTGCCACATCAGCACATTTTTTTTATGATAGATTGGCTTGATCGCAACTCACCTGATGTTAAGTGATGTTGTGTTCTAGGATGGAGCGCGCTTGCCTAGAAGAAACCGATTCACTCTCGCCTTGAAGACATTGAGTTCAGAGGGAACAGGGATTCCGGCAAAGAGTTCTACCGTTTAATTTCCCCAAGATTACTTTTTGGAGAAGCAACTAGGTACATATTATCATAATTATGTATAGCACAGTACCTATAGTTCACCACCACCTATGCTGCAACTTTAATACTATACCTTCTCCGATGATAACTAATTAATTGATCACATTTACGAGTGCAATGGGTCGAGTATATACACAATGCACCTATAAATAGATATATAATACAACGTGTATTAACTGGGTGGTCTAGTCTACGGCTTATCAGTGCAGAGGCGATGTTTTGCATACCGTATCGTATAATTGATAAATATTTAAAGAATTTTATTATTTCGTTTACACTGCGAACTGCTTTGATACGAGAGTTCGGTAGAGATGCATTTTTTATGCCTTACAATTTTGTAAGGAATATTTTTGTAGTTCAGTTTCTAAGTAATATTTTTGTGAGTTACATGTGTAATGCCGAAGAAGGAAAACAATTTTAAACCAGGATACAGCTATTTTATTATGGGAATTCCAGATTGATAACGGATTAAAATATGCTCATAAGTAAAAAAATAACTTTGCAGCGCTAATTAATACATTTCCAATAATTCGCTTCTATATATAACTTGAAATAAGTGCTTGGGTATTTAATACCATATACAACATAATATATTAAGTCCAATAGATTACAATATCACAAATAAGGTAATTATTTTTCTTAAAATAATGACGTAAACTGATTTGGAACGCTAACATTAGGTACTAGTTTGATGAATTGACGTTAATGTGTATGATAAGAAAATAAGTAGAGTAACGGACTCGTGAAGTTTCGTCACATTTCTGGCGATAAAAAATCAATTTGTGTCAATGGGAGCTAACTGGTGAACTTAACTATCTGCGGTTCGGTCGAAGGTTGAAAACCTCTGCCATCTTTGAGATTCAAATATTTCAACATTCCATGCGAATTTAGAGCGAATCTTTTTGACATATATAGTTGATGAAAATCCGACATTACGACTTCACGGTGTAAAATGGACATCTTAGTGAGACAAACACTTCTTTTCTGATCTTTATAAGTGTTGGAGTTGTTCCAGCGACACAAAATGCACCGTACTTACAGAAGCTGCGATATTTTTAAAATTTTACTCGCAATTATTCGATAACTGATGTCATTAACAGTAGCCGTATTATGTTTTGTTATAAAGACAGATATTCTTGTTAACATTGTGTTTGATGCCGTGTATCAATACATCGTTTACGATATTCGGAACTGATGCCAGAGGTTTGATCAATCACAAAATCGTACATATGTAGTTTTTGACACCAAGTAAATGGAATGAAAATTATCAAACCAGCTACCTAAAGATACGGCCACTGAAATCTCTGTTCAATCCAATATTTTTAAGTGTTATCAATTGAAGTTGTTATACTTTAAATAAAAATATGATAAGGGCGGGCGGTGACTTGCGTATCTACAAGTCACGAAACTTGTACCAACCGGATGTGAAACAGTGGACTTCATGAAGTGATGTTCTAGAACGAATTCGAACCTTTATTACTTGAGCAATAAGAACTATTATAGCCTGCAGATTGTTAGCTTGAAACTTCAGTATGACTGTATATTTGCCTTTAGATGCTATTTTATTTAATGGTTTCATAAAGGTACTTGAATCAGTCCTTGCGGATATCCGGCCATCCTATCTACGAGTACTCATGCACGTTAGGTAAAAAGGTTTAATATTTGCGAGTATCGTCGTTGATTTCATAAAGGAGCGGTTTCTGTTGTGTGTTTTATTTAGCATAGTTTTGTCAAGAGTCTTTCGATATAGTATATGCTAAATGAAAAATAAGTTCCTTTATTATCTGAAATTAATACTTAATTGAAAATAGATAGATTTAAAAAGTTACCTACTGGTTCATAACACACAGAAAGCTACTAGTTTGGTCTGAAGAAAAGAATGGTGGAGCAAATCTTGAAGGTCCTTTTTCAGAGTATACAAGACGACGTAGTGTTGGGTTCTATGGATGGATACCCTATGGTGGGGTTTGTCGCTTATGTCAAATAACTTCGACATACTAAGTGTCTTGAATCATTGAGTGTAAAAGTCACAGGGCGAGCCATGCTGTTGAGTTTTTTTACTCATTATAGTTAAATTTTAAAGCATTTGACCAGTATTGATATACTGGTCACCTACTTGTCGCTAACCGAGTAATTACTAGACAGATCAGTAAACAATACTCTGGCCCAAGGTAGAGCATGCCTATTCTAGAATAACTAGGCTATCATAAGGAGGCTGCCAGAACACTCAGCTAAGTGCTTGGTGATAGTTTTATTCAACTTGAGCGTAGTTGCTGGTCAGAAGAGCACTGAAATGGTCTGCCAATAAATGATGATGCATGATGCTCTTGACGTCTCTTGAGTCTTGGACGTTGGAAAGGTCAGTAAGGGGTAGATACATGCTGTAAGCGAAATATTTTGCACATAGCTGTAATCCAGTTTCTATATATAGTGGATCACAGTCGACTTCCATTAGAGAAAGTTACAAAACTTTTTCTCTAAGGATCGAAACAATGATATCACCTAAAACAGAAGATATAAATGTGCGAAGTCAATTATGCACGGATCCGATTAATTGAATTTAAAGTGTGAATTCGCTTACCGCTTAGATAATTTTAAGATTTCAGTGTCCGCAAACAAGCCGGATCTGAAACAAAAACCTTCAATTACCAAGCGTTCAAACAAATTGCGAGGTCTTTTTGACAAAGCAGACAAATTCGCCATATATTTATCGAAAACCTTGGGCGCTACAGACGTGTGACGCGGTTGTAAATGGTATTTGCGGAGTTCAAGGATGGGCGGCGTGCGCAGGGCGGAGGCGCGCGGGGCTGCGCGGGCGCCGGCGCTCCCTGCGGCCCGGGGGCGGCCCCAGCCTGCTCCCTCATTAATCTATTATATCAGCGAGCTACGCCGTAGTGACAGGTGCGCGGGTGGCGCGCCGCTGTGTGCTCAGGTGCTCATATGACGCGCTCTAAGAAAATCAAAGGAAAACCCACGCGGTCGTCTCGAAACGCAATCGACACGTTCGCCATTCGCAAAATATTGTAGTTGCCACCTGTAATCTACTTAATAATGTATTCTCGCTCACCAAGCGGCGTCTCGCCGACCAGCGAGTTTGATAAAACTTTTTTTTAACGAACATGACGTGAATTGTTCGCAAATTATATCAATGGCATTGAGGTTTGCAAATTGGGTATCTAGGTTACATGTCATACCTAAACATAGCTCACTTTCATAAACGAGCATTTTCTGTAAGTGACGTACAGTCGGCGTAGATCCGACTTTGGCACCTTGCTCAGTGTGCTGGCGCTGCGTGTGAATCATTTCGAGATACATGAAATTACCGAGACACGAACATGTGACTGGAAATGTAAGGGCTGCTCTAATTTGTCCAGGTACCTTGGTCGTGATACTCTACTATCTCACGTCATTTACCGGATGATACAAACGTCTAATGGGCGTGTGGAAAGTAGGTGTCACTCACGTTGGGCTTCTGTGCGATTCCACCAGAGAACCCGGAGGTATCGAAGTTGGTCACCAGACAGGTAATAGCTAAGAATCCCACATAGTCCGGTTGCGCTCTATTGCAGCTCGGTATCTCAAAAGGGATTTCTTACTCTTACTCCTACATATATGTAAATAAAAAAATGCCCAAGTTCGAGTCAGGCTCGCGCATGAAGGTTTCCGTACCATTATACTAAATAAAAGGTAAAAAACACGTTCTTTGTATGGTAGCCCCCTTAAATATTTATTTTATTTTTATTTAATCATTTGTTTCGAAAAACATCTATACATATTCTGTGAAAATGTAAAGCGATTACCTGTTACCGTTATTTGATATATAGCAAAAAATACGAAAAAATCACGTTTGTTGTATGGGGGGACCCCCCTTAGAATTTGAATTTGTTGTCATAGCGGCATCGGAAATACAAATCTTGTGAAAATTTCTGCTTAGGGTCCAGTTTTTACCTATTATGTACGGACTCTAAAAAACGATAGTCGCCCTGGTCGAAGATTTATAGGTACTCTAACCTACTGCAGGGTAGGTACACCAAAAAAATAATAATAGTGTAACCAAGACGAAGTTACATTATCGATCTACAACTAGATGCAAACTGATTGTAAGTGGAATGGACGAGTATGACGAGTATGCAAGTGACAATTACGGAAACAGAAGTCGATAGAGCGTGCCACCAGGATGTAAAAGTGAAGGAGTGATGTCATTGAGTAGTAGATGATAAATTTTATAATTTCTCTTTGAAGAATTAATTACGTTATAACAGTTTATGCAAATGTCATATAATGAAGGGTATTAAAACACGAGTTTCATAATAGTAACGAGTGTTTTAATACCCGTGCTATATGCAGTTGCATTTATTTTTTCTCATTGCACTCGGAAAATTTATTCAAAAAATTCTCATAATATGTACATTATACGAATAAAATTAATATTAAAATTCACAAATGAGCCAGATTTATATAGTAATTTATATTTTTATTAGAAATTTACCAATTCAAAATTAAACAAAATAATGTAGTAAAATATTACTATACTTACTAAGTTGAATTCCACTCCAGACCTGGCGCAAAGGTTGTCCATAGCTATACAACGCGCCAATTCCACGAGCGTTATGGGTACCTTTCCGTCAGGTTTTGTCTGGAGTGGTCTTCTAAATTAGTTTTATAGTCCTATTTTAATTTTTTAATTTATTTGCAATGTAATATACAACTATTTATTATGCATAATTCATTTATTCAATAAAATTTATTTAATTGATATGTCAAATGTATTGATACGTATTCTACGTATATGTTTACCAATAAAGATCTGCACTGGCCTTTGAATGTCATCACCAATATCTAATGTTATTTTCCCACAGTCATCAAAGAAAGTGACAATCGTATCAAACACACTATTAACACTTTCGTTTACGGATTTGTTGTCGATGCAAAACGACGGTGGTTTATAAGTTTGACGTCTTTGTCTGTCCGTGACATCGTACTCGTAAGTCCCGAACGGATGGACCGATTTCGATTTAGTTTCTTTAGGCTCGAAAAGCGCATTGTTTAGTGTTATTAGCTACGTTTGATAAAAATAGGTTCAAAATGGCCGACGTCAAAATACCTATGACGGATTATTTTTCAAATGAAAAGACTTGATTACTTGAAAATATGTAATCATTTTCAAATCCAAGATGGCTGATGTAGCGTATGAGGTTTCTTTATTTTTAATTTATCCTTGTTTACAGTATAGACGGTCAAACTTTGCTCATCAAAATTGAACGTTATGGTGCAGATGTTAAAGACGAATTAAGAAACATACTAAAAAATATTAATTCAAAAATCTTTTCTTCTGGATAGCAGTTTTTAATTATTGTTATTTAAAAAACCTTTATCAAAAACTGGTAAATGCATAGTACTTATTTAGTAATTTAATAAATTATTAATTAATAAGTAATTACTCCAACTTATTTAGTACTTATTTGGTAAATATATAGTACTTATTTAATAGAGGGGCGTTGTATCAAATAAAATGTAATACCTATTGTATTTAATAGTAGAGATGCAACTAGAATGATTTAATTTATTATTTATTGTTTTTTTTTATTATAATATTTATTTATTGGTGTAACTAGTTATAAGTTGGTAGGAGAGTTTTGCAACTAGTTGTTGCCAATATTAATATTTATTTCTGGTTAATTGTTGTCTACTTTTGGCTTTCCTATTTAAATAAGCATTTTTTTTTATCTAGAAATGAGTTAAGTTATCAATCAATTACTTTAAAACGTAACTAAATGCTAAGTAACTATAAGATTCACATTTGTAATGAACAAACTTAATAAACTTGCATATTATGTTGTACCTAATAGGGGTGTCTTTGAAAATATGTATTATTAAGTAGCTAACAAGCATTTAGACTTATTTATCTTCCTATATTTAAATGTATACTGAGCTAGGTTTTGTATTTCAAAATAAATACATAAATTACACACTTAGGTACCCAGGTCATATTCTAGTATATGTGATAAATACATCATTACCTACCTACATTAAACATATTTTGTTTTGTTTATGCATGCAGATAAAATGCTTATTTAACATTTAAACACAATACACAAGTATGATAAAAAAATCTGTGGCAATTTCTTACTAGAATAATCAAATTGATGTTGTATTAAAACCGTAGTACAAGTTAATCCGTATGTTTTACCGGTACAATCATTCACAAAAAGTTTCAAATAAAATTTAATTTCAGAGTTCAGAATAGTGAACATTTAATCCATATTTGAATGTAAAATTGTGAAAATATGAGTAGTGTATGTGTGAGTGCGCGCGCATGTGTGCGTGCGCGCGGGGCGCGGGAGGCCGCGCGGGGGCGCCGGCGCACACAGCCGCGCGCGCCAATCGCACGGGGCGCGGCACGCACACTCGCGCACTCACACCAACCCAAAAACCTAGTTTTCTTCCGAAAAACGTGCTCATTTTGTGCACGTTTAGGGTACCGCCGCCCGAGCGCACGCAAACCGCCCCTGCAGCGAGACCCTGCGTCCGCGCATCCACTCTCTAACATGGCGAAAAAAATTCACAAATATTTGCACCCGACACCGGATCGCGCCTTCAAAATTTATTCTTTAATTTTCCAACAAAATTATTTTACTTTTTATTTCGCCATTGTATTCAGCTTACATCTCTGTATTAAAATAAAAGCAAAAGAACGAAATTAATTGAAATAATCGATAATAATATGGTCAGAATGCTCCAGAGTCCACCAATTCTTTGCTATTTTTTATGAGAGGCGAGATTTTTAATTTATATTTTTTTTAATTTTATTAGTTAAATTAAATGTTAATGATTTTTTTTATGCAATAAAGTGTAAGATAATGGAATTATTAGAGTAGGAAGAGCGGTAGTGTCGGGTGTCGGGCGGGCGCGCGGGGCAGGCGCGGGCGGCGCCAGCGAGCGCCCTCGTACTAACATACGACAAGAAAAAAAAAATCGTCACAAATTCAACCTTTTACCCTCAAAACATAGGCGCAAACCTTATTATTTACTTTATGAAATAAAAATTCACAAAAGACGCCGCATCTCTGCGGGAAAATTGCAAGAAATTTTCCAACCTTAAACTTAGATGAGGTCGCGCCCAGGCCTGTCTCAACTATATTTATTACATTATTTGCACTATTATAATTTACACGTCAAGGCGCATCGGTACTTTTAAGGAAATAATAATTTTTGACCGAAATATTTGCCGGAATATCGCACAATAGAATATTTAACAATTGTGTGGGTGCATTCATGACGTTCATTGATTTTGTATGTTTTGCGCAAAATTAGACATTTTTGTGAATGTTTGTTACATTTTTTATTTCTTAAGCTAATCAGTTTAATAATTAGTATAGGCGCAACATATTCAGTCCAAGTTAAAATGCAGCGTGCATTAAGGAGCGCGCGGCCTGATACGCCGGAATATTAACAACAACTTACTTAATTGTCTAAAAAATACGTTTAGTATGATAAATCCTACTTTATTTATCTAAGTTAATGTTAACCGACTTTTATTTATCAGAAATAGTTTGTTTTAAATTACCTAAAAGTCTAGACATTCTAGATTCAAGTTAGTCAAGACTTACAAAACCAAAATTAAAAATCATTTTGTGCACTAAACTCATTTCAATATCTGTATTACAGAAACGAAAAAAAGAT
This sequence comes from Mellilla xanthometata, assembly GCA_035578125.1. Lineage (NCBI taxonomy): Eukaryota > Metazoa > Arthropoda > Insecta > Lepidoptera > Geometridae > Mellilla > Mellilla xanthometata. The sequence continues at coordinate 9,039,202 of JAPUBQ010000013.1, forward strand.
TTTCTTTTTTTTTTACATTTATGACAAAGTAATAAGAATGAAATACCAGAAATTATCAAATAAAATATATGCCAATCATACATATACCTATAGGCACTTGTAAAAGAAGAATGTTCTTTGTAACTAAGTTAGTTTGTAAGTTTGGTTATAAAAAATTGATTATAAAGCAACACCCTAACTTCTCATGATTACAGGGTACATTTTACTACAAGTTAAATGACATCAATAACTTGTGTATTTGGTCAGCTATGAAAATAAATAAGGTTTAAAGACATTTTTGCAATACATTTTTAAAAGATTCGTTGCCACACAAAAATAAACTTAACTTTACTTGAAACTTAAACGTAAACAAACAGGTCACTCATTCAACGCATTCATAAAAGTGAGTTATCCGTTAATACATGTTGGTAAAGTCAACTTTTGAATGCGGCGAACGGAAATAAGAAGTAGGCAGTGAAGTAATCTAGTTAAGTATAATATAGGGGTATTTGTTAATAATCCCGAGCAACGTTATCGGCGGGCGCCTCAAGCTCCCACTTCCAAGAAACCAAGGAACTAATCTCACCCGTAGAAGCGAGAACAGACGCCGACAAGATCAGAATGCCACAATGTTTAAATAATATTCCAATTCTTATGGTGTATTAATAAATTTAATGTGTTTAATTTAATGTAATAGTATATTTGTGAAATAAAGAATTTATCTAATTATTATATTTGGTTGGCAAGCTCAAAATGTTTATGTGACTTAATAAGTATTTATCACATAAACATTCGAACTTTAAATAGTATTTTAATAGGTAATTCAAACTAATTCCCCCGGCCCCTATCCATTGCTGACTGAGCAGGGAGACTTCTAGTAAGCTTCGGAAATGCCGAAAATTCGTACTAAGCGATTTGCATTCATATTTATAGTACGGACGGCCAAGCTGTGGAACTCCTTGCCGGAATCCCTGTTCCCACTGAACTACAACCTTACTGTCTTCAAGGCGAGAGTGAACCGGTTTCTTCTAGGCAAGCGCGTACTACCCTAGACAGCAATATCACTTAACATCAGTTGAGATGTGGTCAAGCGCTAGCCCATTATGCATTAAAAAAACTTAAGCTTTCAAAGGTTAAGTTGTAAGTTTTCAGTAGTATAAGTAACATAAATAATACCTATAGGATATATTTATCATAATTCGTCAATGATTACTGAGGATCGTAACTCCCGCAGAAATTGTTCTTTGAGAAAGTTTTTTCGGGCAAATATACAATGTGGTTGGCGCCTGGTTCCTTCTTGGTATAGGTTTCATTAGATAAAGGTATTTCTGTTTAGGTTTTATAGGTAGAAGAAACTAAATGTGCAATTTAATGATAAGTTTTTTCGTAAAAAGAATAAAAATGTTATTTGAATTTATGAAAAAACATACATTCATGTAATCAATAAATATATGTAGGAAGAACTCCTTCAAAACTACTGAATTTTCCCTTCATATGAAAAAGTGTTATAAAAATACAGTAGTTTGAGATAGTGAAATAGGTTGGCTACCTAAAAATATTATGTTGAATTCCTTCAATAATGTCAAAATAAAATAAAAAATGTAGCGTTAAATCAGTTGTAAACTCAAATTACAACATTCTCTAGAAAAGTTCAAAGAAGTAGGTATAACAAACATTCTACGACGAGGTACGAGTAAAAAAAACCTTAAAAAAGGGATAATTATGTGAATATGAATTACCATAGAGCGTGTGTCAAAGGGTGCAGGTCACCGACCTCAAAGTCCCATGGATAGGTTACTTACCTAAAAGGGGCAGGTGGTTGGCAATATTGCATGGGACCATAGAGAAAATATACAACCTCTTTCCACTAACTGACATGCTAATGTTACGAGTAAGGACTTTATGGTATGATGGAACAATCTCTACACCCCAATAATTAATTAAATTGTCCCACATTAACACACTTCGGTAGAGTCATTAAATTATAGTTTTTGTGATGGTTTTAATGGTATTTGAGTTCGAAAGTGGAATAAAATTTTGAAGCAATGCATTTGACAATATGTTAATAAATAAAATAAACTTTGAACGATCAATTAAATTTCGTTTTGAAGGAACGTAAAAAAGTACAAGGATTAAATAATGGGCAAAATTTTATTTAAAACTCTAGTTTAAATATTACAATTGTTAAGATGGGCATGAAATGTGATTTACAGATGAGTTACGAGTAAAGAAATGAAGAAACAGCTAGACGTGCATAATTGGCTAATTAAAATAGAATTTGGTAATATGTATTTCCCATGTTATGTAGAAATAATTCAGCCCAAATATAGTTATAGATATTATCGGGCTACTGCATATTAAACCCATTAGACATTTAAGCCCTAATTAAGGAATAGTACCTATCCTAAATAAACTATCCCACAGTTAGATTGTGTACGCGAGTTAGCACCTTGGTTTAGAAGCACTCTAAGTTGTTTACGACAAAGTTGAAACTGAAGTGGCTCCTATCGAACAAATAAAACTGTTGGTTAATTATAACGTTGGTAATTAAGCAAGACTTTTATTACTGGCCTTGGTTCCCCGAGGGAAACGAAACGAAGGGCGGAAGTAGACTTTAGACACGTGTGCCACATGCGATGATAACGACCCAACAACAAATATGCCATCAACAGTGCTGCAGCGGCATCTTATTCCCTCAGGCCTAGAGCTGAAATCCCTTTGACAAGTCCCGGTCGATTCGCAAAGCGGGAATCATATATCTGTGACAAAGGAAATATATAAATTCACAGTAACAGGGTAAGTACGAGTACGTCAGGTAGAGATGTACTTGCATACACGTGGAGCAGTTCCGAGTAATGGCACAGTTAGGTTAATAGTCGGCACAATGGTGCTGTAATACCATATTATAATACCTATTTGTTGGGCAAGTGCTGATGCGAGCCCTCACTGGTTACTAGCAAACTGTTTAATTATACACCGTCTCAGTAATAATAAAAACTTAATTTTCCTCGTTGAATAAATTGCATATTCCGGGCATTTTGTTACGGAATAGTTTAGTCGTTGTTATGCCAGATATAGCCCCATTAGTGTTGTTCTTTAGTATGTAGGTACTTTTGTTCAGTTATGGAGGGAAGAGATGAAACGTTAGATAGAGCAATAATTTATTAATGTCCAATAAATAGTGATAACAGTATATAATCCAATTTCTTAATTATAAAAGTTTAAATTGATTGATTCATAATACATTAAAACTAATTTACAATAAATTATAAAATTAAAAACTAAACCACTTACAAAACTAGAAGTATAGGTATCTAATAAACTAAAAGACCAGTGTCAGTGGGAAGAGTACCTAAAATGACAGCCGAGTTGCCTCTTTGTATAGCAACGCTAATTCGCTGTGCAAAGAGTTCAAGTTTCTAAGTTTCTTAATTTAAAAAATCTTAATAGAATTAAATTTTATTAATGTATGTACTTACCTTTGGCGCAGTGACACAAAGAATGTCTTGTCCTCCAACATAAGGATATCTTTTACTATCTTGTCCTGCTTCTTGCCAGTCCGCAGCCTTATCTCTTGCAGTTCTGACTTGATGGAGTCCATCCAGCGGTATCTGGGTCCACCGTCTAAGAACTCATCATCCACTACGTTAGCATTAATCCAGAAAATCTTCGCTTTAGTCTCTCAGTATCAACCCTCTTGTTTCCATCCACACCACATGCTGGAACCATAACTTTCTTATTATCTTCCTTTCCGTCACTAAAACTACCTCCAATTTTTTTGAGGATTACTTACTATGATGGCTCGCTAACCCCAAAATGGATCCTGGCCTTCGACACTAAGAGACGCCACTTTTCTCTATCCTGTGCTGTCTCCTGCCAATCTGTGGCATGAAGTGCGCTCAGGTCTTGCTGCACTAGGTCTTCCCAGCGATACTTTGCGATACTTTTTGAGGATTATCATCCCCAAAATTTAGTAAAGAATCAATTAAATTTAAATTAGTATATTTTCTTTACACGCCAATTTATGCATAGTTCATTTTGAGTTTGTCTATTGAAAGCAAATCATCCTTGAAAAGCTCGCGCGCATTATGTTAGAACACAGTAAGTATACTTGGAAGGTAACGTTTTTAGTTGTAGAATTTAATATTGGGATCTTTTAAATACGATAGAAAAATTAAAGCAAAAAAATATTGTGTTACCAATGTATATTGTGTTAAGTATATGAACATGTCGAATAATGGACAGTTAGGTATACATACTTGAAAAGAATCTGAATCAATCAATCCAATCACAGAAAAGTAGGTAAGTATTTTATAACAAATGTACTAGATATCAGATAAATATTCATATACATATTATTTATCTCGCATAAAAAGATTGATAAAAATATGTAATACATAAAGAGAGAAAGTGATAAACATTATAATCGATACCTAGACATGCATAGGTATATACGTTTCGAACAAAATGGTAGGTAAATATTCTACTGCAGATCTCGCGTTAATAAAGAAAATATTTAAAATTTTGCTTTCTCCTGCTCTCACTCATCCTACTAAATAAATGCGAAAGTTTGTGTGTTAGTGTGTATGTTTGTTACTTCTTCACGCTCAATCAGTTGAAACGATTTAGATGAAATTTGGTATGGAGAAAGTTTAGACTCTGGATTAACACATAGTCTATTTTTTATCCCGGATTAACGCGGGTAACACCGAGGGGCGCAGCTAGGTTGGTTATACACGCGAGAGGACATGAAATTTGAAATGTTTTTTTTTTATGACTACGGCTATATTTACCTATTGCAATTTTTAGAAATGTACCTATGGTTTTTATTCTTGGCTAATTACAGGTCAATTTAGAAAAATAATGTAACAAAATGTATTTATAATAATAAAGCTAATTAGTAGTAGTAACAATAAAGTAGTAGTTAGTAAGAATAGAACTCCAAAATATTATTTATTTTTAACTTAAGGTTTTAATCTCAGAATAAAGAACAAATACATAATTTCGACGGTTAAAAGGCAAACTGCGTTAAGCGACAATTTTTGAACTTTACAGGAGAGCCATTCAAAGTTTTTTATTTCGAAAAAAAAACCATAATCAAGAAATTTCTGGGTGGATTAAAGAATGATGAAAAACGTATTTTTTATTTAGTCAAACGCTACTACTGCAAAAGTTTCGTGGTCTAACAAGCATTATTTTGAAAAATAAGTGTCGCTTAATCCCAAATGCATTATTTAGGGATAAGGATAACTGACTGAACCGCCACAGGATTTAAAATAAGTTCGAAGCAAAAAATGTTTAAGTGCAGGTGACCTCATATTTAGATCGAAGTAAAATGCTTTAAGCTCAACATAATTACAAAAATAGAACAAGTCAAATTGGCAAAAGTGTATCAAAGAGTTAAAAACAATAAAGGAAAAGTGACTCACGCGACAATGGACATACTAGCCAGATTGACTTAAGTTCGCTAAAATGCAATAATGTTTGTAAGCTTGTCAGATAAACCTCATTCTTAATGACAATCGATAAGAAAAATAAACCTGTAATGGAATTGAATAAATGACTGATCGCATTAAAACAGCGTTTATGAGTGTTATAATTTTAACGGAACGTTTTAATTAATCACCTTATATAAAAAAATATATATTTTAATCTTAATGTCTATATCGACGGTTAAAAGGCAAACTGCGTTAAGCGACAATTTTTGAACTTTACAGGAGAGCCATTCAAAGTTTTTTATTTCGAAAAAAAAACCATAATCAAGAAATTTCTGGGTGGATTAAAGAATGATGAAAAACGTATTTTTTATTTAGTCAAACGCTACTACTGCAAAAGTTTCGTGGTCTAACAAGCATTATTTTGAAAAATAAGTGTCGCTTAATCCCAAATGCATTATTTAGGGATAAGGATAACTGACTGAACCGCCACAGGATTTAAAATAAGTTCGAAGCAAAAAATGTTTAAGTGCAGGTGACCTCATATTTAGATCGAAGTAAAATGCTTTAAGCTCAACATAATTACAAAAATAGAACAAGTCAAATTGGCAAAAGTGTATCAAAGAGTTAAAAACAATAAAGGAAAAGTGACTCACGCGACAATGGACATACTAGCCAGATTGACTTAAGTTCGCTAAAATGCAATAATGTTTGTAAGCTTGTCAGATAAACCTCATTCTTAATGACAATCGATAAGAAAAATAAACCTGTAATGGAATTGAATAAATGACTGATCGCATTAAAACAGCGTTTATGAGTGTTATAATTTTAACGGAACGTTTTAATTAATCACCTTATATAAAAAAATATATATTTTAATCTTAATGTCTATATCATCAATTAACCTGGTATGATATTTTAGTTTTAAATTTTAGTTACATATTCAGCATACAATGGTGTCAAAAAAGTTATAAATCTTGATCTACCTCATCTTCTATGTCGGTATCAATTAGTTTATCTTTTCCGATTCGATGAGGCAGATTGGTGTATTCCAACTGGAATATTTTTAGAATTACACCATTATCACACAGTTTTTTCAATTCGTTGTATTTATCTATGCTGCCAATAACGACCACGTTATTGGCAGCATAGATTTATATTTTCCATTTATTGGTTTCGGTCTAACTATAGGGATATTCTCGGCTCTTGCATCTTCTTTCATACTGTTTTAAATTGTCATTATGCCCGGAGATTTTTAAATGTCGCTACCCGTATTTGCTAATCTTTCCTGTGAGGTTTCCTTTGAAAAACTAGTCTGACATCTCTTCATAATTTTTGAAATCAAAGTGAGTCAGCGTCTCCACTTGGTATGGATGGATCTTTTCTGGCCAGCTGAAAATCTGTAGCCCATTGCGAGGGTGCCCATATAATCCCCCCGTGGGGCCCCGCATTGTCAAGGCGGGGGCGGTCAGTAACCGTGGTCTGGTCACCCACGGGGAAGCGAAGAAGGTCCCTGAGGCGGGCACTCCCTAGACTTGTACTCACTCACTCCTCCATGCTAGTTCTAGATGGAGTGGCACCAGTAGGTTGCGGAACTTCGTTCCGGAGGGGGTTTTGCAACTGAGGCGGGCTTGTGGTGTGGATATGGAGGCACTGCAGCCGAAGGTGTGAGGCCACGGCAGGAGAGAAGTGTCGGTATTACGATGCGCCGCTCTTCCTACCTGCCGCTACCTCTACGGGGTCGCCACCGGTTGATGGCGGGCGCGGTGGATCTGCAGGAAGAAGGAAGTGGCACCACTATCTGCCACTCTCCCTTTTCTCTGCGGCCGTAGTGGCAGGTGACGGGGCCACAGACCTGACCCGTTGCGGGGGACCTAAGACGTCGGACCCGAGTTGTCCAGCGTCCATTGCACTCACGGTCCCCGAGGTGGTTGCGGTGCACAAGTGGTGCACTGCTAAGGCAGTCATCCCTTCAGGAGGAGTGTCGCCGGCTAGCCGAGGTGGGCGGGATAGTGGGTTGATGCAAAGAGCGGAACCTCACCCTGCTTTCCAGTGAGGAGGCCATCGTGAGGCTTTAGTGGGCAGTGATGCCCTTCTGGCATCGAGCCCGACATACCCCACCCACCTCCCCAGGTGTGGTGGGCATGCGTAAAAGCTCATATAAATTGCTCATATAATGTTGTTTCGTATTGAATTTCTGATCGTAGCATGCATGCTATCTACCGTCATTTCAGTATGCCCTGGGAGCAAATAGTTCATCTGTATCGGTCTCTAAATGCACTGATTGCAAGAGTGCATTATGAAGAGCTGCAAGCACAATTTTGATTTTGTTTTGACCCGGACACGAATCTGTGTATAATCGGGGATTTAATCGTACCATGTGAATCTACATCAGCAATATACTTTTGTAAAATCGTGGTTACTTCATCGCCACCTCTTTTTCCTCCAGCTTCCCCCCATGTAAAACTAAATCCGTTTCTTGTTATGCTTGCATAAAAACATAAATTATAAACAGCATATTTTCTTGAGTAGAATAGCAGCATACTGTTTCCGTGTGGTGTGTTTAATACTTACTTCGAAGCAAACTTGTACACACAACCGTCCCTATTGATGTATTACTGGTGACTGAAGCGCCCGTGCAGATGGCGTTTCTCGCTACACGCTGGAGGTTAGTACATGTGCGCGAGAAAATTTCTTTGAATGAACCGACACTATTTACGCTGCCAAAGTAGATTTCGAGATGATTATCCTCCAAGGCTCCGTTTTTCGACATGTTGAAAAATGTTTTAAGTTCTAAAATGTATTTAATGTTTTGTTTGAAACGACCAATATTGAAAAATATTATGACTATATAACAGGCTCATATGACTCTTGACATCGATATCACATCACGGCAAACCAGCTTAAGTCCCAAATAGCCCTAAAGCATACTCTGAATGAAACAGTTTAAGTGACACGATGCTTTCATTTGAATGATAAGAAAAATGTTTCAAGCGACATCACTGTTTATTTTAATTCGAGGTCAATTATCTTACCCGACTTCATGTTTTCAAACAGTGTGCTTAAGTGCCAATGTATATGAAATTAAGAACAATTTAAAACAGCTGAAATACACTTGTGTCGAAAATGATCAAATTCCATGTCGCTTTAAACCATGCAAGCCAAAAATAGGCCAATTTTTGCAATGGTCTCAAGCGACAAAAAAGTGCTCAGAATTGAACAAAACTGGGTTCAGATGACGCAGAAAAAATCGCTGATTCCAAATATGTATATAACTCAAAACTCAAATATTTGTCGCTTAACGCAGTTTGCCTTTTAACCGTCGATATCATCAATTAACCTGGTATGATATTTTAGTTTTAAATTTTAGTTACATATTCAGCATACAATGGTGTCAAAAAAGTTATAAATCTTGATCTACCTCATCTTCTATGTCGGTATCAATTAGTTTATCTTTTCCGATTCGATGAGGCAGATTGGTGTATTCCAACTGGAATATTTTTAGAATTACACCATTATCACACAGTTTTTTCAATTCGTTGTATTTATCTATGCTGCCAATAACGACCACGTTATTGGCAGCATAGATTTATATTTTCCATTTATTGGTTTCGGTCTAACTATAGGGATATTCTCGGCTCTTGCATCTTCTTTCATACTGTTTTAAATTGTCATTATGCCCGGAGATTTTTAAATGTCGCTACCCGTATTTGCTAATCTTTCCTGTGAGGTTTCCTTTGAAAAACTAGTCTGACATCTCTTCATAATTTTTGAAATCAAAGTGAGTCAGCGTCTCCACTTGGTATGGATGGATCTTTTCTGGCCAGCTGAAAATCTGTAGCCCATTGCGAGGGTGCCCATATAATCCCCCCGTGGGGCCCCGCATTGTCAAGGCGGGGGCGGTCAGTAACCGTGGTCTGGTCACCCACGGGGAAGCGAAGAAGGTCCCTGAGGCGGGCACTCCCTAGACTTGTACTCACTCACTCCTCCATGCTAGTTCTAGATGGAGTGGCACCAGTAGGTTGCGGAACTTCGTTCCGGAGGGGGTTTTGCAACTGAGGCGGGCTTGTGGTGTGGATATGGAGGCACTGCAGCCGAAGGTGTGAGGCCACGGCAGGAGAGAAGTGTCGGTATTACGATGCGCCGCTCTTCCTACCTGCCGCTACCTCTACGGGGTCGCCACCGGTTGATGGCGGGCGCGGTGGATCTGCAGGAAGAAGGAAGTGGCACCACTATCTGCCACTCTCCCTTTTCTCTGCGGCCGTAGTGGCAGGTGACGGGGCCACAGACCTGACCCGTTGCGGGGGACCTAAGACGTCGGACCCGAGTTGTCCAGCGTCCATTGCACTCACGGTCCCCGAGGTGGTTGCGGTGCACAAGTGGTGCACTGCTAAGGCAGTCATCCCTTCAGGAGGAGTGTCGCCGGCTAGCCGAGGTGGGCGGGATAGTGGGTTGATGCAAAGAGCGGAACCTCACCCTGCTTTCCAGTGAGGAGGCCATCGTGAGGCTTTAGTGGGCAGTGATGCCCTTCTGGCATCGAGCCCGACATACCCCACCCACCTCCCCAGGTGTGGTGGGCATGCGTAAAAGCTCATATAAATTGCTCATATAATGTTGTTTCGTATTGAATTTCTGATCGTAGCATGCATGCTATCTACCGTCATTTCAGTATGCCCTGGGAGCAAATAGTTCATCTGTATCGGTCTCTAAATGCACTGATTGCAAGAGTGCATTATGAAGAGCTGCAAGCACAATTTTGATTTTGTTTTGACCCGGACACGAATCTGTGTATAATCGGGGATTTAATCGTACCATGTGAATCTACATCAGCAATATACTTTTGTAAAATCGTGGTTACTTCATCGCCACCTCTTTTTCCTCCAGCTTCCCCCCATGTAAAACTAAATCCGTTTCTTGTTATGCTTGCATAAAAACATAAATTATAAACAGCATATTTTCTTGAGTAGAATAGCAGCATACTGTTTCCGTGTGGTGTGTTTAATACTTACTTCGAAGCAAACTTGTACACACAACCGTCCCTATTGATGTATTACTGGTGACTGAAGCGCCCGTGCAGATGGCGTTTCTCGCTACACGCTGGAGGTTAGTACATGTGCGCGAGAAAATTTCTTTGAATGAACCGACACTATTTACGCTGCCAAAGTAGATTTCGAGATGATTATCCTCCAAGGCTCCGTTTTTCGACATGTTGAAAAATGTTTTAAGTTCTAAAATGTATTTAATGTTTTGTTTGAAACGACCAATATTGAAAAATATTATGACTATATAACAGGCTCATATGACTCTTGACATCGATATCACATCACGGCAAACCAGCTTAAGTCCCAAATAGCCCTAAAGCATACTCTGAATGAAACAGTTTAAGTGACACGATGCTTTCATTTGAATGATAAGAAAAATGTTTCAAGCGACATCACTGTTTATTTTAATTCGAGGTCAATTATCTTACCCGACTTCATGTTTTCAAACAGTGTGCTTAAGTGCCAATGTATATGAAATTAAGAACAATTTAAAACAGCTGAAATACACTTGTGTCGAAAATGATCAAATTCCATGTCGCTTTAAACCATGCAAGCCAAAAATAGGCCAATTTTTGCAATGGTCTCAAGCGACAAAAAAGTGCTCAGAATTGAACAAAACTGGGTTCAGATGACGCAGAAAAAATCGCTGATTCCAAATATGTATATAACTCAAAACTCAAATATTTGTCGCTTAACGCAGTTTGCCTTTTAACCGTCGATTTGTTTTATATTCCAAGGTTTCCAAATATTGAGTGATAAGGTAAATTACAAAAATCTTATAATCTCAATTTGATACTATTTATGCATTTAGTAAATATAGCTTAAAGTAAATATATGTATGTATGTATGTATATATTTAAGTATACCCGTTTAAATTGTCGCTTCGATGAGATGAGAGTGCTACGAACGTGCGAAATTATTCGACATAAAATACATTCGTTTCGAATAAGTAGAGCAGAATGTAACACGTGTGATAGATCTCATTAATTCCATTCGATGTTCCAATTAAAACAATACACTAGTATTGGTAGTACGAATTTCCCTAATCGACGCGCAGACTGCCTCGCAGGGGCCGCGAGGGTGCTGTCGAGACACGCCTCCCTATACAACTACTATATACATTAACGCCATTTAACACATAAACAGCATATGTTGATCAAGGCGTTGAAAAAAAAGAAAATCTCATACCTTATAATTTCAGAGTGTCACCTCCACCTCTGAAATTTTTTCACAAAAAGTTCGCCGCGTACCCCACACGTGAGCGTTGGCGTGTCGACGGATTCACACGCACAGCGCACGCACACATACACGCACACACAGATACGCCCCGTAGGTAAGTATGTAACTGCCATTATGAAGACCATGAACAGGTCTCAAGAATGTCTATTTGCATTGCGTATAATGTTCTGTTGGTTTAAACTTTGTAGGGTTCCAACCAGCAATGCATTCGCGGCTGGGGGTGCTGTCTCTAAAGATACCTTTATTACAGGAGATCCTGCTTATTTATATCGGGCATAATATTGTAATATTTGCGTCACAGATACTGCCATAGTCAGTTTGTATTGCGTTTGCGTGAGGCCCGCCGACGAGGTTATCAATTTAGGAAGTGTAGATTTTAAAATGCGCATTGTTGTACATAAAATAGTTGAGTTTTTTTTAAAAACAACGTTTTTGTATCGACATCGTTTAGTTATATTTTAAATTAATAAATACATAAAACTTTGCCCCTATATAAATGCATGCGCTCAGATATTTATCCTTTTGTTTTTAATGCCTATACTGTTAATACTAATTATTTTAATTAATTTATGTACGAAGTTTAAAGGTTCACCTACATGTTATATACACAAAAGTACTATTCGCTAACCACTAAGCATAAGTAGCCTCCATCGGATCTTCTCACGGAATGCAAGAGTACCCGGCCAAATTTTCCTAACGAACTGTGTGATTAACTGCATCCAGAATTTAGTCATTTTTATTACACCCCGCTTACTTACAAGCTACTTCAATATTTTTTCTGACATTTCAGAAAGGCTCTACAGAGCGTTAGAGTGCAGTTAATTTATATGTACAGAAGCATCAATAATAATCGTGCAGTGCAGTTAAAATAAAATCCAGAGTCGAGACGTTCTATCGCGTAAGTGCATAAAAGAGCACGTCGGTTAGAGAAGGCTGTGGCGGGGCGCGGCGGGGCGCGGGGCGCGGGCGGGGCGCCTGCGACGGCCGCCGGAGGAATGCGACAGGTAACCAATTCCAGGAAGGCCGCGGCCCGTTACCGCGCCGAATATCTCCGGCAGTCAAACGCGCCGACAAGTGGCTTGCGACAACACCGGCCGATGCGCTCGCACTGCATTCCAAACGACATTGAGTTAGAAGTAGAACCAGTCGCCGCTCGCCGCATTCTCAGAGAGCTGAACCACCAGCCGGCCTACCGTGACCTCTAAGATCTACGTAATCCGTACTTATTCGACACTTATTACGGTGATTCTGGTGCGCATCTACGTAATAAGTATAGAATACGTACCGCTAGCGGTGCTAGTTGGCTTGGCTTCTACGTCTAATGTCATTCGTGATACTACGAGTACGTGAATCTCGTTAACTAATTTAATTTGTTGTTGAATGCCTTTGACATGCCACAAGAATATAATAAAGATATTTATTATTTATATTAATTTATATAAAAAGGGAGCAAAGTAATATTTGTAAGGCAAGAGGACTATAAAATCTAAAGCACAGCGAAGGATTCTGAATCCGTATAATTTTGAGCGTAGCGAGGGATTTTACACATACACGCACACACCTCTGCTTGTCATTCCATTCTATGACAAAAAAAAACATTTACAGCGATATTTTTTGTATCTTCATGTAGTGCAGTTAGTTTTTAGTTGTTAGTTTATTTATCACTTAAACTTAGTTAACCTATTTTATTTATTTCTTACAAACTGTTCTGTCTTCTGGTGGGCATGAGTAATATTTTTTATCGTATTCGGAAATTATCTTTTCCGAATACGTTGAATGAGTAATTATTATTTTTTGCATTCCTCATCAAAAACATTTTGACCTGCTCCACAAATAAATAAAGTTAATCTAGAAATAATCCAAACACTAATAAATGATACTTGAAAGTAATGAAAGAAAACTTTTAACAAATTTATCTTTACTAAGCACAAAGTACACATTTTTAGGTCGCCACACGTGGCTGTTAATATTCTCGCTATAAATCATAGCCGGCACCCTTCCCCCAATACCACTTCTTAAATAATTTCCTATTTCAGGAACATTTTATTTTAGAATTAGAACATTACAAAAAATAAAGTAACAGATATTTTTAGGAAAGAGAATATGGTAATGTGGAAGGTACGGACGGTCCCTGCACGTAGTGATGTAGCCATAGAGACTGTGACGTAAGCTGTGCCAGGACCTCGAGTCTCGACACAAATCCATTCACAGATGATAATCATTCATGGTCCACAAGGACACGTCTAGGGCCATTCATTCATGTTCTCGACTCTGCCTTGATGAGGTAAAAAACTAATGAACTTGCGCCAAATGTGTGTTCTAATCGTTTCAGGGAAGCAGCACAGGAAAGGTCTACACGGGCGATTTTTATTTCATGCAAATATTAATGTAATGTCGTAAGACGAATAAGAATTAAGGTTTTTCTAATAAGATTTTTAAGATTCTGTTCAGAAACCACTTTCAACTTTTTTGTTTATTCTACCAATCAATACTTTAGTTATATATTTGAATTTATTTTCTATATTTTGAATACATAAATAAAAAAAAACAATAATAACAAAATTTGATTATTTATATAGGTACAGTCTGTGTCTTCTAAGTGTAAACTTTATAGTTAAAGTGCATATTTTTGACATAATTAAATAAGACAGCTTTGATATGTAAGTACAGTGTAAACTCCATGTAACGTCACTTGATTCAACACCAAACTCTCTAAAGCGTTGAAATCAATTGGCTTTAGTTGGCTTAGCTTGTATTCAATACAATGAAACATTCTCTCCATTTAACGACCACTCTCTATAACGCCATAAAATGCACAGTCCCTTCAGTGTCGTTAAATAGAGTATACAGTGTAGTTGTAGAGTATGAGTCCCGTGTGTAGCCCCACGTAGCCTGGAGAAGGTTGCGCGGGTGACAGACGAGAGTCAGCAGCTGCAAGGAGACACGGGGTGGGCGCCATATGGCACGCCAGGAAACGTGTACTACTTGGAGATTACATTATCCCTTGGTAATTAGACATACTTTGTTATGATGAATTGAGGAGTTTTTGAAACACTATAGAAAATTGTACTTTGTAAACTGTTATCGTAAGGCATATTATATATTTGCACGAAACAAACGGTCACACTTTCTTAAAAAAAATACGTTGGATAAACGGGTTTTTTAAGAAAGTACTAGAAATAGAAAATTAGTGGCGTGGGTGTGTCAAAATGTCGAAACTTAGAATCAGATTTTGAAGATTACTTGCTCTGTTCTTTTGTCTCATCATCAAAACTTATCCTAGGACATTAATTTACTAGGTTTTCAAAATTCTCATTCATGATATACTCGTATTACTTTATGACATTGATCATACAACTACGCAAAACAATGTTTTTTTTATTACATATTCACAACAAATTACTTTGTCAATAATAGTTGTTACCGCAGCACTTTCCCCATTTCCGTGCCCTCTCCAAACAGGCCTTCTCCGCAACGAGTTCTATTACAATACTCAGGAATAAATCTCTATTTCAACGTGCGCGCCCCCAATTGTTATTATTATGAAAGCATCTAAGTAAATCCCCACGGCTACAAAAATAGAAGCGATGTTATTCTCAAGTTATTTCAATCCAATACGAGTATAGTAACCCTCGATTCATAAATACATGTAATGGTTGAGAGTGGTACAGCCACGTGGTGCCGGGGCGGTGTTGTCGCGGGTATTCCGGGAGCGACGCGGCGCCCCCTGCGACGAGACTCAATCATCCTCTAATGAGCGACCGGAAGGAAAGTAATATAGACAAAAGTGTAAAAATAGCAGCCAGGAATAGACGGAAAGGTGAACTACGTACAGCGCGGCCCCACGACAAGGGTTGCCAACAGTTGAAAACAGTATTATTCTATTTTTAACACATGTCATACATTTATTAATATCTTACAAGCGACGATAAAAATAAATTTAAACATAGTTTTAGAATAATATTTACAAAGCATAGTTAAAACGAAAATTTTGTAAACTAAAAATAACGAAACAAAAATTTTAAAGACAAAATTTAGCCACCCGCCCAAACGTGCCCAAGCTTGCCGCATTGCCCTTTTTAATTACATAATACTGTTTATATTATAATTAAATAATCCGGCTCACTCCTCATAATAATAATATAATTATAATTATGTTTTTGCGATACCC
This sequence comes from Mellilla xanthometata, assembly GCA_035578125.1. Taxonomy (NCBI): domain Eukaryota; kingdom Metazoa; phylum Arthropoda; class Insecta; order Lepidoptera; family Geometridae; genus Mellilla; species Mellilla xanthometata. The sequence continues at coordinate 9,055,068 of JAPUBQ010000013.1, forward strand.
GAGAAGGATACATTATGTGATACCTAATAAATAACTTTTAAGACCTAATGTCATAATGATGCAATAAATTAATTTGACTTTGACTTTACGTTTATATAATAATGAATTATGTTTACTGTTTTTGTATCATGGTATCTAGGAAAATTCTGGTATCAACCGATGTTTTTAAAAAGTAAGGGGAGGCAAATATATGATTCAGAAATGTCATTAACAACAAATAATAAATTTAAATCTAGCGAAAAGTACACAGAAAATGAAACGTAAATAAAATAATATAAAAATATCCTGTTTATTTTTGTTCCCATACTTCGATACGTACCATATTTCTTGTAAAATATTTGGCAGCCCTATCCGCGGCGTATTAATATGGCGGCCTACGCGTGTCTTAGCGCCGCTGCCCGCCCAAGCGTTTCTCTTGGACCATGCAGCTCGCTGGCGCATCTCATTCGCGCCACTCGTAACTCGCGCCAGCTTATGCCATGTTATCCTTTCGTTTTAGTTAAGTGATTTTAAGAAGATAAAAAAACTCTGTAAGGAACCGAGTAACTCGGCTCCTACTGAGTGGAGAATAATGTTGTAAAAACAAAATGTTTCGATATTGTTATTTCAAAAACCACACATACCATTCAAATACAGTTACAGTAACAGCTTTTAATATGGGTGTTAAAATCTATAATAAATTATCTCTACATTAAAGAATCGAAATCAATCTATGTTTTAATTAAAATCTAAACTTAAATTATCTTCTAGATGAAACTTATTACTCTGTAAAATAATTTCTGGAAGACCAAACTATTTGACATTAACTTATTGTATTTATTGTTTCATTGACATATTATATTTGTATTACTTTTATAACATGTATTATTTGATTATTTCTGCTGCTGACTGTACTTATTGACTTTTTTACTTATAATCTTGTTATGACATGTATGTATAATTAATGCTGCTGCCTGTATCTAGTATTTGACAAAATGTATGTTTTATTAAATCAATCAATTTTCTTACTGATATTGTTCTATATAATTTTTCTGACATTGTAATCTTGCATGCCTGACGGTCAAAATATAGGGCCAACTTAATGTAATAACACCAATTGTGCCAATTTTGCAAGAAATATATGATTTGATTTGAAATCAATTCAAAAACTGGCAGAATTATCGCATAACAAACATACAGTCAAATTGGAGAACTTACTTAATTCCTTAAGAAGTTTGTTAAAATAATTGGAAGGAAGGCACATATTGTTTCCGGTTAAGTCAGATAAGTCATTGAAAACAGCCCAACAATACGAGTAAGTACGTAATGACCTACTTGCTGACACATTTTATACTAATGACCAGTACGTGAACAAAAAACAATATTTAGGTCAATTAGTGTAATGCGTCACATCACAATATGCTCGTAATTATTAGGAAATGCATTTGTTTTCGGTACCCATTGATAACCCGAGCTGGTAATAACGGCTGAACAAATGAAGCGCACATCAGCGAAAACACGATTCTTAGTATATTTCATCTAAATCACGCAAATATTTTTTTTAATCATGTTTTCTAACCTGTAACTTTGTACGTTTCAAAATATTTATAATAACACTTTCAAACATTTGTAATGTTGAATATAAACGCTATTTGTTACAAGTTTTTAACTAATATGAAATCATTACTATATTTCTTTTAACTTTATATATAATCGAGCCCTATTATTAGCCGAGTATTTACAAAGAATTTTCTCGTCAAATTTTAATCCTCTCATTAATGAGTTAGTCAGCTTCCTTCTTTCCTTATATTATTTCTAAATCCATAGTTCTCGTATACACATACGTACATTTATACCTAAATTTATTTAATAACTAGACGCTGCCGATTCACCTTTAATCTTGTCAGAAAGTGTAAAAACTGTTCGTATGTAGGGACGATATCTGCGTACTCATTTCGTCGGAAATTAGGACAACATTGTACGTAACGCGCGTTCTGAGATAGCTTTATAGGTCGAGTTAGCATTCATTATATTTATAAATAGATAATAACACATCTCAGTGTGCTTATTATGTTTTATCAACGATCCTTATGATTGAGAAACGTTGTGTACTTGCTGAAATAAATCATTGTTAAGTCAATTTAAGGAATGGACATACATTACTCAATTGTTGGTCGTATAGCTCGGGTGCGTGAGTTGGGAGGGTTTCTAGGAAGTTATGTTACTACTCGTACAAAGAGAAGCCAACAAGTAAGATGCGATTGAGAGTGGGCAAATCAACCGATATAAACGTTTACCAATGTGCTTTTAACTTTCTAAATAATTACTTTATCAAGGAACCAGATATTTAAATGACAGTTTCGAGAAAGACAGGAAAAGAATTTACAGACTCGCCAGAAAGTCATGATTGAAAAAAATGGCACCTACTTTATTACGTCATGCCACGAATTACACCTATTAAAGTCTACTGATTTAATATAATCATATAATATAATACATATCCCTTTCGTTAAATGTACTCGGAAAGACGATTAATTAGTAATAGTTATTGCAAAACAGTGAAAGATGCCAGATACAACTGAGACAAGATAAGGGAGAAAGACTATCTAGTACTTTTCGAACGAACTATATGACTGAACCCTTATTGATGTCATTTAAGTAGACACAAATGCTTCTGACAGATACTTAAACAGCCGCTGTCGCCTGACCCAAGTTGATGTATGAACTACGTTGATTGCATCTACATATGTACCTACACAATGTAAACATGTCGCTTAGTGCATTATGAGTGCATGCCTAGGTATGCACATATAGGTTGGTATTGATGACATCGATTAGCGCACATTGGCCGCGCGCGGCTCGGGTGTCCGCGCGGCGAGATGCCTGCAAGGATTCCTCGAAACACACGTGTCGGTTTCCATACCTACAATATGTACCTACATTCCACAATAACATGACCTTTGTAGTTCGCTGCTAGCGCGGCGGCCACTTCAAAGAGGCTTCCTATGATGGTATGCATTTGAAGTGGTGTTTGACTTGTAACATCAGCACTTTAATAATGTTCGCGTCACCAAGCTCTGGAAACAGATTTGCCGCAACACCAATCAGTGAAAAGAAGAGTCTTTTTCCGTGCTGAAGTTTGGTCCCTGACTCAATATTTTCCACAAAAGTGTGCAGTACACTCAGATTTCACAGATCTGTCTCACGCTCGATAAACAATCTCTTTATCGCAACAATTTGTTTGTTTGCCTTGATAGAGATGCATCTTGGGAAAATTGGTGTTTTCACACGATACAGTATTTGCTTAGCGACACATAGACAAGGATATCCACTTGTTATTTGAATTTCTTATTTGTTCCTAGAATTCTCACGGTTGCAATGTGCGAGGCAATATTTTTTGTTCTGTGAAACTGTGCGATTAGTCAGCACAATACATGCACATTAGGTAAGTAGATTTATCCTGCCACATTTGTCTTTCAGGCCGCATGTACGGCTGAACACTTTGAATATTCAGTTCTCACGGAAACAAACTCCCACACAAAAGGTACGATTTTCAAAATGTGAGTCAAGGATGATTAGTGTTACGATGTGTCTAAGAACCGTGGGAGAATTATTCATCTCGCATACAACAAGACGGAGAGCAGGCGGCGGGAACATCGGAAACAATACAGTAGTGCAGGCTCCACTATACTTTCAACAGGTAGTAGATATACTTATTGATGTGACCAGCGAAAGTAAGAGTTTACTTGTATATAGGTATCCCTCTCCTTCCGCGCCCTAGCCGGCACAACCTACAATAGAATACAAACAAACATATCTTTGATATCCGACTGCAAAATAGGGCATTTTTTTAACAATAAATTCCGTTTAAAGTACCTACTCGTAAATTTGTTGTTTTTCTTTTTTAAATAAATTTTAACACAATGAGGAGGTCAATTATTGTATTTTTGTATTTTGATATATGTTTCGTGATTACTCGAAGACATATGGATCGTTTCTAGAAATTATTTTGTGTTTGAATAGGTTAATTCTTCTGTTGAATCCTCCATTGGCACCATACCACGACCTGATAAAGGGATCACAAAAAAACTAAGGCAACTTCCTCCAATTTCGTAAGGACGATTAATGTGTTTGATTTATTAGTAGTATTAGTATTTAACATAATATGTATTAGAGTATTTGAGTCTGGTACTTGTGTTGGTGAGCTGATGACGGAAATAATGCTCCTTGCTCTTGGACTGTCCTACGCTTGAACACAATATAAAGAACAATCTTACAATTGAAAATTAGTTTTTCTTGCTTTGATTTCGTTAATTTTCATTATTCAAATGTTACTAGTTTTGGTCTCAAGAAGCAAAAGTCAGAGGAAAAATAAAAAATAAAAAGAATTATATTTGCTATTTAACAAAACACCTCCAACTAGGACCAATAATATTTAGCATTGCAACTAATGATACACTTATATAATTTCATATAAATGAATTACAGCGGGAGATATGTAAAAGCAAATGTAAACACCGACAATGAAGATGTTGATAGGATGGGATAAGTGAGAAGCTAATGTCAGTTTAGTAATCGCGTTTAAAGAAGTGGACGCGGATGTATACAGAGTTATGAGGTTCATTCAATGAGTGTGGGGAGAGTCGGTCCGGGGCCGGTCCGGGGCCGGCGCAGGGGACGTCAGCGAAGGGCCGGCGGCGCGCGGGGCGCGGGGGGCTCTCGCCAGGAATATTCAAAGCGTGAGAACGCCGCGCGACCCGCATGCCGCGACTTCACATATCTCACGCGCAACCTCCGTGCCGCGGCGACCCAATACCGACGCTCACTCCTCCGCGCACGGTCGCCAATCCTCCGCGCCGCGAGTTATCGCTCCGAACATCGAGGACAATACTTTTCTAGTTTAGGTACGCCGGTGCTGGCTGTGGCTGGCATTGGCCCGGATACTGGCGATGAGCGCACACGTCCACATGCACGCCACCGACGCCGCTCGCTCCCCTATCCACGATGGAATGTTACTTCGAACGCGACCATGCTCTCATCTCTCAATACTTCTATTCGCTCTATCAGTAACCTGGCGACTGCTACTCTTCTTTTACTCGCTTTTTAATGATCGAACTAAACGTCAGTCCTACCGGTACCGGTCATGTGACTGGCTACGTGAGCAAAGTCCAACGTCAAAAACGCAAAGTCGGCAGTAAAGATGGTTTTATCGGCGAAACAACGTATTTTATGCGATCGCACGCAGTAGGCGTGTCGTAAAACATTTTCTTTCGGCACGAATAAACGAGCCAATCTTATTTTTGCGGTGAACTCAACGTTCCTGGAAAGACATTTCGGAGGGCCACGGGGCCGCGGCCGTCGGCGCCGGCCGCGACGCTCGCTTTCGGAGGTTCATTCGTTTCATGAAAAAAAGTGTGGAAGTTGATCGTAATAATGTTGACCGAGTAAGGGAAAATAAAGTGAAATGTGTAGTTGCGAATGTTGCGTGGGGTCGGTTTGGGCGAGCGGCCGTCGACCCCGCGGATCGCTCGCCTTTTTACGCGCTCTTTCCCGCGCGCCGCCAACCCCGCGGGCCTCCGCCGGCCGCCGCCCGCTGATAGCGACCCACGCACGACCAACCGTTTCAACGTCTGCACCGCATCAACTATTTTACTTTTTTTCAGACTGAAGTTTGTCATATTTGTTCAGTTGTTTTTTTTTTATTGTGCTGCATTTTTTTATTTGACTGATATTATAATGATTTATTGCATTAATAATGACTTAAACGTTAGCTACATCGCTAGCCTATTTTACGGCTATATAATTATGCTAAGCCCAAAAACTATATTTTATTTGAATCTATCTATCTTATAGTTTGTGTGTGCGTTTTAAATTTTGCGTGGTGTGTTGCATTTTTTTTACACTTTATACCTAATAAAGTGTAGAAAAAATGCAATCACTTGAAAAAAATGTCACGTTACATTTATATGTAAACTAGCTCGCGGCTTCGCCGCGAGTAGGACGGTCTTATTGTGAATCGAATTTTCCCTGAATTTTGTTTGCTACAAACGAGACCTTTCCAACGAATGCAAAACCGTGAAAATCGGTTCATGCGTTCTGGAGTTAGGTATAGCGTCAGGAAGGAAATTTATTTTATTTTTATATGATTAGTGGTATTGTACTTTAACAATTTATTAAAAACATGATTTCTGTGTGAACAATGCATAAATACATATTGAAATGTACTTATTTCTAAATATCAGACGTATAATTATATTTCGTACATAAATTATTTAACTTGTTCAAGGTAACTACCTATAAAATGGCATTTATAGGTTTTAACATTAATTAAACCTAATTTCAAAATTTGATAGCCCGATATATAAAAAAATATATAGGTATAATATCGGAATCATAATTTTTTCAATCCATTAAATTTATAATAAATCGTTTCTAGATTGTGTGTCTAACATACACATTATAATAAACATATATGTCGAGGAGTAAAAAAAATTACGAATGCGGGCCGCGCGTTGAGCGCCGCTGGCCGCCGCACCGCCGCCGCTTCGCCCTAATTAAACAATAATCGAAAAACTACAATGAACGGGCGCACAGCTCCGCGCCCCGCACCCCGCCTCCCCTCCCCTCATCGCTGCACTCCTCATTATCGCCTCTCGCTGAGACGCAATCCTACACCTGGACGAAGATTTCGCAGTGGTTCGCTTGAACCACCTAGCTCGAGACAGCAGCGAGACAGGCCGCAGCCGCGCTGCGCCGCTGCTCTATGCGCCCGCGCAGTCTACACTCAATCTGCCGCGGATTGCACACAGGCCAGATCGCAATACCCACTTATATGGCTGAGATTCAAACTCGCCGCAATTAAACTCGAATTTTAATGAAACAGTTAAGGTTTTTATGATTCTGTTAACTTTTTTTGTTATGTTTTTTTTCGGCCAGTTTTACCAAACAAAGAGACTCAATCACCATAGTTAGATTATCAAAGTTTTCGGTCACCGCTTTGTGGTTCTACGATTGTAGTTGATTATAATATAATAATGGCATTCTTATTATATACCAGCTGTGCCTCGCGGTGTCACCCGGGTTATTCCGACGTTAAAAGTAACCTTTGTGTCAATCTAGAGCCTAAACTATGTCCGTACCACGTAAACGTAGTTTCATCGAAATCAGTGCAGCCGTTTGAGCGTGAAGAAGTTACAAACATACACACTCACGCACACAAACTGTCACATAAGTTTATTCTTAAAAACGTTTACAAAAACATTTAAACGCATTTAACTCTGTTTAACCTATTCGACAACACTCCAATTATATGTAACGCACCTGTGGAAATTCCGTTCAAATCCGTTGTGCAGTCTCGAAACTATAACGCACCAGACATAGCCAAAAATTTAAAAAAAAAATACTCTGCTAAATTCATATCGATTCGATTTATACTGTATTATAATATTTATTGATTTTAAATAGTAGGTACCAAATAGTGACTTTTATTTATTATATATTTATTATCACTATTGAGAACTATGATTTTATGTCAGTCAGAGAAAGAGTTGCATTGAGGAGAACCAGGAATGAGTAAGTTTGTCTCTAATTTTCATCGAATGCCTTAGTTTTTTTGGACATCGCATGTAGTCGTGTGTTATATATGTACGAGCATATTCCATACACATATTATTTGTGTCAATAAATAATAAATATCTGATTTGACCAACTTGTCTAAACTAAATTACAATAGAAGAAACAATTTTTAACATTGTGCGAGGAGCCTTATTAGGTCCGCTATGGTACAAGCATTAGTATTCCACGTTGGCGCGCGTTATTTATATCTCGGTATCTAATGATTTAATTACTATACCACTCGCCCATCTACGGAGCATAATAGTAACAAGTATTCATTCATAGGTTCCCGTTAAAACCACCGGTTAAAATGAAAAAGCCAAGCCAAGACCAGTTAAAACTTAAAATATTACATACTACAACTACACGTTCACACGAATCGAAATATATTATGTACTCGCTCATTATGCTAATACAAATACATATTACATTAAGAAAACTCGCGGGAAATACGTTTCATTCAGATCAATACCGTGTTTCCCAATTATTTGTTAATAGTATGACGAAATCGATTTGCATTAGTAATGTATCATTGGAAAAAACGCATTTCATGTTTAGTCTTGATTTTTTCTAATGTCTGCGATTATGTAAGGCACTTGAAATCGCGAGGTATGTCGGATTTGTTTAATCTGCAAAATGTATGTATTTACTTACCGTGTACATGATTATAATATGTAAGGTGACGATACGAATACGTTCGTTATGTACAAGTTATTATTCCGTGGTTATATGTTCGCAAGCGTCACGGCGAGCGCGCGGCGACCGGCGCGCCCTCCTATCGCGATATGTAGGTACATATTTAATTATCTAGCTGTGTTATCGTCATTTTTGAATGCCAGAATTATCTAAGAAACAACATAGTTATTGGAACGGCCAAAGTCTAAACTACACGATTTTATATTTTATCTTCATTCAACTGTATTTAGGAATGCCAAAGTTAGCACGAATATTGTCCTAGTTTGTCATTTCTACATGCGTTAATACGTTGAATATAATATGTAATTCATCTATTATACATAATTTGTTTATTATTTTTTGTTGTAATACAATTGTTTTATTATGTTCATTTGATAGGAGATAGAATGAAGCTTTGCCAAAAGATTCTGTGTAGGTATTTTTTTTTAAATAACGACAAAAACCAATTTAGTAACATATTTGTCTATTTTTTAACATAAAACATACAAGATACTACCCTGATATAAAGCATCATGATTGATTCATCATTCATTTCATTTGCAATAAACCTCAATACTTTCAAATCTAATAAAAAACGGACTCAAAGTAAAATTCTGTGTCGATATTGATTGCTCTTAAGAAGTTTTTTGTTAGTTTTTTGCCATCACATTCATTCATTTCTTAGTGAACCTAGTATCAAGTATTCAAGGCATTTCCGGCTCTCCTAATACTTTTGCTAACTTGAAATTAATCATAGCTGTTTGCTAAATTAAAGTAAAGAATAAATGTATTTTATGTTTTTTTTTATTGGTCTTATATGTCACAAAAGTTTTTTATAACGCGTTTTTAACTATTTTTTAGTTAATCGTGCCTGCCTAGTGCCTGGATAGTCCTGACGCTACAAGCACAACTCTATTATTTTACTTCTCCGATCACATCTTACTAATTTATTTATCTGCTTCTATATTTATAAGAATAAGCGTATTAACTAATCTACCAAATTAATTAACTAGCTCTGGAAAATCACAAAATTGGCACGTTGTTTCCTTATAAGACTGCATTACTGCGTAAGTACTATCCCAATGGACTGTATTTAAATTAGTCTGAATGTTTTGAGCCTTTGTTTATGCGCAGCAGCGTTTTAAATAATTTAATTAAAAAATAATATTTAAGGGGGGCTCCCATACAACAATGTTACCGTATGGAACCCTACGTGCGCGAGTCCATCTCGTACTTGGCTAATTATTTTAATGCTAAATTCCTTTGTTCGTCCCACCTAGCTTTTCTTGCTGTAGACCAACAAAGTACCCACTTGTCTAGACATAAATAGGTACATATTACACCTAGTTAGTAACTCTGTTATGTACCTACCGAGTCTGCGACGAGTAACTGTAGTCACATTACAAACTTATTTAATGGCTTAAAAGTGGCGCCACTTGCAAAGTCCACTGTTAGGAAACTATGCAAATTTAGCTGGTTCTTAACAATGCCAACCACGTATATGAATGTGTTTAAGTAGTTTTCAGTTTACACTGACGCTTTGTCTAGTATCGTGACTAGTAACAACAGTGGAGTAGGTACGTCAGGTGTTGACTCTGTGACGTACCTTTTGAGAGGTGCGAAACGGACGTCGAATAAACTAACATTTCTACCATCTTCCAAATTCGAACCGAAATATAAATTTAACTCAACGTGAAAATCATTTCTGATTATGTAAAACGTCTTGTGTCAGAATTATACATTCCTTTGAATTTAATGGCAACAGTTTATTATTTTGTATTGTGACTATTTTGTGAGGAGCTATTGAAGTATTTGCGTTTGTTTACTTTTATTTTATTTTAATTTATAATTACATTGAGTGTGTGTGTGTGTGTGTGTGTTTTTAAATTACTATTTTGGGCTTTGTTTTGTAAAAATTTATCGAAAAATGTTAATTGTACTGTATTTTATAATTAATATGGTCCTGGTAACCTGAATTAAATAAAGTTATTATTATTATTATATATGTATTTTATTTACTGTCAATTTAAACTGAAATTAACTAGAGTAAATAAATTAATTAGTTTGAACTAATAATTGTGTTCTAAATAAAATATTATTTAGTATTTGAATTACTTTAATTTATATTAAATCTTTATCCAGTGGCAAATTGCAAAGTTGACATTAGAATATAACATGTAAATAAAAATATTAGTTTGCAGGACGTAATATTTCAATTTATTTAACAATGGAACATAAGTACTTACATGTTATGTATGTGAGAGAATTGTCACTAGCAAACTTTCTATTTGTGTAAAAACGATATATAATATATTTATTGTACTAAATTCAAACAAACATAATTATTATTATTAATTATGAATGACTAGCATTCGCACGGGCTTGTGTTAAACTATTTGACAATTAGTAAAGATTTCTAATATTTTCGAAACAAAATATAACCTATTTGTAAGGTTTTTTTTATTGTGAATTATTCTATTAAATAATATGTTGGTCATGAAAACAAAATTACTAATCTATGTTACTTAAGAATAATGTATGTTTTCAACGGTGAAAGATGTTTTTAAATCGGTCCAGTGGTTTGGAGCCTATTCGTGTCAAACAAACAAAGAATCACTTATAGTATCGATGGTACAGATATTATGGAAACTCCGTTCCAAGTTATTTATCTCTACAGGATTCTAACAAGGACTGGATTATCGTACGATTCATAAAGTTAATAAATAGGCTAGAGTTTGGCCACTGCTTGTTCAACTACGCTGTGGTATACAGTGTAACACTTGATTGTAAGATACTCTAAAACGAAAGAGCACTAGGATATCTTTTAAAAAAAGGTTTCTGTTAGAAAATATTATTTTGAAACTAACTCTGACAGTTGTACAACTGACAGCGAGTTTTGATTAACAAGACAGGGTCATTGCCCTCACCACCGCTGCTCTTTATATTCTACCCCGTGTAATTAAGGGGTCTGAAATAGAAATAATAAAACTGATTTATTTAAAGTGGTTCCGTAAACTATCCCTCAGCCGAGTACAAGGTACATATACGATGACAAAGAACATCAGTTTAGCATTAGCGGTGACGTCACGCGGTTTTTTTGTTTGAACGTTTATAACCTCGCATAGATCATTGATCTGTATGATCTACATCTTGTACGTAAGTACCAGATGAACTACCTCATTAAATGTATAGTGCTCAAATGACGCACACTTTACGTAAAATATACGCAATAATCTATTAGAAGTTTTTAGTATCTGAATTTTACGTGATTCTGGTGAATTCTTTATTTTTGCTTGCCGTAGTAAAGAGTCTCGTAGATGTCAACATCGGACGAGCAGGGAAACACCTAAGCGGTATCGTTTCACTGTGGAGATACCTAAGATACCTAAAATGCGCACTAAACGTTTTGCCTCCACCTTCATTGTACGTACTACCAAGGTGTGGAACTCCTTGCCAAATGCATTGTTTCCCGAAAAATATAATCATGCGGTTTCCAAGAGACGAGTGAACCGGTTTCTTCTAGGTAACCGCGATCCACCTTAGATCACAATGTCGATTATTATCAGGTGAATTCTGATCAAGCGCAAACCCATCATAGTATAAAAAATGTGTTTTTTTTAGGTTTCCAACACTAAAGGTAAAAACAGGACCCTATTACTACTCTGCTTTTCCAATGCTTGACAAAACTTTCAAATATTTACATTTATGTTACGTCACTGGAATTAAATTGCTTTTATTTTATCAATTATGAAAGAATTCAATGGATCCATAAGCTCACGCAATGAGATTAAGAATGCATCTGTTTCGTGACTACAGCCAATGAATTTATTGGTGGAAATGTTAGTATCACGCGTTTACCACTATAAAATATCTTTCTCCACCATCGGAGATTGATAGAAAATTTTCCAAAACGCTACAGATACCACCGTATCGGATTTTGTTTCAAATGAATCGGAAAATCGATATAGTTTTCATTTAACGTATCGATGCCTTTTATCACCTTTGTGCGTGTGCCCAGAGCCTCTTTTAATACCACTTGTTTAAAGTCTATAAATATTGAGGTATACCCAATGTACTTACTGAGTTCAAGAAAATTACTACTGTTTAGTTAATTAAGAGGTTATTAAAAATGTAGTCTTTTTCCCATAGGCATTAATAAATAATAATAATAAATATTAGGACACATTTCATACACGGCTGATTAACCCCATATTAATCCATTTCTAGTCCGTATTATGGTTGCTAACACAACTGATATACTACATATTTTATATAGATACATATTTAACACCTAGACCGACAGCCAACAAATTTAGGTCAGCACAAAGATGTTAGCCGTGCCAGGAATCAAACCCGAAACCTTCTGATTGGCAGTCCGGCATGGTAACCATTACGCCAACGAGGTCGTCATTAGGCGTGCGTTTATGTCTTTTGTGCCAAACAACAAATGTAAGAATTTAGACTGCACCATATTTTTGACGTGACAACGTCTTAAATTAGGTTGCGGCTGGGAGTCACTTATGAAAAAGTGTAACGCCCGGTAACGTTACGATGAGTCACCGAACGAGAGAGAGGCCCGCCGAATGCCTTGCGTCTCTCTCCTACTCAACTATGATCGGTCTGCCGCGCGCGCAGCACGCGGCAGACGTTGTCACGTAAAATCTTCGCCCGTAAAACCGACTTTACAGGCAACCATTTTTATATTTATTGTATTCTAGTTTTCTCTATCCTTGCCTAATCCAGATTTTTTGGTTCAATTCTATGGGTCAGATGACACTCAAATATTAGGTCTCTACAGTTGTCTTAGTAAAGCTATAGTTAAGCATTTTAAGAGGCCATTGCCAATTACTTTTTATTACAGATGAGTAGAGTAGGCTTATGTTCGTTACATTGACTACAGCTTGCGTTGAAAGCTACGCCTTAGACAACGTGGCACGCTTACCTAGGATATACCTATTAACTCTACTTTTAGGGACCCAGGTGATACTTCTCAGGTAAGAAGAGATGTAGAGAATTCCAAAGCTTTCGAGTAAACGTAAAGCGTACCAAAGTTTGAAATTCAGTTCCGTAACTCTTGTCTCTTTTCAGTCTCTCTCGTTCGGTAGTAGATCGTGGATGGTAGAGATAAATTATAGAGCTCCCCGAACCAAATTCAATAAAAGCCGGAATGTGCCGGTTCTAAAGATTTGTCTTTGCAATGCAAAACTAAACCACAAGCTAGCAAATCTAATTGGTGATATTTTTTCAACATTAACGTTCTAGTTGCGAACTAGCTTTATAAACTTTTGATTATACAAATGGAGGCAGTTTATTATTTTTTATTACGTAACAAAAATAAACAACGTATGGGATTTATTTCTTTAGTAGTCCATTGTCTAAGGAAAGTAGGTAAACAATCAATACGATTGTAAATTTCCAGTTATTCTCTCTTCGTATGAAATTATATCGTAATAATATGCATTAAGCGTCTGTTAAAAAGATCGCTTGTCATTCAATAGAAGAAAAAAATAATTTACGCTTGAGAATGTTTTAAATGCGTATATTTAATACCATCATCTCTACTTATTTCTTATATTGGAGAGTTGATTTGATTGGATGTTTAAAGCAGACATATTAAATAAGGCATTTAAAAAATTATAATTACTTAATCTATGTAACTTACTAATGTGGGTATGTAGAATTTTTAATTAAGGGCTATCTAGTTCATAATTTGTAACATAAGTATGAAATGCGACGCTTTTATAAGAAGTTTTTTGTAGACATGCTTCATTAGTTAATGTTAAGGCAGCATGAGAGCAAAATAGTATATTTTGAAACATATCTTAAAATCCTGCGTAAAAGAAAAAGCAAAATAAAACGCTTTTTTCTAATGCGGCGAATAAAAAGCATTTGTGGGTTTGTTTGTTTGGGTGACTGTATTTGTTTGTGTTTACATGTCCTTATATTGGTCAATATTTTTGCTGCAGCAATACAGCAAACATCGAATAGCGAGTGCAAGTAACGTTGTGAAGTGGCAGCGTAATGAACGATTACATACTTATACGCATAGGTTTAAAATAAACACAGACTGCTGAGTGGTATTTGTAATGGTATTTATGTCGCAGACATAAAGCAAGCAACTGGCGCCCTTTTGGCAACAATATACAATTATGTTTAGTACCTAATTACCGAGCAATGGTTAAACTACTATAGAATGGGAGCAATGCTCTGCGTTAGAAAATGGCTATAATGCTTTGAAAAATGACGAGAATGTTCGACATGAACGTCATAGACACATGGCTGTTCATTCTCTTCAACTTAATACGCAAGTGCTAAGGCTCAAAATCATATAACAGATGATTGATTCTTGTGTCCAAAATAGCCTTTTTAAATATATGTAATTCAAAAATAAATATCGTATTTTTATACATTTATTTCAAAGGTATAACCAAACGGCATGGCATCGCCAATATGGCGTGACAGACAGGTGTGAGCGCCTGCGCAGCCCCTCAGCTACCCTGCGCACTTCCGACCTCGACTGAATTACGATTTGCCCCGTTCCAAAATCATCTCTAACAACCTATACTTAAAGAATAGATCAGTTCGACAAGCTCCGTAGCACGTGCATCATCGTGTTAACGGTTTTAGATTTTGCCGGTAATGAAGCGATTAACGTTTTAATCGATACTTGAACGGACGATGCCTTCAGAAGAAATTCTACGGTATCGATCAAAATCAAAACATAAAACGTTTCCGTGACACCGACCGATATGACGCGAAACAACGGACGCAGCCCAGTTTGTAAACAAACAAACGACGCGCCTCGCATCGGGTGCATCGTAAAATATGCGCACACGGTGACATGCATAACTTACATGCTGTACGCGGGTGAGTGCACGTAAACAAAGCTATACAGTCCATCGGCGGTGGCGGGCTGCGCGCGGCACGGGGCCGCGCCGGCGCCGGCCGGCAGCACGCGGTGCAGGGAGCGCGGTGCAGCGTGCGCGGGGCGCCGGCGCACGCGGCGGACTGCAGCGCGCGCGCCCCCCGTGCACCCGCCACCCGCCCCTTCACAACTACCCGATCAACGGAAATGAGCCGCTGCTACTCCTCGAATGATCCGTATCGCGGCGCCTGCGCCTCTTTACAATAACGTTACTTAACGCTCTACGTAATAATGTACGAGTACTATCGAGCGGCGCGCCGCCGACCGAACCCTCAAGCGCATCCCCGATCATGGAGCGTCAAAATACGAATATGCGACTCTTACCGTACGGTACGCGACGAAAAAGCTAATAATTTTATGTGCTCCATTTGGTTAAATAAGTCATTAAATTCTAACTCAAACTGGCCCCATTAATAATGCTAACTCAATTTCTCAGTTGCCAGCCATGCGGGTATTATAAATAACAGAAATATATTTCTTCACCCCTGTTTGTGGCAATCATGTAATACCGCAACACAGCAAGCAGCTACAGCGCCGCGCACTACATTTACAAGGGGCGCGACGTAGTTACCACGCATGTAAAATTCATATACATAACTATAAAAGGGTTCATAAAACGATACATTTCTGTATTATTAAACTATATAATATAAGAAAATTAATAAGAATATTAAATTTAAGAAAATAAATGATTCTTTGAGATACATTTTAATAAAAAAACAAACCAAAAATTCGTAAATGAAATCAATCGAAGGCGTCGCACATTTAGTCGCTGGCATGCAACTCCTGAAAAGAAATCCGAAAAAAGAGGGCATAATTTATCGCCGGTGATGATACATCGTCCTGGCCGTGGCGCGGGAGGACTAATTAACCGGCAGAGTAAGTGCGGGCGGAGGGTGCGCGTGCGAGCCGTCGCGCGCAGCCAGCGGGTATCAGTGGCTGCGTACGCGCAACAATTCCGTTGTTTGGGCGCGGTCGTTGCCACCGCCCTTACTCGAGCAAACAGACTTTTCTTCATTATTGATGACATTTTACACGTGTAAATCCTATTGTAAATGTACTTCCTTACCTACCTCGAATGAAGGAAGCCATTCGCATAACTCTGATCGATCTTCACTTAGGTAAGTTCGTTTGATCATTAATTATTCTCTGGCTTTATTCTCAGCGATAAAGGTACCAGCCTCAAATAAGGCCATTCGTATAATTATGATCGAACTTCGCTTAGGTAAGTTCGTTTGATCATTACATTTTGATGACATTTTACACTCGTAATCCTTTCCTTCGTTCTTCCTTCCACGAAGCTCTTTTCTATGGTTATGAAAAAAATTAAATACAAACGCAACGTACGAAATTTTTTGCAAGAAACTATCGACCCAACCAACACCCGAACACAAAGTCCGGTTGGCTTAGGCACATGATAATGACATATATCACCGGAATTCCTAAAATTCCTAGAATATCCACCTGGGCTCTACCGTGGGTCGGGCGACATGTTAAATTGTAGACCCCAGCTGTTAGTCTTAGTACAAGCAGTCATTAAACCAAGTCAGAAACCTCCGGGCGGCTTGAAAGCTCTCGACACAAGCACTTGACCAATTAGCTCATACGAAGAAGAAGAAGAAGAGCAATCTTGTACTTGCCTGATTACTTACCTCGCTAGAACTAGAAATGGTCAGTTGCTACAGGTTCCTGGAGAGAAATTCTGGACAGAAATTCCATGCTAGATATTCTCCAGCAATCGTCGGTTAGAGCGTCGGTGACACAAGTGGTTACGCGATCTGCAGGCCAAATGCCTGGTATACTGTAAGACATTCGGTAATGTCCATTACTGGTACAAACATCAACTATTACGATGGCCAATTAAATAAAAAATAAATATTAGGACACATTTCACTCACGGCTGGTTAACCCCATACTAAAACATTTCTAGTTCGTATTATGGTTGCTAACACAACTGATATACTACATATACATACATACATATTTTATATAGATACATATTTAACACCCAGACCCACAGCCAACAAATTTAGTTTAGCGCAAAGATGTTGGTCGTGCCGGGAATCGAACCCGGAACCTTCTGATTGGCAGTCCGGCATGGTAACCATTTCGCCAATGAGGTTGTCAACTATTCATATATTTTTTTACAGATTTTGACAGAATAAATGACAACGCTCTTAATTATATGTAATCAATACACTCGTGAAAACCGCGTTCAAATCCGTTGAGTAGCTTGGAAGTTATAACGTACCAGACAGACAATAATTAAAAAAGCTTGTTTTTATTTTGTTTCTGTCACCCTTCCTTAATCGCCCTTTATCAGTTTTTTGTAGAAAAATATTGAATGAACAGACAGTAGATTTTTAGTCGTATGATTTGTATTGATTAATACAAAAAGATACAGTTTAACTATGACAAAATCGTAGCTAACGGCGTCTCTATTACAAAACTTCCTTGCATTAGACAGTTTTATTTTTTCTATTCGTTTTTTGGTCTATTTAGCCGTTCCACCAACAAATAAAGTTACGCGTCGAGTAAACCATTGAAAACCCGAATAATTTGCGTATATAGTACTATCTGTTTGTTTATGGTTTGACGACCTCGTTGGCGTAAAGGTTACCATGTCGGACTGCTAATCAGAAGGTTCCGGGTTCGATTCCCGGCCCGGTCAACATCTTTGTGCTTAACTAAATTTGTTGGCTGTGGGCCTGAGTGTTGAATATGTATTTATGTATAATATGTATGTATGTATACGAGGGTGAATCAAAAAATTCTTGGAATCAATATTAAAAAATGCAAAGATTTAAATAATAATATTTTATTTTTCTACATAATCTCCCTCCAATGCAATGCATTTAGAATATCGCGTTTCTAACTTCCTTATTCCTTGTAAAAAAAAAAAATTCTTGACTCTCGAAAAAGTCCTCCACGGCAGCTATAACCGCGTCATTATCGTGAAATTTTGTTCCACGAATTTCCTCTTTTAATTTTGGAAATAAGTGAAAATCACTTGGGGCTAAGTCCGGAGAATATGGTGGGTGGTCAAGGAGATTGAAGCCAGCACAGCGGATTGCGTTGTGCGCAACTTCCGATCGATGAGCAGGAGCGTTATCTTGAAGGAACAACACACCCAACGACAGTTTTCCACGACGTTTTTCTTTAATCGCTTCACGCATTTTTGGGATTAAATTTGCATAATAGGGTCCAGTAATCGTCTGGCCTTTTGGCATGTAATCAATAAAAAGGATTCCTTCACTATCCCAGAACACAGAGGCCATAACTTTGCCAGCGGTAGGAGCAACTCGAAATTTCTTAATGGATGGAGAGGATGGTCGTTTCCAAGACATGCTTTGTCGTTTAGTTTCAGGATCAAAATGGTGGACCCACGTTTCATCCATGGTGACAAGACGACGGCAAAAATTATCCGAATCACGCTGGAACATTTCGAGATTACGCTTGGAAATTTCCAAACGTCGTTTTTTGTTTTCGTCGGTTAACATTCGTGGCACCCATCTTGCAGACACTTTTTTGAACCCCAGTGAATCAATTAAAATGGATTGAACGCTACCAAAAGATATCTTTAGGATCTCAGCTATATGTTTTATAGTCATTCTTCTGTATTCCAAAACCAGATTCTCAACCTTTTTGACATTTTCTTCTGTAAAGGAGGTTGAAGGCCGCCCAGAACGCGGGTCATCTTTACAGCTTGATCTACCTCTTTTAAATTCAGCCACCTAGCACGCAACCGTAGAATAGGGTACAGCATCACCCCCTAATGTTTGCTGAATGTCCAAAAAAATTTCCTTCGTAGACATTTTTTTCAAACTGAGATATTTTATCACCGCACGTAACTCACTTTTATCCATAATTTTAGCTTTTTAGCAACTCGTTGCACAAAAAAATTTATTACATGCGAACGAACTGACAAAAACAAGTGACAGTCTGCATAAATATAGTGTGATAGACACTCTTTAATTTGAATATCGAACTTGATCCAAAAAGGTTTCATATATATGCACTTCTAAGAACTTTTTGATTCACCCTCGTATGTAGTATATCAGTTGTGTTAGCAACCATAATACGAGCTAGAAATGGTTCAGTATGGGGCTAACCAGCCATGTGTGAATGTGTAAAAAAAATGGTGATATTGAAAAATCGGATCTAAAACCGCTTACAATTTATGATAAAACTGTAAATTTAAGATTTTGTTCCTGTAACATTATCCAAAATGAGATAGTTGAGAGTACAGTTTGAAGGAGCGAGGTTGGCAGCGGCTCGGGCGCAGCCGACCGCCGGTCTCAGTTTTGTTTCCTGTTAGAGATTACACGATTCTCGGAACCAATAAAGCACAGTTAACACAACAATGTGCCCATAAACGATAAATTTATTATTTTAAAAACATTCGTCGCTGTGAGGTCTATTCTAATGATAAAGAAAGAGCTGAATTATATTATTCTTCTCACGTTTCTAACTTGTACGTCTACTCGAAGGGAATGCTAGGAATTTTATTTGATTTAAATTAAATTGATTTAAAATAAACAGTAATTGCCATATGTACCTCTGAAATGTGATCGAATTGCATGATAACTATAATTAATTTTGTATCCTCTTGAAGTTGAAGTGAAGAAGATTAAGATAGTAGTTTTTTTAGAGACTAAGGGCGACCGAATAAAAGACATGGATGGAGTGTGTAAATGATTAGACGTGAGAGAAAGGAATGAGTGTAGAGATGACGACGATAGAGGAGAGCGGTAGAAGAAAATTCGCTATGCCGACCCCATCTAATATTAGGATAAGGCAAGGAAGAAGAAATTAGAATACCGATACCGATTTTTTTTAATACCAACATGCTGAATCCATATAGCAAACTAATTTAATTCCTAGTCTAGAATATTCCCCAGCGTTGGAAGGATGTACAATATACATACTCGCATGTATTGTGTATGTACATAAGCCCTTAAGCGCTGGACAACACAGTTCAACAGTAGAAAGAATCATTCGTGAATAGGCAGAGGTATAATTATCTGTGGGTCCGAACGACCCAGGCGGGCCCCGTTTATCGGTTCCCGTCCCATTTACTCTTGATAAGGAAAACTTTTGTTATGAGGTAAATTCTGTTGCCAACTATACTTACGTACCTAACATGTACGATTGCAGTACGTTTCAGTTTCAGTTTAAAAACTGTACTTTGGTATAACTCTGCGGCGAAATCTGTTTCGAGAAATGTCTAGCTTATTATCTATGAAGGCATCTATTATGCAATTGTAATAAGTATTGGTGACGACCTCGTTGCCTTAATAGTTTCCATGCCGGAATGCCCAACCAGAGGGTCACGGGTTCGATTCACGGCATGGTCAATATTTTGTAATGAACTAAATGTGTTGGCTGTCGGTCTGGGTGTTAAATATGTATCTATAAGAAGTATGTATGTATGTATATGTAGTATATCAGTTGTGTTAGCAACCAATACAAACTAGAAATGGTTCAGTATGGGGCTTACCAGCCGTGCGTGAAATCTGTCCTAGTATTTATATTTATTTATATCTTAGAGCAAATATATTATGATATGAAAGGGTTCAAAATCCGTAATTTACAACATGAAAGATTTAATTTGTGTGTCTTAAATTATTCATGTTATATGAAAGTGCAATTAAGGGAAGGGGTCAATAAAATACATGTTAAATATGCTTCATTTTATATTATGTAAAAACAACATAATCCTAGTAATAAACCATATATTCAATAAAAGTCAATTAAAAATCCTAGTTAAAACTAATTAGGAAATAAACTATTCATTGTGCTATTAACACCTTGTCAAGTGATGACAAGCTAAATGCTTATTATGGTATGAAACCCTCACAAGGTAGTCGAAACGGAAATAAGAAACAGCTATAACATAAATATGTTGTACGAATAAGTACATAGGAAATTACACTGAAGAGTTTTATTCAAAGCAGTCTATTATCTAAATTGACATGAACGTTTAAGGCGCGTATAAGAGCGAAACCCTGAATTTACAGGTTTATAATTCGTAAATAATACCGATAAATATTAATCTCCACCGTCTAAAAACAATAGTAATTCATAAGATGCTTATAGTCTAGTCAACAAGTGCTTTTTTGGTCAACTTTTTTTCAGCAGTCTCTGAACATTATGTTTGAGGTGTCATTCGATTCGGAATTTTGAATGGCAGGCACCAAAATATTTTCAAATTTAAACTTAAAAAAAATTCAGGTGCCTACAGGACAGATCAATAAACAATAATCCGTGGTCAAAAACTTTTTTTTTTGCGGAACTTCTTTGTTTTTCGAAAACTATCTAGATGCCATTCCGAATCGAATGACACCACAATCATAATTTTCGGAGACTGCTGAAAAATGTTGACCAAAAAGGCACTGTTGACTAGACTATTGGAATCAAAATTACTTTCAATATATTCTTAGGGTTGTTATTGTGACAGCGCTGATATACATTTATCAATAGCTTTTTCTGTTTGAGATTTATAACGATAATACTTTAAATTTCAAGTTTTGCCCATGTACTCGCCTTAAGCTTAATTTTCAACGTAGACATTTTTTTATTTACATTTATTTAAAAGCACATTGTGTTTGTTTAATTGTTACAAACTCTTTGTTCTCAATAAAACGAAGCCACTCGAAGACAGTTATAACATTGCACTTAAAGAGTAAGAAATAGCACACATCGAATTTGTAGACGTTAAATTATTTATTTGGTTTACAACTTATGAGCTAACTACATAAATACATAAAGTATGTATGTAATATGGCAATTGAGCTTAGCGCTGTCTTGGCCAATTAACTTCAATCAAGTTTTTTTAGACGTCTATAGAAATTTTAATTTGGCTTCCATGTACAAGATGTGAAGCGAGTGTGGCTCCGTCTGCTTTTCAATCAGACGGCCCCTGGTTCGATCCCGGCCCTACACTAAAGACTTGTTTTTCAAGTTATATGTCGATTTGCACTCGCTTTACGGTGAAGGAAAACATCGTGAGGAAACAGGCATGTTTGAGGACAACAATATCCGAAGACGTGTGTCATCCGCCAACCCGCACTTGGCCAGCATGGTGGATTACGGCCTATATCTCTCTCCTAGTGAGAGAAGGCCCCTTGTCCCAGCAGTGGGAACGTATAGTGGGCTGCTTGTGTACAAAAAACATTCGTAATCTACGAGCTACGTTTTAGCAAATTTTTCACAAAAGATTAATTTATTAGGCACAAAACAAGCGCAACATTATAGGTATTTTTTGTTTTGTTTTTGTTGCTTATCACTTAAAAGATGTTTTATAATGGCGTAGCATTCACAAAGTTTAATTTGTAAATAAAAACTACTAATCCTAATACGAATTTAGCAGCCTTACGATTTTTATCTTATCCGAGTAGACTCTGACAAGTAGTTAGAGAAAATAACTCTGTTAAAGATTTCTGCAATAGCAAACATTATCTTCGAGATGCAAGTTAACACCATCGAATATACAATTAATGTATCATACACAATGTACAATGTTTCGTATTTACAACTAGTCACAAAAACAATTTTTCATTAAACTATTAACAAATAAATAATATGTATGAATTCTATTCAAATATACTTTACTAATACCAATTGGTAAGAGGCTTTGGAATAAATATCGTTTATAATTTAATTCTGTTTTTTTTTTATATGTAAAATTTTATAATCTATAATTTGATATTAATTTGGGCCCGATACTTAAGTACAAACATTTTAAAGTACATACATACAACGAGCAAATCAAAAGATGATATCTAAAGATCTAAATGCAAAAGCTCTAAATTGAAATGCATTATGTTAAATTTAAATTGCATGGGGTCCAAAATATTACCAAACAATCAATACTAAGTAGTCTTTTATCCGTACAAAAATATCGACATTCTTTTGGGGAAGCATGCTGGGGTCCTCTGCGTCTAATCTAAGTTCTTTCTAGTAACACACCTGATCAAATTGCATTAAAAATCTAATACCAAAGAGGCTTTCAATTTGTTACAATGATATTTACAAGTACAATACACATATTACGTATTTGACGTTAAGTATGGGAGAGCTTGAAATCGGCTTAAAGACCAGCAATGGAAAAAAAGGGAAAAAATAATCTCCTTTTACAAGACAAACAGCTATTATAAGATAATTTTCTTTCCTATGGAAACCACAAGTACAATACAACAGCTAGAAATCAATGAGTCTTGATGTGTTACTTAAAAAACTTGCCTCTAGATATGAAGCAGCAGCGTTTACCCGAGACCGACGTCTAAGCACATCATGACGACGAAGCCAATGATGCAACCCCACGTCGCCAGCTTGCCGTTACCGCTGTGAAAAAATATAGCTTTGATATAGATGCTTTGACATATTATTATTATTAAAAGCCTATCTAATCCCATTGTTTGTTATACCGTGGAGGTTCCAAAGGCGCGTACTAAGCGGTTTGCCTCCACCTTCATAGTGCGAACTGCGAAGGTGTGGATCTCTTTGCCAAGTTCCCTGTTCCCTGATAGCTACAATTTGGCGGTTTTCAAAGCAAGAGAGAACCGGTTTTTGGTTGGGTAAGCGCGCTCCACCTTAGATCATAATGTCGCTTGCCATCAGGTGAATTGTGATCAAGCGCAAGCCCATTTAATGTAAAAAAAAATATTGTTGGACCATACCCTCTTTCCATTTGACCCTATATAGCGCTATTATGGACCAATTCTCCAGGTATTTGTCAAGCTAATCCCTTCATCGCTTTCTTGGTCTGCCGCGAGGTCTTCTATAGGCCAGCGTCCATTGGGTGGCAATTTTTGCCCACAGATCATCCGGCTGGCAGCAGACGTGACTAGCCCAATCCCACTTGAAATTTGCAGCTTTTGAGCTCTCAATTTTCAACTCTGACATAGAAGCGAAAAAAATAAGCGATGTCTTTTTGTAAGTTACTCTAAAATTATGTAATGTCATGTATACTGGACGTATTACAAATGGTGCAAAATGTAATTAGACTGCTGTATGAAGGCGGTAAGAAGTTGAGAGTTTGTATGTATCTGATTTTATCATCAAGGTAATAAAAGTGATATGATAGTTTCGGATTTGCGACCGGCTTGAGCTAACTAAATGAAATTTGAAACCATTTATTTATTTAAATGGATGCAGATATAAACAACAGAACTCCGATTAGAAATGTAATCGATGACCGACATTATAGAAACAGCGTTAACCCAAGTCTAGGTGATATTTTAGATGCAGAGAAGTTCGTCTTTCACTCGGCGATGCATAATGAGCCTTGATCCGCTCGGGTCTAGCGTCTATGGACACACGCCACCGCCGGCCGCGCCGGACAGTCGTCGTGTATAAATGAGCCAGCAAAGTAATGCGTTAACGTTTCATTGACGCACTTTGCCTGCGATATACATAATAGTATGTACATACATTAAAACATATTGTGTCGGGGTCCGTTATAAACGCTGTCGTCACACAACCGCCCATTGAGAAATAACAAGTAAACGATATTTGAATATCAACGAGGTAGCAAAATTACGATATCGGAAAGAACGTCGATGGTGATTGCGGCTCACGCACTCCTTTTGAGAAACCGGCCGGAATACGATTACTGGAATTACGGGCTATTAAATTAAAACGATTCTTAGTAGGTACGTACTTAGGTACCCATAGCGAGTAGCGCACCACCGCGGTTATACGTAAACCCGCTCCTGAGCATTCTTTGTCCGTTGTGCCATCGAATATTTTGTAACAATTTCGTAGATTTCTGTAACTATTATAGAATACTAATTTTCTGATCAAAAACTAGTTGATTTTCTAAGAAATTAAGCAAACGTTTTATGCAAAGCAGAAAAAGATAAAGAATGACTCGAATGAATGATGATGTAACACGCCAAAATGCAAATGAGAAGTTTAATTGCTATGATTTTAACCGAGATACAGTGCCTGTTCGTCTCCGCTTTTTAATAGAGAAACACAATACAAATAATGTATCAACAAACGGTAGTCCACACAATTGATTAACATAATCATGTATGTAGATATAGGGAGGGCGCTAACAAGTTTACCCGATAATTTAAAGTCAAAAAAATTGTATATTTTGTGTATAAATATCAGCATGAGTTTACTGCAATACCTACATATATGTTTCAAGCACTCTTCACTGATTAAGAAGCCAGTTGATGTCTCAGTGATCTTTTTCTGGATTAAAAAAAAAACACTTGGTCTTAACATTGAAACCGTGTTGAGGTAATTTTCCTAACTGGATATACGCGGAGGCATTAAGTAGGCAACCTGTAGAAGAGAAGCGACATCCGGCTGAGTTGTATGGCGGTGGAGTGCATAGTATTCACATCACGCGCCGTGGGGAACCCCGTTGGACACTCGACACGCACCTAAATACCGGTGACATCACGCGCGCACAAAGGAATTCAGACCTCATTGGAAAACAAATCGCTTTTACGAAATAATGTTAGTGACAAACGGTTGGAGTCAGTGTGCAAAGCAAGCTACCACTAAAAAGCTAAGGAATATAGTGGGGACCTAATAGATATACATGATGCTTACGAGTAATTGTGTCATACTACTAAATTTGGATGAGTTTTAAGTATATTTTAGGCAAGAGGACTTGAAGGTTTTGGGAACTTTTTACAGCCTCTTGTCTGTGATACTGAAATCATGTTACATAATTAACACTTATTTTTTTATCTCTGGCTAAGGTGCTTTGGTAAGGCTGAGTAGGCAGCTTCTTGGAAAACTAAGTTAGATTTTGGAAGAAGACAAGCGTACATATTTTGAAAAATAGCGCCTTTCTGGCTACGTCCTAAATGTGATTGATTGATGAACAATATCTATTAGAGAGTATACACGGTGCGCGTGAAGCAAGCAAGTCGAGTGCACCGGATAGCTTGAATGGGGTTGGCGATGTGCGAACACCATGGATGCGGTGTCTGGAGGTAGGTCAGGGAGTGGCGGCCGTCGGCGCGCTGGATTCCCAGACGGTGACGTCAGCGTATAGACAAACTAGAGCGCCGCCATCGGCCTTATCCCGGCAACAAATGCGTTATTTTATATATTTATTGTTATTGAGAGTGTCGAGACGGTGACAATCCCACGCGCGGTGGCGCGCCGGACGCTCTCCGCGCGCTGCCGCCCGCCCTGCGGCCACTGCAAATAGCCGCGCGCGCTCATCTCGCGCACCGGCCGTCTGCACGTACGATGCACGTGCATCGCCTACGGTCTGCGACACCTACACCGAAATAGATGTCTAGACGAACCGCTCGTAAAACACTAAGAAAGTGTATTTCAATTAATTAAATTAGAAATGACGCGTATTCATTTTCTCGTCACATCCCAGGCTGCATTAGTTGATGGGCTTTGTGCTTGGTGCATCTCAATGTTTACTGTCTAGACAGAGTATTCGCTTTTCTTTTTCCAATACGTTGAAATTCATACTAAAATTTTCACTTACTTTAGTCATTTCCCGAAGATTTAATCTACATATATGCTATCACCTACCTACTACTGTTTCTAATCATTGACTACTGTCAAAAACTATTAGCTAATAGATGTACCACTGTGATAGATCTACAGACATACATACATATTATGTAAGAAAGATACCGGTAATTGATTTTAAATGTGTAACAAAAAACACAAAATAAAAGAAAGCATATCCATATTATTCAAAAGCAACAAGTGACAGACTAATCAACCGCTTTGAAAGTTACACAAGTCTACAAAAAATATCTCGTTTCAATGACAAACACACGCGTTATATTTTATTGTGACATTATTGCACTTCGTACCGTCTGGGAACGTCGCGCCGCGGCATAGAGTCTATTTCTTCTCAAAATGAATTACGGCGGAGAATTTCTATGATACGTGTCCTATTTATATTATTATTGTATGTACTTATAGCAAATAGGAGAGAATGTTCAGAGGGCAATAAATGTCTGAATTTAGGGTTACCACTTATGACTGTCAAGTGCTTATTTACTGATTTAACTATATTGATCTATAAATAGTAATAGCCTCTTTTATGAAGTTCAAAATGAACTCAATATATTCACTGTAGTTTAGAATTCTTTTAGTATCCGTCACTACAGAGTATTCGAAAGTATGAAACTAACTATTCTTATAGAAAAGCTTGTTTCAATTAAATATAAGGGTGCGTCCTAGCTTAACGGATTTACAGAATTACCTATTTCCTGAAAACTTATGCATTTACTTGATTTGAATAGTTGCCCAGATTTGATTGATCAAGGTTTAATAATCACGTTGCCTTATTCGAGTTCCGTGTATGCGAAGGCATTCGCGGTGAGCACGACAGCCCTGATAGTGTAGCGAGGGCGGAGGCGGCCACGGCGGCGTCCGGGGTGTCAGACGGCGCGCCGCTATTTCGGGAGACGTATTTGTAGCATCGATAGGTTGCAGCTTACACTTGGCGACAATCACATCATACAGTTACATTCAACACACGAAAAACTGCACCAGGTTTAATGAACGCCGGTGTCAACATAAACTGAGGCACCCCCACATAATGCAGCGAGGGCAATCACCTCCAAGAGCGTGTTTTCGCTTCGAACATTGACATTATTTCACCTCGTAACAAACCCAATTGGGTAAACGAAATCCGTGAGAAATGAGCGAACGTAACGAGTCTGTTTCAGGAAAACATTAACCGAGCACGCTAATGTGAGGCATTCCAAGATCGCTATCTATAAGACAGTAGTAAGTACACAAAATCAGAGAATTGCAAACCGGTGAAATCGCAACGGCCGAGATATGGGGAAAACAGTAAGTTTTTACGAAACACAGTATGTTACCGTTATTCGAGGGAAGACATAACAATTAGACAATAAAGCGGCCAAACTGGCTGCGAGTCCGGAAGGGAAGGGACACCGGTCGGGCACAATGGGCGAGGTGGACAATGGGACGGTCGCAGGGGAAGGCGCCAGGAACCCGCGACCTTCGCTCTCACCGTCTAACGAGCGCCGCGCCGCCTATTCACGGCTAACAAGCCGACAAATGTGGAGCTGTCGAAATACGGACATGAATCGGTTCAATCAGCGGCGGACCCTCGTCATCCGAATATGACAGGGCTCCGCGAATTTTCATCACAGAACTGATGAGAGATAAAAATTACGCTTCGGCATGTCGGACAGAAGTTGAGTCGTATACGCGTACACATTACACTCAATATATGTATTAGACTCGCGGCAAGAATGTGAATAGACTGGCGGTGCGCAATAAAGGTCATTATCGTACCGAAACCAATTCAATGGCCCAGGGAAGGATGTCTCGCGAGGGCTAGAGAGCGCGTCTTTGGCACATATCTGGGTCAATATCAAGGTGAGTCTGTTTAATTCCTGGTTTATGAGGGGAAAATACACATCTGCGTCGTGACATCGTTCAGCCGTCCGGTCTATTCTTCGATGGAGATAATTGTAAAACAAGATTCCTCTTAGGTACATGTTTAGTTTTGTTTAACACTACTAATGCCTGATAGAATCTTTATTATTTTGTCATGATACTTGGATATTGCAAATCGTTATATGTACGTATTTATTACGTGAATATGTCTCATATCTTTTTGACGCAGACAATGACAATCAACGAGGCCTTAAATGTAAAAACAATATTTTAACGAAAATTTTGTTTCAATCTATACGTGTTAAAAATCGTCCAACCATTTATATTCTCTTTGACAAAATGAAAATCAGTCAACTCAAATCAAAACCTCACATATAAAAGCTTGATAGCTGGTTGCAGAAAACAAAAAAATCTCTTGCTAACATGTGATCAGTGCACTAGTGAACTTTAATTGTGAACTTTTTGATTATGTGAACTGTTAAAAAATAAATTTCAACTCAGTGTGATAAAGGCACATCAGCATAATGTTGCTCGCCTATAAATCAAATAAATAAATAAATAAAAGTGAACTTTGGCTGGGGTAACCATCCGTGTTTGCAATGTGTCCTAATATTTATTTATTTTATTTATTGGTGCTGTCAAAAAGGGAATAAACGGTTGGCCAGGTTATAGTTGTAAAATAGTTTTTTTTTTAAATGATAAATAGGCTTACGTTTGACCGCAGCTTGCCTGATGCCAAGCTTGACTGTGGTCTAAGATGTATCGCGCTTGCCTAGAAGGAACCAATTTACTCTAGATTTGAAGACCCCCAAATTGTACTTCTCGGGAAAAAAAGACTCAGGAAGAGAGTTCCAAAGCTTCGCAGTTCTCACAATGAAGCGCAGCTCGTCTGATGTTAAGCTTGACTGTGGTCTAAGATGTATCGCGCTTGCCTAGAAGGAACCAATTTACTCTAGATTTGAAGACCCCCAAATTGTACTTCTCGGGAAAAAGAGACTCAGGAAGAGAGTTCCAAAGCTTCGCAGTTCTCACAATGAAGGTCGAAGCAAAACGCTTTGTGCGAATCTTCGGAACTTTGGTAGTAAATGGTTAACTTACGAAGCGTTGGCCTCCGGGATGATATCGTCGGCGACGACGTATATCATGGCGCCGGCGGCGAAGGCCAGCGCGTAGGGCAGGGCAGGCTGGGCGGCCGCCACCGCCACCGCGCCCAGCACGCCGAACACCGGCTCCACCATGCCGGACAGCTGCCCGTACCTGGGAGACAAGGCACCATATTCACACCATAGAAGAAATAATTGGCCAAGTGCGAGTTGGGCTCGCGCATGAAGGGTTCGCGTATTTATTTGTAATCAGGATTCTTATAAATTTATTTTCATCCTGCTAAGTTCAGAAATTAGAAAATTATTAATACAAAGTTTGCCCCCCTCATTTCATTTTCCTTTAGAATTTTGTAGATATTATCTACTAGGGAAAGTTAAAATTAAATTTAAATTTATATTAGTAGTAGTAGTAGATATTAAAATTTCAATTTAAAATATGTCAAAATTAATTTAAATTTATTACAAATAACTTAAATCTGAATAAATAACCCGCCCCTAATAGTTCCCGGTGCAAATGTGCCCATTAGACTTGCAGCGTTCCCGCGCTGCTTCTTCTTCTTCTTTGCTTCTACTAGGGTCATTTAAAATTATAATTGAGAACTTAAATAATCCTATTTTTATACTTATAAGTACAGAAATGAGAAGAATTCCATATAAACATCACCTCCGCATTTTATCTCTTTAGGGTTGGAATTTCTAAAAAATCTTTCTTAGTGCTCACTGACATCATAAAACTAATCTCTGGCCCAATTTCAAACTTCTATAGTTATGTAGTACTCGGCTGAGCATTATACATAAGTAATTAATTAATTCATTTATTTCAGAATAATCCATCCATATAATTCAAACAAATATCAATAAAATACAATCAAATTAAATAAAATACAATCAAATTAAATAATTAAATAGTAATGGAGTCAGTTTTCCCTTTTTTATAAAAAAAAGATTAAATTGATTGATTTGACGTTAAATGATTGTTTTGTAGATACTTATTCATGCAGCTACGAGATTCAGCATCAATATGCAATGTATTAGGATTATTTTCATGGTTGAAAGCATGGCTGTTAACTTTGCATATATCGCATGACCGGCGGCGCGGCGGTCCCTCGCAAACTACAAGCTTGCAACATTGATGCAAATGCTTTATTTACGATGCAGAGGTTAGGCCTTCATGCTATTATCGTAAATTGTTCACTTATCAGTACATATATCATATGGAAATACTTTTTATTTCCTAAAACTAATAAAACGATTATTGAAAATATCTTAGTGAAAACGTAATGCATGTGTACCACTGATTCTATTATATGAGGACTTTTATGAAAGACTTTTAAGCTAAACTACCTCACTGTTTTAGAATGGAATTGCGCACAAGTTTGGCTATTTTTGCGCACATACATTGGACTAGTGGTAACGGTTGGATATTAAGTTGATAAGCATCAAAGTAAAAGCAAAGCCAGCTTGGGCCCGAGTAACCAGACCGCCGTATTACAAAGAAAGGTATGCAAGTACGAGTAGCTTGCACTCGAAAGAATGTCGGAGTCGAGGGCGCGGAACTTTAAAAGGGCCTCCAGTCCAAAATACTGATCACACAGTCAAGTATCAGTGTGTTGTTAATTTTCACGTGTGCGGGAGGCGGGGTGGGGGAGGCGCGCGGTGCGATGCCGAAAGAGGCCGCTAACGAATTGTTTTGGTGAAAGTGCGGGCCGGTGCCGCGACCACATTCCGACGGACTGGTCGAGGAGCCGCGGCTGTGGGAATCGCCGCCAGCCGCCACCCCACACGACGCCCGGCCCATATCTGAGCGCTCCGCCCGGCGCGGCGCCTCCGCCACCGCCCGCGCTACCTCGCCTTCCTGCGCCACCGGGGGAAAGCTCACGTACTTCCATATGCTGTCGTTCTTCAGGCCAACGATAAGTCAGTGGCGGCGAAATGCGAGGGGAACGGGTTGTGCGGAACGACGGCGCAGGGAGGCGGGCGCGGGCCGCGACGTGATGTTATGTTATCGCATGCATTATTCAGCGGGTGGCGAAAGCGGCAATTTGCGACAATATCCACTGATTCGCAGAACCGTCGACTGTTGAGCCGCCGACGAGCCATAAAACAGGATGCCCGTCACTCAATAACTACGTTGAATTTAAATAAAAGACTATACCACTTATTGCGTTTATGTACTCGCGTTGTAATACACGCACGGTTGCCGCTTTCACCATTGACTATAACATATTTTTGTCACCCAGAGAAAGCCTGTAGCCGAACAGTTTTACTATCCACATACTTATAAATATAACATTTGTTTTCAGTATCTATATTTTACAGTCTGTAGAGAAAATATAATTTGAAGGTGCTGGGTGTAACTCAGGCCGTGTTTAATCGGGGTAATGGTTGACTTATAAAGCTTATTTGGAGCGGTCAAGACTTTTTTATATTATTTTATAATCGTGAGACGAAGTCGTCATCGATCAAAACAGCCGGAGTAGGAAGGGGCGAGGAGGTTCGAGAAGAATAGGTGCGGCCGCGACGCAATATGCGCGCGCCAAACCGGCCGCGATTGCGCACATGAGCGCCACCAAGGCTGGCGGCGCGGTGTAGCGCCTTCCGCAACCACTTCTTCGGCGGTTCGGTCTCTCGATTTAATTATTTAAGTCCGAAGGCCGATCGCCCGAGGCGGGCGGCGGGCGGCGGGCGGAGCGCTGCGACTGGTCGGACGGGTGCGCTCCGGAAGAACGCGCAGACAGCGCGCCGCCGCCGCTCGCCGCGCTGCGCACCAGACTCCGAGGCACCGCAGCGACATATCGCATACTGAGCTCACGCAACGCTAAAATTTCGAAATAGACGACTTTCTCGGGTCCAGTTAGCGAGGGCCACCTGGGCAAACAGCGAGGCCGCGAGCGGCAGACTCGCGGGCTCGCGCTCGCCGCTCCCGGAGCGCGCGCCCGCGAGCCTGCGTCT
The DNA here is from genome assembly GCA_035578125.1 of Mellilla xanthometata. Lineage (NCBI taxonomy): Eukaryota > Metazoa > Arthropoda > Insecta > Lepidoptera > Geometridae > Mellilla > Mellilla xanthometata. The sequence goes on from JAPUBQ010000013.1 coordinate 9,087,696, forward strand.
GCGCACCGCGACACTCTCCCGGCGCACTCGGGACTCCCACGATATAACATTACATACACATAGCACGAGGGCACAGAGAACACCTATGGCAACTAAACACTCGATTAAAACCTTGAAGCACTTCAATTCAGATACTCAATAACATTAACTGAGAGCTTTAAAATGATATCAAAGAAAGATTCAAACTTCTGATGTCTTTTGACAAGCTATCATTGTCTCATCCTGTAAGCAATATTGAGGAACTGCTTTAAAATCGCCGATGCATATTAGACAGATAATTGCGTACTAAACCAATTATACAAGTAGATAAGTTAATTGAATAGGTTGTCTAACGAATGAGGCACCTATATGGAGCGTAAGCGTGAGCCGTAGAGCACTGAGTCACTGAGAACCATCGACTAGACGCATTGTCTACAACAATGGATCACAACCACTTGCTCTGATTATATCATATCTAGACACAAAAAACTAATGTGGATTTATGCGCTTCGACAAAAAAATACAATATACTGTGGCCAGTCAATGGAATCGGTACAGAGAAATATTTAGATTCGACAAGTGAACTATGCGACTGCTTGTTTTTTTAAATCGACATTTGACAAACAGGAGAAGGTTCTCAATTTGTCGAAGTCTTCCTTCTTTTTTTATGTGCTCGTATGTTCTCCAATGACCAATGAAAACAATACTGTTTGTCTGTAAGGCTGTAAGTCTTGATACAGTAGATCAAGACTTATTGTATCTTATTGGGTTTGAAGTTGAAAGCACGTAACCACTGAGGAACTAGATGAGACATGAAGAAAGAAAGGTTTTTACGCCACGCCTTTATCATATTTCCAGACAAACATAATAGAAGAAATAAGAAGAAGAAAACGAGTATCTGTTAATACTCGTTTTCTTCTTCTTCTAGTATGGTAATATTAACACACCAGTTAAAGTACTCTTTAGTTTCGTTTGTAATTATGGCCAAATATGTTGTCAGGTAACACCGCGCCACCTGTTCCAGTACACCCGTCTCTTAATTAGGTAACCGCCGCTAAACGGATAGCGAATTCTTACATAATTAGACATTGCATCCTAATTACTGCAATTTAGATTCCACGTCGCTTTTGAATGTAAGATTTTCCATTCCCTTGACTGATTGGAGTTGTTACTATGTTCAATTTATTACAATATTTCCAGTTCTTAGTTAAATGTTTTAGGTTCCGTATTATGAGCAGCCACTATACTATAAGTACTTAGTAGCTGTAATTCTAGATATACTGCAATCCTAGATGTTTATAATTTAATAATAAGTTGCTATAATCACTAGGAGATGTATGGAAATGGTAGTGCAAGGACGAAGAGCAAGAGGCCGCCCGAAAAAGACATGGATGAAGTGTGTGAACGAGAACATGAGAGAGAGAAAGGATTGAGTGTGGAAATGACGTCTGATAGAGGAGAGTCGAAGAAGAAGATTGGCTGTGCCGACCGCACCTAAGTGGGTTTCTTAACTCAAGTTAAGAAAAAGAAGAAGAAAAAGTTGCTATAAGTAGAATGACCGGGCAGCATTGGGAACAAATTGCATACTCGCGACTAAAGTTAAGGACAGGTAAATTACTCGCGTTTACACACTGTACTTCAATGGCAATATCAACAAAAGTGTCCACCCCATTCAATCTAAACAGAATTCCTTAGATAATACAAAGCACATGTTGTTAGCTAACTGGAATCGTCGGAAAGCCACACCCTTCCAACGGTTTCTAAATAACAAGAAACTGCAGAAAGCAAGCGGATAACAGGAAACGCCGACTGTTATCAACACATCGCCCCTCCTTGGTAAAAGGGGTTTATACGAATTAAGGATGTTATACGAAGTTGCTAGAAAAGCGAGTGTGGCTCGGTTGTAAAAACGATCAGACAGCCCCTGGTTCGACCCCGGCCCCGCACCAAATGACTTGCATTTCAAGTTATGTGTGGATTTTCACTCGCTTTATGCTGAAGGTAAACATCGTGAAGAAACCGACAGGTACCTAAAAGGTTAAAAACGGGACCCTATTACTAAGCCTCCGCTGTCTGTCTCAGAAACCGTAATAGCTAAAAAGCTAAAACTTTTACATTCTATGTATTTCCCGTGCCAAATACAAAAAAATAATAAAACTAAAATATGAAGGGGGTCCCCATACAATACACGTGATTTTTCGTATTTTTTTCTTATCGTTAGCTGCTAGACAATTTTCACAAAACATAAATGTATATTTGCTATCAAATTTAATTATAAAATAAATATTTGAGGGGGGCTCCCATACAACAAACGTAATTTTTAAGTAGTTTTTAACTCGATCTTCTTTATAACGATATTTGGTAGACACTCTATACATTCACAGAATATTGAATTATGTATGAAATTAAAAAACAAATTATAAAATAATGTTCAAGGGGGCTTCCATACAACAATGGTAAGGAACCCTTCATGCGCGAGTCCAACTTGCAATTGGCCCATTTTTTTTTGGCCACGAGTTTGAAGTAAACCATATCCAATATGTACATAGATACTCAACTCTGGGCCGATGCATATAAGTAAATGATAGATAATTGTATTTGCGGAAATCCCTTAGCAACGAACGGTGTCTAAGAAGCAAGGACGCTGCAGACAAGATCGAGAGCTTTCTTGCTGCGACCACATTCTTGGCTATTTGCATTCCACGACGAGTGCATTAGACCTTAGCTGTAAATTCTTTTAGAACGGTGCAGCTTTAGCTTGCCTATTTACTGACATATTTGTATTGAGACGCTTTACAAGTTGGTAATTAGTTAGTAGTAATAGTAGTTAGATCACCTTATTTAGCCGAGATAAAGGTCAGAGGACTTCGGGCAGCTTGAATACTCTCGACACCAGAGCTTGGGTACTTAGCTCATATGAAGAAGAAGCTCTAGATTGCACAGCTGAAGTCGTGAATGAGTTAGAGTAGTATGTTTTGTAATTTAAGTTTATTGAGCTGAATTTCAGGGTTCCGAACCCGAAGCGAACTAACGGGACCCTGTTACGAAGACTTCACTGTCCATCCTTCTGCCCATATGTCACCAGGCTGTTGGCCAATGTTGACAGGTTAAAATTTTCACAGATTATATAAAGGGTAAAATTTTCACACATTATACCTACATAATTATATGTTTCCGCTATAACAACAAAAACGAAAAACAGAATAAAACAAATGCTTGATAGAGACACCGATAACCATCTTGATTTTGTTTGCAATTTTCTTCGAACTTTTCTTATACCTACATAAGTTCAAATAAATTCACGAGAAAGTATTAAAAAACCTTGCAACCTCAAAATATTTTGTCCTTAAACTTAAACTTAGAGCCTTCTTGAAAGGAAAGAGAGCTTTTGTACCACGGTTACTGAAACTTAATGTTAGGCACCTAAAAAGTGCACTGCTTACATGGCAATGTTGTATCATGCATCATTTCATGTAATTCAGATGCGTCTAACTCTCTATTCGGTTTGAGCCGATGTTCGGAGCACGTGACGCGATCGAGGGCATTTGTTGCGGGACCACATTCCTCGCATGTACCACTTGTACCGCCATTCCGCACCGAGACCGAGGCTCACTACTGTTACATGCATGCCAATGATGGACGTCCGTCACTCTTTGAAATAACCACTGCTGATGTGGCATCATCGTCACTCCATTGGCTTGCAACTAGACATAAGACGATCTTTTGGGCAGTGGTCCCACCAACGGCGAGTGAACGGTTAACTATCGACAATTTTCTCGCTCAAGAAACGTTCAATAGATATAACATTCAGTGTAAATAAAAGAGATGCACATACAAATAGTTGATCGCTGACTGTTCACACTGCCGGCGACGACTCACTTTACAAGTTTTATCGCTTAAGCGACGAGCTTTCAAAAATAAACTCGCTCAGCAATACTCGTTCAGCGATACTCGCCCGCTTCATCATTTCTATACAGTGCGGCATTGAATGGCGCACGACGCGAGTGGCGCGAGTAATCGCTCGTCGCACTTACACACTCGCTTATAGCCCGGCGACAAAACTATCGAAACTACACTCGCTTCCCGCTGATCGCCAACTCGTTTACTAGTTTCTAGTTCTACTCGTTTCTCGTTCATCTTCACCGGTGGGACCACTGCCTTAGACTTATTTCTATAAACTACCCACATTCTTCCGTCTCGTGTCTGACGAAGTTACAATTTTACTTCGATAAAACGCATTGCATGTACAAAGAATGTTGTTGTTATCTATCTTATCGTACAGTGATATGATGTACCTAAATGAATTCTCACGTGAAGCAAAGATAAAGTAACTTTAAAGCTGTGTATGGGTGGTGTATTGCCTAAGAGCTTTTAAAGTAAAATGTTTCAAAACCATAAACTTTTTGCTGGTAATTATTTATGAAATTGGAACGTGTCTATCACAAACGCGATCTAAAATACAGTCACGTATAAGTATATAATACTTAAAAAACATTTAGTGGTCCATTAATATATACGTATTATGCAAAAATGTGTGTTTGTTAGCGTATCCAGGTTTCCAAAGTTGTTTTTTCACAGGAATGCGAGGCGAGCCCTTTGTGAAAGGCATGGGGGACGCGCAGGGTGCGAGGTCGACGATCGCGCATTCCCGCCCTCCTCCGCGACCAGGGAACCTACCATCACCTCTTTACCGCGATTCACAACTCATACTACCAAACAGATGGACTACTATCGCGAACTATATCGCAGCGTAATAAAGTTGACATTCCAGGCGCCGCAGTCTTGACTTCCAAACGGAATCGCGTTAAGGAGTTAGTGGTACAGGCCCAGGATTCCCACTCGAGCGCATTCCTCTATTGCCGCACGCTGCTTGCAGATGTACGAAGGGGACTGAACCTAGACTTAACAAGCCTCTATATCATTAGGATTTTGAATGATGCCATGCAATCAACAGGTACTAACGGTAAGTCGTTGCTTTTCTTGTCAATCGTTGCTAAGATACGGATATAGATTAAAATTTTGATAAATTTCGGTATAAGAATGAAATCATTCACATCATGTATTTTTAAATTAAACCGTTAAGTATAGCCCCTAAGCTTTCACGTCTCGTACATATTAAAAGACTCACAGATATTACACGAACTTTTGGTAAATACGTAGTAAATGATTTGAGTATGCAAACATTCTGAAACTGCTGTTAATTTAACAGTAAACCTACAGTACCGTAAGTTTAGTGCCTCTACAGAGCATTCGCTGAAATTCAACATACTTATCATTTCTGAAAACTAATATAACGTGACGCGCACCGCATGTCTATTTAGAGAAAGACTAATTTGCAAGCTGTTCGCGTTTGTACTATTTCTGTGTAGCGCCGTGTTTCCGAAAAGTCGCGTTCGCCTATTAGTGGAATAAATGATCTGAATGTAAAGTTGACTGCCGGCACTAAAGGACGTGAGTTTGAATGCATACGGCGCTCTATACATATTAGACTAACTTGTAGGTAAGGTATGATACTCGGACTTTAGATCGAATCGCTTTGTTACTACGGGTGGTATCTTTCTTTCATCTTGCAACTAATAATAAAAATTAGAGACTATTACGGGTTAGATCGTACTTAACCAGACAAATATTTTGCGATTGCAAATATTGATTAAATACTACGAACATTTACGTTAGTGTATTTATATGTTAGTGGAGTAAGACTTCTCATAGATTTTACGTTAATCGTTCCTAGCTGTACGAGTGAAGGTGTCACATCCACCGGGTGCAGTTTCGTAGCTCGGGTGGCGGTCGCGCCGGCGCCGGCGCAGCGGTTCCCGGAACACCACGGAATGCGACTATTTACAACTTTTACCTATTTGGTAACGTTTACAATGCGTGCACGTACCTCCCGACATGGGTCGATGTAACCTTTTGCTCTTAGTGCCTACAGTACATCTGCATAATTATCTAAATGATACAAAAATATGCGTAATGCAGTTTTAATTGCGACAACAAAATAATTTTGTAACAAGTTGACAAATGTAAAATGGATATTAATTTAAATTTCACTAGCTGCTTTGGTTTGTAGCAGAATGGATGTTTACGGAAAATTATGTGAAAAACTGATTTCGCTAGTTTAGAAAGTAATAACAAATGGGCTAACATCTTAGTTGCGTTAAGGATTTTTATATAGAGTTGAAAAATTAATAGGATAAAAGTATTGCTCACATCGTAAAAAATTAAAAGCTTTTGGAAAGCGAGTACTGCATAACGGCAGTATTCCGATTTGATATGCACCGAACCCTAGTTTAAACTCGAGCCTTCATTCTAACGGTGAAAGAAAAGATTCACAATTATGGAATTAATCGAAGACAATAAAAAGGTATTTTTCTTTGCAAGTGTGTACTCGTATATATGAAACCCTGAAGCTGAATTCTGCATCTAATGTTGAGATGTGATCGGAAATATTTCTCTAAACAGTCGAGAACTAAACTTCGAAACTAAAGTCAACCAACTTTTATAAGGTTTTGTAACAAAAATTCGCCAATCAGCGACGGGTTCTACGTAAACTTGTACCAGACAAGCAGCAAAATGTCAAAAACAGATTAATTAAAAAAAAACATTCCAATCCATATATTTCATTCCATTCCATTTTTCTTAAGCCCGTTCTTTAATGTCCTGAAAAAGTAATTACCAACAATCGCAAGCTACCAACAATAAGTTTCGAAGATAGAAATATGTAAACCATCAGGCTTACAGTAGGTAGTCTTTTAGCGCTTGATTTGCAACGTCAAAAGTTCTTAGTTTTAGACTACGAGCTAACGCCAGTTTACATAGGGCCCATCGTGGGTCCTTAGGAGATTAGTTGGCGAACGTGTTAGCTTATCCGGCTCGTCTGCGACCGCTCTCGCGGTGCTCGCTAAATGAATTAGCCGGAGGAATGGGGTCGCCCAGTCTGGCTGTGTTGGCATCCGGCCTAACGACGACTCGCATTCTCTGCTCCGGGGGCTCTACTATAGGTGACAACGCCGTACTTTCTAACACGGTTCGACATTATTTCTAACAAAATGCTAGTACAGGAACACTGGAGCTTCTTTTTACAAGCTTTAATTACTCTTTCTTTTCTTTTTACAACTTAAAATATCTGTATCTTTGCTTGGTTGGAATCTGATACACTACTTTCGAAAATCCTTATCCGGTTAGTTTTTTTTTGCTAAACTGATGACTTTGGTTAATTATATTAAATTGATGACTTTAAATTTGTTAATAAACATATATTTTAATTTTTTGATTATGAATTTAGCATTAATTCTCGAAAGCTCCCTCTATTACTTACATACTTCTACGATAAAGTTAATTAATGTTTCAAAGTATACCTACGTGTTGTGGAAGTAGGGTGTACCAGTAGTAGTGGTCGATGTGGCCACTTCGTCTGCTCGTATCACAAACTATGCTCTATTTATACGAGTTTAACTCTATAAGTAACTTTATCATTTGCTGAACTGAACTCTTTAAACATCGTGTTTGATAATTTATATGAAAAACATTGCCAAGCATTCCCGAAACACATGATAAAAATACAAATACAGCTATTTAAAGCTAAGAATGTCGCTTCAGAAACATCCACTCGAAATAAACTACTACAGTTTTAGAAATCTTGCCGCAAAAATATAAAATGGATAGCATTCAACAGTCAACATACATAACTACTACTGAAGATATGAAAGCTGTAAAGATTTCATGAATATGGAGGAACATATAATAAGCACTCACCAGAAAGCTCTAAACGTGGAAAAGCCGGCAGCTTGCAACGGTAAGCTGACCGCGAGGCCTTCGGGAAAGTTCTGGATGCCAATTCCCAGCGCCAGGTTTCTGTCGACAACACACGTTTATGAGCAAAACCTCACACGCAGTAAATTAAACTCACTGAATTTGAACGAAGAATGAAAGAAACAAACATTGTTTTGAGAAACTGAGTACAGATTATTTATTTCCCTCCTTAGTTGTGCGCACACAGGTAAAAGTATCTAGAACATGACGCATTTGCCTATAATTATAGGTAAAGTTTAATATACTTCTGAATATACTCGTATTACTAACGTGTCAAGTGACGGGCCAAGTGGCGTGCCTTGGGAGAGGCCTATGTCCAGCAGTGGACCAGTATAGGCTGATGATGATGATGACTAACGTGTAAAATGCGTTAAAATATTAATTATACATCTTTAGCTTTTCTTTAAATATATTATAAGATAATAAAACTAATAAGATAATTTATATATCACATAGATATCATTATAATATTGATAATATATATTTAGATATCACATAGTTATTATCGCAATTAAATGCACGTACAAAGTTCTCACAGGACGAGAAGCTGGTTTTCATTCAAAGTCGCATAATGAGAGCAAAAATGTTTGCGATCTGAATGAATTAAGCTCATCATTGCGATAAATAGCGGACGTTAGGTAGGTGTAGTTGCGCGCGCGCATTCCGCGCGGAGGCTCTGCGGAGGCTGTACCCCCCTCGCCTGCACTCGACTCGCTAGGAATGCGTCTAACTGTATTCCACAGCCTCCGTAACCGCCGCTAAAGGTGATACATTAAGGCCTAGACTGGCTAAGGTTCAAAAACACGAGGATAATTTACTAAAATATGTATGTTTAATAAGTTGCCGCGTAGAATTATAGAACTACCTAACTACCTTTGAATGATTTCAAACAAAAAATTAAACACTTTTTCGAACAGAACCCTTTTTACTCCCTCAATGAATTCATGTCACAGTCAATAACAGAATCTTCATTCTTGTAGCAGTCTTATAGTTATAAAGCTTTCAAAATATTCCAGGAGGATGAGAAAATATAGATATAGATATTTATGTTATAATATTAAGAGTACACTCTTAATATTATAACACTCGTATTATAGGCATATAAATTTAAGAAATTAAGTAATTGTTTTAATTTACTTGCCCAGTACGGCGTGATGCCGTAAGGCCAATAAATAATTTGATTTTGATTTTTTTTGCCTATCAAGCTATTATTTAAGTGTAATATTACCTTTTAACATCTATAATATGTATGTTATGTATTTTATTCTATACCAATATTATAAAGAAGAAAGTATGATTGCTTGTTTGTTTCACGTATTATGTATGTTCAATATGCAATTAATTTTAATTATCTAGGTATCACATACACCTTAAGGGGCTATTCTACTGAGTTCAGCCGCGACATTCATATTTGAGCAAAGCGCCTGCCCCGCGACAACAGATTCTTCACAAAATATTTTTAACTCAACAACCACAAAATTTAAATTATTAAAAAAAATACAAAAAATATTCGTTTTTATTTCATTCAAACTTTCAAAAGAACAATATTGTAAAAGTTTAAAACAACTATTTTCCAAAATAGAACTATAATGCGATTTTTGCGCAATCGTGTTTTGGAACTCTGCCGATTAATTAAAGCTAATACGAGTATAGCTGAACAAACCGTAACCATATCAAAATATGTTATTATGCTCCCACACCGCCAGTTCCCGCGATGCAGCTATGTGGAGCATTACTTGCGTAACTGGTACATATACCACCATACCAATCATGCCTGTTCGATCGCCTATTGACATTTTATTACCAGTTAATGAGAAAAAGAAGGGTTTAGCCGGTGCATGTGATATCTGGCTGACTTTTACAGTGGTGGTAGATTCTTATTATTGCCAAGTTACAACCGTTTACTATATTTATCTGGCAGATATAATTGATGGTTGATATTCTATACTATGTTCTTATATTACTTTTATAGTTTTTAAGCCGCTACTTAACATCGCCATTTGTATTCGATATTTAGTATTTGTTGTACCTAATTGGTAAAAATATCAATAGTTAGTACTTAATTGGTAAAAATATCCTATTATTACAACCCACTCGTCCATACATCGTAATTGTTCGCCAAATATGTCAAATACATGATGTGAAGTGTCGGCATTAGAATCGCATATTTGATTATTAAATCTATCGATACGTTTCAATCAACAAATTTAGTTTAATTCTAATTAATTCTGTTCAGATAATTTCTCTGAGAACGAACTGTATCTGAACGGTATTACGAATGTAAATTTGACGTTTCCGCACTGTAACTAACTGTTATACAATTACGCATAACTACATGTATCAGTAAAATTGTAAAATAAAATTAATTTGGTAAAAGTAATGATTTATAAACATTGTGTTATTGCTGTCAAGTTTGTTACTAAATTACTGCATTAAACGATCACACGCCTTTCTACTAGAAACAGTGATAACTACTTAGAACAGTGAAAAGTCATTAAATATAAATAATAAATAAATATTAGGACACTTTCACACACGGCTGGTTAGCCCCATACTGAACCATTTCTAGCTCGTATTATGGTTGCTAACACAACTGATATACTACATATACATACATATTATACATAAATACATATTTAACACCCAGACCCACAGCCAACAAATTTAGTTAAGCACAAAGATGTTGACCGGGCCGGGAATCGAACCCGGAACCTTCTGATTAGCAGACCGGCATGGAAACCTTTACGCCAACGAGGTCGTCAAAAGTCATTATATACCGATCGTATTAATAGCCGTGAAAATTAATGGTGCAGCAGTGTTTTATTTAGCTGTATTTTTTAACCATCTATTAAACAAAAGAGTAAGGCCTGAAGTCTCAAAAAATTATAAAAGTTTCAATAATCCAATGTGAAAATGTGGTTACAGCTTATAATGAATGCGCACGAGAGCTCCCGGATAGAAGCTTGTATCCGGCGTAACGTGACTTTAAAAGGATATCTAAGGCACGACGGTTAAATGCACTAGTGCACATTAACGGAAACCTCGGGGATTCTTGTGAAAATTACATCAAACTAATATTATTTGGGCTGGAGATTGACAATAATTAAATTGCAACGAATTTACGAAGAACAGGTGTGTAGTTCGTCTATGTAGTTCTTCTTTTTAGCTATGTTATTATACCGGCGAATGCGATGGGTTATATACGTTGCCAAGCGTGGAACCCAGCCCAAATCTGCACGTGCGACACCAAGCGAGAATCGCTCATTTGCTCAGCGAGTATCAATGAGCGAGTTCTAATATATAATTGCAAGCTCCTTTACTAAGGGAACACCGAAAAGAAGTAAATGTACACATTTCACATTAATATTAACCATTTAAAATTTTATTGTTCGACACACAATAAAAATTGTACATTAAAAAGTTAACATTGAACCCAATTTGATCTAATAATAAGACAATAAGAAGTAAGAGAAATAATAAGACAATCATCTCTTCGCCTCAAAGCTTCGACCAACATCTCAAGAGGCTCTCGCTAGATGGATGGATCAAGGGTTGGATACAGAAGGCAGTCATAGTCGACACGGCGCGCATTGTCCGGAGGTTCCTGGTCCTGTAGCTCCTAACGCCGGTACCTTGGGCCTTGCCTCGTTGCCAGTGGCTCTTTTAGGTATTTTTTAAATTATATTTTTGCATTTTATTTTTATACACCTTATTTATTGTAAAAAAAACTTAAAAGTTAGACGAATAAATGAATACCTACCTATGCAATAATATTATAAGACCAGGATACCAACGATTCTTATACAGGTAAGAATTGGCTTAGCAATGGCAAATCTTAACGTAAATCAACGCGCACTACTCAGCTAGTGGTTTATTAAACATCCGCGTCGGCACCGCTTTGACGTGGTGAAAGCTGCACGGCGATACAACGCGCGCGCATAGGTAGGTTCCCCACTGGAGCATTTACTAGTGTCCAAGATAAAGGAGAGATATAATTTATCTAGGAATAAGGGTACAAAGCAAACCTATGAGCACAGCGGCTGAGCTTTGGCATTCGATTTTCCAAGCAGATTCAAGGCTTTTGACATGGCTTAACAACGGCGACAAACAATCGGTTCATACGATTTATCGACCAATCTCTCACCCAGGACTCCCAGATGTAATGACACTTTTGGATTATTCATCGAAAAAAGTATTTATGACTGCCTCATAACTATTATATGGAATTATTATTCATGGATTTTATAAATGGAGCTTTTGTTTCCTACCAAACTCTCGAGATTTTCTTAAGAACAAGATATTAATATGACCTTCATAAATTGACGTATTATTAATTAAGAAATAATTGGAATGGATAAAAACTATTCCGAAATTGAAAAGCTCCTAGTCTGAATTAATACTTTTCAATAGCGAAAGCTTGAATATCAAGAACTTTTTTAGCAAAATGTCTACCTTATGGTTGTAACTTTATCAAGAACTTTGAACAACGTAAATTTTAAAATGAAAAAGTTCAAATAGAAAAGACGAAACTTACCTATGCACTTTTCACTAAGTGATAAAGTAAATAGATAAGCGTACCGAAACAGATTTTAAGTACTCTGTCAACTAAGTGTATGGATAACTTGCTTACGATACAGGATTTATAGCCAACTGGTTTAACTTAATTGTAAATTCAAATTGACTATATATTCCATCGACCATTCATAGCCATCCAGCGAATTAAGTTAAACTTATGCACCGGCAAAAAAGTCATCTTACGGTCTATCGCTCTTACAATTGACTGTGTCACGGAAACTGTGCGACCGGAGCCTATTATGTCAACCGATACTTATACATTTTTTTAGTGAACGGAGTAACGCCGAGTCCGGATACATCCGAATTCCAATTACATAACAGACGCGTCCATTTCACTTTCCGACCGACCCGGAAATGAATTCCTAAGCACGAGTGCGGCGAGTGCGCGAGACTCGACCGTGCGCCGTCGGCTTAGGAGCGAGCCGGCGCCGCCGCGCGCCATCGCCGCGCTGAGGCACGCACGAGCGCCGAAGCGGATGTGAACGCGCCGCCGTGTCACTCAAAAACTCACTTCATTTTAGAGCGGTAGAGTATAAATTGTAGTGTAACGCGGTGCGATTGTCGCGAAAGTAGTTGCAACTTTCACGCAGCGATGGGAGCGCGAGAGGCGGCCTCGGGGGCCCTACCGTCGCCGGCCCATTGACGACACCGTGACCCACATACCGCGGCTCCATTCATGCAGCGGCCTCGCGCAGGACTCTAGCGCACACTCGCTCGACACCGCTCCACCGGAATTTCCACCGGCCACTTGCACAATCTCGTGTCAGCATTGTCGCAATCAGACCTATAGGCCGAGGTCGCGCCGCCATCACTACACTTGTTCAATTAGAGCCTCCGATACAACGCGCAATCAAACAATAACACTTTTTGGAATATCTGTCTGTAAGTCTGTGGCGAAAGAGACTTTTTGGAATAGCCCGCTTTATATCGGATTCGAGAAGCAAAACATTACGAAAATGCACGTATGTATGTGTGTGTAAATCAATTTGAGTGCCATATCTGCCATTCTATTAGGCTGATCAGTGGTTATACAACCTCAAATCGTATATTTGCTAAAACCGTCACTGAAAATAGTGGAGCTTACGTATTTTATTGTATCTATCAGACTTGATATTCTCATGAACTTTTCAATAAGCCTTCAAAAGTACCTGCAATTTGTGTAGCCAATAATTAGTTCGATTACAAATTTCAGAGCTAAAACAGTTTATTATCGACATACACCACTTTGTTCAATATGTTAAACATGGGCGTTACATATAGGTAGGTAGAAATACTTCTATACTTAGTGTGTAGAAATACAAATTACAATGGTTAGTTAAGAATAATGGCAAGCTGTGTAATTCTGGAAAGCTAATCATCTTTGTGAGTTATTTAAAATAGTTATTAGCTGAATGATATGTATGTAAGTTAGTTACTCTAAGTGAGTCAACATGAAAAGTGGCATAAAATAAGTTGAATTAAAATTATTAAGATGTATCTAGTCAACCTTGGGAAGTGGCAATGAGTGAATTGTCGACGAGTCTAAGTACCCAGTAAATGTGGTGTAGTAGGTAGTATTAGTATGTATTGGCGATCGGAGGTGGTTGCGCTACAGGTAGGTACCGGGCGACGCGGGCGCGGGGCGCGGGGCGCGGGCGGCGGCGCCGCGCCAGACAGCGGGGCTCCGCTTGGGAGGCTAGCACCAGCCTCTTGCATCGTCCGCTGACTTCACCGCCAACTTGCTCCACTTTCATTCTAATTGCATATTGGCCAACGCTACACCTCGGCGACAATGTGTTAATCGCCTTGCAGAAACATTTACCGCTGACACTAAACTCAACACTATGCATATTCTATATTTTTTTTTTATAATCAAATAATACTATTTCTGTTTTTTAGTGCGCTAATTATGTAGCCTAACCTGTCCTTAAGGAAAAAACCACATGAAATCTTCAAGAAACTATGACCTTTAAAAGTACGAGATCTAGCGATCGTCGGTAGAACTAAATGTAGGTACTATAAATAGAAATGTATATAAAAACCGTTGCCGTTTATTTGCTAATCACCATAGTAAGGCGGTCCAGACTAGTCTAGCATTCGTAGACTGGCGTGACGTCATCAACCAGACCATAAATTATAACACAGAGCGATTCAAATACCCCGAATGTTTGAGCGTACTTACTTAACTTAGTCATCCTTAATTGCATTAACCGCTAAATTATATTAAACAAAGAACATTAGATGAATATGAATAAAAATGTATTTCAAACTAAATGGGGTTCATTAAAATAATGAGATATTCTCGACAATTCACACCGGTTCTGCTACTTTGCTGTTTAACCGTCTTCCAAATGAGATTTTCTTCGCCAGCATTTTGTTTAGTGTTGTTTGTTATCTCGTATGAGTATGAATTACAAAATCTGTTTAAGTTTTGGCTTACAATTTATCATACCGATAAAATTATGCAAAATATGATCTATTACGTAGGATGTTAAATGTGATATTTAAATGCAACCAATATCGATAAAAGCCATTTTGAGGCATTGCTAAAGCACATACGAGATCGTAAAAACTATCAAAAGAACTATGTTTGAAGTGTTTACAGGCATTTAGCCATTTTTTAATGTTTAGTGAAAACGATTTCGAGATGTTTTAAATTAATCATAAAGTCATGAGATATGAATAAATTTGTAATATATACCACCCTCTTGCAGGTGATAGTAGGTAACAAAGCACATAAAAACAAAAAAAAATATTCCCAGTATAAAACTTTAAAGAAAATAAAATTCAGGCATTTGGGACCCCTATATCAACAGATCTTGGCACGGTGCAGTGTCAACAAAGAGGTACAACCTAAGATATTTTTTCAAACCAATCTAGGCGTTTTTGAGTAATTAGGGAACATACATACAGCGCAACAATGATTTCCCCGAATTGAGGACCCAAACTGGAAGGAATTGTTTTTCCCAAAACTCAGTAAAAAATAGAGCTAAAAATGCAATCCCGATAACCCACCAGCTTCCGTAATAAATTCTTCGAATTCTAAACTATACCGCTACATTTGGTACTAAGTTAGAAGAAGGAAAGAATGTTTTAAATCCAAATACAGTTATTGGAAAATAACATAAACATATCTAATTAAACATATTACATGGATCAAGAGGCACGATAAGAACGATCGGAATGTAACATCTATTGAATGAGAGAGCAATTAATAATCAACATTCGAAAGCGTAAAAGATTACACGAGAGCCGACGAATTCCTGTGTGAAGCTAGTTGAGGTGGTCGTCGTAAAAATGAATGTTGCTTCGGCGACAGCGATAGATTGTGGCGAGCGGACCGCATGCTGAGATTCCCTGTACGCGGGCGCCACCGGCCAGGGCCTGGAGCTTCCAAGAACCGCATAACTTTACACTAAACATGCACTTTTTACAACACAGACGATGAATGCGTCGGCAATTCGTTTTGTGAGATGATTACTGACATTTCGTAGAAGAGACACTACCGCAAAGCTCTAAAATATCACGAGTCCACAGAGTACGAAAATTATATAGGAAAGCCTTGAGTTCATGGATTAAGATACTTCTGAACGAGTCATTACTATGGATGACAATCTGAAGTAAATAAATAAATAAAAATGCTTCCTCTACGAATGAGCTATATAATCGACAATTGGGCGTTCGAAATTGGCATGCATATTCAAATTTGCTGAAGTTCAAGGAACAAAAAAAATTGACAATGCTAGTGTGAGTGTAGCCGCATCGTCACAGAATAGATGATAGTAGACATGGGTTTTATATGGCTTTTCGTAAATTTTTGCTATCAACGCTTAATATATGTTGTTTTGTGATGAGCCTTTAAAATAATACATTAGATGGTACTTGTTTAAAGTTAAGTAGCAAGTCCAAAAGTCTGCATTGAGCCTTGACAGAAACATCTTTGATATATTTCAAAATAGGTATATACCGAATCAATCGCCAAACAAAATTGATACCGCATTCAGATCACTAGATGTAACGGGCATCATTAAAATGACTAATCAAACGATCGACTCCCAAGAATCTAGTAATGTTAATTAAATGTCGGAATTTATTGAAAATACCCACACCAATAAATGAATGGTGAGAAACGGCTAGAAATGAATGACCATGGACATCTATTAAGATGAAAGTCTGTGGGTAATAAAATAAAGAGGTGTCCCGGATTGCATTTCATCGCGTATCATTGATGGACAGAATGCTGAACGGAGCTTTCACTGAGCGTATCTGTAGGTGCTTGATGCTTGTGTTGTTAATCAGCTTTATTTTCATTATTTTGTTTATTTGAAATAGGTTTGCGTTTGACCACAGCTTGCCTGATGTTAAGCAACGCTGCGGCCTACGTTGTAGCACGCTCACCTAGAAGGAACCTATTCACTCTCGATTTGAAGATCTCAGAATGGTACTTCTCAGGAAACAGAGCCTACGGCAGAGAATTCCAAAGCTTCGCGATCCTTTAATGAGCTATTAAGTTTTTTTTATGAGATAGCTGTGACGTATTCTACTAATATTATAAATGCGAAAGTGTGTGTAAGTGTGTTTGTTTGTTACTTCTTCACGCTCAAACGACGGAACCGTTTTGGTGAAATTTGATATGGAGATTTACACAAACTACTTTTTATCCTAGATTAATGCGGGTAACACACCACGGGGGCAGTAACAACACGGGGAGAAACTAGGTTTTAAATAAAGTTACGTCACAGTCACATTAATCATGATCATCCATTAACTTAAAGGCGTCGAATAAATGTTTCTTTCTTTCAATTAATTGTGTAATTATTATTATTATTGACAATTATTTATTATTCCTTTGATTAAACATGGTAGCATGTCAAACCAAGTTCAAGATAAAAAAAAATCTAGCCTACCAACCAGGCCATTCTCACAACACACTGAAATATACATTTTCAATACTTGGACACCC
Organism: Mellilla xanthometata; assembly: GCA_035578125.1. NCBI lineage: Eukaryota > Metazoa > Arthropoda > Insecta > Lepidoptera > Geometridae > Mellilla > Mellilla xanthometata. Next base: position 9,105,004 of record JAPUBQ010000013.1, read on the forward strand.
AACATAAAAACAATAGAATATGAATATAATTAACAGTTAGTAAATAAGTTTCTGAAATCGTGCAGTGATACTTGGTAGCAAGTATCACTACGGCGTGGTATTTGGAGCGATGGAAGTTTACCACTGCACTGGCTAGACGTTTCATAAAAGTTTGTCAGGGGCTTTGACAGCGCTGGGCAGGATTTTTTTTAGCACGTACCTATTTTCATAATCGTTTATTTTACCTTTTAACGCAGGCATTTTACCAGCAGAGTGTGTAACCACACAATTCAGTGACACACTGGATCATGTCTAGTCTGGAATACCTGGATCTCAAGGAGGCTGCAGCACCATACCGATAGGTGCTTGGCGATATTTTTTTGCTAGGTAGGCGAGAACTAGAAAATGCTCTATAATCCTGCTATTTACGATGTTTCCATCACTGAAAGCTCGAGCTTATTGGCGGGAATGAAATAAAAAATCAGCTTTCGATTCGACTTAGCTGTCATCACTTTCTTAATATTTGCCGGTAATGCTCGTTATTAGACTCGTACTAGAGAAAACAATGTAGTCAAAGAAAAATTGGTTTGTGCATTTCGTATAAAAAGTATATCACAATAAATATCAACAATGTCATAAAAACTTTAGAATAAGTAGATAAATTACAAAACCTGTTTAAAATTTAAATGAAAGTACCGCCCTACGATGTCAAATCCTCTTACTCGACTTGTCTAGGGTGCATGCTGCAGGGTGTTGTTGCATTTCCACCAACCAAACTTGACGATGACGATAATTCTAAGTAAACCTAAAGAGGAGTACCATTAATTAGTAATTTTAGAAATTAGAGACATTATTTTTAATTTGCGAATATCCATATGTCCACTATTGGATAAAAACAAAGCTGACTTTTCATATCAATATGTTCGAATGTTCTGCGGATAAACGTTGCAGAGCAAACAAAATAGTTCGCCTATGACACAACTTTAGCAGAACTGATTCGGTAAGAAACTATTCACGAGCTTACGAGAATAGAGCATTGTCGCGACGGAGGTACTGTAGCGCTTACTCACATCCGCCTTAGAGGGGACACTCACGGAGTGAATCGCGTTTCGTCGCTTTTCATCTACATCGCTTATGTATATAGAAAGGAAATTTATGAGATTCTGTTACTAAATAGAAACTAGTGGAGATTTCTACCCACTCGATGGACTGATCTAATAAGGACAATCGTGGGTACTACCCCTTTAAACGAGTACGCCAGGATGACCTCTAGCAAAGAAAAATGGCGTAGTATTGAAGCGTGTTCTGTCTGTCCCATCCACCACTACTTCATGACGACCACGACCGCTCTGTCAAGAGTGTGCCGACTTAAAAGAAGAGTGGAGAATTGCAGCTCACGCTTAGCCACAATATAGTATCCGTATTTCTCGATTAAACGAGAAAATCTTTTAATTATGTTGACACTTTTCACATATCTTTTTAGCTATAATTCTCTCTTAGCAACGATTCTAATTACGACAATTTGGTAAGAAAGATACGCAATTGGCTCCTGGTAATAATGTGTACCAAGCAGCGTCCGTTTGAAAGCTTTATTGTCCATTAGATATACGAGTAAAGCTGATTACATATTAATATTATTAGTATGAGACGACGGGCGGTTTGTTTCATATCGCGACCTGGATTCTTGCCAAAAATGTCACAATAAGGAGAAAAATGTAAACACAGCCGCATTCTAATTCAAAAATAAGGTCGTCTAGCCACCCCGCCGTCCGTGAATTAGGATGTCTCGCCAAAACACGGCGCGGCCAAACTTAATGCAAATTGAATTATTTTTGTGTATACAGAAATAAACAACGCCGCTCTCTCATTTATTAACTAAACATTTATACATTTGTCAGGAGCTTTACGCAGCTAGATTTTAGGTATAGGAAAAGAGTTTTTAATAAAATTGAAACAAAGTTGAAAATTCATAAAAAGCTTTTCAATATATGAAACAAAATAGTCCAGGGAATAAATAAACAGAACACTTCGTAATACGAAACAATAGGGTGGTGGCGCATTATGGACGCAAGCTACGGCTGTTCACCCACACGTATTGACAGATTAGCATACAAATGATGGACTGCCACATCGGATATGCACTATTTAACACGCTCTTTGACAATTCCAAGCCGCTCAACCTCTTGACAGGTAATTACAATCTTAACAGTTCACGCACCTATTTTCATAACATTAAGGCAACTTAACACGTCGACCCTTTGTCGATCACATCACCTATGCAAATCACCATGATGTCATGTTGAACAACACAGTACTGAGTATAGGCGTGCAAGTAACGCGCGCGGTATGTAGGTTCGAGCAAGGCGCCGTTGCGGATTTCCTTCGGTAAATGCAGCATTCCAGGCGAGCCTACGCCGTTAGTCACCATTCTTGTTTTACCGATAATCGCGCCGAGGCAATAATAATAAAGATCCGCATGTGGAACAGGTGAATTATGAATGAGACACGTCATTGCACCCACGTGTGCCCACCTCGGCGCACCACCGCGGTGCAACTCTTCACAACGCCACACGCATCTACATATATATGTATGTATACATCTCTCAAATGAACGTTTCTTGTTTTATCTTTGACATTACCATATAAGGTTTTCATTTATCAGCCACAGCATTGAACAGATGCATCCATAAAACGGTGCATATTTCAATCAGATTTCCTTATTTACCTGTAATACTAGATCTCGCGAACAGTTTCTTGGAACCTCGTTTATACCGAATCTTTATGATCTCAATGTGTTGTATATATCTATACTTTTTTTTTAAATATGGTATTTAATGACTCCCCTATTATCATAATCATCATCATCGTCATTACCAATAAATATAAATGGCACTGCACTTACGAAATCATATTAGGCAGTTGATGCTACGACGCGACGTTTCGAATGCATTTATACAGGTACGAATGATCTACGTACAGCTGATGTTTAGTTTCTACTCTACGTATTTCCAAACTACAGCCTAAATATGGCCACACTACTCCACAACTTCAATGCCCACTGCATTTGCTTATAAATATATCCAATGATTATATCGATGCAAATACGGCATGTATACATGTAGGTAGCGTAACACCTACAACTACATACATCGGTTTAGTCATCCATCTATTTGACCATAAATGGCCAACGCAGGATAATGTTTACTCACTCGCTAAAATATTCATTGTATTCGCTCGAACCTTACTCGGAAAATTTGTGCATATGACGAGAACCGGTCCCGGTAAGTAAACAATCATGACTCATATTTTATCATTGCAGTAAATAATTACTTATTCGTTTTGTAAAAATAGCATTGGGTTTTCCTGTGGCAGCTGTTTTAACTCAGCTGCGGCGCCTCAAGGAGGGTATTGTTTTTAGTCGTGTGAAGTGAACACAAGTAATTGTGGCAGTGTCAATGTGTACACAATATTGCGATTGAAGGTTTGTGTGTATAAAAATGAGGATTTAGGAAATGTTTTAACTCGTTTTAATACCGAAAACTTTTGAAAGTTCGCTTCCGCTTGCTCGAAATCATTATTATGTTATTATATCATTATTATGTAAGTAATTCGGTAATTCAAGCGAGAGGACGTAAACATATAAAAGTTTACTTTATTGACTCGATTTTTAGTACACATTTATCAAGTAAACGATGGTATAATAATATATATTTAGCAGTTGTAGCATAATAATATATATTTTTTTCACACATGATCTAAATATAATTATTTAATCTCGCGGCATGAACTAAGATATACTTTAAGATCGCATGAAATTTATAAAATCTATTATTTCTAAAACTATACATTTAAACTAAGACTTGACTTGGACGTTATAAAGATCTTCTCACACTCAGACTGTCAGACCACCCATCGGCACCCCAAGTATAATAAAACAAGCCATATTCTCTAGAATTGCCATAGAGATTGTTACACGTTGCAAAATATGCAATAGTGCACATGTAACAGGCAATTAGATCGACGACTGACGCGGACTTACACAGATGTATGAAGCCCGTTGATAGCTTATTGCGGCTTTGCTACCACGCACCGCTTTGAAGCAAACACTCTGGGGTTAAAAATGAGGTGGTGACATAGGACGAAGGTAACGTATTTTAGTAGGAACATTGAATTAAGTTTCTTAGTTTTATATGATTACTAGCTGACTCGGCAAACGTTGCTTTGCCTCAAGTACAATTGTAATAAGTATTTTTAATCCGACATTATAAAAAAATAAAAAATTACAACAAAAAAATTAAGGTGTCAACCCTTATCACTTAGGGGTATGTAAAATAGATAGTAGCCGATTCTAAGACCTATTTAATACGCTTATAAAATGTGGTAAAAATCGGTCAAGCCGTTTCGGAGGAGTACTGTAACATTGTGACATGGAAATTTTATATATTAGAATATGTATACGATCAGTCAACTGGATTTTTAGTGTGTGCGTATGACGCACAAGCGTGCGTGCGTCAGGCCTACGCCTGCGTCGGTAAGCGGCAAACAATGTAACTGATACCGCGCTAATACGCTGCAAAAACTGGGAACACTAACTTCGTGGAGATTAGTGTTGCTAGCTATGTACTATACAGTTCTGCGAACTGTCACAGTTTTCCGATGCAATGTTTTGCAGCATGAATGACTAATATTTTTATTGGAAAAGAAACGGAAAATTTCTATAAACTATTAACAAAATATGATAATTAAAGAAAAAATAATAATAAAATAGACAAAGAGCATATCGCTCTCACAAAAGGATTTCAAAAATAAGTTTAAATAGAATTATTTACTACATTTCTCAAAATTTAAACACTCGACCGGTTCGGTTAATTTCCGAAGTCTACGGAAAGTCTTGCTCCTAATAGGCAATATGCGAGAAAAAAATAATAAAATAAATTTTGTTTTTAGGCCGTAAATCGTAGTTTAGCATTTCCAGGTAGAGGACAATGCTGCTTTTAACTGTTATATATTAACGATATTATATTAAAATCATCAAAAATCTTACCTTCCAAATGGAATAAAAATAATATTTAAACGCCCTATTTGTAGACTCCAGAATATATCACGCAATAAATAAAATTATACGCAATATTATCGTAATATCTAAACTCTAATATCTGAATACTACGCCTCAAGTTTGAAACAGACCAATTAATGTCTTAGCAATAGTTACAAGGGCTTAATAACATGACAGTTTGCAACGCACAAAGACAGCTCATGTGAGCAGAGATTAGTTAGATCCTAGAAAGGGAGGGTGCGGCCGCATAGCGACCCTGGTACTAACCACGTGTATAGGCCCTTGATAAACTAATGGGACAACACTTATAGTACAGTGTAATTCCATGTAAACTGCACTGCGGTAAATATTTCCTACTTTAATCAGAATAGCAGAGCCGACATATACAATCAATTAATAAACAAACAAATAAAGCGCACAAAAACCTTGTTGAAATTGATCCCAAGTTTGGACACATTTTCTCAATCTGAATAAGTTTTGAGAAGGCGCTAGCACAGTCTCAAATCAGTTATTAGGTTTTTTGCATGCCAGGCCCCAACTGTTTTATTAAACTATTAAACGAGGCGCCTTTATTTTGCAACACAACTGCATATATTCTATGAACATGTGCCTACTTATGAATACATACTCATACAATATAATCGGTATTTCTGCAACAGTGTCCAATTTACATTCTACATGCTAGCGTTTGTGCAACGCGTGGTTGCAAACATGGACTTTATTACACTGTCGAATTAAATAAGTATCTGCCCATTTGACAAGCTATTTAGAAAGGATACATTTAGGTACTACTAGATAACACCTTTATATACCACTCACATGCAACAATAATGGATCTTCTTCTACTTCACCTTATCCCATTCAGGTGGGGTCGGCACAGTACAATAATGGATACAAGTAAGAATTTATAGTTACTATAAAACACAATCCCAATCTATACAACAATGTATAAACATCCAAACAACTTTATATCATGCAAAATATCATATTTTGAAACTTTCTATACAATCCTGCGTGAATGATAGTGCTACGGGATTTTCAGTTTTATTGTCTTTCAGAGAAAATATCGAAACATTGGCAAATGGGAAAAAAAATTGTTGAAACCATTTGAGCACATACTTAATGTCATTGCCTATTTAATACTAATCCCGTGCCAACCTTAAAAAACACCGCATCGAACCAGGTGTATGAATCAGAGTAACAAATCAAAGAATAAGGAAAAGATAAACAACAGAGGAGGCAAACAACGACAATCCCGAAGCGCCACGAGAAACCGTCGAGTAAGTGACGACTTCCTCCACAAAATCAGAGTTTATTACCACTAAGTTACACGCAGAGGATCGTTCTGGTCATCGTAAATAGATGGTAACGAGGACCTCTTCCTGTGACCACTGTAATATTCTATGTACGTGTGTTTGTATATTTGGATAATAAGAAGAGTTATTGCGGGTCATTTTAGGTGTGTAAAGATTTCTTCTTCCACAGATGCTGCTCTTAAGTAGAAACTACAGGTAAACATACACATCTAATAAGTAATTTAAGATCACTTGAGATATTTGTACTCGATCGCTGATATAGTGCTACAAACGTGGCTTTCCTTTGAATATTTCGCCATCATATTTAGTTTGACGACGACCATGCGTCTTGATTTGGTGATCAATAAAAGAAAACTTATTGACCATCAATTTCATTGAGATTCTATGATATAACGGAATTTCCATGTTCCGCCTGTTGTTCTAAACAGTGAGCGTTTGCTTGGGTGAAAGGGGTTTTCAATCTCTACTATAAATTCCACGGGTGGCTCAACATTGTTAAAGGTTTCAGCGAATCTAAGTTCAAAAAAAAGAACTTGATCGTATATCGTTTTCTTTTGTGTTTCATTTTTCGTGTAATTCAATTGCTACTTACTGATGTATCCCAGGTGTACGGCCTTGCATTTAGAAACAAGTTAGTGTCAAGCGAAGTGCAACTGTCACATGGGTATACGTTGAAAAATGAAATTACTGCTCATTGTTAAAAATAACAAAATGCAAATCCAAAAATATTCACTAAAGATGCGAGTTCGAAACTTACAGGTCGAAATATTTTCTATTGCTTCTCTTAAAGTTTACTGTTAGCCTCAGTGCCGGTTTAGCACTACAGATAAAAGTTACAGAATGATAACTAAAGCGTAGAATTTGAGAATTCAGCGCTTGTAGAGTAAAAAGTTAAAAGCTTAGCTCTACATGAGATCTGATAACTTTATGACAGTGTGAGGCATGTGGCCTCATCTTGGCAACACATGAAAATGTTTGCGATTTAATAGAAATATATAAGAGCTATGAATATGATGCTTAACAACTGTCGCGCCTTATTAACAGTAAACCGTAATACAAAATGCATCTCAGGTAGGTGTACAACCTTGATTAATGCTACTACCCGTGATTGAACATTAGAATGCATAGTCCAAATTTTTTATATCAGGTCTTGAACGTGAGGAAGCAGCGGTTAAAGATCGGATATACAGAATGGAAACAAAGCTGCGGAACAATCGCGGTGATTGACTGGGCAGTTTTAGTTCACGAGCCGACGTCCGGCGTCGACGCGCCGGAAATCGTAAAAGCGCATCTAGAGCGCCGGCCGACGCCGCGAGCGCATCTTCCGGTAATGGTAGAGTGTCCAGCTTTGCTAGATTTTGCGAAATTCTTTTATTTCCTTCAAAAAGTACTTATCCTTTTTGGTTATGATTTAAGAAAAATTATAGTTGAAACCGTCCGAGCAAATAATGAATCTGAGAGATACGTCAAAGATAGCTTAAAAACTTTAAACTAATAATCAGCTCAAAACGTTACTGTGACAATCCTGGTTTCAATAGGTTTAAGAGATAACGCAGTGGAAACAATATTTTTATAGTTTTCTCGTGTCCATGTGTCAAATCATGGTTCCCCTAGATATCGTTATCCGGCGCGGCGCACGCAGTTTACTTCCGCCTAGCGTTCCCTTTTACAGTTGCGAGATACATGCGCCCGCGCCGACCGCCGACCTATACTATTTATGGCACGCACTTGGACACCTAGCACAAGAGGATACACATTACACGCCGTGCAAAAGTAACAGGAAAACTCTGAGAGAAATGCTTACTCGAGATGTTTTATTTGTGTAAAGTGATTTCTTGGTATGAAGTGATGTAGGTACTTTGAGCAATGTGTGGTCTAAAATATTAGATATGATTTACCTATATGATATAGGTAAATTGTCACTGAAAATATATATCTATAAGATAATGAATATTAATAGTGAATATCTTGTGTTTTTGTTTTCTATTTTATGGAGCTGTGGGCCTGGTGTTTAGATACTCCTCTCCTATGAAACCATCATAATAATCTTACACGTACAGACTGACTATTATGCACAATCTCAAAATGACGATCTTCAGTATGGATAACAAATTTACCCCAATATGAAATCACATTAAAAGCCAGCCTGATGCATTTTGCATCTTCTCTTTCATTTATTACCAAAATAACAATTTCACATACTGCAGGTTTCGGGTAGGTGTGCGCGATTCTAAATTACAAAGCAGTAAGTCAAGAAGGTTTTGATTTATGGCCGCTTGGGCGGACAGACGGACGTACAAAGGAGCCCGCTAATACGATCTCGTCCGCAAAATGAAGAATGGAGGAACGCAGCCGACCGATTCTACAACAATGTGAATGTGGTATGTCTATTCGACTTTTATCACATAAAAGCGGGGAAGCAAATCTACTTAGACATGGATAGTATTTACCAACGAATTTAGTGAATGACAGATCTCTTGCATTTTTAGAGGTTGGCGAAATGATTAGCAGCATCGTTTCTCGCCCACCCCATAAAAGGACCGGCAGTTATGTAAACGGCGAATGTAGCACCGAACTTAATTGCACAAAATCTTCGTCGTACACACGATGCCGAAACCGCCTTGGCCTACCTTTCCCTAAACGCCGCGGCGTTCATTCAAATCGAAAAATGTCAATACGCAAACCGAACACTGTTTTAGAAAGTATGTTCTGTAAGAATTCGTTATGAAATAGTATGAAATGGTATTGTTTGTGGCGGCGGCGGGAGGGAAAAAATGAAAAAGCAAACAGTTGCGCATTCCATCGGCTAGCGCACGTGGCGCATTCCTCGGGGGTCATGCGCCGGCGCCGGCCGCGCGTGCGCCGCGGCAAGTGCACCTACCGCATGCTGCCTTCCTATGCACTGCTACACCATGCTCAATATGCTACCAATTACTATACTTGCCAACCCTGGAGGTGAACCCAGAAGGGGCACAAATATTCCAATAATAAGCAATTAAATGCTAAAAATAAGTACATTGTAATTCTCGTAAATTGTTCATATTGAAAAAGAAATCACTTTAAACCGCGAATGCCTCATTAACGGATTTCTTGTTGAAATGTGTATCGGAATACTACTACTATCAATAGCAATCACACATTTCCGCAAAAGTCATAAAACAGCCTGTTTAAAGTTTGCAAATATATGTTATTTTGAATTTAATACATTACTATATTCGAATCCAATCTGACAATGGGCTGAAATTATTATTTAACTTCCCTATCAAACATAGGTAACATATGCCGTACATAAAACATTAAAAGCTCTACTGAATGTGAGTATCAATTAAAAATAATGAAAACCACTTTGTCTTGGAAACCATACTGGAATGAATTCCTTTCATTAGATAGATACTACATAGATTAGATAATTGGTAAATTTTAGTTGTGAAAAATATATCATCCGCCATTTCGCGGCGGCAGTCTAGTTCCGATAAAACATTAAGCTTAGCTTTATTTAGCTAAAACATTCCCTCACGTGGGTGAAAGAGAGAGAGAGAGAGAGAGAGAGAGACACGTCAAACACGGGTGGTTCACCCGTTGTTTTTACACGTCGGGGTTAAAAAAGCACCGTAGCGGGACGAATTCGGAAAAGCTCCACTTTATGATACTGCATGAAAAAACCATTAATAAGTAATGTGTCTACTTTCATGAATACTGCATGTAAAAACCGTGGATCGAAACTTTTCTCGCTGAAAAATAGAGAATATTAGCAAATCCTTATGTTTAGGTTGTAATAACAATTAAACTCCCGCTTCTCCATTCCACTACAGAACAAGCAGGGGCACAGTGAAGAGACATCGATTCACTGTCGAAGTTCCGAGGATTCGCACAAAACGTTTTGCTTCGACTTTCATTGTGAGAACTGCGAAGCTTTGGAACTCTCTTGCTGAGTCTCTTTTTCCCGAGAAGTACAATTTGGGGGTCTTCTAATCTAGAGTAAATAGTTTCCGTCTAGGCAAGCGTGTTACATCTTAGATCACAGTTAAGTTTAACACCAGGCGGTCAAAAGTAAGCCTATTCATCAATAAACCTGTCCATCAGATGCAACACGCTCGCGCGCCGCTTCGCAAAATGTACGGATGAGGTGAAGGTTACTCTGTTCAAGGCTTACTGTATGTGCCTTTGACACATGTCAGCTTTGGACAGAGTATACCAGAAGGGTTCATCACGTCATAAGGGTGCAATATAATGACGCATTTCGCACCCTTATGAAGAAACCTAGATATTGCAGCGCGTCGGGTATGTTTGCTGATGCACGGGTTCCTGACTTCTTTGCGGTTATTCGATACCGTATTGCTTCCTTCTGGGATAGAATACGGAGATCGAATAATTGTATACTGCAGTGCCTGTCCAATGATTTGAATAGTCCTATTTACCGAAGCTGGATGCTCGCTCACCAGACAGAAAACAGAAAATGATATTTTTACATTTTTATGTGTATTCAAATACAAATACAAAATGATTTATTGGTGCAAAAATGTTATACATGGTGCATATTGAAGCCTCTGGTCTCGTACTAGTTATCAGACCGTGTTACGAGACCAGAGTCCTCTTCTTATTCGTAATTTTAATTTTAAGGTTTTATATTTTATATAATTTTTTTTTTAATTTTAAATGTACATATGGGTTTTGTTGCCTGCAATAAAGATTATTATTATATTATCATAAAAAAAAAATGTTTCAGTCGAGTGAGTGATAGCGAGGTGCGCGCCGCGGCCGCCCCGCTCTGGCGAGTGTTGCCGGAGGCTCGGACGGAATGCGGTCGGACGTGCGCCCGCTACGCCATTCCCGCGCTACTTTTCACCGAGCGACCATCAATTGAACTTTCCTAATCATTATTTATGACTGATTTTTTTTTATGACGCGCCACTGTTTGCTGAAATGGGACGCAGAATTTCTATTTACAAAAGTTTTCATTTTCAAACTGTAACATGAAGCTCATTTCTTAGAGCAAACTAATTTTGCTGTGCCGAATAAATGTTTAAATTAAATTATATTAGGACACATTTCACGCAAGGCTGGTTAACCCCATACTGAAACATTTCTAGTTCGTATTATGGTGGCTAACACAACTGATTTACTACATATACATTCATACATATTATATATACTTAAATACACATTTAACACCCAGACCCACAGCCAACAAATTTAGTTAAGCACAAAGATGTTGGCCGGGCCAGGAATCAAACCCGGAACCTTCTGATTGGCAGTCCGGCATGGTAACCTTTACGCCAAGGAGGTCGTCAAATAGATATGGAAATCTTATTTTATACATTTAGTTAAGTTTGCGTGAATACTTTCCCTAAAGCCTCTGGAAGCTCTAAAGAAGTTTTCTGGGTTTTCCAGTATGTAATATGTTTGAGATAAACTGTATCATTAAATAGGTATTATGAGAATGATATAAGTTCTGTGTGTGTGTGTGTTTGAGCACACACAAGTAGCGGAGGCTCTACCGAAAGTTCAGAGCCTTCGCAGGAATGCGGCCGGACGCGCATGCTCGCTCCGCCGTCGCAGCGGTTTTCACTACCGCGAGAAAGAACTTTCATATTCAGAACCTACTCTACAATAACAAGCACTTCGCAAACCGATATTTGAATAAACGATTAAAATCTAGACTTCATACTCGTATTTCTCAGAAATACAAAAGCAATATAGCAAAATACCTAAGTATCCGATTGCGAGCCGAGCTGACAGGATTCCATTCTTGTCACATCATTTTACCAGTAATTCCGCAAACGTTGGCATTATGATTTCACAATATATCAGGATAAACAGCTCGACGACTTAGCGCACGCGAAATATCAATGATGTATCGCGGTTTTTAAGTGTGCAGTTTAAAATGGACCGCGAAGGTACCTGAACTAACCACAGTAAGCGCCCGGAGGGTAAAAACAAAAATAAACTCGACACAATCTGATCCCGTACGTGTTATGGCGTTTTCTGGCAGCGAGGTGTAATATAAAATGGTGTCGAGTTTGTAAGGAGCGAACGCCGACACATTCCTGCTGCACTGTACCAATAAGCAGTGTGGAAGCTTACAACTTAGTTTGACTCTCGAGTATACTGCACAGGTGAATTTACTGCTTCAGCAACTGAAAACGACTGTCTTCAGCTAAAAATCGTCTAATGCAGGCGTGTGTGTAGTCAACTTAGTGTGTAGGCAACAAGCTCGATAATGACACCGGCTCTTAATGAGCGTGTGTCGCGAGCTAGCGTACTGTCCGCGCGCGCCGCTTCCCGGGCCTCGACTCGTAAATGACGGCGGGCGGCGGCGCCGGCGCCGGGAGGAGCTTGTTACGATATTTGAACAAATTCCCGGCGGTGTTAATCTGCATAATAACAGCGGCGGGCACAAAGCCCAGCCCGTGTTGCCGAGCCCGAGCCCATCGTGCGCGGCCGCCACTCGCCTCCCGCCGCTCACACGATCACAATTCTCCCAATTCCCCGTATTCGCGATCTGCTTAAACGCTTTCGCTGCAATCAGCCCTTTGTCAGAAAATCGGACCCTCATGACATTGCTAGTGAATTTTAACACTATTAGAGCTTATAAGGTTCCCCGAATGTGGTCCATTATCAGGCAGGCGAGCAGGGGCGTCAGTGAGTCGGTCGTTCGGCCGTCAACCACATTAAATGGGCCGCCTTATCGCCCGCCATCGTAATGGATATTGCATCTTTTCATGCAGATGGTTTATGGTGGAACACGATACCATACAATTTGGGATACGGCAACGTGGCCGTTTTGCACTGATATGGATGACAATGATGATTCGATCCGATTTCATTTAACGAAAGCTGAAAAACATCGGCCACTGTCTAAGGACTTAATAGGGGCTTAGGGTAGGTGTGGCGTTCCAACAATTAAACGAGATATAACAACATCACGGATTGTTTTCCTGCATACGTAATTAGCCCCGTAAGGGTATAAATGCTAATTAGCGTGAGTTTGCTGGCCAAGGTGCAATTATTTATTTAATAAGCAAGAGGGCGATCACGTGAAGACAAGAACAAAAGAAAACGTTGATTTCCAACTCGTTAGCCCTCAACATTTGAATAGTGGCACTCTCTCATATATGCATAAAATGGATTTATTACGTATGTAAAATAATAGTTCACCGATTATCTAGTAATCTATAAATTTCTGTTTAACGCATAAGATATTACTATCAACCAATTTATAGCTCTACTACCTATGATTTAAATTCTGAGCAATAACTAAAGTATAAACGTAATATAAATCGGTAATGTATCAAGCTTAATATGTCTAACCTACTAAAAATTTAATTCATATTTATCTAATTTTAATTTTCTTTTAGTATTTTCTCAAATTGCTTTATTCATATAAGATGCTCACAATGCTAGCTGACAAAGCGAAATGTGTTTAATTTGAATACTGAATATATCTGAGCAAATTAGGTGTTACCCGAATCATTTAAGCTTTAGTGTTTGCTTGGTCGCTACAACTTAACACACCAGTCATCGTGAAGGGTTCCACGAGAGGCCCAGTAACCGTGACTAATGACATTTAGGGAATGCGCAAGCAGCGGCAGCACGTATAGGTAGGTGCCGGGAGAGCACGAGGTGCCAATGGCAAGCGGGGTGGCACCCACGCGGCGGCCGCGTACCAGACGTCGCGACATATCGCCAAGGTTGATGTTGAATGATACGCCGCGCCCGACGGATTTTTCAGTGTAATAGTTTTAGCGGAGTGTTCCGACGGCGGTGACGGCAACGTCTGCGGCGGCCGCCGGTCGATGCCCCCGCGGCCACGCGATTTGGCTCGACTCGACGAAACTAATGAAACCCCGTCGCCGCTGCCAATACGGACTCGCCGCCTTACACCACCTTCACCGATATGCCACACTTCCGCCTCGGCATAACGCTACCGACATGTCCAAATATAGCGACAGCCAGCCACGTCCCGAGCTCTCGCGCCGCCGCGCCGCTCAAACAATACATTCCTATCACTTAACTCATTCTCATTTCCTTTCCCATCATCCAACATGTTGGCAACAACAATCGACAGTAGTCAGGATATTTGCAAATAACCAAATTACAATAGTCTCAAGTAATACAAGCAATATTTAAATAAGGCAGCGAAACGTTCATATCACAATGATATGGCAGTATGTTAAACGTCCCAGAACGCCATGTCGGCTCGGCAAGCGAGCGTGTGACGAGGTGGCGGCGGAGACAGTGGGAGACGATTATCCGGCTCGATATTCCAAGTATTTAGAATGCGTATCTAAAAACTGAGAAGTGTTGTGTGAGCACAGCGGCGGCGCGGGCGGGAGCATGTGTCGAGCCGCGTTATCAGGCTATTGTTAGCGCGAGTAGCGGCTCTATGCGGGAGTAGCTGCATCCCGCTCGCGCCACCAACTTATCAATGAAATGCCTGCGCCGCCGCTACCTTCGCTCCGACCAACGGTCCCTCGCGCTCCTTCTGACGTAACAAAATGGCGGACCGCATATTTTCGTAGGTACTTATTCTATTAGCATTTAGAGAATTGATATTACCTATTATCAAAATTGTGGCCTAAATTGAGTTGATTTGTATGTATGACATCATTTGTAGAAGGAAGTAGATGTAAATGTAATGCGACATTGTTCCACGATAAACCTACCAAACTAGTCCGAGGCAATAATATCTAATTTACAAATATTGGACTTCTAATTGCAAAATAAAAAAACTTAATATTTGAATGTATTATTAACTTATTATAGTAACATGACTACTAGCGCCTCCTAGCATAACGTGTCAGAAACATTGTGCAATAGAGAAACTAGAGTATGAACCAAGTCGGTAGTGTATTTAGACAGTTAAACTTTATCACTTCTACTTAGCGTCGCAGTTCAAGTGTACATCAATAGATGGCGCTGTTAGACGCATATTGTGATAGAAGAGCTTATTGCAAACAAAGAAACATGAAAATATTATAAGAAAAATTAAAGCACTAACCTGGCAGTATGAAAAGAGGACTTTTCCGAAGAGGCTGCTCCGAAGGAGACCCCTACAGCCAATCCTTCAGGAATGTTGTGGACTGTGATAGCCACCACTAGCAGCATTATGCGTTTCCACTGTGACGCTCGGGCTTCTAATGCTCTCGCTATACTTTCACGATGATCACCCTCACCATTCTCGCCTGATTTCTGAAATAATTTAATATATCATTTTAAGATTTATATTTTGTACGTACATTTTTAATATTATTCGTTAGTTACTCATTTCTAAGGGTAACTTGTCAGTTGGAATATTTAGAAGGGCTACTTCAGAACGTCATTACTAAAAGTAAGCATGCAAATAAGCATATTTACAAAAAAAAACATTTATTAATATATACTACCTTTTTTTTACAGTTTGTTAGTTCAATACTAAACACATACATATGTATATAAATACTTTATATTGATACATGTTTTACACCCAGACCCACAGTCTACAAAATTTGGTTAATCACAAATATGTATGTAATTACCGGAGGGTCTCAGGTTGGATTCCCGGTCCAACCCGAAACCCTCTGGTTGGAGGTCTGGCATGGTAACCATTACGTCAACAAGGTCGCCAACATTGACTATTGAGTTACAAATTTGGAGATGATAAGCTATTAGTAATGGTTCTAGACAAATTATTTATTTATTTAATTTAAAAAAAACCTTTACAATACGATACCATAGACGAGCAGAATTCAATGGGAAATATTCACATCATATCTTTACATTCTACATATCCTCAATTACTTGAATGTGTTGTGTTACAATAAGTAGATACAGTAGGTACAATGTAATTTTACAGCACTATAAAATGGTGCTACAAGTTTATTTCAGTCATTATAACAAAAAGTAAAAAATTTAATACTTTTGACTTGATTCATGCCTCTCTTTGTTTGTTAATTTTTGCAGTAACTTGTATACTTTGTAGTTACTACCTATTGGGAAGGTAGCTAAGAGCCAGGACACATTTGTTCTAATTTGAATATTAAAAATGCGAAAGTTTGTGTGCGTAACTTCTATGTGCTCAAATGGCTGAGTTGATTTCGATCAAATATGCTGTGGAAGTATTTTATGCCTAGAATTAACATATAGGCTACTTTTTGTACGTGACAATCTCGTTGGCGTAATGCTTACTAAATGAGTTTGATTTCCAACACGGCCGACATCTTTGTGATGAAATAAATTTGTTAGCTGTTAGTCTGGGTGTTAAATATGTATCAATATAAAGTATTAATGTATTCTTAGGTAGTATATCAATTGTGTTAGCAATCATAATACAAACTAGAAATGGTTTAGTATGGGGCTAACCAGCCATGTGTGAAATGTGTCCTAATAATTATTTATTTTAAAGCCGAATTAACGCGCGGGGCGCTACTAGTGTACAATTATAATAACTCTCTCCTATTCTTCTTCTTCTTTGTTTGAGCTAAGTGAACAAGCTCGATGGTGTCGAGTTATCAAGCCACACTAAGGTAATTTTCCTGTTGACCTGGACTTTGACCTGGAGACTTACCAACGAGTGGTGTGAATGGTGGTGACCACGGCGTCTTTGTGCTGTGTGCTGGTTAGAGATGCAGTCAGCAAAGTCTCCGGGTAGCGGAGGATCTAATGTCACTATGCTGGTGGGATTCGAAGGCCGCCTGTTCAGCGCTGTCATCATTTCCAAATCCTCTAGCTTCTCTTTTGACTCTTTACTCTTTGTTATACCTGGAACAAGTATAAATAAAAAAAAAGCCGACATTTTGTATTGCAGGCCATTTTTGATATGAAATGTATGATAGTGTATGTTTTTGACGAGCCCAGTCCTTTTATTTGATACCTATATTGAGGGAGTTGAGTTGAATGAAAATATATGTGCTCCACCATTTTGTGGTGGCAGCCATCGTGCACCTGGATGGGGATTATATAATAAAAAAAAATAAGAAGAAGAAAACTAAATCAAACTCTGAATATCTGTTCAAAGCCTACGATGCCAGACGGACCGAAATACACACATACAGACAAGTCAAGCTTATAACACTCCGCCGTTTTTTTGTCGGAGGTTAAAGAGAGTGCTTCATAAGCGCGCCCAATGTTAGAATTTAGATGTTTTGCAGCTTATGCTGCACGACAGACTTAACATGCAGAGTAATTTATGCGTTTCAAAGTAACTCAAATTACGCTCAATCGATTTTACTTTACGTGCACATCTGAGGGGCCCTGTATTTTTTAACAAAGTACAGGGTTAGTCTTTAATATAATAAAGTCAGTTAAAAATAAGTCGGGTTTTCCTTCCTGACGCTATAACTCCAGAACGCACGAAACGATTTCCACAGTTTTGCATTCGTTGGAAAGGTCTCGAGTTCCGTGAGATTTGTAGCAAACAAAATTCAGGGAAAACTTCAATTTTGTGGCGAAACGGAGTACAATTTTTGCTAGTAATTAATAAACATTGCTTGTGTTACTAGTCTAAACCTTTTAGTTTTGCGTCAATAAGATTAAATATTTGAAAGTTCATAACCTCTTACTTGCCAAAGGAGTGTGAGCAAGAGGAAGATATCTACAAAATGTATTCTTTATTGACTCGGATTATACCAAGATATGAGTATTATATCAATACCTGTCAAGAATACCAACATTCTTAACAAATAACAAAGTATGCAAACAATTCAGTTTCCCTAAATGTTTGTCCATGCCTAACAGTAGTAAGGTCATACATTTAATTTTATATTATTTAGTCAGATAATGAAAAACCTAAAGGCACTCAAGCTCGAAAAATCTCAATGTAACATATTTTGTAATATTTCATTCCTGAGAAAATATATAAATAGCAAAGTAAAAACCATATAAGGCTTTTCCTTTATTAATAATAAGCATAACTACCATAAAATAATTCATCATGTCACAGTATGAACCTTGATCAAACATATCTACCTAATGCTCGGTTTATGATATCAAAATAAATGAATGCCATTCATAATTATATTTGTTAAGATAACATTATAACTTTATGGGTGCATTATATCTCAAAAGGTAGCAGAATCTCCATGATAAGATACAAAATATTAAAGATATAGGTAATCATTCTCCCTCAATTGAGACAATGAATCTGTTTGTGAACATACAAACTTTCATATAAAAGATAATATACAATATACATGTTTTTTGTTTACTATTTAAGTACTTTGTAAATATGTAATGCTTCCTAGGTTGTAAAACCAAAACATGGCATGTCTAATTGAATCTCTTAATCCCCACAAGACAGAAAACTACTTGTAACAACTTAATTTTATGCACAGAAGCTTATAAAATAAACACTTTTGATTTTTAAACATATTATTTACGAAAAGTTAAAAGCAAGAATAGTAATTTTGAGGTATGCAAAAGGGCATACTTTGTTGAACACTGGAATTTTCCAAGTGACAATATTATTTGCATAATGTATAGGATATCTACTCTGCCCTCTAGAAAGGATAAAATATTTAAATAAATATAGATTAGAATATTTTACAGGTAAAATTATTACCTCACATTAAGTAGTTAAATATCAATTCTATTTCTATTGCAATAAGGCCTAATTTAGAGATTGCAACAAATTAAAGATTACTGAAGTGCTGATATATGGCTGGTTAAAATTCCTAGTATTTGTAAGTGCATTATTTTGTGGTCAGTAGTCAGATATTGTAATAGAATTTTCTTATAGTATTGCACATGTAATTGTCATAACTAAATATGTATTCATAAAAACGATTATTAAAAACTATTTTAGATGACTCTCAAGTCATTTAATAAAACAAAATATATTGTTTACAATTATTTATAACATCCAAAGAAAAAAAAATATTGTGGCATTACTACACATTAGTACATGTTAAAAGCAAGGCAATAATTACAATATAGAGCCTAACATTTCTAATTTTGTCATGTAATAAATTTGTATATTAATTTAATGCAATGAAGTAAGGAAATATACACCAAAAGAAGCAATTGAAATTGTTCAAGTTTAATCAATATAGTTTACAACTCTTAAAAATATATTTTTTTAAGTATACCAGTTTTTTTGGGCATAAGTAAGCATTTTTATTCGGTCTAGCCCACTTCAGTAAGGTTCAAAATAGTGCTTGTATTGGATGAATTTAGACTAATTGCAATCCAAGTAGACGAAAAAAAATACCAACATTTTCAATAATTAACCATTCTTAAGGGCACACATTATTAATTACTTAAAACACACATTAAAACTAATCAAAAGATTAACAACTTGCCTGCGAAGCTATAGCTACTTCACATACAGTAAGATTTACGGCTACATAAAAAAAAAAAACTTATAAAGGTTGTAAGTAATAGTAATTTGATAGCCTTTAATATGTCTTATAAGTTATGCACATTTAGGCAAGGTGGATATGAACTCTCCCATTCTTCTAAAGAATTTACATTTCCAATAATGACCAAATCTTAAGAGACCTAACATAATAAGTAATTAAACTACACATTACAAATTAATGAGTAGATAAAATTACTTGGCTGTCATAAGGAATGGCTAAGTTAGCAATTACTCCTGAAGGTCAGTGATAATGATATGTAAAACCCATGCATTAAAACCATGTTTTTAGTATCACATCAGGCTCATCAATATGGAGCGACGACAGTCTGCCTCCATCTAGCTGTAAAGGGATATCCCCTGGACAGATGTTGTGTCCAGAGACAGCCATCCGACAGTTATGCATTGTAGCTTGGACCAATCGTACGCGCGTTGATAATACCGTTTGCGCGATTCAGAACAAGCACTCTGATTGGTAGCGGGTGATGAAGTGCGACAGAGACGCCACAACATCATCATCTTATAAAAATAGGATGGAAAAAAAAACTTACTTATCATCATATTAGTAGAATTAATTCCCAGATAGTCGAGGAACCTGTCTGTGGCAAACACGAAGGCCGCTCCCACTAGGAATCCTCCAGCCACAGGGGCAAATGCATACTGCCCATTATCTCCATATAAATTTGATTCTTTGCACATATTGATTGCTGGCTCCAGTAGAGACCAGTATGACGCCGCCGTCATAACACCGGCAGCGAAACCCAGAGAAACATCTAGGAGCTTCCTCTGGAAAAATAAAACAATAACAATAGAATGAACTTGAATCAACAATACATACATAAATTAATAAAAATCTTTCAAACACTCACTTGTTTGCCTCTGATAAAGAACACGCAGCCAGCGCCTAAGGCAGTCAAACCCCACGTCAGAAGGGTCCCCAATAGGGCTTGGGTCACTGCACCGTATCCTTCTATCATTTTTTAAAGTTATTTATGAATGGGTTAACTATGACCACACTCATGCAAGGAGCATGTTTTATGACTGAGAACTTTGCAGATGTAAGGAGCAGTCACTCATGAAACTATTATCAACAAAATAAACCTTTTTTATTGGCTCCGCATGTTTTTATCGCAATTTTGGCCTTGCTTCGTTTCATTTGCTTGATTTCGAATAGCTACAATTCAATAAGATGCCAAGTTGTCATTGTCAAAGAAGTCAATGTCAGTGACGTTGACAGCCTAACACGTGTAGCATTTTTTTTATTTGCTCGAAAAACGGTCACACTTAAAGTAGTCCCAGACGATCGAATTTGGTGCGGAGCGCACCACGAACCGTACGGTGCGCTCTATACAACAGACGATCGCACCAGACTTCGAACCGTCCAGTCGTATCGTGCTAGCGTTGCGTGAACACGTCTCCTCGAAATGCCGCCCATTCTATCAAAACAAGCCAAAATTGCTTTAGTTGCGGCAGCTATAGTTACTACATCGCCGTTATATAACCAATGATGGAGCTCAATGTATATAACCAACGCAAAAGAAGAAAAGAATGGGCAAAATTTTATCTCAGAAACAGACAACGGTACAGTCATACGATCCGATAACATTCCGGGTTCGATTCCCGGCCCGGTCAACATCTTTGTGCTTAACTAAATTTGTTGGCTGTGGGTCTGGGTGTTAAATATGTATTTATACATATATAATATGTATGTATTGTATATGTAGTATATCAGTTGTGTTAGCAATCATAATACGAGCTAGAAATGGTTCAGTATGGGGCTAACCAGCCGTGTGTGAATGTGTCCTAATATAAAAAAAAAAAAAACAATAAGAATCTCATTAAAGATCTCGATGATAAAGATTTTCGTATATATCTTCGAATGAGTTCCGAAGCATTTATTGAATTTTTGGATCATGTGAAATCGCATATAACTAATTCGCGACGTGTTGCGCGTACGATAGCACAATAGCGACTAAACCGACATTTGGTTCGGTGCGCCGTCCACACGATCGAATCGGTGCGGTACGCACCGCGTTCGATGTGCAAGCGCTCCGAACCAGCCGCACCGATATTAATAATAATAATGTCCGCCGGACCGTGCGCCACACGATCGTATTTGGTGCGGAGCGCACCATGTTCGTGGTGCGGTCCGCACCAAGTTCGATCGTCTGGGACTACTTTTACTTACACCCGTTGGGCTTTACTCAACGATTTTAGGATTCCGTACTAAAGGTAAAATCGGGTCCCTATTACTAAGCCTCCGCTGTGTGTCTGTCACCAGGCTGTATCTCATAAAGCATTATAGCTAGAAAGCTGAAACTTTCACACATTGTGTATTTCCGTTACCGTTATAACAATAAATACTAAAAAAATAAAAAAAACAATAGTATGGGAGAGCTTACTATAAACGTATTTTTTCGTGTTTTTTGCTCTATTTTAATAACGGTTACAAATGAACTCCTTATATTTTTACAGAATATTGAGTTGGAAACATGATTTTTCGCCATTTTTTTAAGATGAAGAGAATGGTACAGATCCCTTCTTGCGCAAGTTCGACTCGCACTTGGCCAATTATTCTTTACGAAAACAAGCGTTTTTTATGAAGCGTATTTTTATATCCGATAATTTGGTTGAATAGTAAAATAAACTTATTTAGATTTAATCATGAAATGATTGTAAGAGGCAAGATTGCTATTCATTATAATAGCGCCAGTACCACATAATATTTATCACGCTTTATAACGCCGTTACAAGTTGACGGAGCAAACTCAGTTACATGATATCAGGCATGTACGGAAATTCAAACAAACTTGTCTTATCGCCCGCGATTTCGCTCACGTCCTACCAACAACGTGTGAATACTGCTTAGGTACTTTACCAACAGTTTTATGGGCATTTATGGTGGACAAATAAGATAATTGAATGACTGCTACTTGAATAATATCTACTCTTACACCGTAAATATTACGTGTACATTTATGATGTTCCAACAGAAACTGCGAGCATCATAGGTATCTGAGCAATAGGGTTGACTCCCTTGGCAGTGGCCACCAACATTAAATATATTAGTTATGCGCTAAGTATTTTTCCATCCTGTGCTGCGGGGCTACAGTTTTATGCGCGCCGAGCATTCTAGTTCGCTGGCGCCGAGCCATTGGCCACTACTCACTTAATTAACTATTGCATATAAGCGCATGTGTTGTGTGCTTGTCTATGGTACCCGCGATAACGAAAAAAACATTAGTGAAAAGTAAAAAAAAGCTATGGATGTTTGTAAGTACATATTGTACATATTAGTATTACTGTACAAGTCTTTCATTATGTAAAATAATTTATCTTTACTCATTGATACGTTCGACAAATTCAGAAACCGTAGACAGAGGAAACAATGTCTACGTCAGACACTGATCGAACTTGAACGGAAAAAAACGCGTACCTGTAACTCTAGTTCGATGTAAAGCCGCTTTACACACTGGGTCATGCACGGTCATGGCATGATGCAGTGTGGGCCATGTGTGATGAACACTACAGGCCATGCTACGCCACGATTCCTTTGAAGTGTGCCGACAGCTTGTTGATTGTGCGCCACGATGCAGAATTGTCAACCAGTGTATAGAGTGATTGCTGATTGCTGCCTTGCGACACAGGTTCTCCAAAAATCTACAGCGAGGCACAATGATCCAGCAACGCACGGCTCAAAAGCTTAAATATAAGTATACTTTTGTTTTGTGTAATCCGTGCTCATATCCAAGAAGCAATCAATATCTTTATCAAGAAGAAGCTTTATCAAGAAGTGTATATAATAGCCATGTGGTGTACGCAATGGCCATGCTTTTTGTTGAGCCAGCATTGGCCCATTGGCATTGGCCAGTGTGTACTGGAGGGCTTTAATGTTTCGAGGAACTAAGATCGCTGTGTCATCACGACAAAATAGTACCTATGTCTATATAAGTAGGTGCCTAAGTAGCACGCTCCGCTATACTGCCAAATCTTTTCTCACATCAACAATAGATATCAAGAATTACAATAAGTAGGTACAAACTTTACAATGCAGCACCGACGACAATAGCCAAACTGTCTAAGCTGTGTCTAATGACGTTTACCGATATTGTAATTACATAGATTTGCCGATTTACAGGCGTTTAATTGCAACCACGGCCATTATTTTATTGGACGGTGTAAATGTGTCGCGGCACCGCTATTTATTATTACAGTAAATGCTTCCGAGTAAGAGTTTAGTTAGCTACTTTTAGGCATAATAATTAGGCGTGATACGAAATTGTGCCTCACTAACTAACAACTTAATTTTTAAATGTAATTTAAAGTATAACATGTGAAAGTGTGGTAATGACTAATGACGCATGCATAAGAATCTACCCTACCAAGCGAAATATTTTAAGTAATACCTTTTTGCGTTAAAGTTACGAGGTATGTTCTTGTGTCCACTATACCACCGATATACTTATTTGCGCAATTATCTTCTAGTTATTTCTTAATTTAAATACGTACCTATTTATATGTACTTAACTGACTTTATGAAACTTCGAAACTGATTTGTATTGAAAAAAAAGTCATTTCTTACGTAAGTTACTCAGGAATAAACATGATCATGGTATGTCTGTGCAAAAATAACAACTGAAATACAGCAACCGTGAAACTGTGGTTCGCCAATTTAGGCATTTATACTACCACAGGAATAGAGATATGTTAATGTGTACGTCTTTTTACACGACATCTTGTTTTGAACATTATAACTAGCTCGTTAAATAATAGAATTTTATGCAAATTTTAATTTTAACATATGACTTTTCTGAGTGCAAACAAAAGAATATAACTTTCGTCATAGTTTTGACTATATCAGCTTTCAGAAAAGTAGTGAATCCCCCTGGTTGCTTTTACCACACTTAACTATCTAAAGAATGTCAATAAGAGCATTGAACTGGCTACATTCAGTGCGTGCAAGTGTAATAGCGGTGCAGGTTCAATGGTAAATGTGCATGGGGAGGCGATAGCCACAGGCATTAGGCCGAACATGCATCAAGGCAGCGCGCGCGCACCACCCGGGCATTATGTCCCGCGCGCTCCACATGCAACCAATTAGTGCATCGCATCGGTACCTGCCTTACCCCACAAACTGACAAATAACAGCCTTGACTTGCACGCAAATCGTGTCACTGTGCTCCATACCGCTGGCGGTGAGCTTGAATTATTCTCGCGTAGCCGTTTGTTAACGAACGCGGAAGAGATCATCTGTATAAATACTAGCATATATGGTGATGGACAGTTAGCTTTAATAAAAATGCAATTAGCAGCTCGTAGAGCCGTATACTAATTCAACAAGCTCGCATAGCGTAATTGAGCGTTTCTCGCTCCCCACGCAACTGTTACAAATCCACATATAACAGCGACAGCATCACCGGCTGCGCAGCCGCAACCACCGTAGCGTTGAAAGCACAAAACATTCCGCTAGATCGTCATTATTCAAATTTTCGCTGTACTAGTTGCCCGCTTGTTCCGGCCTCTGCTTTTTGTCCTATTTTCTTAGTCTGAAATTACGATTAGTCCGGTCGAAATGAGCGGCGGTCATCCGTAGTGGATGGCCGTGTGAACGGACCGTTATCCAAACAGCTTACGCGGTTTGAAGACTAAATCCATTTCGAGAGTTCTACCGGAAACGCATTATTTCCAAGTAGAGTAACACTCCAATAAACGCGTTGAACATCATTAAGAACTACCGTAAATAAATAATATCTCCGCAATCATATTGCTTTACGACTTGTCAAGAATAAATCAAAGCAGCAACGAGTCTACAATAGATGCTTTGTGTTGCAATGGACGTTAATATCGGATTTCTACAGATTCCAAGTTCATTTCCATTCAGAGTCGTTAATGCATAACTGTGAGGTTTGGACTGCTATTGGTGGGTACCGGTGATTATATAACGGACTGGAATACGGACTAGGTATAGCTCGTATCCATTCGGGAACACGATCCGCACAATCGTGCAGATATTATGACAACAGTATGCGGAAGGTTTTGCCATCAATAACGCTATTGGATGCACTCCATCCGAAGGTAATGGAGGCAAAAACAGCGGGCGCGTGCCGCAGCGCGGCTTCCCGTGATGTATTGTCACTTAATGATACCTGCGGTGATTTGTTGTCTGTCAAGAGATTACATATTTCAGGTAATGCGTAAAAAGCTGGATCGAGAAACAGCTAGGAGTACTTCTCGTATATTGAGATAAGAAGCTCAGGTAACCTTCCAAGTTTTTCTCTGAAGCAAACCTACAGTGCAGTGACATACATGGCAGAGCAAATAATTTTGAATCTACGAGTATAAGTATTTATAACATTTAAATGGTAGTAAAATTGGCCAAGTGCGATTTGGGCTCGCACATGAGGGGTTCCGTACCATTGTTGTATGGGAGCCCATTTTTTATTCAATATTCTGTGAATGTATAGAGGATCCAGATATCGTTAAAAAGATCGAGTAAAAAACTACTTAAAAATTACGTTTGTTTTATGGGAGCCCCACTCAAATATTTATTCTAATTAATTTTTTTAATTTACTTTGAAATTTGATAGCTAATATAGTAATGGGTCCCGATTTTACCTTTTACGTACGGAATCCTAACAAAAATGCTCACATCTGCCTCCCATCCTACTAACAAAGTTCCGAATTCAACTTGATGTTAGGTATAAGTTTAAAAAGTGAATTTGGTCAACTTTCTCGGGGCTCATTGTCATTTTTATGAATGAGCTGATTCCATGGCATCCCTACACAGGAGATAATGTAATAGGTACCTTTAGAATGTGAAAGCGTGATTTATTTTTTGTGATTCGGCTGCTACAGAAAACGATTTTCCTTTCTAGGTTAGACAGGCGAGCACTAGAAAGTGCTCCATCGCAGCCATTTCGTAAACCGCTCAATAAAAGCTTAAGTTTATTGTTAACATTTAATCCTAGCATTGTGAGAGAAATGAGTTCAAGGAAAACTAAATATAAATAAATACTAGGACTCATTTCACACACGGCTGGTGAACCTCATACTGAACCATTTCTAGTTTTATGTTATGTAGTTCACACAACTTATATACTACATATACTCGTACATACATACATACATATTTTATATAGATACATATTTAACACCCAGACCCACAGCCAACAAATTTAGTTAAGCACAAAAGTGTCGGCCGTGCCGGGAATCGAACCCGGAACCTTCTGTTTGGCAGTCCGGCATAACCATTACGCCAACGAAGTCGTCAATATATTGTCTAGATACCCCTATATGTCTCATCGTACCTGATTCAATGAACATGACGATTTTATACCAAGTTGGGCCGCGTCATACATATTAGAGCGAGGCATCTGAACATTGTAGTCGGTGTTTCGCGGAGAGAATTCATAAAAAATTAACAGTTGACAATATTGAAATTAAAAGCTACATAATAATATCATTACCAACAAAAAAAATGCATTTCAATGCAATGCAATTTGCACAATTTCTTTATTATAACATTTTTATAACGATTTTTAAGCAAATTTTACGTAATTTGTTTTTAATTTCTAACGATTCGACAACTATAAAAGTGAAAAAATCACATATATAATCATAGGTTACAAATGGTATCCTACTACTATTATAAAGGCGAAAGTTTGTATGTATGGATGTATGGATGTATGTTTGTTACTCTTTCACGTAAAAACTACTGAATGGATTTGAATGAAATTTTACCACAATATAGCTTATACATCAGAATAACACATAGGCTATAGCTTATACATCAGAATAACACATAGGCTACAATTTTTGAGGTTTTTAATGTGAGGTCGTAAAAAAAACACATTTTTTGCGCTTACATTGCAAACGCTGACTGAATCCTACAAGATAGATCAAAACAATTTACTACAGTATTGTACAACTTAAAAAGGTCTACAAAAAAGTCTGTGATGGTATATGTTTATCTCTTAGGAATAACCCACAATAACCATTTTTTATCCTTTACTTTGTACGAGAAATAATGGCTTATTTACGAAGCGATTTTAAGCAATACACTATTAATCCTTATCAAAATAAATTATTTCATCAATAAGAACAGTTTGTGTTGATAATATTTGGTCTTTGAATGATTAAAATTGGACGTTTGGTTTTGAAGTTATGGTGAAATTAAAATATTACGATTTCTGCTGCACGGCCCGTTGCGAAGAGGGCGTGTGCGGGGGAGGGGTGTTTAGATCTATGAGTAAGGTACCCGCGCCGCTCAGTCGCAAGGTTGGCTCCCATCGCAGCGGTCGTGCGCGAAGTCTAATAATTTTCGGTTTTTTTTTTATTTTGTTCTTTTAACTACACATACGCAAAAGTTCTTCTCAGAGCTAAACTGTTGTCTAATATATAATACTAGCTGACCCGGCAAACTAGGTTTTGCCTCACTTAAGGGTATGAAAAATAGATAGTGTAGCTTATATGACACGTTCGTAGATTTACCATAGCAGTGCCATCTATTGATTACTTACTCAACCCAGTCGAAAGGTATCGACATCTGTTAGAATCATTTGGAGTTAACAGATAATTGTGACTGTCAAATAATAACAGAAAATAATTAGCAATAAATTAAAATTGCGACTATAATTTGAGATTTAAACTGTCCTATCTCTCAAGTTGGATCGAACTGCACATGGTATGCGAATTTTATTATAATCGGTTAAGTGTTTTAGGAGTCCATTGAGGACAAACAATGTGGCACGAGATTTATATAAATTAAGATAAGATTATTAATATTATATGTATGTTTTTTATTATTCTTTATTGTACACTACGTCCTTCTTTAGTCGTTTATAAATTCCTTTCCATCCAAAGGTTGCCTGGATGAGATCGCTTTAAGCACTAAGGCCGCCGAATTGTTTTTTACTGTGCCTTTTTTATTTATGTGTCCAATAAAGAATTATAAAATTTCCATGACACAATGTTAGTTACCGTACTCCTCCGAAACGGCTTGACCGATTTTTACCAAATTTCATATGCGTATTTAGTAGGTCTGAGAATCAGCTACTATATATTTTTAAGGCAAAACAACGTTTGCCGGGTCAGCTAGTACATTATATTTAGTAAAATATTTATAGGTATGCAATAGAAAGTTACGAGCACAACTTACATTTAACTCTTCTAAAAAAAAAACTTCTGTAGCTTTTGTGTAATAAAATCCATTTACAGTCATTACAGTGTATTAGGCGAATCATTTGAGCATTGACATTAAAATAGCATTAGCATGTTCAAAGCCTTTCTACTGAAGATTGAAACGCAATATGCGTTAAGTTGTACCTAGCGGTAGCCATTACACGCTCCAAAAATATTTTAAATTTAAAAAATATATTATGATTCATAGGTAATACTTTATAGAAATAATAGTTAATAATCTATATGTAGGTTTGTATAAAATAAAAAAATATAAGTACACATTTCACACACGGCTGGGGTTAACCCAATACGGAATCATTTCTAGTTCGTATTATGGTTGCTAACACAACTGATATACTACATACATATATATTTTATAAAGATGCACATTTAACACCCAGACCGACAGCCAACAAATTTAATTCAGCACAAAGATGTTGGCCGTGGCGGGAAATGAACCCGGAACCTTCTGATTGGCAGTCCGGCATGGTAACCATTACGCTAACGAGGTCGTCATAACTATATTTTAGGTCAGTCTGACATGCAAGCATTCACCATGCACTTTAAGCATATAATGACAGAAGATCACGATGCAACTTCAATGTATCGACAATCCAAGTTCTAACGGTCGGTGCATCCATCCAAATCAATATCGAAATAGACATTTACTGCTCTTTTAGTCAGTCAAAAGCGAGTGTGGCTCGGTGGTAATAACGTCTGCTTTTTAATCAGACGGCCCCTGGTCCAATCCCGGCCCTACACCAATGACTTGTTTTTCAAGTTATGTGTGGATTTGCACTCGCTTTACGGTGAAGGAAAACATCGTGAGGAAACCGGCATGTTTGAGGACCACAATATCCGAAAACCGTGTATCATCCGCCAACCCGTACTTGGCCAGCGTGGTGGATTATGGTATTTGAAAAATTCCATAGATAAAATAAGTTTTCGTATGAAAAGTATAAATAAAATTTCCAATACCCATAAATGATATGTATAACATGATACATTGTATAACAATATTGCAAAAGAAAAACTCATAAATTCGCGTACAAAAACTTTCCATAGGGGATCTTATCGCCCACACTTAAATATAATACATTTTCACATTCAATTGTTGCTCTCATTACAACTAAGTTACGTAGAACTCTGTCAGATAAAAATAAAGTTAACAGTAAAATAAGTACATAAAGAATATAATAAGAACCAGAGTAGGGAAAATAGAATAACTGGCATTTAATATCATATTCGGCTTAGTCACCGGTACCAGATAAAGTACAATGACATGGCAATCATAACGATAGCAAAATTTAAACGCTATCATTACAGATATACTTATAAGGACAAAGAGAACTATTAGCGCAGAAAGTGGTGAAATTAACAGTTAGCTACGATCTGCTAACAGCCGACCTATTCAAATTGGGCTCTCTGACTTCTGAGCGAAGCGAGGGCGTGACCGATCCAGAGTCACGGAGACGCGCTTCAGTGAGTGCGTCTGATCTAGGCACCTGCCGAATACACCTGCCTGTTATGACAACCTTCTAACTCTTAAGTATTTTGGGATTCTCTTAAAGTCAGTAAAAACCCATCATACCTAATATTATGTAGGCGCGTGAATATATTACTACAAAACATTCTAAACTGAACATCATAGCATCGGTAAGTTCCTAAACCATGTCTCAGAACAGCAAATTAAAAAGTTATCAGCGGCCATCTGCGATGATGATTGACTTTCTATAGCGGTTTAATTTTTAATCATATCGATAGCGCAGATGAGCCCAGTCAGATGAAGTTATTTAGTTATCTCTCCCATCGATCACTCGGCCGTCCGCGTCCGAGTCTTGGAGAATCTGCGACCCAAACATAACTCCGATGACCCGATCGCATCGAAATGCCACTCAACTGGCGCGGCGGCTGGAAGGCCGCAATTTCTCCGCGCGAATGTCACGGTAATGAACTCGACGCGAACCACTAACGACATCAAAGCCTAATTTTTACCCTAATCCGACGCCAATCAACTATGTAGAGCACGAGATAGTCGAGCGAGGCAGATCGGCGGGCGTCGTGAGAACGATAGAGTTCGGAGCAGGTGGTGTGTACCCTCCCCATCCGTGGCTAACTGTTCCTCGATGGTGCAGCGCGCGAGGCGAGCCACGGCGCAGTCCCGTCGCCACAGCCCGCAGGCGCACCACGCTCCGCGCTCCGCTCGCCCGCAAAGCTCAACTCACGCGCCGGAAAGCTCGCCGGCAAAAACATCTATTGCAGTGCTACGTTTTTAGACCCGAGTGTTGTGAAAAACGTCGCTGCGTTTAACCGTGTTTGTTTACTTTTTGCGACAATTTATTCCGATCGGTAAACATTTTAGTTTAATAGAGGGTTTTTGCTGAAGTAGTCAGTAAGGTAATCGGGGCAGATAGCATTAACGGTTGGCTCGTCGCTGGAGTGTGGCAGACCACAAGCATGACGAGCGCTGGCGGCGCAGGCGCAGGCGGCGCGGGCGCTCTGCTCGCGCTCTTACTGGTATGTTTTACAAGCATTCAAGTAGATGTAATGAAGTATGAATTAACAAAATAAAGATGAGTGTAAAGTGGAATAGTATAATATTTATAACACCTATCCTTTTGGGACCTGTCATCACCTACGTATTTAACAATTTCTTTTTTGTTAATGCTTCTCTTCTTAGTCGTCAACTTCATTGCTGAAGGTCGCGTCTAGTATAAAATTTGTTAATGGTTATTAAAACGCTAATCTTAGGCCAGCTTACAATTGACATACGAACCTACATATATACTTACCTAGTCACGCATCTACCAAGTAAGTACAAACAGACTAAACTACCCAGGTGCTTCTCAGTTATAATGACAGACGTACTCGTATTGTCCTAAGCATTGTGTTGTATCTAAGATACTAAATGTTTGGTAATAAATTTAGCAGTTGAATAGCCTAACCCACTTAATTACGGGGTTTATTGCTTCTTTAGAACTTTCTAGACAACAATAACTTCCTTTGTAAACTTTGGTGCTAAATGCTAATTTGAATGGTGCAAACTACTAAAGGTACCTACTTACTAAGAATTTACATAGAGATATAGGTATTATGGTATATGTATATTGTACTCGTATATAGTAGTTTTGACTTTGTCTAGGCCTTATCACTCAACCCAGAGAAATCTAAAACAAAGAAGTATAAATTAAACATATAGAAACCCCCAGAATTAACATTTGGATGATGGTCATCTTATTTTAAATGTATCAAACTGTATTTTACTTATCAAGCCCTTTCATTTGGTACCCATATTAGAGACGTTGCCAAAAAAAATAGTGGTCCGATATTCATCAAAAATAGCTCACTCCCGTTTAATAAACCTTTTATACAAACAAAAACATTAATTCATCGGTTCGTAAGCTACGATGCCATAGACAGACACACACGCACACATGCTCAGACACGGCAAACTTTACCAGTTTTTGCTAAACATAACGATAAATTCCTACCACTTTTGATAGTACCTACCATACGAGGAATCTGCAATATCCTGAAGTACCGAAAAAACATGATTGTGATGAAATTAATAAACCTCACACGCATCTCGACCTTGACTCGGTTTGTACGGAAGTAGGTCTGAGAACAAAAACGTCGATAAAATCTAGGCTTACAGATCTTCAGATTACTCCAAAGTAAAAGCTCACATTACCAACGAGCAATAAATCGTGAGAGCGAACTCGAAAGACCATTGTGATACGTGATTGAAACCGTTTAAAAAATTGAATTTCACAGTTGAGAGAATCGTCTAATGCGGGCAAAAAATAGTAAAAAGTCATCGACAGCGTTCGACTATTTCGCGACCGGTGTGAAACTTTGATGACAAACTTGTACCTGTTGCTATTCTCATACTTAGAATACACTTGTCATGGCATAAAAAGCCGTTGTTGAGGAAAAATAATTTCAAAACAAAGGATACGAGTAAATTAGATAAGCAAAAGTAGTGAAAAAGAGCTAAATGAACTTGGTTGGTAAGAAAAGTTGTTAGTCATGCAGACAAACGATGGAAAGCTCTTCACTTGCTAAATGAAATAAACATGCCTGACATAGTTTGCAAACAAAAGGAGGCTGGTTTGATAGCCTTAGGTGAACTACTTTTGAAGACGCTACTAATAAGTCACGTACTTATGTAGATGAGCATATACTTAGCGAAATTACGGTAGATATGGCCATTTGTATGATATCTTGGGAATGGCAATAATAAAGAGTAATAACTTCATAGCTAGGTTAATCACCCATCGATCACGAAGATTAGCAGTAGTGGATATGGCAAAAGTTATAATAGAAACTTAATTTTGCATCTCCGATCGTTGGTTGATGACATACTGGCTTAAACTAGCAAACTTTAATAGGATTAATTATATAGGACCAGTGTAAAAGTAGCAAATGTAAATTAAAAATGTAATAATTCCCTGAGAGAAAATGTTGGTAGAGGCCAACTTGGATAAAAAAAAATATCATAATATATTTGTATACTTTTATGATAATATATGTTCTTTACTAGCCAAGCCCTTTTAATTGATATCTATATTGCGGGACTTATATAAAATATTTAGGTAATCCACTATTTTGAGGCAGTGTCTGTCCTGGGTCGGCTTTTTTCCAAATATAGCTAAGAGCACTCCTGACTTAAACATCTTGCAAACTAAAATTCTAATTATTTCATACGTCCTGGTGCTATGACACCATAGACAGAGAGCATAGCACAAAGACTGTCAAATTTAAAACAAGCCGTCGTCAGGGAGCAAAAATTAAAAAATAGTCTTTTCAACTATAACACCATTCACATCGTACCAATCTCATGTAGGAATAAAAAGAGTCTACACGCATTAGAATCAGCGCATCAAATGCATTGTAGCGTTTTAGATAAAGTGTAATGCGGCGCTTGCGCAAGCACGGCCCGAGACGATTTACTCGCGCGCTTTCAATGTCCGTCTCACCCGAACGAAACGCCATAATAACACTCCATTACTGCACATAGAGGCAGGAAAAACCATAATCTATTACTTAGAACTGTGCTTTCTTAAGCATATCCATGGTACCAGGTATGGTATAGATTGATGTGGAGTTGCGAAAAGAATATAAATTATATACATCAGCTTACGTTACGATCGAACGTACAATCAAGAAAACTCTTATATTAATCAAACTGAATAGAAGCCAAGGCTCAACACCTAGATAGAGATTGGAATATTTTCTGTGGCTAAACACACAGTATCCTGTAAATTACTAAAAGAAGCAACAATGTTCTGACCTATTAAGGATTTCCTTCTTTTGGATATAGGTTCAAATATGAGACCACAAAGCGAGTGAAAATATTAAACAACCTTTGATAAAACATGAAAATTTCCAGCAAAGTAAAACAAAGCTTTTCCCTACAACATACCTGATAAGATTTTACAAGGCTTTATCTGAAACAACTTCCTTGACACTATCTTAGCAAAAATTAATATGAAAACTGACGCTCAAAACATGACCTGAAGCTAAAGACATTGAGATAGAGTTCGCTTTCTGTGTAGCTTTATTCGAAATGTGTTTTCTCGGTAAGGCAATGCATGTGTAAAATGTTGCGTTGCAATTAGATGTACAACCTGGGAAGGCGATAAATCGTGGGATACGGCGGCTCTATGGTCAAATTGCTACATTGAAGAAAACCATTGACTTCAGTAACAAGGATCTAATTATTTCCGTAAGTCTAAGATTAATATGATTACGCGATATTCCTGAAAGACTCGGCAAAAAGGAAAAGTTATTGCCGAACCAACGTATCAAAATTTAGATGTAGATACAGATTATGAAGGCAGTAAAATATTTAATTCTATAGTTAGTCTAACAATAAATTCAATATGTAAACAATTTAGAAAGTGAACATAAAAAATCTAATATGGAACCAGTCTGACAGTATATCCCGTATATAAAAAAATATTTACAAAATTGGTTTAAATGACGGAGTTACGAGATAACAATATTTTTTGTCTACTTTTAGTCAGTGTTTAGATATGAACCATTTTTTGTTCATATGTAAATGTTTTTTTTTTTTCTTTTAAGACCTCCTGTACATATGTAGCAATATTTTTGCAAGAAGAAAGGCTTTTGTGACACATTAACTCAGTATGTAACACGCGAGGACTTTAAGTACCTTACTCGCAGAATCTAGAAGAGTGAACCGGTTTCTTCTGTCCCATCTTCGCTTACCATTAGGCGGGAAGGAGTCAAACAAAAAAATATAATGCCTTCTGAATTAACTTCTCTTAGTGCGTCTGAAAAACTTAAGTATACAAAACGATTCAAATGACATGGGACCTGGCTCTTGACTAGTTTAAATCGTAAACTCCGTTAAGAGTACGGCTAGCTAAAATATAAAAATTTAATTAATATTGTTTTTTTTATCTTAATTACTACCTACTAACTATTTTACTATTTTACTACTTGCTATTTTCCTTATTCATAGTTGTTAAAGTAATTTAACAAATATGAATAAGCAAAATAGCCAAATTTAACAAACAATTATCATTGTATCATTGCAACTCTAATTATTATTTTATACTAATATTTTAGGTATTTGGAATAATAATACTACAATTCGTCTACAAGTTCGAAGTTGCTTTATTAGTTACGGAACATACAATAAATAGAATAATAAAACAAAATCACAACACATATCAATATTTACCAGAAATGATTTTAGTACTTTTTCAATGGGACTAACTATAATAAAAGCAAAGCAGTTTTTAACGACATCAACAAATCTCTTTCTTGAAATTATGACACTTCAAAGCTTCATGAAATGAAAATCGTTTTTTTTTACCAAACTATAACAAGCACCTCTAGTACGTCACACGCCAGGTATGCGTCGTGGATACATATCATATACTTTTGTAATGATATCATATTATTTGACTTGTAACTTTGGTGTTATCAAGGGAAAGTTATTTATTTACTTAAAAATACTATTTTACAAAAACCTTACAAATAGTAAACCAAATCCAAGTCAGTGTCCGCGGGTAAGGTGCCTAAAATGCTGGCGGCATTACCTCACTGGATCGCCAAACTTAACTTAACTTATCAATAAATGATTTGTATTTGTATTTGTTGTAGTCTCTTTCACTGAACCTAATTGACCGAAAACAGAACCAAATTCGAAAAAATACCGTAAACTTGTTAGTTAAATTTGCATACAAAAGTTCAAGATCAATGTGAGGATATCGTCGCAAACAATGGTATGGGGTATCAAACAATTAATTAAAACGGACAGAATAAGTGCGGTAACGGCTCTAATAATTTGTCTAAGACTTTTTTACAACAAGAATTTGTAAAGTCCATACACTTAGTCGATATACAGGACTACTCGTAACTAACGCAACACTTTATAAGATCGGCTTTAAGACATGCAAACAACTTTTGTTCTACGACTTTTAGAAATTCGCGGAAAAAGTTCGCTTTTCCATATTTTTTTCCCGCGAGAAGGTTTTTGTTGAATGGGACAGCTAATTTATTTTTCGCGAATTTTCAAGTCTTTTGCCTAGACGTACAAAACCTGGCCTTAGAAGATTTTGCGTAAGTTACTAGAAACACTATAAAGGTACTTAAATAACACTGCATAGGAAGAACCTATTACTATAAAAAGTAAGTTGTACGTACTCGTATAAATGTGTTTCGAGATTTCAAGAGATAATTTGTTACGCAAAGTTAATATAACGAGATCAACCCATTTACACTGAAGATAGTATGATAGGTATATTTCGCTTAATGACCACCTCGTTGGCGTATTGGTTACCATGCCGGACTGTCAACCAGATGGACCAGGGCTCGATTCCCGGCACGGCCAACATCTTTGTCAAGAACTAAATTTGTTGGCTGTCAGTCTGGGTGGTAAATATACATCGATACAAAGTATTTATGTAGGTATGTTCTGTAGTATATCAGTAGAGATAGCAACCATAATACAAACTAGAAATGTTTAAGTATGGGGCTAACCAGCTGTGTGTGAAATGTGTCCTAATATTTATTTATTAAGCTAAGTCAGAGGCCTTCGGGTGGCTTCAAAACTCTAGACACCAGAGTTTGGCCACTTAGCTCATACGAAAAAGAAGAAGGTTTTATTTATTTTCCTCGCATTTTGAAGAAGCAGTAAGTCTCTAAACAAAACCTTCTAACCACCAACTACAGTAGGGTACTGGTACCATCATAACAGTTAAACTACAACATAATAATATACTTTCATTGATCGGTGGCATTAAGACCGCTAACAGATCTCCCTATCAAATGATGTGGTGCGTGGTACGAGGCCCACTTAATCTTGTAAACCGCAACCACGCCGCTAAAACCTCATCTTGGTAACTTAACTATACTCCATTTACCCATGTTAACCATTTGCCCGGAATAGCACAAAACTTTCATTTTAATCGCTGCCAATCTTTTTACATTGATTTCATAGAAATCTAGGTCAATCTAAGCATCAGTCTTGAACTCTAATCTTTATTACCTCCGAAAATTTCGAAGAAAGTGTTCAGAGAATCTTCAATCCATTTGCAATTGAAAATCACGTAAAATATTAAAAGTGGAACACAATAAACTACTATCAATATTTCGTAGCGATCATTGGTCATCTTGTGGTTGAAATTTGATAGCTAACATCCTATCATTATGTCGATTTATGGAATTTTATTGCTAGATCGGAGTAATAGAAATACTGGTTTATGGAAAATCTTTCTTTTCCCTACCCGACTGAATAAATGAAAGGCTGAATGAAAATTCGTAGCTGGTAGAATATCAATAAAAAGGCGCGAGTGTAAAAAGCTACGGCTAAAACTAAAGCTCTTCTTAATTAACTATTCTAAAACAAAGATTAAAGATAGAAGCATTTCGCGCAAGTCCTCGTATTAGAAACCGCCATCAACCTTAGCCCATATCAAAGTAAATATGTACTAGTAATCATCAGACAAAAATACGAATACGTGACACAATAAAACTACCGGTATAATTAATCACGCTAATCCTTTTTAACATTGCTTATCTTTCCATTTACTATAGCGAAGTTACGTTTTTCAATGAAAACAAAACAGTTGTAGGCTAGAACAAACTGAAGCTCACTGACACATATTTGTTATATCAAGATGTGACGCAAATTAACTGAGCTCTTTATTGCTTAAATTTTAATGTAAACTTGTAGATTATCTTTACGCGACCGTCAAAAGCAGCTACCGTATTGTCCTAATTCAGAATCAAGGTTTTTGTCTGGTGTTTAATGTAAATGCAGAAAGTTCATATAAAAAAATCGGAGAAAACTGCAACGGGCTATAAAATAAATTCACATAAAAAAAAACGATCGAAACGGCAACACAATAAAATCTCAATATGCACTTTCACTATCTAACTTTAGCAAGACATAAAAGTTTATGAAACTTGAAAGCGTTCTTTCTAATTAAAACGTACGAGTATGAGACAAATGTGTAGAAATAATTAAAAACTTAAGTTATAAGTTAGGCTAAAAATGAAGATGTCTAATCGTCTACAACTTACTAACAGCTGCAACTGCTCTACCCAACAAAACTTAGTACCTACGTCATTTCAACAACGGTTAGATTACCGATAAGTCACAATTACAACGCTGTTTTATACGGAAGGCGCAACAATAGTCTGAGGAATAAATTAACTTATTGTTTAATTGCTTTGGTTGGCTGTGCATCCTTCCTCACGTGAATGCTCATTGTTACAGATCGGAACGGCACTCGCTCAAGACTATGACGGTGAGTTTAACTATTTATATTGCCCTGCCCCAGACACCGAGAACGATGTATCATGTTTTGTAACGGACAAACAGTTATTGTGTTTTTGGTATTGTCACTCAAAGAACATATGAGTAGAATGCATGCGATAAATACTCGTAGCTATGCATATATTTTATACAAAGAGACTCTTAAGATCTTTAGACTTTAAATTGTGCATTACATATTGCCAAAGTGCCGTAATGCTGCAAAACAAACTTTTACTTCCTAGTATAAGACATACAACTTCGAATTGATAATATATCCATCACAAACACTATACCTTCAGGTTAATACCTGCAATAAGATGATAATAAGAGCATATCCGGAAAATATACAATTATAACCAAATATACTTACCATTTTCGTCATTTCGCTTTTCCAGTGACGGACATCCAGTGCACATTCTCAAGCACAGGCACCGGCTTGCGAGACTCGGTTACAGCTCTGCTTCGAAAGCCTGAGGGCTTCCGAGGGGCACCTTTATTCGCAGACGACCGAGCCACAGACCCCGTGGCCGATCCTGTTTGCCAAATTAGGCCTGAAGCAGAGGATCCTACGGGACTCCTGTACAGGCTCCGTATTACAGACTTCACGAGATGCGGTGTGCTGAAACGAAATGTAAGTAAATATTAAAGCGGGAAATCTGTCGCTTAGCACTTAACAGTGTGTTCCGGTAACCTCCTTGATAGCCAGTTATTCCGGACTAAGATGCTCCACCTTAGGTCAGAGTGTCGCTAACTCGTGTGGTTACGCGTCCTGATGGTCAAATGTCTAACTGTAAGGAGTAAAAAAAGTGGATGAAACAATCCAAATTTGTCTTAGGTATGAGCTGAGAATGTGCTAGTCGTAAAGTAGGTACATAATATAGTAAGTAACAGGTAGATATAACGTGCTTAACTGGCTTCTGACAATGTGTCTTTACAGACCTACA
Source organism: Mellilla xanthometata (assembly GCA_035578125.1). Classification (NCBI taxonomy): domain Eukaryota; kingdom Metazoa; phylum Arthropoda; class Insecta; order Lepidoptera; family Geometridae; genus Mellilla; species Mellilla xanthometata. The sequence continues at coordinate 9,144,608 of JAPUBQ010000013.1, forward strand.
CAATATTAGTAATTATATGTGCATGCTTTTAAAATGGCCCAACGGTAAAAGATTTCGATATAGGTGAACCTACAGCTAAAAAATCTGTGTACCCATATCATCTTCGAAAACATGTGTAAGAATGAAATACTTTTAACGAGCCCGATTCGCTCTACTATTCACACAAAGGAAATGTCGTTTCATCTGTTATAATAATCATCAAAGTGGAAGTTGTGTCATCAGCAAATAACTTATGCCGTTAGTAACAGTAAGCTGCGTGGTTGCTAGTGGCCTACACGGCTATGCTGACATATTATTAACAACCGGTACAGTATCGAGGTAAATAGATAACTAATACCCGGTACGGGAATGTGGAATTGAATACAATGCACCGTAGAGATTAGCAAGCATGTTTGTTGTGTCGCCAATGTCAAACGATAAACTGAACAAAACACAACTCTCTTGAACATTGGACGCACTTCTGCGTCGATGGTTTGTTCTGTCAATTGCATAGTTCTAACTTTACTATTTTGTTGAAAGCTCTTACTATCTATGCGCAACGTTAACCCCGAAACAGCCGCTCCGGTGATTCTAGCGTAATGGTCGCTTTTAAGAATAATAAAGAATAAAGGATATTTATTACAAAAAGATAATTATGCGTACAAATTACAAAACAGAACAAAGAAACTTACTTTAAAAATTACATTATAGTACTAGCTTTATTCCCATTGAGCCTGTGAAAACAGATTAGCTGAATGCTTCACATTAGGAACATTCATATTTTTTCTGTTAAAATGTACTACGTATTCGTGCACTTAAATTTTCTTTCTAGAGTCTCTTAGACTCGACTAGGAAGTTTCACAAAATGGGTGTACTGCCCATAGATCTGAAATTTGGTATAGTAGCGTATTTTAACCTCCTAATTCCGAATATCATTACGGAGATCAGGAACTGTAGGGCGTCACTACTACATTTTTCCTATTCAACATGGCGTTTGCGCCAATTTTCGTTATGATATTCTTGATTAGGAGGCCAAATACGTTATGCGTACACCAAATTTCAGACCGATCGGCAGTATGCGCTTTTCGGAAGATTATCCACAAAATTAAACCACCTTTTAATTACCAGCGCCCCTTTCACTTTTAATTCTATATGACCAGGGTTTCGTGCACGTGCGAGTATGGTTCCCGCAGTTCCCGGGGGTGGTGATGCAGTCAGACCAGGAGCTCATCATCATGTGCAAACCTCCGGAGCCAACTATCATTGAGAACAAGGCGGCGGGGTTCGCTGGCAGTTTGTGAGTATATATCCAGAAATCATTTTTAATATTTAAATAAATAATCGACCAAGTCCAAAACAGAATCGCGCATGAAGGGGTCCGTACCATTATGTGTGAATAACCGGTCAAGTGCGATTTTGACTCCCGCACGAAGTTGATGATACTATCTGCTGTGTTAAAGACTGTACGTTACGTTCTTCCGGCGAACCACATTCGCTTGTTTTCTCTTACTTAGAACATATATTCTTGCAGTTTCTTTGATACTAGTTACCTACCGCAGGTATAGTACGTCGCAGCAAAATCCCAGAAAAATAAAAAACAAAACAAAGAATGTACTGGCTCGTGAAGGATTTGAACCTCCGCCCTCCGATGGTCAAGTGAATTTGTATATCGGTGCTCTAACCTACTGAGCTAACGAGCCGCTGATGCAGCATCAGAAAATATAAAACGCATTTAAGAATTTGACGTCACGACTTGTGCTGATGCCAGAATTACACAAATCTGAATAAAGTATAACTGAAAAGTACCAGTAGTTCAGGGAACAGTAGACTTAGCAAACACGATCACAAAACACGACGCAAAAACGACGGGGTGTTATAGGTTTGACGTATCTCTCTGTGTGACATCGTAGCTCCCAAACGGATGAACCGGTTTGAATTCAGTTTTATAAGGTGTGCCGAGTACGACAGTGTTCTTTGTTTATGTTTGATGAAAATCTATCCAATCTATATGAATGGCCGCCGCCACAAAATACCATTTTAATATTTTTTCTTAACTCACTTAATGAGTATCAAACGAAAATAACTTGTAGAGAACGTACATTTTGATAACTTACAAATCCAAAATAGGTCGCTACCAAAAAAAGTTCTCTCAATTACAACATTGTTTCAGCAACTATAATAAGTGATCGAGATATGAGGACAAGACCTATTTTTTATGGACATTGTTTAACGTTCTGCAAAATAATGTAGTAATAGTGTCGAAGAATATATCGCTGACGATAGGCAACAAAATAAATACAAGAACAAATTTTAGTTAAAATCGTCTGAAAATGTAAACTAAGATCGAAATCACAGAATTAAAAACTTCGTTTTCTCTCACTCCTTGAACTATAGCAGTTTTTGTAATTTTGGCATCAGTACAAGTCGAGACTTCACATTCCCTAATGCGATTCTATTTTCTCTTGCTGCATAAGCAGCTTGTTAGCTCAGTAGGTTACAGCACCGATATACAAACACACACACACACACGCACGCATACGTCAAACCTATAACACCCCGTCGTTTTTGAATCGAGGGTAATGATTGTGTTTGCTAAAAGTCTACTGTTCCCTGAACTACTAGTACGTTTCAGTTATACTTTATTCAGATTTGTGTAATTCTGGCATCAGCACAAGTCGTGACGTCAAACTCTTAAATGCGTTTTATATTTTCTGATGCTGCATCAGCGGCTCGTTAGCTCAGTAGGTTAGAGCACCGATATACAAATTCACTTGACCATCGGAGGGCGGAGGTTCAAATCCTTCACGAGTCAACACTTTTGCTCCTGTTTCTTTTCTTTCCTAGGTATTAATTATTAAAAGAATTACTAAGTTTCGTGAAAAAGTAAGAGCAATCACCACTATTATCTAGTAACCACTCACTATCTAGTAAGTAAATCTTGATTTTTCTATAGATTGTACGGAGTATTTCCAGGCTTCAAGGCTTTAATTTTTTTACGCAAGGCCTACTAATATTTTGTATTGTACGAGTATTTGCAAGTACTAGTAACAATAAGAAGTGAAATTATAATCCGAAATGTAGTTCTACACTACCTTCCAGCCCGCATGGCGCGCGCGTGTCCGGCGTAGTCGAGGAGACGCCCGGCCGACTTGAGTACGAAGTGGCCCTGTACAAGGAGGCGCCGCCAGTTTCCCGACACTCCAACCACTCAGTCGATTTGCCTGTCGATCAGGTAACTGCTGTACGTTCATCTCACTACTTTATTATTTTGTTGACTGACATCCGTCACTTTATTGCTATTTCTTGATGTGGTAGAAAGTATAAGTAGTCAAGCATGAGCATAGTGCGCAATTAGTCTGTTTAATTAATGGTCATCAAACATTTATTGCTAAGCCCGTTACGTGTCACGGCTGCAAAGCTTTGACACAATTTCTCATTTATTACTAACGTATGACACAAAATACGGCAGTAAAATAATGAATATGAATTTAAAGACATTCAATATCTTGAAGTACAAATCAACTAGTGCTGAAGATGATTTTTTTGACACATTTCATACATGGCTGGTTAAATTATGGTAGCTAACACAACTGATATACTACAAACATACATATTTAACACCCAGACCCACAGCCAACAAATTTAGTTAACCACAAAGATGTTGGTCGGGCCAGATTAGAAAAATAGTTTTTTTTTACCAATTTCAATTCATTTTGGCCTGAAAACTAAAAGTATGTTTTTATTGCAGGCGGTGCCCATCGGCACCAAACTGCAGTTGCGCGCTCGTATTAACCCAGACTCAGCGTGGCGCCACATCAAGCTGCTGGAAGTGGCAGTCTCTCCTGACCCTGACCGACCTCACGCACCCGGCGCGGTACTACTCGTTAAAGATGGGTACGAATATAAAAAAAGATTTATACGAATACTAACTGACCCGGCAAACGTTGTTTTGCCTCACTTAAGGGTATGAAAAATAGATAGTGTAGCTTATATGACACGTTCGTAGATTTACCACAGCAGCGCCATTTATTGATTACTTACTCAACCCAGTGGAAAGGTATCGGCATCTGTTAGAATCATTTGGAGTTAACAGATAATTGTGACTGTCAAATAATAACAGACAATAATTAGCAATAAATTAAAATTGCGACAATAATTTGAGATTTAAACTATCCTATCTCTCAAGTTGGATCGAACTGCACACGGTGTGCGAATTTTATTATAATCGGTTAAGTGGTTTAGGAGTCCATTGAGGACAAACATTGTGACACGAGATTTATATATATTAAGATAAGATTAGAAAAACTTTAGAACTCAGAACTTATATCTATATGAACTGAAATGAATCGTGTTCTTGATTAACAACTACTTTAATATAAGATCACATATTATGAGGTAACGCAAAGGCTCTAAGAACCTACGAGATAGGCTTTCCTCCACACGCCCCGAGTGACCTCACGTAGAGCTTGGTCTTTTATCGAATTTACATTTTACCCAAAGAAAACAAATCAATGACCTGCCGACGGAACCAATCGTAGTGCACGAGAGTAGCGTGATGAATTGCCATAAAATCCGCAAGACGCGTATGATTTTCGTCTACGAATGATACCACATGCGTTCCCGTTAGACTGTCTTGTCTCGAGTTTCTGAGAATAGTTTGAATAGTTGAGATGACGCGGAAATTAACTGGGATGAAAAATTTTTGAGCATAATATAATAATTTTACGGTTTGTGGTGATTAACCTAAACTGTAGCAGGTTTACGTTGGTCCGGATCGTGGTAGAAGCAACAGCTAAGTAGGACCGAGACTGCCCGAATAACATTTAAGAAGTAACTTACCTGTACTGTAAAATGATACAATATAACAAAAGCGAAGAAATATCGTAGAATTTAGCTTTAGGTACATTAAAAACAGGATTTTCACTTTTGTATATTAGCCGAAAGTGAAAGTCTTAATTCAAGCGTATGTTTACTAACCAGAAAAATACTAATATAACTCCAAACAATTATTTCAGGTGTCGAAACCGGGACTTCGCATCCATAATTCCTCATCAGCCAGCGCGGTATCGGGAGCGCCACAACGAAGTATTCCTGGACTTCGAAGCGTTCCTGCTGGCTTCCATGAAGGAACGCTCTACGCTCTGGATTCATTCGCAGATCAAAGCATGCATGGACGCTGGAGACTGCCAGCCCGACTACTGCCTAGATCTATTCGAACCATCAGGTAGGAATACCTAAATAATTTGGGAAGTATATCGACGATAACGCATTTATGATACAAAAAACTGTTGCGAAACCAGCACCTTCACCTTTTCTTTCTTTCTTTCTTACCTTATGAAATCCATTTCCAGGACACGGGCGTCGTCGCAGATCGCTGCCTGAAGGTTCCCACAACTCTACTAGTTCTGCCCTGGTCTCTGACAACTCCACGACTCCTTTCACGCGGTTCAAGGAGAATTTGGAGTACACGGTCGTGATGCCAGGAGAGCTGTTCCATAGGACGCCGCTCGAGGCAACATGTGCTACATCTATGATGGTCGCTGTGGCATTAGGCGCGCTGCTATTTATGTCTGCTCTCCTGGTAAATCATTTTCGGTATTTTATTCCAATAAGACGTGTCTGGTATAAAGAAGTTTTTTAGGTGATTCATGGTTAAAGACTTCTGTTCTGATCTGAAATGAAAAAACAATACATTTTAAACAGTATTAATTTGATGCGATAGCAGCTCAGTCGGGCGTATGCCTTACTTCCCGCAGGTTGTGGGTACGATTCCCGAAAAGGACCTTAAGTTTTTGGTGAAGGAAAATATCGCGAGGAAACCCTAGCATGGTGGTAGAACATTTACTAGTGCTCGTCTGGATAACAATCACCTTTAAGTTGAAAAATCTGTAGCCTATAATTTAACGTTGTATGCCGGCAGTCTTAGCCCGGCAGAAAATTCACTGGACTCACTTTTTGAACGACGAAAAATATTAATCATCATGATGGCATTTATTTTCCCACAGATGTGCTACTTGGCCACAAAACTCAACTCAACGATGCTGAAGAACAACAGTCTCCAATCGCCTTCAGGGAAAGGCTTTGAGCAGATCCTCCGAGAGTTGGCTCACCATTCCTTGCCAGACACAGGGTACACGGGCCGCCCTACTGTACAATAAAAAATATAATAGCTGTTTCTATTTTATAGTTAGTACTTATTTTAGTAAGAACACAAGGAATTTATCGTTCACTGGTATTAAGATAATTCAGATCTGATACGCCAGGCATGAGCGACTAATTAAAAACTTACAATTATTTTATATATCACTCTGAAAATTACACACTACCACCTTACAATTATTTTATATATCCCACTGAAAATTACAATAAATCGGTTTTCTAGAACCAAGATACATTATGTTCAATTTGAATTTTTGGCAAACAGCAGAATATAAGTTCCGTTGTAAACTTGCCTCTCTGTAATTAAGCCTATAACATAAGATATCTATTTAATTTCATTAGATTAAGTAACCTACCTTCAAAAGTATTGTTTTGTAATAAGATAAAACTATTTAAATAAACCGAGGCTTACGCACTGGTGTAAACTTATGACTGAAAAATGGTTGAAAGTAAAGAATGTTTGTAACAATTTCAAACTTTTTCAGTCATGACTGTAGCAAAAAAATATAGTATAGGAATTAAAAATTATTTATGAAACGAGTGTTGTAATTTATAATTAAGTAATAACTTTTGAAAAAATAAAGTACTTCTAAGGGGACTATGTTTAATTTTTAGGTAATGGATTTAGATAATATACCATTAGTTATACGCAAGAGGAATAAGTTTGAAGTTAATATTAAAATAATTTATTTGTTGAATCTACCTTAGGCGAACAACACTACGCGTCCTTCAACGTAAACGACGTCACTACCCTCATTTTCATCTTCGCCATTTATAAGCACCATGAATAGATTAATAAAAGTAGGTTACATACTTGCAAATCGCGTAGGTATTTACGTAGAGAGTTGAATGATATAACTTTTATTTCTCCTAATTAATAGATTTAATAGAATATCTTATTCATAAATCTGATTTAGGGTCTGCAATAGTTTTGCAACGGATACCGACGAGCATGTTACCATAAATGTCATCATTCTTTAATTTATCAACGTCACTTTTATAAAATTCATAGAAGAGTTAAATGTAAACAAACTAGCTTTTACTTTGTGGAAGACAAGAAAGTTTTCAAATAAAGGTAAATCTGTGAGTTAGCCTTCGGTCATTATAAAGAAAAGATACTTACGCGAAACCTGTGCATGTTGTCTTTACGGCAGTTTAATTATATGACTGGTGAACATTTTACGTATAAAATGAGTAAAAGGAACAACACAGATGCAACCGGGACCGGCTCTGATACCAAAAAAGCAAAGCATTGGTCTCTTGGTCTATTAGAATCAATGAAAGACCCGAAATCTATAGTAAAATCCACAAAGAATCTAGTAGTCATACGAGACAAGTATCCTAAATCTAAAATTCACTACCTGGTCTTGCCACATGAAGAAATAAGCAATATTTATAAATTAAATAAAAAACATGTTGGTCTATTGGATGAATTTGGAGCAATTTACAAACAGATTCAAGATGAAGAAAATTGTAAATTAAAAGCTGGCTTTCATGCAGTACCTAGTATGTTCAGACTACACATGCATATAATAAGTATTGATATGATATCACCATGCTTGAAAACCAAAGTACACTGGAACAGTTTTACTACCAAGTTCTTTTTGCCATTTGAAGGTAAGGATACCCTCACCATAATAAATAATATGCAATACATTTTTACGCTTATCCTCACCTTACACTATAATCTAGCTGTTAACCAGTTAAGAGTGAACCGGTTTCTTCTGGGCAAGCGCACTCCACCTTAGGTCGCAATATCGCTTACCATCATGTGAATTGCGATCAAGTGCAAGCCCATTATGAGTAAAAATAATAATTATAAGCTAATGTAGGTAACTAATGTGCAGACACTAGGATGTAATACTCTTTTATCGAGCTTATAATATTTATTTTTCATATTAATTACTGAGTCATGATATAGTACTGATTCATTATGATGCTGCTTCTTTACAAAAAACTTTCAGTACAAATTTTCAGGCAAGTCAATTCAATCAATTTCAAAGTATCTTTGTTTTTAAAAAAAATCTTAAGATATGTACAATGCCATTGTTCAAATCCTAGCAATACAAAAACATAAAGACATGAACTATTTAAGAAGCATAAACTTAATATTAACTTATTGAAGGTTATATTATTTTATAAGTAATATAATTTTATTTTATTTTTATTATAAAATACTACACATAGTTCCAAATAATATAAGCTTTAGAAGAGCTTTACATTAAAAAAAAAAACAGTTTAACAGGCAAGTGTTAGTTAACCCAAGCAATATACATTTTTACTGTAGCCCAATCTAAAAACTAAATTATTAATATAATTAGAAAGTCTTCATTTTATGAAATCATAAGTATTTTCAAAACCTACAAGTATTACATCTTATATCCAGATGTTATGAACGAGATCAAAGAAAGTGGTTCCATCAAGAAGATATCAACTGAGCAACACAAGAGTTTCATGGCCAAAGATCTACAGTGCAACCAGTGTCCTTATAAACCTAAAAATATGCCGCAGCTGAAAGAACATCTCCTTACACATAGCAAGTAATCTTAATGTAAACGAATAATGATTAATATTATATATGTTGAATGTATATGTCATATTTTCATTTCTGTCCAAGAAGCCTGTATTTTGAGTTTTCATAGACAGTACTTTTGTCACGAATACAAAAATGATGTTTAAATTAATTACTTATTGGTGGCCATTCAGCAGCACACATGACTAAACTAAATTTAAAGAAGCCCGTCTCTTTTCATCTTAGGTGGCCAGAAAGAGACAGCATATTCTGCACCATTAGTCAAAACAACTAAAATCACGTCAAATGTAGAAAATATAGGCGACTTTAAAACACACTCACATGTATCCCCTCTAAAACTGCCTGCACATTCCATATTTGACGTGATTTTAGTTGTTTTGTCTGTGGTTCAGAATGTGCCGTCTCTTTCTGGCCACCTAAGATGAAAAGAGATTCTTTAAATTTAGTTTAGTTGTGTGTGCTGCTGAATCGCCACCAGTAGGTGTTATCATCATCATATTCCACAGCCTTTGCTACTTATGCTACTGCTATAGGCAGGTATAGGACTCTCACATGTCATGCCTTCTGTATCAGTCATGTAGAATGTATGTACATATATTATGTTAATTTTAATTTTAAAAACAACCTGGCTTCTATTGAAATCATGTCAAAAAGTATTAGTGTATGATATGGTCACTCAGCGACAAAGTCTTTAATATATCAATAAAGGCATTAGTGTATCTTCTACTCGCCTTGCTATGGCAAAAATAAAAGGGGTTCAGGCAGTCACTTCATAAAAACAACAATATAAAATTCAAATTGCACCATTTAATTATTTTAAACATTCTAGTGAAAATCAATATTTACTTAAATAACTTATAGAAACTTAATTTACAGTATGTATTGTTTAAATTCATGTCATAATTGTAAATTCATGATTTAGGAAAATTTTGAGCTTTCATAAAATAAATTTTGCTAATTATCATTCTAGTCAATATTATAAAAATATATTATACATTTGATTTAAAAGGTACTTTGCATGGACTGCTTTCAGAATCTATTACTGTTGATGTTGTACTTTCACTCTCATCATTTTCTTGGTTGTAGATAGAGACATTACGCCTTTTGAATGTCTTCTTGGTAGCAGACACAGGGGTTGAGCACTCATCAGTAGTGTTAAAACTGTCATTAACAGATATTATACTATCTGAAGATGGTTGCTCTTGTGACTGTTCTGTATCTTCTTCACTGGGGGTAATTGGCGCAGGAAGAGTAAGTTTTGACTTTACAAAACTAACAGGTGTTGTTTTCTCTGAATTTATTCTTTTCTCTTCCACTGACTTGGCTTCTTCGGCAACTGTGACTATATCAAAGTTTCCCGACTTTTTCATAGACCGTCCAGTTCGTGCCAACAGCACTTGTACTGGGTCATCTAAACCTAATGTCTCACATAAGTTAGCTGTTTGTGGATTCAGTATGGGTTCTGAAGGTCCAATTTTAGGTGCTTTGGGATCATAAATTGGAGCAGTTCTGACGAAACTATCTTCTTTGATCGACATATCTTTCATCAAAGACATCACTGCTGCTTTTTCTTCTTCAGTAGGTGTAAATTCATATCTAAAATAAGATTTGAGCTTATTAACTTTTAGTATAAAAAAAAGCCTACTATGACAGGATGCTCTTAACTAAAATAAATAACAAAAATAAAATATGTCACAAAACAAACTTGATTAAAAAAATCAGTATAAGAAAAATTATCAAATAAGTTCTTTACCTCTCATTTCCACCAGGTCCTGGCATATGGCAGTCTACATTCTTTACTGACATCAAATGATTGGTAGCTCTCAATACAGCCAACCATTCTGCATCATGTTTTAATGTTTTGTCTCCATCAAACTCTGGAGGCACATCTAATATTTGTAAATGCCTTCGTTTGGGCAAACATTTGTCCAGTGCCAAAAATTTGGTCTCATTTCCATTGTCATGTTGAACTAGAGCAACAAATTGGCAATGTAAATGTGCTGAGAACCAATAATCAGGTTTCATTTTGTGAAGCAACTTCTCTGCTGGCACACTACCTAACTGATTTGCTTCTATGTCTTCTCTAAAACGAAAAATTTACCAGTTTGATTTTGAACCTATTTAGAATAGATTGTTAGTAAGAGAAATAATTGTTGGTTTCATAGTTTTGGTTAGTATGATGTGTCTGAATAAATTTAAGCATTTAATTTAGCATTCATTCAAAGTATACTTTATACAGCTATCAATGCAACAGTAAACTTGAACATAAAGCATACATAGATACATTCTAAATTGCATCTTTAGAGATTATAGGGCTTATTATATATTTTCTACTTTATGCCTGCAAGGATCTACACTGAGAACTAGTCTTGTGCCATAAGGGCTGTTTCCTTCAAGGGTATCTCATTATTTAAATAATGCTAATGGAAAAGCTAACCTAATATTATATCTTTAAATAAGCAATCTTAATATATATAAATCTCATGTCACAATGTTTGTTCTCAACAGACTCCTAAACCACTTAACCGATATAATAAAATTCGCACACCATGTGCAGTTTAATCCAACTTGAGAGATAGGATAGTTTAAATCTCAAATTATAGTTGCAATTTTCATTTATTGCTAATTATTGTCTGTTATTATTTGACAGTCACAATTATCTGTTAACTCCAAATGATTCTAACAGATGTCGATACCTTTCGACTGGGTTGAGTAAGTAATCAATAGATGGCACTGTACCCCTAAGTGAGGTAAAACAATGTTTGCCGGGTCAGCTAGTTCTCATATATATATCTTTATATATATAATTGGGATCTCAAAAAGGGCTCCAATGATTTTCATGAAATTCAGTATATAGGGGGTTTCGGGGGCGATAAATCAATCTAGCTAAGAATCATTTTTAAAAAATGTCATATTAAAAAATATTATAATAATACCAAGCAAAGCTCGGTCAACCAGGTATTCTACATTAATTTACTATTTCCTTAACTTTTTATAAGTCCTCACTAATCAATACTAATTAAAAAGCATTGTTACATGACTCAGTTTGTACTATCATAGCATTACGAGTCTATTTCCTACACATAGTTACCTGAAAAATGGCTTGAACCTCAGCAGTTGTTCTTTATTACCATAATCTGTAATGCCTGTAGGCCAGTCATGTGATAACATAACATGAACTTTGTCTTTCAGCTGGCTAAGGCGGAACACATCCAATGACCTGATGTGGTAGACTGTCCTCAAGGAGTTCTGAGAATAAGGGGGACATTCCCATAAACCTTGTAAGTAGTCATGCCCTTTATATATTCCTGATAATCCTGAAAAATCACAAGTTAAACATAATAATATTGGTACCAACAAGTTTGATTTTTGTAATTATGTATTTTTTTGTCCTTATGAAATAACCTTATCGACTAAAAGCCTCAGTAGTTTTTGGTCAGTTGGGACTAAATGGTAAGAAGAAAACTAAAAATTTGCAAAAAAACTAAAAATGTTTACATGGTCTTGGTTATTATCTTATTTTATAGTATTGGCTGGTTATTCACAAAGTAAAACTATGTTGACAGTTAACTTCTATGCTTTGAAGTTCAACATAACCTACAATTACCTAGCTATGTTCACTCTAAGCCTTAGAGGGAAAAAAGTTGCTAAAACTGAGGTTATCCAAGACCTTTTACCTCCAATTCTCAAGTCACCTATCCTGATTACACCGGCTCTACCGAGGTAGTAAATATTTGGCGCCACCCAACCCCCATAGGGTAACTCTTGTAAGTAATTAGACGCTTCATGATTTCCTCCAATAAATATAGTTAGAATTGGCGCTTTTCTTTCACCGCTGTAATATCTGAGGATGAATAGTGGTTATTATTAATTTTTCTTATAAAAATCAACCAATAACACATTCCTCGGTTATTGAACTTACTTGTAGAATGAGCACATGTTATGATATTTCTCTGGTACAGCCATAGCACACAGATCAGTTTTATTGCGAACGGCTTGAAAGTCACCGCAGCATATCAATAAATCCAACTTTATTCCTTCTCGTTGTTGTAAAGTTTCGATACATTCGTAGATCTTTTCGAGCTCCCCATGAGCACATCCCTCCACTGCTATTTTCATGATTCTAAGTATATAATACAATGCAACAATATTTTAATTGGACTCTGTAAAAGAGAAATAATTATTCTGTAAAAGAACTTTGAATTAAAAATAAATTTACTCGAGTTGACTCGAGCAACAACAAGCTTGCTTTGATCAGTGTTGCCTGCCCCTACAGAATTTCACCCCTTAAGACTAAGACCAACTTAAAATTTCCCTAAAATCCAATAAAATGTAGCAATACAGGGACAAAATCTCTAAACTGCTACATTCTTAACATTAACACATTAGCATTCAATATAGAGTTTAGGCTTAATATGAATTGTATGAAGTGTTTTTATTAAAGAAATACGAAAACATAATAAAATATCTATAAAAATGCTTTAGACATCTGAGTTTCTCCTGTATTCGGGGGAAGAAACTCCCAACTTGGCAACACTGGCTCTGATGTCGATGAACTCTTAAATGGCAGTGACATTTGAAATTTAAACAGTGTTATATTTTTTTAGCCTAGCACGTTAAATTATTCTTACCTAAGAGATATCTGTATTTTCAACATACAAAAACATTTTACTAGTACAAGCTCCTTTGAGGGGGTGGCCACATATACACCTCACAAGGATTTCATATTAATTATTTATCATAAGGATCTTATGTATGGATCGCTGCGCTCGAAAAAATACAATTTTATGTAAAACATCGCAGGAGTACGTTACGTAAGTACATTGGTGTAGTATTAGTAAAAATATATTTCAAGTTCCTTTAGGGTTCCATACGTAAAAGGTAAAAACGGAACCTATTACTACCGCTGTCTGTCTGTCACTGAATCTCGGAAACCGTAATAGCTAGAATCCAGAAACTTTCATAAGATATGTATTATCCGTGCCACTATAACAACAAATACTAAAAACGTATTTTTTCGTTTTTCTATGCTATAAACATATATTTATGACGACATTAAAATTTGGTAAACCTATACATTCACTAAATATTGAAATATTTATTGACTTTAAAATAAATTTTAATATTAGTATTTAAGGGGGGCTCCTATACAACTTTGGTACGGAACTCTTCATGCGCGAGCCCGACTCGCACCTGGCGAATTATTAAAATTGTATCCCTATAGGAGGGAAATGGGAGGCAAAAATCTGATTGTATTGATGATAACAAAAATAACAATGATTTTCATATCAGACGTGAGTTGCATATCTTATGGGATACATTTTCCTGTCGTAAACTCCATTTATCTCAATAATTTCTTTAAGAAAGACATTTTATGCCCATGGAAGGTTGTATAACGACAGGTCACACGAAAACAATATTAGTATACAATAAGTGTACCTATCTAAGGTCATTGTAAAAGCAATCCAGCGGCAGGCGGGCGTTTTCAGTTATTACCCCATCTAAAAAACAAATTTACCTTTTAATTACGGATGTGGAGTTTTATTTATAAATAGGAATTGTTTTGTGAAATACTATCTATAAAAAATAAATACAGTAGTTTTAGGAAATTGTCGGAATACAAGATTTTCAACTGACTTTGTTTCATTTGTAACAATAAATTACCTACATCTCTTAGAAGTTACTACGTTTTGAATGCTGTCTTTAACTTCATATAGCGTCATACGATGGTATCCAAAGGGCTGAACTAAAATAGATGTTGCAAAGTTCAGAAGTAACGTAGCGCAGTTTCCTAGCAGCATACCTTGACAACTCAATTAGCGAGTACATTGCGTGAAGTGGGAACAGAATTAGATCGCGCTAATTGCCAAGAAGTGGAAGGTTTAATAAAAAGCAGCTAATTGCGTCAGTTAGGGTCGGCGATCATTCTAACTAACGAACTGACGTGCAGCGTTGGCCAAAAGTAAAAAAAAAAGATATAGTTGTAGATTTATATTAAGTTTTAAGTTTGGGAAAACCTACTTATTTAGTGGCAACGCACAGGCTGTCAGACACAGATAATTTAAAATCATGGAACGAGTATATGTCAATATGTTAATTAGTACTCGTATGTTGACATTGTTTTATTTTTTATTAATACATATGACATATTTAAACTCTGAAATGTACACATGTATATTAATATATTTTTTTTGTTATAATGTTTTAAAATGATGTATGAATTGACCTGTAAAATATTGCTTTTACCAATAAATAAGGTTATGATTATGGGTCACAAGTTAGACGTTGGTACGTTTGAATACGGTTTGGTTCCGTTTTGGTTACACTAACGTTTCGTTATTTAATGAGTGTTTAATTTATGTTAAAAGCATTTTATATAAAAAACTATTATATTTTCTACTTTTATTTAGTGATAAAGTTTAATTAAACATTGTAATTTTATAATTATTCACAAGTATTCAACTCAAATTTTTATATTTACTTGCACAGGTAGTAATAATGGGTTCGTATCAAAAGGACATTTAAGCAGAACGCCCTATTAGCAGAACGTCCTAAAAGCAAAACGTCCTACTAGCAACATTACAACACATACCTACCTACAATTTCAAAACACTTAACTGCTATTACATACATAAACACACACACACACACACACACACACACACACACACACACACACACACACACACACACACACACACACACGCACACACACATAAAACTTACAGGGTGATATTTCAAACATTCATAATAGTGATACAAGATTTTTAGTATTCAATTGTCGTCATCATTTTCAGTCCGTAAACGTCCTTTGCTTAGTTTTGAGGCATAAAAAACCTATGTCTTCAATATTACACAAATTTAATTAGATTTTTCAGCGCAAAACTAGAGTAGAAGATTTTTGCAAAGTTTCTTAGAAAACAAACACGCAGCTTCCCGATGTCAATGGATGACCCATCACCCAAGTCATATACTCACTTATCTACCTACCTAGTAGGTTCATATGTAAACTGTAGAGATGTCACGGTTGGACTCCCTCGCGGCATGTAGATAAGCTGCGCGGGCGCACTGACGTCAGAGCGGCCAGCCGCGTGGACCAATCGTAGCACTAGGCGGTGTCGCCGTAGCTCCGCCCACTCTAATGAGGGAAAACTTAAGGAAATCTCGGAAAAGCTAAGCCGTGAAATAGCAGTTTGAAATCTATATAAATAGCCCAAGAGCCCATACGTTTCTGACCTTCGTCATTTAATAAAAGCTGAAAATTGTTCTATGTGTGTCCCTAGTAGAGGTAAGAATGATCCCCAAACATGAAGCTGAGGCAGCAGTGGCTTTGGCAGATAACTGGTAACAAAGGTGTATAAAATTCCATCTCAAATTCGTTATAGTATAAAACCTGATTTTTTCACATTTGATTCATAATAATATCAAAAGTCGCGTTGCTCATTGCCAGACGGTTATTATGGTGGCAACCCTCTGCCAGACACCCTTAAACTATTATAATTTATGAGTATACTTACGTTATATTATAAAACCTAAATTTTATATATAATCTTTTGGGGGCCTATTAATCTATGTTTACATAAAAGCCGGACAGTTTCGATAGTTCTATCATGTTGCCAGACGCATTCAAAGTTAGCAGTAGTTTGGGGAGCAAGGAGCGTATACAGTAACTAGTGCGAGTTAGACTGAGCGCTTGGTCTAATGCAGCCCTTCACTGTGCATCCACTGTTATCAAGTTTTTTTATTATTAATTTCTTAATCAAAAAATTTTATTATTCTTTTTTTACAGTTTGAATAACAAATATTTAAAACAATACTCAGTAAAATTGTTCTAATACAACTTCAATCATATAGAAACTCTAATAATTTTATTTAAGTTGCATCTCTAAAGAGAATTGCTTTCAGCTGACAGCTGTCAAATTATTTTAAAAATAGTACAGTCAAAAAAAGGTTTTACTTTCTATACAGCCATGATGAAAAATTGAAATAATTTAAAGCTAAGTATCAAAAGAATATAATAATATTTATTTAAATAACTTTATTATAATTTAGTTTCAACAATTTCTTTCAAATAACTTAGATTTGGGCAAAATATTGTCTATTTTTTAAATGAAAAATAATATAAATAAAATTATTAGAGTTTCGATATGATTGAAGTTGTATTAGAACAATTTTAATGAGTATTGTTTTAAATATTTGTTATCCAAACTGTAAAAAAAAAGAATAATGAAATTTTTTGATTAAGAAATTAATAATAAAAAAACTTGATAACAGTGGATGCACAGTGAAGGGCTGCATTAGACCAAGCGCTCTGTCTAACTCGCACTAGTTACTGTATACGCTCCTTGCTCCCCGAACTACTGCTCACTTTGAATGCGTCTGGCAACATGATAGAACTATCGAAACTGTCCGGCTTTTATGTAAACATAGATTAATAGGCCCCCAGAAGATTATATATAAAATTTAGGTTTTATAATATAACGTAAGTATACTCATAAATTATAATAGTTTAAGGGTGTCTGGCAGAGGGTTGCCACCATAATAACCGTCTGGCAATGAGCAACGCGACTTTTGATATTATTATGAATCAAATGTGAAAAAATCAGGTTTTATACTATAACGAATTTGAGATGGAATTTTATACACCTTTGTTACCAGTTATCTGCCAAAGCCACTGCTGCCTCAGCTTCATGTTTGGGGATCATTCTTACCTCTACTAGGGACACACATAGAACAATTTTCAGCTTTTATTAAATGACGAAGGTCAGAAACGTATGGGCTCTCGCTCTAAAAAGATATTAGGTTCTAAAGAAAAACATTTGGTTACCTTGAATTCTTTCGAGGAAACTGCGAAACCTGGCAATGGTATGATATTTATTTTGCGGCTTAGATTATTGTCTTTTGTTTACATAATATGTCATAGCTAAGCAGTGTGGCTACTTACAATTGTTTTTTTGCAATCACTACAACTTCCAAAGTTATAAATATAGAGCTACAAAAGTAAGACCCGTAAAAATAATCTGTAAACATTGCCTAACATAGATCAACTCTGTCCGCGATTTCGGCTCTCTTATATTCAAATTTGTGTCCTGCAGGGTGTTTCCTTAAAATATCAGTTCAAATAATCAAATTATTTAGACAATAAAAAACTCTTATCTTAATTTATGTAACATGAACATTTCAAAATGTACTTAGTCTTATATATAAATTAATTGCCATTACGAATGTGTGTTTGTCTGTGCTATCGTACTCCAAAACAGTTGAATCTATTTTAATTTGGTTTTATGATTTGTTTTGAAAGGTGAGTTAGTGGGGAGTTCTTAATTTTTCCATTATTTTTAATGAAGGTCTATAATACGAGTAGCTACCACCCAGCTTTCACCACAAAATGGCGGTTCACAGCTCCTTCTATATTAGTATCAAATGAAATTAATGTACTAGTATATGATAAATGTTAAATCCAAGATTATCAAAACGTGTTGGCAAGGCTTAAATTAACAAATTTTGTTTTATTTAAGGTCCAGTTTAGATCTAGGAATAATTCATTAATTGCGAGAAAAGTGGTCATATCGCTTTAGAAAACGAAGTCTGCTCTGTCTGTCTGGTCAGCTATTATTATTATGTCAAAGTAATCGCTAAGTAAACAAACACTTCTCGAACCTAGCTTAGCGTATGGAGCTGCGCGCCCCTTCTGCTCATTTTTATAGCAATGCGTCGAGCATAAGGAACTCTTTATAGTTCATGCGCGCGAGTCGACCGCACGCGCGCCCGGTACCTCGATAAAAAAGCTATCGTGCACAGAACTTTTTGAATTTAGAACTTATTATTCAACATTACTGAAGAAAACTTTTTTGTTAATAAAAAGTTTTGTAACTTTTTAAAAAGTTTATATTAAATTTTAAAAATCAATTTTTCATGTTATTAAAATGAGTTGGGAGCAGACCAGAAGGCCGTGCGATAAAGTGGAGATCAACGAGGCAGTTGGAAAACTACTGGAAAGCTTCAACTATGACACCATCATCGTGCCGCAGCCATCCAAGTAAGTACCTAGTGTCTAGTATGTTATTTCTTTTTTTATTTCATAGGTTTTTGCTTTATTTGTTATTTCATTCTTTATTTCATAGGACTTTTAATCTGTTTACTTTACAAGATTTTGATTAGTTAGTTCATGTGTATAAAAGTTATTTGTTGTTTTAAAGATAAATTGTACGTTGTAATCATTTTTACATATTGTAGGCCTGTAGTGTGTTGTTTTATAGTCTGTTAAATTAACTTTTAAATGTGTAGTGATTATAATATTTACTAGCGTCGCCCTTGATAATAGGCATTATTTGTAAGAGCGTATCTTGACACATTTCCAAAACTCTCAGTAAAAACTGTTCGTAATCGTCTTTGTGAAATATTGCGGGTAATTTCATATTTGCTGCCTGCCGCCATATTAAGAATAAACCAGTCGTATACCGCTCGTTGTGTGTTTCATTGCGCCGATTTTACTGTCGTCATAACAAGATAGGTACAGGTGCAAAGATTCAATACACAGCTCTACTCAAATAGTTTTTAAGGAATTTTTGATTTGGTATATAATGCATGCTTTCAATGACATTACTCTCCAATTTGCACACCCAAAGCGGAAAAAAATACTCGTAATATACAGCCTCTGACCAACTACAATGTATACATATTTATTTTTGCAAATAAATTTATCTTTAAAAAGTAACCTAGTATGTGTTCCTATCTATATATATGGTCTAAACTATCTCGATGTCGATAGGTAGTAAATTACATCAAAACCGGTTCAACTATTTAAGCGTAACTAACATACATATATGTACACTTATAATATTGGAAGAATTATTATAAACATATTCTAGGTAAATCGCTTTAGGCGATAAGGCCACCAAGTGAACACAGGTCGTTTATCATTTAACTGAACCGCTGTTTTGTCATATTATGGCGAACTAATTGTGTTTTAATTGGCTAAAATTATTTTTATATGTTATGTAAAAATATCATCTGAAGAATAAGATTTCAACGCGCTTACATTTCATTGGTTTTGCGCTGTTTCACTTGTGTTCTGTTTTTTTAGCTACCGATTTGACTTATTGCGAGTTTGCTCCTCTGGGATTCAAATTATTTATTGTTTGAGACAAAAGCAAATTACCGCCAAATATGACAGTCAACATAAGATTTATATCGATAAGAGTTGTCCCTAAAATTATTACCTATGCAATTAATTTTGGTAGATTTACTGACTACATTTACCACTTTTTATTATTCTCGTATATAACCATTTATTAGAAATACTTAAATAAGTTTTAAAAACAGTACGAATTCTACACAATAGGTTTTATACACATCTAAATCTAATTTTGTTATATGTATTTATTTTCCTATATGACAGCAAGATTATTTATCACAAGGGTATTATCATAGAGACATTAGCATCAATGCGCTGGGCTTGTGCTCCTATCAAAATGACCTGACCTGTCGCAAAATGAAGCATTCATTCACTACAGTCGTACATGACTAATTTCTTATCGTATCATAATACATTTTATATATTATTTCTATTATAATCACTTAACTTGCGAGTAGGTACTTGAGTATTTTAAAAAGGATTTGAGCAGAACAGGACTTAGATAAATCTCTCTTCTTAATTGTAACTTCATTACTGGAAAGTCGTGTCTAATATGAAGTGTCAATCAAATAACATAAATGAAAAAGATTTTCTTAAATAAATAAAAAAAAACTCGTGCAAATAATAAAAATATAAAAGTACAGTTGATTGATCAGTATTTTAACTAGATATAAGTAAATAAATAAGTATATGAATTTGTCTGCTTAATTAAGTTACATATAGCTACACCCTATGTACGGGGTAATGTAATTAGCTATACCTAATGCTAAGTAAACAAATTAATAAATCTATCTACCTATTAATACAAATAAATCGATTTTTGGAATGGATAAACACTTTATTAAAACACTCACAAAAAAAATGGAACAAATTACAAAAAACACATAAAGTACATAAAAGCTAGTGCCTTAACTGGCGACCTTATTGCTAATAGCGATCTCTTCCAAGCAACCAATTTCAAGAAAGAACATAATGGCGAGGTGTAATAACATAAGTGTATATGGGACTTCAAATACATATGGATGGAATAGGAATGTTTTTTTTAGCTAGATTAGCTTTATTCATTAATTAGATTAGATGAGCTTATTCAAGCTATCACGCCAAGTCTTTTATACCGAACATACCTTACGTCATGTGTCTATGTAAAAGTAGTAGTCAGAACTTATTACCGTGTCACCCGACCCAAGTGACAATGGTGGCTATTCAGCGGCACACACGACTAAACTAAATTTAAAGTAGCTCTGTCTCTTTTCGTCATAAATGACCAAAAAGAGATGGTACGATCTAAACCATAGTCAAAACATCTAAAATCACGTCAAACACGTCAATTTAGAGCTCATATTTGGGTGCGCTCTAAAATCGCTTAAATTTTTCATATTTGAAGTGATTTTAGTTGTTTTGTGTGTGGTTCAGAACGTGCCGTCTCTTTCTGGCCACCTAAGATGAAAAGAGACGGGGCTTCTTTAAATTTAGTTTAGTCGTGTGTGCCGCTGAATCGCCACCGATATCTCCCGCTATCACAACCACGGCCCATTACAGACAATCCTTTCATCTCATGACCTCATTAGTACTGAATTATTCCGCAATTACTTATCCATAACTACCTAGAGATGCCAGTTGACATGTATATTAGCTTCAGTGACCCCCGCGGGTCAGATGCGGGCGGTCTCTTTGCCACTCTCGATACCGCCCCTAATTGTATGGCAGCCTTATCTCTTATCAGTTGCTTGGTAATTAATTTCCTATAGAGCAGCGGCGTCTTACATCGACTTAATATTAATATGAAAGATGAGCAGTGAGCATTTATAAATTATCTTATTTTGATTATTTGAAGAAACAGAAGGTTGCAATGATTAAAGGTGTTTTTTGTTGAAATAAATAACCGCGCAACGTATTGCTTAAGGCGAAGATAAGGTCAAAATCTTGATTTTTCAGTTTTCCGCTATCTTAATATATAGGTATAAATCTCGTGTCACAATGTTTGTCCTCAATGGACTCCTAAACCACTTAACCGATTATAATAAAATTCGCACACCATGTGCAGTTTGATCCAACTTGAGAGATAGGATAGTTTAAATCTCAAATTATATTCGCAATTTTAATTTATTGCTAATTATTGTCTGTTATTATTTGACAGTCACAATTATCACAACAGATGTCGATACCTATCGACTGGGTTGAGTAAGTAATCAATAGATGGCGCTGTACCCCTAAGTGAGGGAAAAGAAAGTTTGCTGGGTCAGCTAGTAAATAATAAATAATTTATTTGCACAGAGATACTTAAGGATAAGTTACATCGAGTTACATAAAAGTAAATAATACAATTTCGTCTTAGAATATTTTTATCGTTATTTAAGTGGTAACTCGGGGGACTCTGTACTCCACACTAGGGCGACGTGGGTCGTGGAGTTCAGCTGGAGCTATGAATCGTACCCGTAAGTTGATTGGTACCAAATTAAGTAGACATATTCTTAGAGTGGTTCTTTAGACGGCTTTTGAGCTATTTATTCTACATTTTTGCCGTTTACGATTTATAGCAAAAAAACTGTAAAATAAATATTTTGGCATTATCTTCGCTTTAACTGTTACAGCTGCAATACCACGGAATTCAGTTAAAAGTGAATTTGCAGATAGCTTATCAGCATAATAATACAAACATCTTAATATTATCCTTACCATATCCCCTGCACGAAGGAGCGGGGAGGGTTCCGTGTGACAATTTCGTTATCAAGTTATTATCTACTTCCCTTCCTGCTGTATGGATTTATTTCCTCGTGCCACGATATACATACATGCGCCTGCGCAAACATTTTCTTTGTGGGGAGCTTATCGCATCGTGAGGGACTCCCCGGTCTACCTTCCGCTACGTAGGGTAGGCCTCTTGTGTACAGCTCAAAAATGTTTACTTTTATGTCTGAATCAGAAATGAGTACCAAAGATGCATCTCTTTCTGTTTCAAGGCTATAGATTTTTACGCTTAGTAAATTTAATGTCAATTTCTTATAGAACATGTAGAAATATAAATACACTAGCTGCGCTTCGTGGTGTTACCCGTGTTAATCCGAAATAAAAAGTAGCCTTTGTGTAAATCCTAGGTCTAACTTATCTTCATAGTAAATCTCATCAAAATCGGTCCAGCCGTTGGAGTGTGAAGGAACATAGATTTTGAAGTTATTTGCGTATCCCACGGGAACCACAATTGTTTTCGGTATAAAAAGTTAATTCAAGGTCTAACCTATCTTCACACAAAGTTTCATCAAAATCGATTGAGCCGTTTGACTGTCAAGAAGTAACAAACATACACCCACAAACTTTCGCATTTATTATATTAGTAGGAAGGATGTCATTAAATCTAAATAAATTGTTAAAATGTCGTCTATTTTCCTATAGCAGACTTAAATAAGCAATGTGTATAAGTTATTTGTTGGTTGCACAGATATTACTTTGCTTCCAGCACAGACAGAAGTCGGTTGCGTAAAACTTACAAAGTCTTTATGACTCAGCAACATTTGCCTCGCATTCCAAGTTCATTCGGGCTTCTAAATTCCTCAATTAGTGAGTTGAAAGGGCCGGCAGATTAAGATTTCCTCGCCTCGGCTCACCGGTGCAGGCAAACATCCCGTGGTTTGCGCGCTGGTTCTAACCTGGCGTGTAAGTGGGGGCGCAAACACGCTCACAGGTGCCGCCGCCCGCGCACCACCCCTGCCCGTGTGTTTGTCTACGCCACTCCGCGCCGCCAAGCCGCTCTCTGACATTTGAACTTTAACTTGAGCTTCAACTGTTTTTACTTACGCTCAAATATTAGTTTATAAGGTGATATAAGTCGATAGAAGACAAAATTAAATATATTTTAGTGTTCTTCCGCTGTGATCCGAAACCCAAATTAAGATAAGTAAAGGAAAAATTAACTAAGACTTAGTCAATTTTTCCTTTTTGACATTTGAACTTTAACTTGAGCTTCAACTGTTTTGACTTACGCTCAAATATGAGTATACAAGGTGATATAAGTCGATAGAAGACAAAATTAAATATATTTTAGTGTTCTTCCGCTGTGATCCGAAACCCAAATTAAGATAAGTAAAGGAAAAATTAACTAAGACTTAGTAAATTTTTCCTTCACTTATCTTAATTTGGGTTTCGAATCACAGCGGAAGTACACTAAATATTTAATTTTGTCTTCTATTTACAATGGATTTCCGCAAAGTAACGCCTGAGTCAATAAGTTATGATAGAAGTCGAATGATAGAACTGCAATTTTACACGCTACATCCTACTTCCTACTAATATAATAAATGCGAAAGTTTGTGTGTGTGTAACTTCTTCACGATCAAACTGCAGAACCGAGTTTGATGAATTTTGGTGTGTAGCTATCTTCACACCAGACTTTGGATTCACACATAGGCTATCCCGAAAACATTTTTGGTTCCCGTGGGATACGTCAATAACTTCAAAATGTATGTTTCTCCTTCACGCTCCAACGGCTGGACCGATTTTGATTAGATTTTAAAAGTTGTACATAAAATAAATACATAGAAATAATAGTCACAACTGTAGATATGCGCTCAATAAAACACGTAGAAAGTAAATAGACTAAGAAGTAAATAAGGTTCCTTGATTATGTCAGGGGCTAAGAATACTAACAAAAAAAAGTGATTGAGCGATCGATATTGCATCAACTGACCAAATGTCTTTTGTCTGTCCATGTGTGTAGGTATGTGTTAAATATACTTCGATGTTTGAATGACGCATAGAAGACCTAACTTCAAACCTGTATTTAACGAAACTCGATATTTTTAGGTTTTTTTCGTATGAGCTGTGTGCCAAGCTCTGGTGTCGAGAGTTTTCAAGCCGCCTGAAGGCCTCTTACTTGGCTTAACGATTTCTTGTACTAAGACTAACATCCGACTCACAGTAGCGCCCAGATGAAAATAACGACAATTTTGTGTGGCCACCCATCCAAACACAGTCCATATCGACCGTTGCTTAGCTTCGACGTACGCGTCATATCACCTTAGCTAGCGGAGCTATAGTCTCAACAGTGTTTTTGCTGAACAAACTAAGTTTATAACTGTATGCATTTGTTTGTAAGCATCTGTACCGGCTGTACGCGTTCAGTATTCTTCTTTTGGAAATACGCTCATAGTCTAAATAATTCTTCCATGTACGGGAGTTCGCGGGTCAGTTTCAAATATTGACAGAGTGTAATCTGACCGTACGAGCACAGTTAGCGGTGGCCCGGTAATGTGCGCAGTTAACACTAGCTCTTCATTACCGTGTGCATGCGTATGCGCACTCCGTGTGCTTGCTACATGTTATTCGCGATGACGAGAGTCTAGTACTGCTTCTTCTTCTTGGTAGCCTGGTAGCCAAGCTCTGGTGTCGAGAGTTTTCAAGCCGCACGAAGCAGTACCTGTAGCTCGGCTAGCTAGGCTGGTCTGAAGCGATCATCGAAGCTAAGCGACGGTCGATGCGGACGGTGTTTGGATGGGTGACCATGCACAAGACTGTCGTTTTTAAACTGGCATTTTCATCTGGTCGCTACCATGGGTTGGATGACATAAAAAACTGTAGGTCCCGCCTGTTAGTCTTAGTACAAGCAGTCGTTAAGCCACGTCAGAGGTATTCGGCTGGCTTGAAAACTCTCGACATCAGAGCTTGGCCACTTAGCTCATGCGAAGAAGAAAAAGAAGTCTCGCTAAGGCCGCTGACTTGGCTTAACGAATGTTTGTACTAAGACTAACAGCTGTCGAGTGATATTCAAAATCGGCTTCCTCTTTTAGTCTAGTAACGAATCCAAAAGACGTAAACACCATTATGGTTGGCCTTGCAGTGGTTTGTAATGCGATTCAGCCGACGTTCCAAGGCCTGTAGTGTTACCTAGAAATGTTCTACTAACCACATCATCACATATGTAAAAAAGAGACGCCTATTTATTTGTTATGTCTTGTGTGTGATTTGGGTATAAATAATAATTCCAATGATATATAGATTTTTTATTTGATTGTATCATGCATTGTAAGCCACTCCAAAGAGCGTAACATCGTCTATGACCTACGCTAATTTATTTAGCGACACAGTACCTACACTATGATACATATTAAGGTAAATAACTTAGTTATTCATTTATTGTACACACAATAAGTGAGCGTATACGTATTGGGCAACTGTTCACAGTTTCAATACGCTCACGTATTTTACATACGCTTGTTTAATCTTTATATTTTAGGAAGTTTTATTCCACAAATGTTGATTTTCGATTTTTCTTTCGTAACACTCTTCTTCTATGGTAATAACTAGACTGGCCCGTTCGTTTGTTTGTAAATGCTGCTATATAAACCTGTAAAACAATTTGTTAGTAGACCAGATATTAATATCCAGGATGTATCCAATAGCACTGCATTTCGCAGAAGCGTGGCGGCGGCTGGTTATCATGTTATTCGTACCTACGTACTAGATAGGGGCGCAGCTCAAACTGGACACGCCTTCCATTCTGTAGTATTTATTGTGTATATTTATAGTATACTACCAGCCGTAAACGGTATTACTCTCGTTAATCTGTGATAAAACGGCATATATGCTATCTAAGGTATAAATTCCATCCAGACAAATCGGTTCAGCCGTTTGAGCGTGAATAAGTCACAAATACACACACACACACACAAAATATTGCATTAATTATAATACCTATGAGTAAAATTCTGTCTGTGTATGTATTTTTTTTTGTATTTTTATTTTCGATTAAAGATCTCCGAATCGATTTAGGAAATAGCATAAAAGGTTAGTGTTGTAGCTCGCAAGTCTTTGTAAGCATTTTTCGAGTGACTTTATCCTTAGTATCTTAATAAATGTATGGTTGTAGGTATATGACAGAAAAATCTGTTACCAAACACCTAACGGCGTGTTCCGGCAAACTCTTTGAGAGCCAGTATTTACTGACTATACAAGCTCCACCTTAGGCTAGTGCCGCTAGCTCATGTGGTTGCGCGGTCGAATATCTAGCGGTACTACTGTGTAAAATATAAATTTAAAACCTTATCAAGCCATATATTTCATTCACACAGCAATAGTATAGAGATCAGTGAACTTTGAAAAACAAAGTTACTAAATCTTTTGCTCACGTTAATTAGCTATTTCACTTTTCTGAGTAGCATCGAAATTGAAAATCGAAATCTATCTTCGCGTATAAAATTTAGGTCTGATAGCTTTAGTTTAGATTTGTTTAATGATTTAAAATACAATCTATGATAATCTGAAACTCCATGCCGACCTACCCTGATCAAAGCCCAACATTCCAGCACTTGATATCAATTGACCGTTATCAACTCGACTACCCTTACTAATGACCCTACATAATATAGATAAATTCCCATACATTTTCCCATGGCTATCGGACCAGGTGACCGCTGAGCTTTCCCATGCCTCTTGAAACAGGTGACTGAGAGTTACCCTTTAATATATTTATCGATGATGATAAAATGTTTTCAAGCACAGAATGTAAACAGAGCCACATACTATCAGCTTAGAGTTGTAAAATAAAATTCTTAGGTTCTAAGATCGACTTTTGCAAATACTTCAGCTGTGTACCAGCGGAGAAAATAAGAAATCACAAATTCTTCAGCATTTGACGACCTCGTTGGCATAAAGGTTACCATGCCGGTCTGCTAATCAGAAGGTTCCGGGTTCGATTCCCGGCCCGGTCAATATCTTTGTGCTTATCCAAATTTGTTGGCTGTGGGTCTGGGTGTTAAATATGTATTTATATATAATATGTATGTATGTATATGTAGTATATCAGTTGTGTTGGCAACCATAATACGAGCTAGAAATGGTTCAGTATGGGGCTAACCAGCCGTGTGTGAAATGTGTCCCAAAAAAAAAAATATATATCTGTATCTATATGCAGTTCGGTCAGAGAAGCAAGAAAATAAACACACATTTGGAAAACTCTCAAAAATTTGAAAAATTTTGAAAACTTTTATTCAAATTTTATCAAAATGTATCAAGCCCTTTAATTTGAAACTCATAGTGGGGAAGTTGTGATAAAGTTTTTCGCCATTTAGTGGTGGTGGCCATTTTAGACTGAATTTCGTCAACTAAGAACAGACAATCAAATAAAAAAAAAATGTTATATTCGTTCGAGAGCTGCGATGTCACCGACAGTCACACACACATACACAGACACGTCAAACCTGTAACACGCCGACGTTTTTGCGTCGCGGGTAATTAAAAACAATATTGTGGCTACAGCTTAAGATTCATAATCATCATCATCCACAGCCGGTTCTCTCCCACTGCTGAGAATAGGCCTCTCTTCTAACGTGCCATTCATCCACATTCTCATTTTCTAAGAAACGAAGTCAAATTAATGGGGTTGGGTGGTCTGTGCATTCATCTCAGTCCAGTGCCAATCGTGTCCAGGTTCGAACTGATGTTATGAAGTCGACCCATCTTGACAACAGACGATCGACGCTGCGTTTTCGTCTAGATTAAGATTACGAATATTTAGAGCTGAAATATCTGAGCTTGAAACACTCAACCGAATGAAGGATATACATCGACTACCGTCGCATGTTTTACAACGTCGTTAATTGTTTATGGCGACTGTAAAGATAACTAACTATACTTGTGGGGATGTTTAGGCTACAAGTCACCCTCCTGGGCTTTTACTACCCATTGATAGACCGTTTAGTGATTACTGGAGACTGCTGGGTTATAATCAAGCAATTAAAATCATGCTTTTGTTGTAGCGAATGATTGAAACAGAACATGTGTGCGACACAAAGATGACACGTTCAAGATAAGTTTTCTTGAACAATAAATTGGTATA
Source organism: Mellilla xanthometata (assembly GCA_035578125.1). NCBI lineage: Eukaryota > Metazoa > Arthropoda > Insecta > Lepidoptera > Geometridae > Mellilla > Mellilla xanthometata. The sequence goes on from JAPUBQ010000013.1 coordinate 9,173,243, forward strand.
GTCTTCAAATTCTATTATTTTCATAAAAAAAAACTTCTATGATGTATACATGCATATGTGCTAATTGCATTGGTGAAGCCACTGCAACTCGGCCTGCTGAAGTGATCTGACGCGCTAATCGAAGCTAAGCAACGGTCGATGCGGACGGTGTTTGGATGGGTGACCATGCACAAGACTGTCGTTTTAAACTGTCGTCACGTTGGATGGATGGCACGTTAAATTTTAGGTCTCAGTTGTTAGTCTTAGTACAAACAGTCGTTAAGCGAAGTCAAAGGCTTTCGGATGGTTAGAAAACTCTTGACACCAGAGCTTGGCCACTTAGCTCATACGAAGGAGAAGTAGAATTTCATTGATGAGAGTTCTGTCTGCTGCTATAGAATGTCTAGTTCACGTTTCAAGAAACTATCTAAAAAATATTTTTCCTAACAATTAAAACTTTTCTAAGGTGTATGCATTTTTTTTGTAGTTTTAGTCGGATTGCATTAATTACTCTTCCATATAAAAAATATTCCAGTAAATCATTTTCGAGACCTAACATCATCTGAGACTTATGTTACTTATATTAGATTTTAAACACAGCAATAGACTTTATTGCCGTACAATAACGTATATCCTTTACGTTGGAACGCAAGAATTGTACCTACTCGTACTTTGCTACGTATTGCAAACTAGCGCCTTGTTCGAAAACATAACAATTTCATCCGGGTAAAACGGTTTGATTTGTAAATAATTATTCCTTTAAACTTAGAATGTTATCTAAGAGATGAGAAGAATGACAAATTCATTTGTTATCGTAAGATCTTCAACACAATATTTAACCTACCAACCTTTTTTTTGATGAAGATTTTCGCATTAAAATAAAACAATATCAGTAAGTTCTAATTCACCTTAAGTAATGTGTATTTAGTTTTTCTTATTAATATCTACAAAATTAATTGATTAAGGTGCTTTTGCATATGGTGTCTTCTCCTATACTGAGACCGCTAAATGTGAATTATGGTATTCCTCATCCTTCACCCGGTTGTTAAATCTACTAGGCTTACAAAAGATCCGAGAAATAATTTCGTAGTGCAGATTGTTGCTTCCAGACTGTCAAATATTTTACTTTATACCCTTTGTTTTCGTAAGATCATTTTTTTATGAAGAGGGAGATTGTCGCATTACTATGAAACAATATGAGTAAGTTCTAGTTCACCTTAAGTAATGTGTATATGGTTCTTCTTATTAATATCTACAAAATTAATTGATTTAGGTGCTTTTGAATATGGTGTCTTCTCCTATACTGAGACCGCTAAAATATGTGAATTATGGTATTCCTCATACTTCACCCCCGGTTGTTAAATCTACTAGGCCTACAAAAGATCCGAGAAATAATTTCGTAGTGCAGATTGTTGCTTCCAGACTGTCAAATGTTTTACTTTATGCCCTTTGTTTTCGTAAGATCATTTTTTTATGAAGAGGGAGATTGTCGCATTAATATGAAACAATATGAGTAAGTTCTAGTTCACCTTAAGTTCATATGGTTCTTCTTATTAATATCTACAAAATTAATTGATAAAGGTGCTTTTGAATATTGTGTCTTCTCCTATACTGAGACCGCTAAATTAAGTAAATTATGGTATTCCTCATCAGCCGAATGTTAAATCTACTAAGCTTATAAAAGACCCGAGAAATAATTTCGTAGTGCAGATTGTTGCTTCCAGACTGTCAAATGTTTTAGTTTATGCCCTAGTGTAGTGCTGTGGGCGGCTGCGGCGAGCTCTGAAGGGCAGAAATAGAGTGGGCGGCCGTCACAGATGACAGCTAGCCTGGATTACGACTTCCTCAGCCAATGGCCTCCGCTGCATTAGATAAGTGCGTTTGGCTGTAGGTAATCGTTTAACGGCGAACTATTGCCAATATTGTAGTATTGTTTCCCGGCGAAGTGTTTGACAGAAGCGCTTTTGCCGAGATTCGAAGTACATAGGTATTTTATTTATTGGAATCATTCATTTTTTAATGTCTGATGTAAGAGCTTTTTAATATTTTTTTTAGGTTTTTAGTTGCAAATTGGCTTATAGATATGTAATTTTATAGTCAACCCCACTAGCTTTATACAGGCGAGAGTTTAAGTGTGAAAGTTTGTGAGTGTGTGTGTGTGTGTGTGTATTTATTACTACTTAACGCTCAAACTCTATTAATTAATATTTATAAGGATACTCAACCCTATTTATACCTTCGCTGTCCGTCTGTATGTCACCAAGCAGTTAATCATAAACTGTGATACCTAACTGTTATTATACAGATATGTATTTCTATTTCTTTTTCTAACATAATATTTTACGGGACTCTCCCACCCGTGTTTCTTTTTGGTACGAAATCATTCGTGCCAAGTATAGGCACTTTGACAATTATATTCGACTACTACATGTAAAGGCAAATATTACGTAGGTACCATGCGTGAGCGTAATTAAACGTAACCAAATCTTTGTTATTAGTCGTCAGTCATAGTAAACCTGTAGTTGTTATTATAGTATATAATGCTGTGGTAAAACTATGCCTATTGTCATGGTTTCAGGCATAGTTTACATCAACATGGTTATGTTTTCGTTCTTTGTAAGTGCCGCAACTTTACAATAGCACGAAAATAATATTTGGCCTCGAAATTAACGATACACGTGTCATATGAACTATTGAAATGTGCTGAGTACCTCTGAGTTTCAGTTTAAAATGAAATGTTTTGAAAAATGAGCTTAAAGTTTCGGCAGTTACGTGACTGTTCTCTACAAAAATGTACGAGCAGGGTTTGATTTTTCATTGTAGTCCTAGAGACAATTGTTTCGGCTGGCACCAGACTTAAGAACTCAAGTCCACAGAAATAAAAATATCTTCCGCTGATTTATAATCAAAAACCAAATTTTTTAAATAAGCTCTCAAGTACACCAAATCGCAATAAACACGTGCCCTTAGGCACTTATGCCTTTTTAGACATATTATTATCAGGATCTATATTGTGTACTACTTGTATAATTTATATATGTATATGATATAAATTCTCCACACGACAAAACAAAATTATATAAAGAAAAAATATTTGTGAATTTGTCGATGCTTATTTCAAGAATATTTTAACTTCTCAAGCTCGTTAATGTATGCCCTGGACAACAAGCACACTATACGTGAAGTTCTAATACTAAATAGTATTAAATTATAACATTTATATGTATAATCCTATTTATAATTAATATATTATACAAGTTTGAAACAAATGTTTTGTTCAGCGTCCCTTGGATCACCTATGTATGTATATAGTCACAGTATCACCTATATACATGCACCAATCAAACCCTAACAATGACTGAAGATTGTATTCATATTGGACTAGTCGGGTTAGTAGTTTTGGAAATAAGTTTGCAAAAACTCTTCTCACGCTTCAAACGCATATACCAGTCTCCTACAGGTAAAATAACTTTAAAAATTTTCACCGGCTCTTAAGCACATTGTAATTGAGATTACCTATACTTTTATATGACACTTCAAAGATTTTTACTTAAAAAAATTGCTAATAAAATCACATTAGAAAATTTACTTACTTCACACTAAAAAAATTGTTAGAAGTGCTTAGTATGATGACCTATTATCGCTAAACCGGTTTTATGAAAAGCGTTTGCGTAGGTTATTATAAACCAAATTATGAATAAATAATCATTTTAAGTAATTAAAATTAAATCACTTAATTTCATATTTTAAGACTTCTACATTTTACGGCCGTTAATCGGTATTTACAGTTTCACTTGTCTTTGTACATGTTGAAGTTTTGTACAAAATTATTGAATAATTCCATACAGTAGTTAAAACAATTTTAACATTATCGCCAAGCCACGCTCTCAAGTGGGTCTGACAACTTTTGATTTAAGCCCTACGTGCACAGATGTATGGCGACGAGACGAGTGTGAAATCGAGCTGTAAATCATAGCGGAGACTATAAAACTTTTTGTCACAGCTTCAAACGCGATTAGGAGTTTTAAATTAAACTCTTTCAGTTAATGGTTGTTCTAGCTATTGTTAACGGCTGTGAAAAGAGTCTACTGATATTAAATAATTATGCAACTACGGAAATAGTAAAATTACCTCAATACGTAGGTGAAATATAAAAAAATATATAAAAAAATTGCCAACTGCTTCATAAATAATAGGAAAATATGAATGACCAATACGAGCAAGCTGTTCAATCATCGCGTATAATATTTTTTTTCATTTGCGTGAGGAACTTACATTCGCACCCGAACTCAAAACTACCTCCTCACAACCAGGCATGTATTTTAGCTTTCACAAGATTAACAGCAGAAAAGTAGCGTACTTTTATAAAATACAACTTGATTTCATTGACAAAGTGCCATGAGAGTGTAGTCTTGTACGAATTTATTGGCATAGAGGAACCATATTATGTTGGTACATACATACATAGATAGTTTGGGCACCCAAATTACCTATGTCATAAGAATAAAATGCCGTGTATGTACATAACTGTACCTATAATCAAAGGCAGGCACATGTTATACAATGTTAGTCTACAGTCATAGTCATAAAAAATAACAAAACTAACTACGCAAATTAAACAAACATGCGTCATCTACTCGTAATAAAAACAATAAATCACTGAAACTACAAATACCATAAGTAGGTGGTTACATGTACCCATTGAAGTACATTTTAGTACTATCTGAGATTGTCAGGGATGTTACTAACCAGATGGCAGAGAGCGGTGGGTCTTATGTCTCTGGCAACAAAAACTGCTCTACTGATTTAAATTGTATTATCATTAGCGTTTCAAACGGTTATGGTTTTGATTAGGAGTGGTTTTTGCTGCGTCTAGACTTGACGACGTTATAAAGAGCATACGTTTACATTTATAGATTATGTTTGTGGACATACGATGAATCAGAGCTAAGGATTGACCTAGGAAAATAAATAAATAAAATTTACAACTTAAATTTTAGTCAACATTTCAGAAATTCTAGTTCTCACGTGAGTTAGTTTCCCAATAGACGTTCCCCTCATGTTTATTAGAATAATAAAACAGCCAAAAGTTACGAGAGCTCGTTCTGAGTAATAAACAAGGAAACCGCTGCAGGTTCGCCGAAGCACTGATTATTCCTCTCATATTGCTTCCCGAAGTAATCCGTTAGAAATCGATCGACTTTTAGTGGCGTGTCAGTGTTTGAAGAAAAAAACATAATTTATTGTCAGCATTGAGATCGCAAGGAAACCCGAACGCAGCATTAGAAAATAAAAATGTAATAAAATAAGAGAGGTTTACGAGCGTAAAATGACGTGAGCCTGAGCCACTTCGCCTGTTTACAAATTTTACATGCGCCGCCGCACGACCGCTTAGAACAGTTTAAACCGCACGTACATAAAGGGTGACTCGTAATTTATTTTCTTTATTACAGTCGTCACTTGAATGGTTTTGGTTACCTAGTAATTATCGGGCGCGCGCCGAAAGCTAAACCAATTTGAGCAGTGAAGGGAAGCCGACACTCAAGTGCGCATTTCATATTGTTTATGTCAACATTTGAGCTTTTTGTTCCGTTTCGGCTCTAAACTATTTATAGCTCTGTTAGCTTACAAAACACTCGTGTTAAAATCTTTGTTTGTACGATATCGATTTCGAGAAAAGATGTCTAAACATAAAGCACGGGCGATTCTATTGCTGCTTTACATCGCTTTAAAGGCTTGATGGCTCGAATACCAAAACATACTTACAATTTTGATACAATTATGCCTAATATTGCTCTGTCTTTGCCAATTTTCATCGAAATAGGCCGGTAACAGGCACACAACAGTTTAAAAAATTCTGTAGAATAGTAAAACATATATTCCAAATACCTTGAAGATTTGTTTAAATATTAGTCTCTATGCGATACATAGTAACATGCCACCATCACCGTCGATTACGCGCATAGTGATTCATAAGTTCAGCGCCTGGAACTCTATATCTATGTTTCCCTGAGAAAACATAGACTTTTTTTAATTTCTAGGGACTTACTATCCATTGTAGTCCACAACCTAGCATATAGAATGAAGATATACGGACAGATGAAAGAAAATTTGTACAGTTGCAGTTTTTGTCCAATTTGCAGAACGTTCCGCTTCGCACGGGCTATAAAATATTTTAAGTTGCAAAGATAAACAAAATATATATGTCACTCAGGGATAATGTAGCTTCCCAATGAGGAAATAATTTTTCAAATCGGTCCAGTAGTTTCCGAGCCTATTTGCGTCAAACAAAAAATCTAACTTTTCCTCATTATAGTTAATATTGATATAGATACTCGTAATATATAGCGTAATCCGTATAATTTAAAAAATGCTACGTCTTTTGTTCTCAGGGGAGGCGGGTGTAAGAGTCAAGTCCACGTTAAGCGGCCGATGAATGCGTTCATGGTGTTCGCACAAGCAATGCGCCGTCGCCTCTCCGAGCAGAGACCCTCGCTTCACAACGCAGAACTGAGCAAGTCACTTGGATCCATGTGGAAGTAAGTACTACTAAAATAGTCTAATCCCAGTACGTACTATTCTTACTGAATTACAACTTGAATGTCTTCAATGCGAGAGTGAACCGGTTTGTTCTAAGCAAACGCTTTAAGTCGCACAACGGTATCGAATGTAATTTAGCTTGCAAGATTCCACCCGAACAAACATAAACACATTGCCAGTTAAATAAAAGCTCGTAAAAACAATGCAAAAAAAAATTGGATACATTTCACACATTGCTGGTTAGCCCCATACCCATAAACCATTTCTAGTTTTTATTATGGTTGCTAACACATCTGATATACTTCATACACATACATAAATGCTTTACATAGACACATATTTATACCAACAAATTTCGCTCAGCACAAAGATGTTGGTCATGTCGGGTATAGAACCTTCTGATTGGCAGTCCGGCATTGTAACTATTACGCCAAAGAGGTCGTCAAAAGCTCACATAAACACGTGACGAAAGCCCCAGAAACAATTTGGAAGGTATTCTAATAAGTCTGCCTCATTTCTCAGCGTAATTGGTAGAAAGAAAGGCAGAGGGCTGCGCGTGCGGCGCCCAGCGGTGCGCGTGCATCGATTGTTTACTCATTAAGCGCTATCGCCGCCAACCGGCTAGATATGAGCCTGATACGATCTGTAACTGTTGCGAGTCATTCGGATAGAAAATTGGGCCGCGGATTGCCATCGTCCGAATGTCGAAGAATGTTGACTCATTCGCGGCGCTCATTCGTGCGGTGCTGACTCGACGAGTCAACTATGTAGTTTTTTGTACCATAAGTACAGAGATAGGTGAGACCCTGGATTAACATATAGGCTACATTATATCCCGGATTAACGTGGGTAACACCGTGTGGCGCTGCTAGTAATTTAAAAAAAAGGAAAAAAGCTATATTTACGGTTATTGCGAAACCATTCATAAAATGTTTTAACCAAACTGATGTACTCTTCGAGATATTTAAAATTAAACAAGGTGTATTCTTCTTGCCTACATGAAAGAGACTTTACGATACTGTTTGTATTACAATAGGTATATGGTGTAGCTATAGTAAAAGAGATGAATATATTAATCTGCGATGTCTTCAAAACCTGTACGGCTTCCGCAAAAAAAAAACAGTCTACAACAAACCTAAAGACCCTCTCATATATTTATATGAATAAAATCAACAGTTAACAATATTAAAATTGTATTTTACGTAATTATGTTTTGGAACTCTCTCGCGATTCATAACACTAAATTAAAGTTTATAAAACTGTAAAAACTGTAGTCATATCGTAGGATTTTATAGGATTTTTAAAAATTTGCTATTTTGTGCCATACCCCTCGTGCAAATATGAACATGTCTTACGTAAACAATTTACAAAAAACCTAAAGTACAAACAAGTTCAAAACAAAATCAGTCAAAAAGAGGTCTACCAGAATTGATATAAAAGAACTGCTAAATTTATAAAACGTACCCTAACAAATCCTCAAACAATATGAAAGAAAACAGTCGTGAAGATGATCTGATTGGTGTGTTTTGACCTGCCTCTCACTATCGTCGGTGCCGATACCATCAGCCTTGCGGGTCAGAGGTCCTTCAAATGGACCGATATTTTGTAAAGCAAGATTTGAAGATATGTAGCTAAATATTCGCGTCATGGATTTACAAAGACCATCAGTCTGTTTATGCACCTATAAAACATAAGCAGGCCACTATACGTTCCCACAGCTGGGACTAGGCTCCTTCTTTGACGAGGAAAGATCTATGCCATAATTAACCATCCTGGCCTATTGCTAATAGGCAGATGACGCGTATATTCGGATATTGTGGTCAAATATGTCGATTTTTTCAAAATGTTTTAACCTACGCCGTAAATCGAGTGGTAATCCACACATAACTTGAAAAACAAGTGATTGGTGTCGAACAAGGGGCCCCGTCAGATTAAAAAACAAACGTTTTCCCACCTAGCCACACTCGCTTTTTAATTTGTACCAGTAATTTAATAAATCACAATTGCACTCAGGTATTTCAGGTATTTAGTGAGGCTGAAACTTTTATTTCCTACGCGTAGGTTAGAAGAATACACCTTGTTTATTTTAAAATATTGGCGCAAAGAGATTACATTAATTTAGTTAAAACATCGCATTAACCGTAAATGACGCTTTTTTTTCTATTTTATGAATTATTTAACGAATATTGCCTTTGATGTCAAGCGCCGAATAGACACCAAATCTGTCTCCTATAGAATTGTGCACATCTGTAAACCATAAACAGTTCTAGGAAAATGTTGTTTGAAAGACAAGAAAGATAATTTATTTATTTGATAGGTCGTGAGAGAGAGATTTGGTCACTAAAAAGCTATTTAACTATATATCTGATCGGACTATCTGCAAACATTTAGGCATTTTTTTTTAAATAGATAGATAGATAGATAAACACTTTATTAAAACACTCACAAAAAAAAATGGAACAAATTACAGAAAACACATAAAATACATAAAGCTAGTGCCTTAACTGGCGACCTTATCGCTAATAGCGAAAAAACTAAATACTATGTTACATATATTATGTATACTCGTAGTAAAATGAAAATTGTATATGGTCAATTCGCAGAATTTTTCAAAACCAATACTGGATGGATATTTAGGTATATAAATTTCAGAATGTTACATAGATGTTTCGTAACATTTTTTTTTTAAAGATGTTAATTAAAAATAGTTATGAGATTGCGCATCGCAGTGGCTGCCGGCGTGGCGTCTTAGATAAGGTCCGCAGATGCTATCTGTAAGCGCTTCACCGCACGGTCTGCTTCACTAAAACTGCATCGTGAATCAGCATTATGTTGCTACCACAATATATATTTTTTATATTTGATTCGCTTTTAAATTCAAAGGGGTTTTTTTCTACTTTGCACAGCGGATCAGCGTTGCTATACAAATAGGCAACTCGGCTGGCATTTAGGTACTCTTCCCACTGGCTCTGATTTTTTAGATTAAATATGCTTTTAATTTAATTAATTTTAGATTAGATTTTATATTATAAGTATATGTAATAAAAACAGTGATAATTATTCAGGAATTACAGATATACACCCTTATCACAAAAAAAAAACCGTTTTGATATTAGGTTTATTTTAGTCATCGTGGGCAAAATAAAGAGGAAAGCCGTGTCCGTAAAACGGTATAGGACCAAATAAGCATATTTTGAAAAATCCTATAAAACTCTTCGTAAATGACGTCGTTTCGTTCTTCTGTGTTTAGAATCGTTAGAGTTCAAAAACACGATTACGTAAAATTTGCTCGATAGTTTTATTTTTTATAAATAGTCGTTTTAAAATGTACAAATGTTGTACTTCTTAATGTAATAAAGCAATTAAAATAATTCTTACATTTTTGTAAGTAATTATGTTATCTAGAATTGTTAGAGCTTATAATTTCGATTAGGCAAGGAAGCAGAAGGTCGTTAATCGTTGATTTTATATGAATTTGTTTTATGTAAAATCTACTAAATAACCTAACTCACATTGTAAAGAGAAGACACTAAATATTTAATTTTGTCTTCTATTGTAAAATCTACTATCGCGCGGCAGGCGCTTCGCTCAAATAGTATGTATGGCGCAGCTGAACTTGGTAAAATAGCGTCTTAAAATCAATCCATTTTACTAATATTATATTTTTTTTTTTCACAGAGGTCTCAGCAAAGAACAGAAGCTACCGTTCATCAAGGAGGCCGACAGACTTCGGGTGCAGCACAAGAAGGAGTACCCCGACTACAAGTACCAACCTCGACGTCGCAAGCAAATGGCCGTCGCAGGAGCAGCTGGTGCAGCTTCTCGTATGAAACGCGAGCCATCGCCTGAGAGGGATCAGTTACTGGACTTTGGCAGGATAACAGACATATCGCCGGCTCTGCTGCCCGACGGGCCGCCGGATCACACGGAGATGGATCAGTATTTACGAGAGTCGAACTATCACGAGCTTCAGCCGCGTCCGACCTCTCATGCTCTGATGCATCACCCTCCCCCGGCCTTGTATGCGCCGATACCCTCCCACATGCACGAATGGTCACACTATTCGGGACACCCGTAAAAAAAAGATGATATCGCTAAGCTCTGTTTTAGATTTAAAGAAGATTTTTTGTGTGCAGAAAAATGTTGCCTTATTCCGTGTTTATAGTTATACTTTTTAGTTATGTGAAAGTGCATAGCAATTTGCGTGGTCGATATACGATGCAGTCAAAAATTAATCTGTCATTTTAATTGTGTTTAATTTTAATATCCATCGAACAATGAATGGATTTAAATAGACTGTTTATTATTTTCTGAATGTCAAAGCTAAAGTTGTTCCCATTTGCAAAAATATAGATACGTTCTGCCTAAAAAACATATTACATATTCTCCAAATCCATATATTATTTACCATGATTGAGCTGAGCTTAGATTTAGGTCACATATTGTAAATACACATGTATAGGTATAAAGTTATAGATAGGTCCTGCGACTTGGCCTCGAGCCGCACGTGCGTGTAATCAAAAGCTGAACAAACTTTAGGCTACGATAAAATTAATATCATGTAGTATCGGTGATACATGCCTATTTAATTATTTAGATAAAACTTTACTACTTAATTTTTCTTTAGATTTATTTTGTCCTGTTTCATAGATTTAGAAGTAGAACTTAATTAATATGTTTGTTACTTTCATCTCACCTGAACGGGTGGAAAGTACCTATAGAAATAATAAGGAACTAGAATAGTATGACAGAGTAAATAAGTAAGTGTTTAAATATTACTTTTTCCTTTTCCAAAGTTAATTATTATTTATTTTGAATAGCGTAGGTTATGGTACCTTGACTAAGATATATTTTAACAGAAAATAGCATTAGAAACGCAATTTATTTGCATATTTTTAGCGATCTAATTTCTAGCGATACATTTTATAAGATTAAGTATATAGGAGTTTTAAATGAAAAGTCACTTACTGAAGTACTTTACCTACGTAAGTTATTGTTGTGATTTACATGAAATTAAAATGGTTTTTGAATATTAACAACGTTTTTTATTTGTACGAGTGTCATTTTCTAATTAATTAAGATTTTTAGATAAATTATTTATTTCACTATCTATCCAGATAAGTAGGTATATTTTTATTTGGTGTATATACGAGTATGTATCACTACGAGGCAAAAGACTATGTCGGTAGATTTTTAATAATTTATATTTCTTTACATCTTGGCACTACCTATCGTATTACTTACATGTTAAATTGTAGGTTATGTATGGTTAGTTTTAGTACAAACAGTCGTTAAGCCAAATCAGATGCCTTAGGATGGATTAAATACCCTCAACACCAGACCCTGGCCTATATATTTATGTCATTCGAAGGAAAATAATAAAACGTATAGTAGGTACCTATATGCTACATTTTTAAAAAGCGCTGTTAGACCATTTCTCTTATTCTTCGTATGAACTAAGGGGACAAGCTCTGGTGTCGAAAGTTTTCAAAAGCCCGAGTAACAGCCGGGACCTACAATTCAACGTGTCATCCATGAAAATGTCACTTATTTAAAAGAGAGGTACCTAATGTCCGCATCGACCGTTGCTTAACCTCAATGGTCGCGTCGGATCACTTTAGATCCCCGAGCTACAGGCGCTACCGGCGCCAGACTATAAAAACTATACATAATAGTGCGAATCTCTTAGACTAGGCTTAATATTGATGTAAGTTACTTGTCTAGGCAGAGAGTTTACCAAAACAACCATTTAAAGGTATGTAATCGCGCTCTCATTTAAGTGGTGATCCCGCCTTGAAGATTCTTGGAAACGTTATCCCCCGGTCGGATGATGAGTGATACGCGTGTTTCCGCTGGCTGCGCCTGCGCCGCAGGACAAACAGGCCCTTGTTCAACCCTATCTTATCACTCTCACATTTTCGCAAGACTCGTGGCCTCAACGACCCCGGGTATCAGTTTATTAGGGTAGGTAATAGTGTGCTGTTGAAAGGATCTTTCAATTTAATAGTTTTAATATCGTTTGTAATTTAAATGTTTTATTTGCACAATAAAGTCTATTGAAGAACTTAATCGTAACTTATCGTAGCCAGTTGAGTCATATAAAATGTATTGACAGCGAATCAGGTTTATTATAACTACTGTGAAAATGGAAAAGTATAGCTTAACTTTAAGTACCCAATACAAGTCAGAAACATGGCTTATATAAGTACTTACATGCCTATGTAGATAAGATTTTTTGTTTTAAGTGAAGTAGAAAACATAATTTGCATTCAGTGCAGAGACTTCAATTACTCAGTAATAATATAATCAATGCATATAATGAGACAGTAAATATTGACTGTATGTACATTAAATGTTTAAACAAAATACTGATAGGGGCGATTAAAGAAGGGTAACAGAAACCAAAAAAAATGTTTTGCCTATCAGTCTGTTTGTTTTTCTATATGTCTGGTACGCTATAACGTCTTTATGGTAGCTAACACAGTTCATATACTACATATACTATACATACATATATATATATTATAAAGATACATATTTAACACCCAGACCCACAGCTAACAAATTTACATATGCACAAAGCTTTGGCCGTGCCGGGAATCGAACCCGGAACCTTCTGATTGGCAGTCCGGCATGTTAACCTTTACGCCAACGAGATCGTCAATACCTCCTAAGAAGGTAAAAGGTTGCGAATTAAAAGCGGAATTCTGAAAGCACTCCTCCTATGACATTTGCTCGTCCTAATCGTGGCAACAAGCAACATTCGTCAAGCCACATAAATCTTCAGTTCCGAGATTTCGACACACAAAACATGTTGAAATAGCTGTTATTAATTTTAAATGGTGCATCCTGATCTGCAATATTAAGATTGAGAGCAAATGATGCGATGCGCGCGTGCTAGGGCGGTGGATTGGGTTTCACATAGGGCGGTCGTGTATCGTACACATGGGTCGGCTACCAAGACATCCTATACTGCCCTGTAAAGGAACTCTTAGGATTTTTTCCATCTCAACACATGAGATATTAATTACTGGGGCGGAGGTTAGCATGCTCAATTTTACGCCCTAATTTTCGTACAAGTTTTTTGCTGTCCTAAACACTTTGCAGGCTGTTATTTTTGTGTGCATCATTGCTTTTTATGAAAGATCTCTTGATTTTGACAGGATATTTAAATCTTCTTTTCTTGCTTTAAAATGAGATATAAATCGCAAAGCTAATGTTACAAGAATAACAACGAGTGGCGTGTTAGTTGTTCATATATTTTCAGTTTCTACTTAATTAAATAGAAACTTAAAAGATTAGAATTTAATTTACTATTTGTAAGGTTTTTGTGTTTATGTGTTTTTTATTTGTTTTTATTTGTATATGATTTTTTAAATATTAATTTAGTTATTGGTAACAATATTAGTAATTAAAAATATCTAAAATAAAATCTATTAAGTAGACACGTAACAGTACCTAAGACACAACCTATGCAGACAAATAGATACGTACTTACGTAACTTTCGTACAAAGATGTCTAGCAATAGAAAATCTCTAATATACTCGTATAATAAATATAAATAATAAATATATATAAATATATAACAATTTAGGATTTAGGATAACAACCATTTCTTGTTACTATTATGTTTGCTAATATAACTGATATACATACTACATATACATCCACACATACTTTATATAGATACATATTTAACACCCAGACTGACAGCCAACAAATTTAGTTTAGCACAAAGATGTTGGTCGTGCCGGGAATCGAACCCGGAACCTTCTGATTGGCAGTCAGGCATGGTAACCTTCACGCCAACGAGGTCGCCAAATAATCACAGTTGAGCACGGTACTTAAATTTTTATTTGCTTATCAAAATCAAATCAAATCAAAATTTCCTTTATTCAAACTTTAACAAGGTCCATGTGACAGTATATGGTGAAAAAAAAGAATAGGAATGAGAACAAAATCTGTCCTGAACAAGGATTATAGACCTATCATTTTCATAGTTACGCCTAAAAATCTTCCTGTAAATACTTTCTATAGATCGATTTGCTTAGGTAATGAAACAATGAATGACTCCGCTAGATCTGAATTGCAAAGGACAATGACCGTTTCCGAGCGGCACTCAGAGCCTCAAGTGGGGCAGCGGCGAGCGCGTGTGAATCTCTCCGGAGCCGAGAGCTGCCGTAAGACGATACCACGTCTGGGGAGCATCGCCGCTCCTGACACAGCTGCTAACACGTGTGGAATGGTGCCGCTGCGCCTTTTTTAAGCCTCCGATGTCTATCTCTCTGTCATCAGATTGTATCTCAAAAAACAGTGATAGAAAGCTGAAATTTTCACAAGTTATGCATTTCCCGTGACGCTATAACAACAACATATTTAAAAAAAGTAAGGGTAAATAAAATAAATAAATAAAAAAATGGATATAATATGTAAGGGGGGCTCGCATGCAACAAGCGTAATTTTGAGGCATTTTTTTTTTTATTCAAACTTTATAACGACCTTTGGAAGACCCTCTAAATACTTAAAGAATATTTAATAATAATTTACTTTAAATATAATTACGTTTAAAAATAAATTATAAAATTAATATTTAAGGGGGACTCCCATACATCAATCGTGTGTAAGGAACCCTTCATGTTCGAGCCCAGCTCGCACTTGGCCAAATATTTATGATAGATAGACTTGAGCTTGATCGCAACTCACCTGATGTTAAGGATGGAGCGCGCCTGCCTAGAAGAAACCAATTCAGATGGGAACAGAGATTCCGGTAAAGAGTTTTGCCGTGCTGATTGAATGCTTCGTGTTTCTGGGTCGGTACTGACTTCACTTCACATTGAGATGGATAGAAAATGGCATTATTGACAAAATCAGCCTTAGTAAGACACTGGTGCCTATCACCACTACTACTGTTAATAGCCACTGCTATCAGAGGCAGTAGATACAACAATTACTAAGCTGGGGAACGCAACTTTAGTCTAGTACTTGTTATTTATTTTGAAAGGCAGACTGTCATACAGAAAGAATTAGTAATAAATAAGCATATTAGATTAGCAACTCAATAAAATAATATATTGCCACTGGTTGCTGTGGCTATCATCATTAGTAGTGACGACCAAAATACCAGACTATGGAGACATAATTTGCATTATCATCACCAGACCCAGCTAAGTTCAGCTACTGCGACCACAAACTTCTGCTTCCATGTAAACATCATGGAACCCCTCATGCCTACGCGCTTTCTTTCGGCCTAGGACAAGTCAAATCTATTTAATTCTCACCACTTATTACGCAAAAACGTTAGAATAACTTTATGAAAATTATATTCAATATTGAAAACTTGGTCTTACATGGACGAGGTTTAAGGTTTTTACGTGATATACAGACAAACACCCAGAAGCTCGATTAAGATAATAATAATGGTATAATAGCAATGAGAGCGCACTATTTTTAAGGTCGTCTATTTTTTAATCTATATAGAGGGGCAATCTATCAGGCTAATTTATCAAGTGCAGTAAAAAAGTGGAGACAAAAATGAGGTTAATGATGATGATAATGATGAATTAAAAACTCAGTTAAACATTTTCGGCTGCCGCTAAATAAATTAAAAAAAAGCTTACATACTTATGCCAAAGTCACAGGAACATGACTGTCAATGTCTGAAATCACAAAATGTCGTTATCAAGTATTTATTCTCGGGACAGGAACACTGCCAATTTCAATATTGTTTTATTTCAGAGAGAGATGTTGAAAAGGAAAATGAAATCCTGCGCTCTGTGATGTGTTTATTTCAATATAGTTTGATAAATTTAGGCAATAAAAGAGGCTCATGTGCTAACTTTTCATTTATCTAATTGATGGCCAGGACACCGAATGGCTGGATTCAGCTGGTAAGTGCACAATTTGTTTGATATTTTTGTTATGAATTGGAGCTCTATTTTTGCTGTTGTTTGTACTCTTGTTTCGACTTCATTGGAATGTTTAATTGGATCAAATTGACCAATTGACTGACCGTTGCGGTTCGTATTGAAAATCTGAACGGATGTGTTCTTTATCAAGTTGATGTCCATCACACGAAATCAATTGCTTTTCTTGAAAGCAATATTACGAAATTTTTGTTTTAAAAATTTTAAGTGCTATTAAGATTGTATTTACTACTATTGTACTAAAGTTTTTTTACTCAGATATTTATAAAAGCATAAAGCTTCCTAAACTTTTCTCTATACTGCAAAACTATGATTACCAACTAAGGGGTTTTGCCTTCTAATATGTTGAACAAATACTCTTAGATAAGCTAGTCTAACCATTCCTCTTCCTTGCAGGTACCTCTCTGAAGGCTTCCAAGTTATAATTGAGAAGTCCACAAAAGAGGCAAAATGTTCTCTAAAAGATATACAGTTACGTTTTCTGTGCCCTGATGACCTAGAAGAGGTAAGGAATATCAATTATTACTTGTTTTTATAGCAATGTGTAATTATGAGTACATTGTCTGAAAGCTTTTTACATCCTTTGCAAGAATCTAATATATAAAATTTCCATGTCACAATGTTAGTTACTGTACTCCTCCGAAACGGCTTGACTGATTTTAACTAAATTTTATATGCATATTCAGTAGGTCTGAGAATCGGCTATTATCTATTTTTTAAAGCAAAACAACATTTGCCGGGTCAGCTAGTTTTACAGTAAAAAATATAAAAATAATAAATATTAGGACACATTTCACACATGGCTGATTAACCCCATACTGAACCATTTCTAGTTTGTATTATGGTTGCTAACACAACTGATATCCTACATAATTATACATACATACATATTTTGTATAGATACATATTTAACACCCAGACCGACAGCCAACAAATTTAGTTAAGCACAAAGATGTTGGCCGCACTGGGTATCGAACCTGGAACCTTCTGATTGGCAGTCCGGCATGGCAACCATTACGCCAATGAGGTTGTCATATAGTAAATAGGTATACTTCTTACTTATATAATTTTGGATATCTTTAGTAAATAAATGCTAACTTGTAAATCAAATTTCATGTTTTTTTTGTGATATCCTGTAATAAAATATTAATCTGCATAATGTGTTATGAGTCCGTAATTAGTTTGATAGAAACTAGGTAATTTTTATTGTCTAAATGACCTTCATCATTATTTATTACAAAATTCCATATTCAACTACATGTGTAGTTAAAACAGACTAGTTTCTAATGCTAAAGCCAGAGGTTGGAAAATACTGAATTGCAAATATAATGAGTGGATGTACATTTGCATAAAGATACTTAGCTAAAGTAACTATTGTGTTGATATTTTTTTTATCTACCAATCATATATATATTTCTGTTAATTATTCTCTTTATTATATGTTTCATAAAAAAAACTGTAACAAGAAAAGGGCACCACTTTCTAAATTTTCTTTTAAGTAATATAAAAAAAAAAAAATGTTGGCCGTACCGGGAATCGAACCCAGAACCTTCTGATTGGCAGTCTGGCATGGTAACCATTACGCCAACAAGGTCGTCAAATAATCAAATGAGCCCAGGGAGTACTGAAGTACATTGTTTTGTTGATATTTATTGACTAAATAGATTTAAGGAAAAACACATATCTATTTTGAAACTTCCTTTAAGATTGCTTCATGCCTATAAAAGTTATATCTAAGGTGTATCTTATCAAGGCACACCCATGCATTCCAAACTGTAAAATTTAAAGATTTTAAAAGCATCAAATCAAATTACCTATAACATAATTATGAGTATGACAAATGTCTTTTGTGTAATATTTTTAATAAAAAAAAAATAAGGATTTCCATTTCTCATTATCCTATTTATTTCCTTTAGTTAATTAAGTGTGTTGATATTTAATTAATTTATATTTAAAAGATTTAAAATACTGTCAGTTGATTACCTAAGCATGTTGACTAAGGATAAAAGCAGATATTTTTTGTCATATTTATAAATCAACATAGATTTACTTATTACTTGAATATCATCATAAATTATTTATTTTATGCTACTTAAGTGAACTGGAGGATAAAGCTCAATGAATGAGTAAATTAAATTATTCATGAAGATGTCTTGTCTTTTCACTTGGGAAATAATGAAACCATTCAAGAGAGAAGCTAGTTAAGTTTTGCCTCATTCTGTTGAATTAATGTTACTGACCCAAGTTTATCTTTGAAATGAAATATTCAGTAATATTAAAGCAAGAATGGTTTAATACAAACTTGCATGACTAATAATTATTCATGCAATATAAATTTTAGATGAAAATAATTAATTTTAACCTAACTTAAATGGGTTTATACAAGAATGATGTACGATTACACAATCTAAGGCCTTTATTTTGATTCTAAGTACATTCACACATTCATAATATGGGTATGGGGTGGTTAAACTCAGTATAACATCACCTTTATATTATACTAGCTGACCCGGCAAACATTGTTTTGCCTCACTTAGGGGTATGAAAAATGGATAGTAGCTGATTCTCAGACCTACTGAATATGCACATAAAATTTGGTGAAAATCGGTCAAGCCATTTCGGAGGAGTACCGTAACTAACATTGTTAGTTACTGTTGGAAATTTTATACTATATAAGATTAGATAAGTCTCTAAAATATTATTCTATAATATTTTTTCCGCTTACACATGCAACAGGTTGTGCCAAATGCAAGACAGATAATTATGGTCACTCAAAATGCGTTACAGATTTTTTTAATTGAGTCATTGTATGATTGATTCCAGGTGAGGTCTCTATGCAGAGACTGGTTCCCTATAGAATACCCACAGTCATGGTACGAAGATATAACCTCTTCAGAGAGGTTCTTTGCTCTGGCGGCAGTTCACAAATCACAGATCATAGGTCTCATCGTGGCTGAGATAAAACCTTATTTGAAGCTAAATGCAGAGGATAGAGGAATACTGTCTCGATGGTTCGCGTCCAAGGATACGCTTGTTGCTTACATATTGTCGTTAGGTAAGTTCATTTTCCTTGTTTTGGCTTTATGACCAGATGTGGCATTTTATGACCTAACTCATTTTATAGGTATTAACACACTAGCTGTGCCCTTCTATTACATACCTACTTTAATCCAGCATTATAGTCTGTAGTCCATAGAATATCACTAAGGTTACTTTTAATAACTACTCAATGTCTTAAAAATTTGTTCCACCGTTTGAGTGAAGTAGAGAAAAAGATACATACTGACGCTCTTACGCTTTTATTATATTAGTAACTAAATAACTGTTCTGCACTATCTCAGTAGAGAAAACTTTGTCCTTTGACCATAGACTTCATGTATAATTATTAACATTTTCTGATTCCATAGTTAGTGTATAAGTTGAAGTTTAGGAATATAAATTAGTATATGACCCCATTTTTATATCTTAACAAATTTAACATCACTTCTCTAGTAAATTTAGTGTTAAACATACATCATGTATTTAATTATGCGTAAAATGTCTTCAAAAGTGTTAATATACTTGAGCAGTCATGTTAAATTAGTTAGGACATAAAAGAGGGGTCATATACTAATTTATATTCCTAATCTTCAAACTAAAACCTAGTCAAACATTCGATTCAATATTTTCCTTGCATCCTTCTATATTTCCAGGAGTGGTGAGGTCAAAACATAAAAGAGGGGTCATATACCAATTTATATTCCTAACCTCAAACTACTTGTCCTAGTCAAATATCCGATTCAATATTTTCCTTGCATCCTTCTATATTTCCAGGAGTGATGAGGTCAGAACATAAAAGAGGGGTCATATACCAATTTATATTCCTAACCTCAAACTACTTGACCTAGTCAAATATCCGATTCAATATTTTCCTTGCATCCTTGTATATTTCCAGGAGTGGTGAGGTCATACCGGCGGTCGGGTGTGGCGACAATGTTGCTGGAGGTGCTCATCAACCACCTGTCGGGCCCGCTGCCGCAGCCGCCGCACGACCACCGCGTCAAGGCGATATTCCTGCATGTACTCACCACCAACTCGGAGGCTATACTGTTCTATGAACACAGAAGGTCAGTCGCACTTCCTTGGAACCGAAATAAAATATGTTGAATGGGAGCCCTTTTAGATTATAGTTTTATTTTAATTTGAAAGTTTATGTATATTTAAATATTTTCGCGCAGTAAACGGTCACACTTACTTATTATTAAAAGTTGGAATGAGTCCAACAGTTTCGGTGCTTTACGAAACTGTTGGACTCATTTTCCGAAACAGTGCACGTTTAGATCTCGTCAGCGGCGGTCCGTGTAACACTCGCCCCTGAAGATGGTGCTCGCAAAGCACCGAAACTGTTGGACTCATTCCAACTTTTAATAATAAGTAAGTGTGACCGTTTTCTACGCGAAAATATTAAGATGCCTAACGTGAACAGTGTATATTTGAATATTATATAAGTAATTATTTCAATCTTCTACAAATCTTTCATATAAAGATGAAGAAAAATATTGCACAGAAACATGTTTTTTAGACGGGAACCTTACTCGTTTTTATTTATTATATTATTTGTATTTGTTCTTATAGCTGCAATAGCAATACATCATCTGTAAAAAAAAACATTTCTCTAGCTATTCTGGTTTATGAGATACAGCCTGGTGACAGTCCCGTTGGTACTTATAGGGTCCGGAATCCTTAAAATATAGGTAGAATTTACAAGTACCATGGATCAGTTGGCATTTTAATAGTAGATCCCGGCTGTAAGTATTTGTTATAACAGGTTGACTTGTAAATTGTCAATACATGAGCTAGATCATTTATCGTATCCGAAGAAGAAAAATATTTGTCAAGACATGTATAGGCCCTCGGATCACTTGAAATATTTCGACATCAGAGCTTAGTCACTTATCTCTGACATAAAGTGACGAACCTTCGATAGTGTTAGTAACTGCTAAAAAAGGAGTTAGCTAATTGATTTAGCCTCACTGTAGGTAAACTACGAGTATGAAAATAGTGATGCTATGTTGTGTCACAAAATGTAAGTCACAGACACAATATTTATGTTTAAATTATGAGTCAGTATTTCGACATAATTTCTCTCATAAAAACGTTACGTTAAGTTACTGAAAATCAAATACAGATATGACATATTATTAAAATCTTACCAGAACTGTATACCAGTCATACGTAATACATACATAGGTACTATAATGTACATATGATCTTAATACAATCTTATCAGTTCGATTGGCAATGTATTCCTAACCTTGGTTCATTTAATTTCTATAGCCATATAAGCATGATAAGCAGCCGCATACGAGAGACGTTACTTATACATAGAGAGATATGGCTCATAATCCACCACATTGGCTAAGTGTGTTTCCTCACGATACACTTTTAAATAATTAAATTAAAATAAAAAAATATTTAGGGAAGCTCCCTTACACCAAAAATGTCGTATTGCGTTTTGCTATTTTTATAGATAATGGAACGGAACTCTTCATGCACGAGTCCGGTTCCCAAAAGGCCGGACTTTCTAATCTCAGGCTTTTATTTTTTAATGATGTTATGCTTTACTGAGGTTTAAAGCCGGGTTTTCACGCTTGCCAAGGCTCGACCAGCATCCGGCTTTAACAATATTCCTCCACGCCTAACTAAATAATATTTGAGGACTTCGTTGGCGTAATGGGACTGCCAACCAAAGGGGTACGTTGGATTCCCGGCACGGCCAACATCTTTGTGATGAACTGACTAAATTTGTTGGTTGTTTGTCTGGGTGTTAAATGGGTATCGATATTACGTATTTATGTATGTATATTATGTAGTTTATTAATTGTGTTAACCACCATTATACAAGCTAGAAATGGTATAGTAATGAACTAACCAGCAGTATAGGAAAGTGTCCTAAATATTAATAAATATCTCGTTGTTTTTTTCAGATTCCGTCTGCACTCGTTCCTGCCATACTACTACTCGATAAAGGGACGGTGCAAGGATGGCTTTACGTACGTTTACTACGTGAACGGGGGTCACGCGCCTTGGGGGCTCTACGACTATGTGAAGTACGTCGCCAGAGCGGCGTGGAGCGGCGGGGGCTTGTACCCCTGGCTGTGGGCCAAACTGCGGACGGCCCTGACCATCGCTTGGCACAGGTAGTCCCACGCATGTCCTGTTTATGGCGACGATAAAGGCAACATTTTGAATTTACAGTTTTTTCGCTATAACTCGTGAACGTAAAAAAATATCTTAAAGACTGTCTCTTAAGAACCACTCTAAGAATACTTACTTATTTTGGTACCAATCAGACTAATGAATTAGAAATAAAACTAGTACAAAAAATCTTAAAGTAAGTCTTTTGGTCTAGTTTTTTTTTTCAAATTGATTGAAGTCTGGTTGGTATCAAAATATCTTTAGAGTGGTTTGTTAAACGATCTTTAAGCTATTTTTTCAATATTTTTTTCCGTTTACGATCTATAGCGAAAATACTCTAAAAATCAAGATTTTGCCTTATGTTTCGCCTTAAAGTTATGCATAAGTGAGTGTTATTTTTTTTATTCGTATCTGCGAGGCGGGGGCGTTGCTAGGGCACTAGCTTTAGTAATAACTGCAATTAGTTTTGGCTGGTCACGTTTCGTCGTAAAACAAGATATGTGTCGTTCGTTATTTAACAAGACATTCTGTGTCCCGTTACAAGTACAGTGGAAACTCGATAATCCGGCCCCCAGTTAAACGGATTCGCGATTATTCGGACTACAGACCAATTGTCCAAAGTCGTAATTTTGCAAACATGAACCTGTCGAACGGAACTGTCGCCGGCTTCTCATCGGAAAATAAATAAAACAACTATTTTCTTCATACTTTCGATTATCCGAATGCCTGACAACAACAATTAGTCCGGGTAGTTAATCGAGTATCTACTGTAATAGTATACATAACAGACATTTTCAAATGATTTTATGTTCATATGCAAGAAATAGACTAATTTGATGTATAAAATACATACAACTAGGGATCAAGCCGGTGTAAATACATGTAAATATACTTGTAGATGTTTAAGCAAAAATTACAAAAAGATTGAGTTGAGTTGCTATATCAAGTCATCTCTAGTGGTAATGATTTTTTAGTGTAGGTACAGCATTTACTAAAAGTACAAATGTTAGAAGTTCGTCATTATTTTAGTTGTTTTACCATTTTCACTCACTTTTTTAACGTCAAGTTTGATAATTGAAACAGTATTAAATAATTTAAAATCTGAATGGTTTATCCTTAGGTTATTGTCATGAAAAAAGTGGTTGTCAAAAAACACTGTCTTGTATTTGTTTTACTTTTGTTGTGCAAAACCAGTGACTACAAAAACAATATTACGTCATATAACTCGATTTAATGAAGAAAACATTTGAAATTGCATTCCCTCTTGCACACACTCATTTAGTAACGGAAACGAGAGGACATGAACCCTCAAATATTTTCTTTATTGATGCGAGTTGTAATGGGAAACATGTCACGAAAAATATGTAATATATAAAAATAAGTCGGGTTTACCTTCCTGACGCTATAACTCCGGAACGCAAGAACTGATTTCCACGGTTTTGCATTCGTTGGAAAGATCTCGGTCTCCGTGAGATTTGTAGCAAACAAAATTTAGGGAAAATTCCAACTTTTTGTCGAAACGGAGTTCGCCACGGTTTGCTAGTTGGGTATAATAGTGTCTTATCAGAGGTACCCTAGTGACGCCTACGTATGTGTGCCGCTCGCAGTGCCTATGTGTGTGTGTCCAGTAAATGTACACTCAGTGTTTTGTGGTTTGTAACTATTGTACTCACTATTCCGAACATTGCTAGAGAATACTCACTAAGGAAAAGAGAGATTTATAAAAAAGGCTGTACGTACTATCGGTGCACGTTTTAAAACACGGTCATGTCGGTTTTGTATAACTGTCTGAATGAAATTGTCGTGAATTATTTGAATTATATCTTTTTCTACAGTTTTAACATGACACTGGTTTAGATACATTGTTATTCTCGTCAAAACAAAATACTATCTTTATTGATTCATAACGGTGGTCTTCTATTTCGCTCGTGGAAGAGTTATCTAAAGCAGTGCTATGTTAAGCTGCATTTTATGTTTGCTTGCTCTCTAACTACGATAAAATGTACAAAAATGTCATGTGAATGAAAATGTGTAAAAGTTTTTCACCTAATTGTTATTTGAATGCAATAATAACCCACTTTTGTTTATAAATGTAACCAAGCTACGATTGGCACTGGCTTGTGAACAGTTTGTTAAATGTTTAAACTGGTTAAGAATGCATGTTGACTGATAATTCAAGCTAAATTCTCACGGTTCCGATGCGTTTTCAGACATTTCATCAACAAAAATTATAGAAACGCAGTGATTGAGCAGTAAGCGAGCGAGATGCCATTTTAGAAATAGACCTGCACCAAAAGTACGTCGTCATTAGTTAATTAGAAAACCAAACTGACACAACGTGTTACACACTTGTAGCCGCTGCAATCGTTACGAAAAATCGTTAAGATCGGATGAGATAGGTAAAGGCAGATATGGGTAAAAATCTTGAATTTTGAAACTTAGTTTTGTCATTATATATGCTTAAATATTTTGAAAAAAATAACTAAAAACTTCTAGACCATCTAAAAACCACCCTGATAATATTTGTACTCATTATAAATAAATATTAGGACACATTTCACACATGGCAGGTTAACCCTTTACTGAACCATTTCTAGTTCGTGTTATGGTTGCTAACACAATTGATATACTACATATACATACATACATATTTAACACCCAGACCGACAGCCAACAAATTTAGTTCATAACCTTCTGATTGGCAGTCCGGCATAATAACCATTACGCCAACGAGATCATTAAGGCTAAATTAGACTTAGAGTTAGAAAAAAACTTGTTCAAAGTGTTTAATTTAAATTTTGAGACTGACTCATAAGAGTCATTGTGTAGTGTCCACACACGGACAGATTGTACTATTTTCACGTAGACTTATCTTTGCAGTTTGAACAGTATCGATAGATATATCTTAACGATTTTTCGCAACGCGTGTAACAGCTATTAGACGGATACAGACATAAACATATAATATCTGTTTTTATATATTGTTCTACTATTTTGTTAATTTGCGAGAAACGGTTAGCTGCTCCGGAAATTTTAGCATAGATTTTATTATAGAAGACATGGGTGGCGATTCCGCGGCACACACGACTAAACTAAATTTAAAGAAGCCCCGTCTCTTTTCATCTTAGGTGGCCAGAAAGAGACGGCCCGTTCTGAATTCTACATTTGACGTGATTTTAGTTGTTTTGTCTGTGGTTCAGAACGTGCCGTCTCTTTCTGCCCACCTAAGATGAAATGAGACGAGGCTTCTTTAAATTTAGTTTAGTCGTGTGTGCCGCTGAATCGCCACCATGTTCTATTTTCTACAAAATACGTCCAAACCAGTGATTAAGAAAAGTAGTTTATCTAGATGATCTTCTCCCGCCTTTAATGGGTCTTGTCCAGAAGTTGTATGTGTATGTCCAATCTGTATCTGTTTGCGTGTGTAACAATTACCCACACCCTGTTTTCTCGCGCAGGTACAAAGATCCCATACACAAAACTCCCCTGGGATCCGGGCTGGCTCCGACGACGTTACTCGATATGAAAACTCTATGACCCATTGTGTCAATTTGGTTCATACGGATTACAAAGTTGTTTGTGATAAACTTTAGTATTCAAGCTTTAAAAATAATTTATCACGTTACACGTTTTTTTTTTTCAAATTTTTATGGAAGATTGATTGGGACACGATTGTATTTGCGTTTATAAAGTATGGAAAAATGGAGCGATCGGACGGTGTAAAGTGCGTGCCATGCTCTACTGCCGACTTGTCAGGAGAGGGTGCCTGTGTGTTCAATAACGTAATTAATGTCTAAACAATAATATCAAAGTAAGTTATACCTGTAACATATTAATTGTAAATGTATTTTTCTTGAACAATTAGCAAGTATGGTACATTATTTAGGCACTGTAACTCTTGTATAGTACTTGTATGTGTTAGCGCAGTATGTAATGCGGTACTCATCCCAAACCAAAGTATTGTCCTCATTTTGTTATGACTCATTCAAATCATTTATTTTTACTTATGTAAGTATTAATGTTAATTATTTATTTACTATATGACAATGAGTATTATTTTTGGACCATTATTAAATTATTTGTGATTCCAGTCATCTCTTTTAGGCTATAATTGATTTATTGACTTTAAAAGTTTTAGCAAAATGTTTAAATTCTTGTTATGTTAATCTTTCTAGTAGGTGTCGTGTATTTTAGATAACTTTAAATGTTTATTTCATTTATTAACACTTTAATTACACGAGCACGTTCCTAATTCTAAATGTAAACTATATTGTGTTGTATTTCTACACTTTTAAAGTATCAACATGGAAAAGATTTTAAGCTTCCAAATAAATATAATAACTGTTGATTATAAATGAGCGTTTTTATCATGTACCGTTTGAGGTAGAAGTGAAATGACCCGATAGAGTTAGAGGCCATATAAAAAACCATGTGCATTTCAGAAAATTTTAATTTTAATAATTGCTTCTTTTCTTCAACTACGCTGTACAAACTACGTCGCCTTACATTACAATTAGCAATTAATAATTGCACGTAAAAAACTTAACAAATAGGTACCTTCAACTTTTCGATTGGAATGAACAATTATTACATACGTAATATATATTATTTTTACAATATTTATAACCCTACTAAAAGAAAATCTATCAACAAGCAATCACAATCGCTCAATGATATGTTAAAATTATTTGAATTTTTATTGCGGTGCGTGCGAGGGCACAGGCGAGATCACGAGACTCGCGCGAGATCACGAGACTCGAGCGATATCCCGCAAGACTACGATTTCTTAATTTAATCGTGTGAGTTGGGCGAGATATCGAGACTCGAGCGAGACCACGCGACTTGGGCGGAATTACGCGATGCGGACGTGATCACGACACTCGGGCGAGCCCGTCGGAAGCAAGCTAGGAGACGAGGTCCGCCCCGGCGCGATGATTCGCGCCTTTCAGATCTTTCAGCCGGATTGGCGACGACTCACTGCCTGAATCGCCCTGAAATCAGAATATTACAAACCTTTAGTTTCTAACTTAGCACAAAAACGAACCTTGACGACGGTTACTTCCAACTAACACCAAGGAAAGGTAAAAGAAAATTACATTATCATTAAAGTAAGACAACGATAACTTACATTAGCGCCGAGTGAAGTGGTCTCTTGTAGAAGTAACTCGCTGTCAGTGCCGCGAGACTCCTTGTTCTTGAGGATGGAGCGCGAGCGGGAGTCGCTCTCTAAGGGCCAGCCTCCGCCGCGCTTGTTGCCGTTCTTACCTGGGTACATCGAGACATGATTTAAACACAGACACGACCACTGTGGCAAGCGTACTTCTGACTAAAAATAATAGATTTCAAACACCTACTTATAATTTGAATACTATAATGAAATTTAAAAGAATAAAAGCTGCGTATACGGAGAAATGTTATAGACAAAAGTTGTTCAGGTGTGGCCCGTTAAGCAAGTCTCTAAGTCGATACTTACCAAAGAGGATGTGGTGATTTATAATCCTCGTAGCTATCCCCCTCGGTGGCCTCCTTTCCTCCTCCGACCAATCCTGGAAATGCAAAACACGTATCCCAAGAGTTTAATGTTTTTAAGTTTGATCAAGCATGCAAAGTTACAAATGGATCAGACCACTTCCCAGTACGCTACATCGTGCAGACGTCACTAGACAATGTAAACGTGAACGTTACAAGGGTTACATTTGAACATGCTTTTCAAAGACGAGGTTATGTTCGGTGTGCGGCGTCGGCTCGATATTTGAACGGGAATCGGTGTCAGATAGGAATTACCTGCTGGAAACGAGCCTTTCTATGTTTGGGCTTGGTGTCGTCGAGCGCGAGGGGAAGCGGCGCGGCGGCCTCGTCCAGCGGCTGCGGCAGGCTGGTGCGTGAGGCGTCAAGAGCGCGCGGGCCCGCCGGCGCGGGTGCCGCTGAGGAGGCGCGTGGCCCGGGCAGTGCAGCCGTCGCCAGCGAGGCGCGCGAGCCTCGTGGCGAACCCTCGTTCTTGGCGCAGATGACCCCCGCGTCACCGGACGCGCTGCGCCGTACGCCGCTGAAATCAGCCGTCACCCCGCCCCCGCTCCCCCCAGCGGCCGCACCGCCGCCCGTGCCGCTACCGTCCAGAGGGTTCACATACAAGTTTGAGGAGTCGTTCTCGCATGCGATGTCGCCCTCTGAAGGAAAAGGGTGCGAAAGGCATGATGCAAATGTATCTGTAACGTAAGACATACACGCACATGGAGCCGCACGCCCTCCACAACGGTTAGTGCACTCGGATATACGGGACTATCGCGAGTGCTGGAAGAACAGAACGGTGTGGTGAGGAGAGAACGTCTCGAGTGATACAATACTGAGGTTTCGAAATCTACATGGAAACTATATGTTAACATAGAAACTAATTACACTTTTATTGATAGGAAAGTGGAACATCTGTAAACAACTTTGTCTAGTCATCTATCGAGTTGTTTGCACTTGTACGTTTGTCGGAGCGGTTTGGTGCTGACCTGGGCTGTCGAGGCTGTTGGGCGTGGCCTCGGGCAGTGCCCTGGGCGCGGGGTGCCGCTGTAGACACGCCAGCTCCACGCACACCGGCTGCCGAAGGTCTGACGTGGGCATCGGCATGAGCTGCTCCGCGTCTATGAACTCCTTGTACCCCTGTACGTAAGCAGTAGATGTAAAATTTATGACCGTTACATACTGATATTTATTAGAGTGTCTTTCGTGAAAGTGGATTGTGTAAAGGAAGAGATTGTATTACGCAATATCGCTAGATGCTTATTGCAATCTTTGGAGTTGAAGATAATTATATAAAGATTTAGAAGTACCTACGGCAATTGAAATATACTGCAACCGTAAATCCGTCTAATAAAGTTTACAAACAAATGTTTAGTAGTTTAGTAGACTTACGCTTTTGTTACTTACGTTAACCAGTAATCTAGATAGTTCAGATTGAGTAAGTTTAAAAAAAGGAATCTGTTAATAGAGCAGAGATACATTCAGTTTAGAAGTTAGTATCTTAGTACCTTGATCGTGCAAAAACAACATTCAAACTCAGAAGGCAGCTGATCCAAGTCAAGCTGTTTGTCAGCCGTCTTCTTTTCCTAGAAAAAGAGAAATTAGTGGTTAAACTCGATTCTACTGCATACAAGACCAGTTTTTGAAACGTTAAATATAACTTTACTGGTTTGATAGTATCTAGCGTTCGTAACGCAAATTGTTTATCTAGTGTGTGCAGTTCTATGTTCGAGAGTAACAAGAACTCCTAGTAACTTGGTACGACGTTCACAAAATGCTACATTTATTATTTTACGAATGCCAATAACTAGCAACACAGTACAATATGATGCTCGAAATATTCTAGCAGACTACGCGCCCCGTTAATACCATTATATGTTCGCTAGTTACAGACGTCCTCATCATGCTTTTAGTAATGCGTATCCAACTAGTCTGCTCAAACGGACAGTATAGGTTAGATAAGTAGATAATGCAGCTAAGTCTTACGGGTGTCGGCTCAGGGTTTATGAGCAAGCGCTTCTCTGGCGTGTCGGGGCCCTCGTTCGAATAGCGGCGCTCTTTGTTAGGACTGCTCTGAAACTATGACCTGCAGAATTAGCGCTAAGTCGACTGGACACAACAGTGTATCGGGGTGCGTCCAGAACAATCAAACGGCCTTCATCTGTCGGGTAAAAATACTTCAAATAAGCACTGGTAAAGTATATAGGTAAAGTAGTAGAGATAATGAACTGTAATGTGGTGAAAAAAAGAATTTTGAAGTTCTTAAAACAAAGGAAAAAATATGTGATTCGCGCTTTCGTTAAAAAAAGGTGAAGATATAATTTTAAAATATTGATAAGTAAAATCCGTTAGATAGTATGAGGGCACACCGTGTGGGACGCACCGCGCGCTGGGGCGTGGTGGGCGGCGGGTGGCTTACCTGGGCGGGGTCGGTACTCTGCGGAGTGTTATTGGAGATGGCGTGCTCGAACTGCTTGTAGCAGCCGGCCGTGGCGGGCGCCTCGCCCTCTAGGCTAGTGCCGTCCGCCTGCGACATTTGGTGTCCTGGAGACACACACTATCGTAAGTAGCGCTGTCTTCCGACCTCGCCGGCGCACCCCCGCGGCGCGCTGCCGGCGCTCGACTCGAAGGCGAACCGAACATTCAGAACATAGGACATAAATAGCGGCGTCAACTACACAACACACATTCCACACCGACGGTCTATGGATCCAGCGTCCTGAACACACATGGGACACTCCACATAACAAATTATTCGTTAGTCTAAAAGCGTTAGGCTTACGCTGACAATGTAATCGACCTTAGATTATAGTGTCTTCGTCGCACATCGCAAGCTACACGCGACGCGAACCCGACCCCACAAAAGACTAACAATAAGGGCCGAGTGCGATAGTAGCAAGTAGCTCATCTGGCGTCGTCTCTCGCCTCAATGAGGACGCACTTGTCACCTGAAGACAAGGAATAAAACTCTGAGTGCAGCTCGTCGGAGCGCGCGGGTGATCATGGCTGTAGCTGCGATGTGACGTGAGCTGTTGGATCATGTCGGTCCCGGAGAGCTATCGATGCCGCGTGCAACGTACGATACGACAAACAGCATTCAGTACAGAGATGCAGGAGCACGGGAGGCATGCGTGCAGTGACAGTATACACATGACATGGACAAGCGGCGCAGGCGCGAGGTGACTACTGACCTGTGTCCACGATCACGTCGATGAGATCCATGCTCTTGGCGAACGCGTCGCGCAGGTTGATGTGGTGGAAGGAGACGATGGAGCCCTCGCGCTTGGCGCGCTCCAGCGCCTCGCGCCGCTTGAGCGCCTTCTCGCGCCGCATCTGATTCTTGTAAAACTCGGCGAAATTGTTGACGATAATGGGGATGGGCAACGCAATTACCAAGACGCCGCAAATACAGCAAACTGAGCCGATGACTTTGCCCAACGGAGTCGTGGGGTAAATATCACCGTATCCGACTGTGGTCATGGTGATACCGGCCCACCAGAAGGTTTCCGGGATGGAGATGAACTTGGTGCCCGGCTCCTCCTTCTCGGCGAAGTAGGCCAGCGAGGAGAAGATGAGCACTCCCATCGCGAGGAACAACATGAGCAGCCCGAGCTCCTTGTACGAGTTGCGGAGCGTGAACCCGAGCGACTGCAGCCCGGTCGAGTGGCGCGCCAGTTTGAGGATGCGCAGGATTCGCATTATGCGGAATATTTGCACCACGCGCCGCACGTCTTGAAACTGGTCCGTGGCGTTCTTATTGGTCTCGAGTAGGAATAACGATACGAAATAGGGCAATATGGCCAGCAAGTCTATAACGTTCAGTCCGCCCTTGAAGAATTTCCACTTATCCGGCGAAGCACTGAACCGCAGCACGTACTCGAGAGTGAACCACGTGATACACACGGCCTCGACCATGGCCAGCTGCGGGTTGTCCATGGGCGCGCCGTTTTTGTCGTACACTTGCATCGAGGGGATCGTGTTGAGTGTGAGGCCTATCGTGGACAGCACGATGAAGAGGATCGAGATCACGGCGATCACCTGCAAGCACGCACCAGTGAGGGGTCGCCCGGCCTGTACAGCTACGCCTACTGTTTGTACAACTAGCGCATGTACTCGTACGTAGGTATATGTATGTAAGTATTTACAGGTAAAGCCAATTAAATTACAAATCGAATCGGCAGAGTAAACGATAATAGTGGTCGTCACAACAGTAATATTTATAGTGGTTATAAATTTTGGTGTAGAAATAACATCTATTCGTGTGAATTATGTTAGTAGTGTTGTGTGAGGTGTAGTAGGTACATGTAAGGTAAACAGATGGCAGTCGGTGGACGGACGGGCGTCGGTCGGAGCACGCGCGTCCGTCCAGGCGCGGCGCTCGGTTAGTGGGCAGTGGGAGGAAGCGGCGGGGAGCGGGTGGGGGGGTGAGCCGGCGGGCGGCGCGCGGCCGTGGTGCGGGGCGGCGCGGGCGCAGGTCCCGTGCCACCCCGCACGCGGGCCCTCATAGCGCCGCCGGGCAGCGCCTGGTCACATCGCGTAAGCCCATCCCACATTTGCAAATTTGCGACAACAATTAAGCTTTGTTTTAAATAATTCGATGTTCGCGAACGATCGACGCGGCTGTGAACATTTATAAGATACAGAGTATTTGTTAAATATAAAAACCTATCGATACTTGCTAACGATGTTAGTAGTCCCGTTACGCACTGCTCTAACAACTTTATAAAAATAAATATTAGCTACTTAATTATCCAGCTCTGCAGAAAAACATGGTATTTTAATCTTTGAAAATTAAATACGAGTAAGGTTAGACTAACGAAAACATATACTTAGAGAGACTTTATATGAAACTTTTTAAATTATAACATTATTAACTATGCTAATCTGGTGATACAATATAATAATTTAATATAGAGAAAAGTAAAAGTAGGTTCCCAAATTAATATCATGGTAATAAAAATATGTAATTCATTTCAAAACCAAAAATTACCAAACTCTTAATTGGAACGATATTATGATGTAACCGGCGGTGAGATAACGTAATAAACTTGTTTGTAACATATCTGCAACGCTAGATAAATTTATATAAATACATACATATAATTAACTACATCCATGGATACATAAACATACATAAATAGGTACAAAATCATAGCATTATAATATGACAATCTTCAATACAGTATCTATATATTATACTTACATTGTCAGCTAAGTCGCAGTTGTCGAAACGACCATTGTAAATAAACAATTGAACATAGATATACATAAAGCCAAAACTACAAACAGTACAGCGTTGGGTTCGACAAAAGCGTTTACATTCACAATATGTCGATGAAATGGAAACATCGGGGGCACAACACCACAACACGACATAAAGGGAGAGAAAATAGCAAGAGATAGATGTTATTCATGCACCACAATACATACACGACATCGAAACAATCTCGAGCTAAACGTGAAAATAGTTCCCTAAGCCGTTAATTACAAGAGTGCTTTCCAAGCTATTACGGTGTCACAATCATAATCAACCTTGTCCACATGTGTATTGTTTAAAATTGTGTTTTTGAAAGCTTGTTTAATAAATACATTGTGTGCAAAGGAAAGTGTACTGTACGTATACATACCTACGTACATGTTTTTCTAAATAACTACTAATTTATATTTTCGTTACATATAAAGTGTTGGTGACAAATGTTGCAGTAAGCTTGTGTTGCAATCTGTATCATGTTCTGCCTACTGTGAAGGTATTACTGTGTTTCTCTCGTGTAAAATTGGTTTACATAAAAAGTGAAAAATTGCTCTTAAGTTTTACTAGTTACCTAACCACTTTACATACCTCACTCGACAAAAGCATCTAAACTACGTTACTTTGACAAAAAAATAAAAATTGAATCCGTTAAGGTATACCTATACACAGTTCCTCGGAGAGCTTTACTATAAGAGACGTTGTAAGATAAGAAATAATTCTGTTCGGTAGGTTTCTAGATACGTTACCCTGGCGGCGATGCTCGTAGTGGGCTTTTCTAGTAAGTCCCAGAGCCATTTTTGGTATTGTGCGCACGTGCCCTGACCAAACTCTTCTTCCTCGCGCTGCCGCAGGCTCTCAGCCTCTTTGCGCATCTCCTCGTGCACGTGCTCTTTCCTCTGGTGATACTTGTGCTGGCAGCATGACTCCAGGTACAGCTCATCCACTCCCCAGTACTCGAGGTCATCACTGAACGCTAATACACACATCTCGTCCACTAAATGTAACTTGCCAGTTCGATAAAAGTTCAGAATGGAACTGAAACTTTTTGGGTGCCTGGAAAAAGTTGAAATGAACTTTTAGCGTGACTAAAATGATTCGAGCAACAATCGTAGCGGTTAGCGTAGTCGGTTCGAGTTTACAAACAAACAACACTGAGCTAATTAGAATGGATACAATAAGGATGTTGAACTGTTCTGCCGTTCGTTTGCCTCGAGCGCTCAGACTAATTTCGCAGCGACACGAATAATGAGCTACGTCATTATTCTACCGAGACGGTATTATATATTTCAGCATAACTTTGCGAGTAATCATTTTGCCGGAATGTGTTCTGTTACTATTATTTAGATTAGAACACGCTACGAATGTAGCGCAGTACTAAGTAAGCTGAAACCGAGTACGGCAGTTTTCAGATGACGTCAAATTTTACCAATTTTATTTTTCATGAAAAAAGGCGAAGAAAATATTATCGGCATACTGATGGAAAATTAGAAAATCGATACTTGCATTTCAGAGATCTATACGGGGAGGGGGTCTGAAATCCAAAACCTACATGCGGCAAATTTTATAATCCGATCCAGAATATACTACGAATAAAATTCCTTAAGATTCTCCGAAAAGGCTGATATTAGAGAAACTGACACCTGCCAAAAAATTATGTTCGTGTTCGTGCCAATAAAGATATAAGGAAGCCGTAGACAGAAGAAACAATGTCTACGAAGGAAGCAAACTGGTATTTACGCGGTGTCATGAATACTGTGCCTTATTGTTGTTTACGATTTCCTGTGTCTAGTTGGGGTGGATAGAATCAGACTAATATTTTAATGTTTCTACCATACTATTTATAGTTCTATATAGGTATTTTTCCTAAGATATATTACAAGCAGCCTTCGGGCAGCTTGGAAACTCTTGAGCTTGGCCACTTCGCTCTTTATTTTATTTATATATTTTATTTGTCAAATTAGCACCACACAAACGAGTTACACTAATGATAAATTTAATACAACATACTAATTTAAATGCAATTCATACACAACCAAATAAATTAAATTAAAAATACTATACAAATACAAAATAAAATTATCAATATAATGTCAAAAAAAATCCTTGACAAAATTATTAAAACAGAAATTATTAGCATATTATTGTAGATTACAGTCGGTCTTCTATTGGTTGCATTTTGGCGAGTATGCGACTGAATTACATGAAGTAATTCCCCCCGCCCCTTCCACTATCGGACGAGCAGGGAAACGCCAAGGCGGCATCGGATTACGGTTGAGGTGCCCAAGGCACGCACAAAGCGTTTTGCCTCCAGCTTTGTTGTCCGAACCGCCAAACTTTGGAATTCCTTGGCGAATTCCCTGTTCTCAAATGACTACAATCTAGTGATTTTCAAGGCGAGAGTGAACCGGTTCCTTCTAGGTAAGCGCGATCCACCGTAGACCTCAATATCACTTACCATCAGGTGAATTGTAGTCAAGAGCTGAACTATTCGGAGTAAAAAAAAAATAAGAAGAAGAAGAATACGTACCTATCAAAGAAGTACTCGTTGTCTTGTAAGGAGTAGTCGTCACAGATCTCGGTGATGGCCTCGTGCGTGTTACAGTCCCGCAGCCGACCGAGCCGCGTGTGCGGGAGCCGCTCTAACGTGCGCCACAGCACCTGACATTAATACAACTAATCAATCGATTATATACACACAAGCAAAAGAAGTTTAAAACTATCTGCCACGACCTACCTAAATGCGAGGCTTCAAAGTTTGGAGCATCGCCGCAATGTTGCGAGTCTGTCGGTTTTCTATCGGTTGCATTTCGGAGAGTGCGCGTCTGAATTGCATCAGCTAATTCCTCCGGCCCCTTTCCACTATCGGACGAGCAGGGAGACGGCTAGGAGGCACCGCTATACAGTTGAAGTTCCAAAAATCCGCACGAAGCGTTTCGCTTCCTCATATATTGTGCGGACCATTAAACTGTGGAACTCATTGCCGGAATCCCTGTTCCCTCTGAACTATAACCTCACTGTCTTCAAGGCGAGAGTGAATCGGTTTCTTCTAGGCAAGCGCGCTCCACCCTAGATCGCAACATCACTTAACATCAGGTGAGTTTCGATCAAGCGCTTGCCTATCTATCATAAAAAAAAAAACTTTTGATAACCCATAAGGCAGTGGTCCCACCAACGGCGAGTAAACGGTTAACTATCGACTATTTTCTCGCTCAAGAAACGTTCAATAGATATAACATTCCATGTAAATAAAAGAGATAGCACATACAAATAGTTGATCTCTGACTGTTCACACTGCCGGCGACGACTCGCTTTACTAGTTTTATCACTTAAGGTTGTTTGCTAGCATGCTGCCAGTGTTCATATGCCGCTAGATGGCGTTAAATTGGTATAACTTAATTTTATTCATCCCGGCAGCCCAAATTATTTCTTATGTAACTTCTGAATCGTTTCGCCAAAACTACTGTTAATGTATTATTTTTAAGTCTATCACAAAACAACATATATTAAGCGTTGTTAGCAAAAATTTACGAAAAGCCATATATAAAACCCATATCTACTATCATCTATTCTGTGACGATGCGGCTATACTTGTTTTTCAAGTTATGTGTGAATTTGCACTCGCTTTACGGTGGAGGAAACCATCGTGAGGAAACCGACACGTTTGAGGACTGAAATATACGAAGACATGTGTCAACCCGCACTTGGCCAGTGTGGTGAATTATGGCCTATAACTCTCTCCTAGTAAAAGAAGGCTCCGAGTCCCAGCAGTGGGAACGTATAGTGGGCTGCTTATGCTTAATCAATATTTCCTTTACGTGGTGCCTTTGGGTACCATCTAAAAAGCACCAAGAAGGCTGCTGGAATACACTGTTAGGTGCTTGGCGACAACACTTTTTCAACTTGAGGGTGGTTGCTAGACAGACGAGCGCTAGACAATTCTCTACCGCCATGCATTCATTTATTTTATTTTTCTTACCTCATGTCTTACGCCACCGACGTTGATGATGACGCGCTTACTTAGAGCCTTTGCGCGTAACATCATAAACGGCTCCGGCGGTAGCGACGACATTGACCTGCAACACCGTGCACCATACAATATTAGTCACTAGCAGACTTATTCAGGCTAGTACCGTCAACTAGGAAACGTCGAATTTGATCGACTGGTTTTTATCTTAAAGGAAATATACGATATGCATTAATTTGTTGATGACGACTGGGAATACATAAATATTATAATTTAAGTTTTACACATTTCACACACGGCTGGTTAACCCCATAGTGAACTATTTCTAGTTTGTATTATGGTTGCTAACACAACTGATAGACTACATATACAAACATACAGATTTTATATAGATACATATTTGACACCCAGACCGACAGCCAACAAATTTAGTTCAGAACAAAGATGTTGACCGTGCCGGGAATCGAACCCGGAACTTTCTGGTTGGCAGTCCGGCATGGCAACAATTGCGCCAACGAGGTCGTTATACATATATCATTACTTCGTGGAGATCAAGTGGAATTGCTAAATGTCATTTTAAATGTAACGCTTGGATTTCCTTCAACTCTTTAAGCTATTATAAGTTGACCCTAAGATATACATTTAAGTTTTAGAAGAAATAATTTACTATTGTAATACCATTGTGTTTTCTGACATTCATTTAAAAACTTGCTTAACAGGATCGCAAAACGCATACAATGAATTTCCTTGTAACAACTGATAACAGAAAAAAATCGAGTTTATAAAAAGCTTTAAGTTGTGTAGGTGTAGGTACAGTAAATAGTCAATTTCGAAGAACGTATCGATTCAAACTCTACTTTCTTCCCTTTTTTTCTTCAATGCGTCTGAAAGTAGCTAGGTAAGAGTAAACTATTTACCAGTAGGTAGATGTGCATCAGTTCTGTAAAACCTGTAGTATGTGATACAGGTAGCAATAAATCGAAGAACAGCTTTTCGACTGAAACTTCTGTTTCCTAAAGTTCTTAATGAAAAACATTCTGAAACCCACCTAACAGGAACAAAAATACAAGTAAAACTTTTGTTTCGGATATTTATATTAGCGTGATGCACGCATGCAGGGAACGCGTGATATCGCACTTCGCTTATTATTATTATCAATTCCAAACACGTTCGCGTTTCCTTTCACAAATGAATGGATACCTACACTTCATTGGCGCTTTCAGCTGAAAGTGCATCGTACAGTAAAAAAGAGCTCACGTTTTATTTGTTTGTTTACATTCTGCCCATCGATGTGCGATCTGGAATGATTCTTTCGGTCGTTTCTGAGTTTGAAATGTGTTTGTTTATGGTGACGGCTCCACAAACAGTTAGGCGATCGCTTCGGCCGACAGACAATTTGTACGCCGGCCGTCAACACCACTTAAAAGAGAGGGTGCCTTTCAGCGGGTAATAAAGCTCGGTGTAAACTAAACACACGTCAGCTCTATAGCGTGATATAGTGGAATCAATATCCACGCGAGTACCGACCGGTAAACAAACTTTAAAAGCGATGCTTGACTGCTTTTTGATTACTCTGCGAGTCGCGAATTTTTCGCCATATCTTAGTTTCGATCATTTTCATTATTTTCATCTAACGAATAATAATGAAATCTTATGATTCATTTATCATGGTCGAAACTAAATCACCAAACTGAGTTAAATGTATTTTATTTGTAATGGTTTTGGTTTATAGAATATGAGCCCTAATTATCCATATCTAACGTATTAAATACCTAAAAGCGTCCTACCTGGAGGTGGTCCGGTGCAGTGCAGCGTTGTGCTGGGCCATGGCGGCGGGCACCGGTTGCGGCGCGAGGCCCCGCTCGAGCAGCGCGTCGTGCGCCGGCGCCGGCGCCGCGAAGCCCATGGGCGCGCGCGGGGGCGAGTCGCCCACGTGCGAGCGCGCGGGGCCGCGGCCCGCCCCCTCGCCCAGCATGTCGCTAGCTCATGGCGCCAGGCGCCGCCGCCTCATCGCGTCCGCCCGCAACACGACTCCCTCATCCACCCCTGGAACGCGAGAATAAGACATATTTATACACATGCCTGCGCATTGTAGTAGCCTTAGTTACCACTTTCATATTGAAATATCAGACGATAAGCACTTAATGGTGTGTTAAAAAACATACGTCTCGTCATTAATCACGTGTAATTTTTACAACATGCTTTCATTCTAATAAAATTTATCTCGTTCATATTTTCTGACTTACTATAAATTAAGCTAAAGTTTTATAAAGCAAAAAGAGACATATTAGCTCTCAGGGTCATCGAGTATAACGTGTTGCGTGTCTGCTTGTGGCTAAGTTACGGAGATTACGATATCAATTAATAGCTTTATTGATGCCTTATTCCGCCGCTCAAATGCAACTAAAATCAGTTGTAGTTTACCATTTATTTTTATTCCAAGATTTCGTTGGATAAGATCGTGATTATACACGACTACAGTAGATGTTTGTAGTTCGTTAACCTGTAATGTACATTGTTTATAAGCAAGTCATTCAAAAACACGACCGCTTAATTGAATTAAATTCCTCCGACGATAGTTCTACGGCTACGGCGTAGCACCGCTATGTCCCAAGGGTCGCTACGCGCGTAGCTCGTAGCATGACGTAGCAGGCAAGTGATATATTTTATTACTGCGGTACATACCTACGTTAGGTTACTACATTTTATCGGCCTACGTGTTCTGACCGCTATATACAGGATGACTGATAAAACTGGCACGGTGCCGATTCTGGATGGCACTACGCGTCGCTAATCGTATATTTACGACAAATACAATACCGTTCATACATCGCGTTTTCCGCCAAATATGCCGAATACGCGAATGTCAATACGAATAATGATATAAAAAGCCACCGTAAGACTTGGCATATTTAAAGAAAACAAACAAGCAATTCGCTTTTTGGTAAGAATACCTAAACTTGTCGTACCAACATACTTGTTTTTATGTATATAAATTTGCACAACTTTATAAAGTCGTTCATTACAACCTGCTAAAGCATCCAGTATGAATTAACCAATGTCAAATATTTAGTCTCAAGGAAAACATCGAGAATATGGTGCTAGAGCATTTTCTATTACTAACCTAGCTCGCTACCATCCGCCCTGAAGTTAAAAATCTGTCACAAGGTACGTAACAATGTGTTCTGACAGTTTCCTTGAGTATCAGTTATTCCAAACTGGGCATGCTCCATCTTCGATTACGCTGTCACTGACTCGTGCAGTCATGAGAACTGCTGATTATATTCCTTGCTGTTGCCTAACGAAAAAAACCAATCACATTGTATATCGGAATACCAGTACGGCAAGGTTATGAATAAAGAGCAAGGGTACATTTGTAATAAAGGTGAACGGGTACAGCTCGATATTCACTTAGCGACGCCTTTCAGGTGGAAATGAGCACTCCGCATAACAAGGGTGGTGTAATCTGTATAATCTGTATCGCAGCTTTCTCCTGATCGACCTTCACCCGTATTTCTTTAAATACTTCAAAAAGGGAATTTCTTTTCGACCTGTTTCGAAACGCACCTGGACCTGGTTTGCATATATTGAAAAAAGGTATAGTTTTTTTTTTAAGATATATCTGAATCGGCGTCTTTAAAAATGAAATTAATGATAATTGATAACCACTGCGATCGTTTAATCAAACTTCAAGGTTTCAATGTTTTTATGGCTTTTCAACTCTATCTTCAGACCATGGATAGTACAATGCAAGTCACTAAATAGTTTTAGATATGGAAAGCTGTGTCAATTCCTCTAATTGGTCCATCCAAAACGGACTAGTATTTAAAAGATAATTTTATATTATACTTATGTATCTATATATTATTTCTTTTAAGTTGACTTGAAAAATCTACGAATTATTTCTAATAAAATGCTGTATTCTCCAAAACGTGCCTTTTGTTTATCTCCCTGTATCTACTTATCTCTCTAAATACATTTGAAATAACTAAGCCTTTACTATAAACTCAGTCCGGAGTACTGCATTGGACCATTTCAGTTTCGCTCAGCGGCACACGGAACCTTCAAAATTACTCTAAAATCCCCGAGTG
This sequence comes from Mellilla xanthometata, assembly GCA_035578125.1. Lineage (NCBI taxonomy): Eukaryota > Metazoa > Arthropoda > Insecta > Lepidoptera > Geometridae > Mellilla > Mellilla xanthometata. The sequence goes on from JAPUBQ010000013.1 coordinate 9,214,677, forward strand.
GCCTGTTGTACTCTGGATTGTTTGACGCATTGCGATAACTGAGTCAAAATGTAAATATTTAATTTATATATGCTTAAATATAAATTAATAGGCTATAAATAATAGGTGTTAAATATATAGACTGTATTTGGCAAACAGTGGCCGTACAAATGTGTCCAAGACAAAATCACTACATGCAATGTCAAAGAAGTCTTCTTTCTTTCCTCCAATGTTTGAACTATAGGAACTGGGTATTCTTCTTCTTCTTCTTCCCTACCTTATCCCACTTAGGTTGGGTGGGCACAACAAATCTTCTTCTTCCACTCTCTTCTATCATCCTTTTTCTGTCATCTCCACACTCAATGTTCTCTCTCATGTCCTCATTCACACACTTCATCCATGTCTTTTTCGATCAGCCTCTTGCTCTTCTTTCTTGCACCATTTCCATACGTCTCCAAGTAACATGTATCTCCTCCCGACGCATCACATGTCTATACCACGCTAACCTTCCACGCTTTATTTTCTCACTCACTCACTCCTTATTTCGTCCATTCTTATCACTCGGTCATAGATACTCGGTCTGTTCATCGTAAATATCTCTTAGTAAAACAAATATGATATTATCCAATTTCAAAACATATACCATATAGCATTACTGATCATCTTACTCGTTTAATAAAACTACGAGTATTCCTGTCTCTAATTACACTGATAATAAAACAAATTTGTGAGATTCAGTTTCAAATATATTTTTTGGTTAAATGATAAACAATTTAAATAATATACTTAGTGTATTTTTTGTTACTCGTATAATCCTACAAAGATAAATTTACTAAATAAAACAAATAAAAATATTGAGACGGAGGGTTTAATTTTTTTTGTGCCAGCCATCTTGGTTTTGATACTTGTGGTACAATCACGTCAAAATAAGCTGGATGTAAACTTTGCTTTTAGTTTTTTAAATATTATTATTGCACCCTTATATATCTATTTGTGCCCCAAATCAAAACCAACGAAGACACGGTTTCTTCATCTTTGACCTATTCCTCTAGGGCGGGTCGCCACAACAAGTCTTCCTCTTCCAAACTGTTCTGTCAGACACTCCACATTCACTACCGACTTACTTGTTAGAAGGGTTTTTATAAAGGTGCTTTCTAACTTCGATGATATTTTTGCTAAAACAAATAGACATAATATATGGTATTCTCCTTATGGTAAGAGATATTGAGATCTAAGGTGGAGTGCGCTTGGCCAGAAGATACCGATTCACTCTTGCCTTGCAAACCGCTAGATTATAAAATGGACAAAGTAGAATCGCTAAGTTTGAATCCTGTCATTTTCTGTGATTGGTTGAAGCAACGTAGCACGTGCTACGTGTATTGTAGGCCACTGACACGCTATTCGTAGCGTCGCTACGAAACGGCGTAGACACAGGGGACATTACAAGATACTACTACTACATTCGACTAGCATATGTGGCTATATTCTACTTTCCTCGTGGAAGGATGGTGTTACTAATAATGACGCAAGCTAATCACACCAATATGCGAGTACCATTAATTCAATTACATTTGGTATTTAAAAACGTAAATTGTTTCGAGTTTGTCATTGTTATGTATATTCTATAAATCATACATAACTTTAAAAGGGTTTTTGTTTGAAGTCCTCTTCTTAGTTTTAGTAAATTCGTTACTGTTCAATAAACTGAGACGGGATTATTTTCGTAAAATGAAACTTAATATTCAGCTAAGTGGCAACATAATTTAATTTGAATACACTTATTCGTAATCTCCTTAATCTATTTAAGTAATAGGTGCTACAAAAGTCAACGAAGTGAACCTGGGGTTACCATAATACTTTATTTATATCTCAAGATTTAAAATTTGTAATTTTTTAATTTAGCAATTTGTCTCATAGAGTAAAGCTATAAATGTAGAGAAAACGAAAACCTAATTAAAGTAAACTAATTCAGATACATATACCGTGGTACATGAACCATCTAAGAAAATACAAATTATTTTTCAAGCCCTCATAAAATATTATCTCAAGCACGCTTATCGTACCAAAAAGTCAAAACAAACAATGAATACATGAAGGTATTTGACGGGTAGGTTTTTGACACAGCAAGCGTCGATAAACAGGGAACGCAGCCACTATAATGGGCACGATTTTTTTTAAATAATATATTTTAATAGGCATCTTTTTTAATAGGCATTTTTGACAACGCGTAGGCTTACATTTTGACTTGGGTTCAACCAATGTATTTAAATTAGCTAGTTTTAAATTTTCGACATTTATATTGTATGATAGATTCATGAATACATGAATTGTATAGAGGATAAAGGTTTGTAGTAACCTCCTCGGGCGTCGTTATTTTGTGTGCGTCGGTCGGCCACCCCAGACGTTAAATAATAAATATGTAGCATCAAGACTGATCGATACTCCACCAAACGGCTCGCTTTCCACAGCTTTCTTTCATATTTTGTAATTCTTGAAACAGGGCTAAAAACTGTTGAGAAAATTGTATATAAGTAATGAATTTGAAGGATGTTTGTATCTGTTTACTTGCTAGCTTACGCCTTACGACCCCACTCTCTTGTATGCCTGGAAGGCGCTATGTGAAAAAAGCCGTTTTTTTATGTGACTTTGCAGTAAATTAATATATGCAAGCACGTTTATACTATTTTAAAATACACAAATAAATATTAGAACACTTTTTACACATGTATGATTAGCCCCATACTAAAACATTTCTAGTTTGTATTATAGTTGCTAACACAACTGATAAACTATATACTTATTATACTCGTACATACATCAATATTTTATTTTGATACATCTTTAACACCCAGACCGACAGCCAACAAATTAAGTTTATTACAAAGATGTTGGCAGTGCCGGGAATCGAACCCAGGACCCTCTGGTTGGCAGTCCGACATGGTAACCATTACGCCAACGAGGTCGTCAAAAGTATTTATCTATTACTGTATCAAGATAATATTTTTTTGTCTTGAAAACAGAACGTATCCAGTGTTCAATGTTTCATAAAATAGTTTGTGCCAACTTTAGTTCAAACTTAAAAGTAACATAATGTTCAAAGATAACTCAAACACATAAATCTACGCCCTTAAACTTCGGTGTAAAGCGACAGGTGGCTAGAAAGTTCTTATATGGCAAAAATGCTCCAGCGCTTTATATATTTTTTATATACTTATTTGGCGCAGAATATTTTTCTGTAACCAGAGTCTTATTGAGCTCGTCGATATTGCTACGCTCTAAGTATTTGAGGTCAGCGCTTTTGATCAACCTTTCCAATAGGGACAAGTGTTACTCGAAGCTCAAAAGATATTTCGAGATCTCGGCGCGAAACAAATTACTTATTGAACGAATACGAAACTTCGCCTTAGTCACAAACTCATCGAAAAATAAATTACATTTTTCAGTGCTTCAACATGATACCACTTTTCGTATTGGAATCGATATTGTTTGATCGGCGGCTGTCGTTTTTAATCAACAACTTTTTGGAATTGAATTTGTTGGAAAACAGATCTATTTTACGATACATCATTCAGACGATTACATTCTGTTGTTTCCATACGCTCAAAACGTATTGAGTCGAACTGTAAGTACTGCAAAGTACCTTAACTTTGTAACAAAACAACCGTTTATGAATAAATAAAAAATAAATTATTAGCCAAGTGCGAGTTGGACTCACTCATGAAGGTTCCATACAATCGTTGTATTGGGCCACCTTAATAAATTAAATTTAGGATTTGTTGTTATAGCGGCACGGCAAATACATATCTTGTGAAAGTTTCAGTTTTCTAACTATTACGGTTTCTGAGATACAGCCTGGAGACAGACAGAAAGCGGAAGTTTTCCCGTTTTTACCTTTTAGTTATGGAACTCTAAAAAATCGTTCCTGACATTTTGAAACTGTTTTGATACATGGAAAATATATACTACAAGCCCGAATTATGACATTCATAAGTAAACCTATATATAAGTAGTTGATGGCTGAAAACACGAAACCTCAAATGCACAAGCAATCAAATACAGCGTAGATAAAGTCACTCAAAGTAGGTACGTTCTACACGCAAAGTAAACCAATTTGGTTCGTGACGATTAGCTGAAAAGCTCGTGCGCTTTCCAACTACTTAGCTTCATTTTCAAGCCTTTTGTTGCTCGGGGCTTGTGCCTGTTACTTATTCAACGGTCGGAGAACGCGATAATATAATAGTCAGAAACATAAGAAAGAAGTAAAAAGAACGCAACCATTCGAGTTAGTGCAGTGAAGTGTTCTTAAGTGATATCAAAATCCAAGGTGTTTAGTGCTGAAAAAGTAACACATGAACAAAGTGTACTCAACTTAATAAAGACATTAAGAGATGTGCTATTGAGCACATTCTTAGAGACTTTGCGTAATTAGTAGTTTATGTATTAGTAGTAATTAACCAGCTTAGTAGGCTAGATTATAGTTTTATTACGGGTAACCTCACGCATTCCCTTGAAAAAAAAACAAAAGAAGACTTGAATAAAAAATCAGCAAGTAAGTATGTAACTCAAACAAAAAGTATTAACAAAACTAATGTACCAATCGATCTCGTCGTAGTTGAATTTAGGTCGTAACACTTTAGAAACTTCAAATATACTTTCAGATGAAATGATAGAATCATAATCATAAATAATAATAATAGTAGTACCTGGTTGACCGAGCTTTGCTCGGTATTTTTTTTATATGACATTTTCTAAAAATGGTTCCTAGCTATATATAGATATAGGCACAGAAAACAGAAGTACTTGTACTTTTCTGTGCCTATGGGTCACAGTGGATATTTGTTTGCACGATAAAAATAATAATTCAGGCAAGAAAATTAAGTCCAAGAATTGGGTATAGTTAGTAGAGAGCTATAATTATAACGGTTTTGTCTATGTTCTATGACATTTTGAATTTGGAATAATTTATCAAAGGACCGTTGAGCAGAGAAACAAAAGCGAAAGGGCTGTGGAGAACAGTAAAGTGGGCGGTGGGATCGATTGGTCGCTCGCGTGGCGCACCCTGTGACCGGGGAGAACAGCTTGCTGGAATCAAGCTTACTGCACGGAGTTAACGACGATGGAATACAGTTATGAAGAAACAAAAAAGTACCAAAAGAAATAAAACAACACCGAAAGAAAAAGAGACCATTGAAACCCAAACGATCATAGGTACCTAAGAAACAAAACATAAACGCATATTTCAATCTAGTTTGAATATTTAATTATATCTTGTTTGTATACTCCAGATACGGTAACAAACACAAGTACAAGTATCAAGAAATCAGTGAACTGAACAAAAAGTTCTTGAAGCTTAGAAAAATAAAATATACCTTTAATATGTCTGCCCAGTTTTCTTTACAACAAAAAAGTCTTAAGAGGCTTAGAAACGATTCAATGGACTGGTTTGATTTTTGTTAAGAAGAAAACGTTTTTGTGAAGTTGAACCAATATTTTAAATACTGTTATTAAATAAAGAATGTTTTACCAATAAAATTGTTTATTATAAGGCTATTGAAAAGGTGAATAATATCAACATATTTCTTCGAAACTGCTTAAAACCAATACTGAATAATACGCGGCGGAACCGGTTTTTTTTTATTACTCGGTACAAGAAGGCCTTATAACAAATCCGTGCCACATTTCCAGCATACTTTCTTACTAGATTGACAGCGTTGATTTACAAAAGTATACAAAAATGTTGGCTCAGTTTCTTTGAGAAATGTTTACTAAGATCTGTTTACTCTGTGGTGAAACGTCCAAAGAGAAATCAGTTGATAATACTGAATAGCAGATATATCCGATCAAATATAAACAAACTTGCGCCGCCTACCCTGGCTCGCGGCTTATCAGGCAAGCCTTCGGTAGAATCGACCCTAATCTAATAATAGACACGACATCCGTGCACTCGGCAACGGCTTACAATATTAAGATGCCTAGAAAGGATACTTTGAAATACCTAAACAGTTGGGAGCAAATCCGCCCGTTACCTTAAGTTTCGTACTTACATTTTGTATGCGTTTACTCAGATGTGACGTCATATCTTGTGATAGTGTTATTGGTTTTAAAAGGCATCTATATTTCACTAAATTGGTTGAGAATAATCAAAGAGAATATGAAATAGAATATCGTCTTTGTTCAAACTTTGAATAATTTAATAGCTACTTAACACAATCACAAAGTTAATAAATATGATTTATTCGGTGGTATAAGTTTTAATTACTAGCTGGGCATCGAAGGGTCACTCGCGTTGCTCCGCGGTCAATATACCTATGCGTTAATCTAGAGTCTATATAATATCCGTACCAAATTTTATAGAAATCAGTTCCACCGTTTGAGCGTGAAAAGTAACAGACATACTGTCGCATTTTAAGGTAGCTTGTTCTTAAATACGTTTAAGTAAACCGCATTCATCTTTTTTGCTATTTTTTAAGCAGTACCTATAGCAGTGAAAATCTTCAACTGACCATAACTTATTTTTCTCTTCGCTGATTTTGAGGAAACATTTTGACAACGCTCCTTATTATATGTATGTAATCCACTTGTGAACGCGCATTCAAATCTTTCCAGTAGTTTCGAAGATATACCTAGTTAATACGACAGATAGACAAAAAAATCAAAAATTGGTTATTTTTGTTCCTGTTGAGTTAGGCAGACATTATTAGGAATATTTAGAACATTTCACATCGCACATAAATCTAAATTAATATAATTTTTTCGGGTTTCTGTTAATTTAGGCGGACCAATATTTAGAATATTTCACATCGCACATACATCATAATTAATAGAAATAATAAAAAAATTGTGCATTAAGTAACAATATATTTGGTATTTCTTTAACAGAAATACCAAGTAAAATATATTTTACTTGGTATTTTTACTATATTTATATTTACGATATGCTATATTTCCAATATTTACAAGTAAAAATAACGGGCCATTCAAGATCTATGTATTGATGGGAATGTTATGAAAGTAACCGTCATAGACCCGCTGCTAGTATAAAAGCCACATCGCTATGTGAGGTGAGTAGTCACGTGCCGCCTCGCTTTGTTATCTATACACGGCTCGGGTTATGTACTCCAGCTCAACGGCTTTCTTGTACGCTGACATAAATCTCATAGGTACTTTATAGATATTTTGTACGGGGGTATGTTGAAAAATGTATCTTAATATATATAAATCTCGTGTCACAATGTTTGTCCTCAATGGACTCCTAAACCACTTAACCGATTATAATAAAATTCGCACACCATGTGCAGTTAGATCCAACTTGAGAGATAGGATAGTTTAAATCTCAAATTATAGTCGCAATTTTAATTTATTGCTAATTATTGTCTGTTATTATTTCTAACAGATGCCGATACCTTTCGACTGGGTTGAGTAAGTAATCAATAGATGGCGCTGTACCCCTAAGTGAGACAAAACAACGTTTGCCGGGTCAGCTAGTATAATAATAAAAACGTACTATAATATTGTAATACACTTTAAATAATAAGTCGTTCAGTATGCTGAACCGTTTCTACCGATATAATCTGATGAAAATTTCCTTAGGATCATACTGTATGATATCACACTGTATATGTATCAAGTTATTGATGATGATGATATAACTATCGTGCCATAGATTAGCCGTGAACCAATTTTTATTTATGTACTAATATTATTAAAGATAGTACATAAAATGTATTTTTTAGGGTTCCGTACCTTAAAGGTAAAAACGGGACCCTATTACTAAGACTCCGCTGTCTACCTGTCTGTCTGTCACCAAGCTGTATCCCATGAACCTTGATAGGTCCTGAAAAGGGGAAAAGAAAGAATCTATCCTCCCCCTATAGAAAAAAACGATATTTTGTATGGATCCTGATAATGACAACTAGTAGTCACGTGTAATATTCACAAAATTTTAATTATATAGTCACTTCCAAAATTAATAGTGAAAATAATAATGGTACGGAACCCTTAATGCACGAATGCAACTCGCATTTGGCCAATTATTTATTCAAATGTGTATGTTTGCAGAGCTTAAACTAAATACCGAATACTGCGAATTATTCTATTCATATACTACCTAACGGCTAAACTGTTCACCATACAAAGTAAGGCGGCTTAAGTGTTCAGTAATTGCAGGTCAGCCTACTTCATATGGCATGAAGTTGCCATATTAGAAGGCAGGGAGAAAATAGGTCGCATGGCCGAGGCACGAAGGCAGAGCCCGCGGCGCCACTCCGTCTGCCGTCGCGACAAGACAATCACTCCTCCAAATTATGCGCCTCATTATTTCGCCTCTTGCAAACCCTGTCTACTTGTAAATAGAAGAAAAACAAAGAATAACAGTGCCCACGTATTTTTCTGGCCTCGCATTGTACACACGCCCGCTACTAAGTTCTATTTACGTAACCGAACGAGCTCAAGTTATTTGCTGATAGACTTATTTGGAGCGAGGGTGCAGACCGCCTCCGTATTGATCTCGAGTTATGGACGGCGCGATGCCGTCGCCGGCGGCAGTAAAAACCTACATCGAAACTTTATTTTTATGTCACGTTTGTGTGTCACCGCATTTACTGCTGTAATTTGAGCTAAAAAATAATGTTATTTTTCCATTTCTCGGCGGCTTTCAAACGTGTTCGTAAAGTTTAAGTATTGCGAAGGCTTTTGAATAAGGAAAATGTTTGTAGCGCTACGCGGTTGCTACGCCGTAGAGCGCTCGTGATTCCGAAGCTACGCTGGAAGCAAGTCAGTACATTTACCGCTGACCTTTGAGCGCTCGATTGTCCCGGTTCTGCTTGACTCCACATGCTGTGCCGAGCTCCGTAATTGAATCTGGAGCATACAAGCATGAATAAACCATTCAGCCTTACCTAGCTGGCTTGGAGCTTACCTAGATTTATAAATTAATGTTCTTTAGCTGAATAAGAGAATAAAAGTGCCTTTGTGTTAAATAAATTGTAACAGTGTGATGAACAAAGCTAATGTATAGCAGGTTTGTTCTAGCCTGAGGCTGAACGAACCAAAATTATGCAATATCAGCAGCAATTATGCACACTCATAAAGTAAATAACGGCAGAGTCATTAATCGTTGCGGATAATGGGTATATAATGAGCAGCGATCGAGAGCCAATTAAGGGTCCTCATATTTCAGCTTTTACTCGATTTCCAGTAATTTAAACCATCGCTACCCCGCCTAAAGATAATCTTTGTCAATTAAAAAACTCTTATGTCGTAAAGTAATTTCACATAAAATAAAACTGATTTTAATTTTAATTCTGAGGTAATTCTTTTAATTTAAGCATTTTCTAATCAATAACCAGATTGATAGCCAGATAAGAGTAAGTAGGTAGCGTCTTAGAATAAATTATTATTTTTCGTAATTAAATGTCGCAGCTTTCCTTTCCAGTTCTGAAAATATGAACTGTGTGTTTAGAGATGAAAGAAAATACTTTAATCCAAAGTCAAGGGCGCGGGTAGATTTCTCTCGTAATAGAATATATTATCTGGTACATTAAACAGCCAAATTAGAAGGAGAGGAATTTAACGACGGCAGTTTCGGTTGGTTTATCTTGGGCTTTGTATAACCACGAGTATTATGTGCTCTGGACAGGCTATATTCAAGTCCACTGTTTTTGTTGTCTCTGGCTTTGATGCCATAATTTTGCACAATTGAATAATTCGTGTGAAACAAGAACAATGATGATAAAATGAAAATAACAATATTTCAAAATTAAATGGATACATAATATGAGAGTAGAACTCGAGTGTCTGTACATTAAACAATTTTAAAAGTAAGTGAGAAGCTAATAGAATGTTAAAGAATATTCTTCTTATTTAATATGCGATTAAAGAAAAAAAATAAAAGTAACCAACTTTTCTTTTGTCTGTGTATTGTATATGTACTACGTTATGAAATCGAAACTACTCAACGTTTTCACATGTAGGTTACCTATATGATAAGAATGGGATTTAGGAGAGTTTTCAAAACTTTTTGTTGAGGGAAAGAGTTTATAGAGAGATATAGAGGATCAGTTGAAAATGTACAGCACTACTTAAAAAAAATCTAAAAGAGTTGAATGCGGTTTACATTTATGTATTTAAGAATAAACTAACATTATAAATGCGAAAGTTTGTATGTGTGTGAGTATGTATGTTTGTAACTTCTTCACCGTCAATCAGCACAACTAATTTCAATAAAATTTGGTACGAACATAGTTTAGATTCTAGCTTGATAGACTTCTTTTAACCTCGAAGAAGCACCAGTGAAACCGCGGGCCCCAGCTGGCTTTAAATAAATGATAGATAGATAAATAAATTCTGTGTTTCACACACTTATTATTACATAAAATTATTATCATAAGAAACTTAAAACTAGTGCCGAAAATGAAGGTCTTATCGCTAAAATGTGGCAATGAAATAATGTTTTAAATACAGCGTGGCGTTTCACAAATTTTAAAAACATTACTTTTAATTAGTGCGTAGGAGGAATGCTGGGAATCCACGCGTGGTGGGAACACGTCATACCAGTGTCCCCGAAACTGAGGATGAGCTGTCCATATCAAGATGTACCTATAGTACATACATGCCAATGTCAAAACTGATGAACATGACTAATTGCTGGTAAAAATAAAAGGTATTTCTATTTTATTTACTCATTTCAAAATATACAGGCAATTCCTACTGTAGTCTGTATTTTATTTTCCTATATAAACTAGCTGCGCCCCGCGATCTTACCCACGTTAATCTGGTATAAAAGTAGACTATGCGTTAATCCAGGGTCCAAACAATCTTCACATCGAACTTTATGAAATTCGGTTAAACCGTTTGAGCGTGAAGAAGTAACAAACAAACATACATACACACAAGCTTTCGCATTTATTATATTAAGTAGGAAAAAATGCCTTTAGTAGCCTTTATGTATGTTAGTATTTAGCATACTAAAATTAAAGTGTGCATTATTAAGCATATAAAATGTATAAGTATTCATTTTACTTTTATTTTTAATTTTTTATTTATTAAACGATACTAAATCTTTTAATTGTAGGTAAAATTATTAAAATCCAATTGCCAAGCTCTTGACAGAGGGCGCGCGGTTGCGTTAACGTCGGATAAACAAATTTTCCGCTGACATGACACAGATAAACATACAAGTAATTAAGAAATAATGGGAGGGAAGGAACAGTGGCACGCGTGACAGTTTGCGAGAGTGGCGGGAGTCGCGAGTGACGTGGCGCGCCGGTTTTAGCGCGAGATTATTTGGCACGAGTGGTCGCGGTGTCTGCCGGCGCGTGCGCTGCGCGATCTACCAAGCTCCTTTGTATGAAGATACTACACAAATTAAATCTGTGTAAGTGAGAGGAAGCGAGTGTGGCTCGGTGGTAATAACGTCTGCTTTTCAATCAGACGGCCCCTGGTTCGATCCCGGCCCTACACCAATGACTTGTTTTTCAAGTTATGTGTAGATTTGCACTCGTTTTACGGTGAAGGAAAACATCGTGAGAAAACCGGCACGTTTGAGGACCAAAATATCCGAAGACGTGTGTTATCCGCCAACCCGCACTTGGCCAGCGTGGTGGATTATGGCCTATATCTCTCTCCTCGTGAGAGAAGGCCCCGAGTCCCAGCAGTGGGAACGTATTTTACTTTTTATCACCGTCCCTTATTTTTTATGGCCATTTTAGTAATGCAATATTTTTCCATCCCGGGTCAGCTAGTAATACTTATTATATTTTTACAATGCCAGACTGCCAACCAGAATACATTTTTATAAATTTTTTCAAAAGCTTTGTCGATTTCATTCTTACCGCTATATTTCACTTGTCTACATAAAGAATCATCAAATACCAAAACAAAAAGCTCTTCTACTTAAGTCGGATGAAAAACCACTCACAAAAATCCACAAGCGTAAAACATTCAAAACGTGAATAACGAACGTATTATTATTTTGACGAAAAGCTCGTAAACACTGCCCAAACACACATTACATTCCTAATTCGAGTTAGACAGCTTTACAGAAACGCCGAATAAAGGTTTTCCTGCAACAATGGCTGCAGGGGGGGGGTGGGTTGTCCCGGGGGGATAAACGAGCCCAGCTCACGTGTGCAAGGGGTGGCTTCAACCACACGGAGGCCTGTACCCTACTATAGTAAAAGTAAAAGTAAAGTAAAAAAATACTACAATCAACATTACATTAATACAATTACATCATATTTACATGCACATATTTTAAACACTTCTCAATTACCAAAATTAATTTTGTATTCATTACATTATAGTTACTCATCAAATTGATTATTAAAATTAAATGGCATATTGTCGATTTATTATTTGCCAAATTGTTATATCATATTAATAGTGCGATTTCTCTTGTCAGTTTAACTATTGGTTTATGTAGCTGTCGCCTCCTTGGCGTAGGCCTCCCCCAGTTTATTCCATAGTTTCCTATTTCTCGCCATTCTTGTCCATTCTTGTCCGTGTCTCAGCGTGAACAAGTCCTCCCTTCTTCTATTTGGCCTTCCTCGACCACTTTTGTCATCTCTAGGTACCCATTCTAATACTTTCTTAATCCAACGTTCGTACGTATGTACCCTACTATAGCCAGTTTTAATTCGCTAACGCACAGCGTGAAGCGATATTTTAACAACGATATTAATGTAGGCAACAAACTGTTGATTCGTGTTACGCGAGGTGTTCTCGACGACCGCAATCGAATTACGTGGCGGGAATTCGTTCAAAGCGTATTGGTTTAGATATTTTATTAGGGAAGAACTTTGAATGAGTTTTGGTTAACCGTGTCCGGTGTTTTTGTATTGTGGGTGTGGATAAAATTCATCAGATCAAAGGAAGTTTTATGCAATTGACGCTTTTATTACTTTGCAACTAATAGTTAGGTACGGCTTACATGCAATAATGTTCATTATAGTTTCCGTTCGTATGTATTTTAATTCATCACTGTCATCGTTTATAAGGGTGATGAACTGTATGCAGCAAACACTTAGTCACGATAGTGGTGGGCAGTTGTGTACTCGATAATATCCTTTGTATCGCATTATCTCGGTTATTAGTGTCGACAAAATAACTTCGTAAGGAAAATTCCAACGACCGTTATCTGTGCCAAGTCTTCTGGCACAACGTGCAACTAGTTAATTTGGGGCTTTTCCTGAAATTGTTTGCATTTTTTACGAAAAATGCGCAAAGATAGGCAACCTAAATCACAGCGAGCTTTTGTTGTTTTCTGCAAAATCCATGTTTTGCTAAGCATTTTCTCTATGATTTATCGCGTAGTGTTTGTACATCAGCTAATTAATAAGGCCATCGACACGCTTACGACACGATGTGGACGGAATAACGTGGCAGTGTGGCGCCGCGACGTAGGTCAAGAAGAGTATTTTCAGCCTCGCCTTGATACAGGGCTATGGCATATCATACTCCGGTTCGATATAGCCATTCCGTCACATATTGCGTGTGCGCAACGCGCGTGCTGTTCCGATTCTACCAGCGCTAATCAGCGTAACAGCTTCCAGACTTTTGTTTCGCAACGTGATTAAAGCTAATATCTGAAGAGGTCGTTGTATGATTCAACTAGAATAAATTGCGTAAACACTCTTATGAATCGTATTGGCCTATTCGGCGGCCGAGAATGTCGAGAAGCGACCTACTCCAACAAAATATTGAAGCCATATGAGATAATAAATATGAATGTTAATGGCATATCGTAACGGCTGGAACGACCCCTACTCTACAGTGTAGACTAATTTAATTGCGTGCGATCGTAATTAGAAGGGAACGCGCGGCTCGCGCTCGATCTAGTTCGAGACATTGACCTATCTTATAGTCCGAGTGCTCTCCGCACCAGCGGTAATCCATCTATTCGGTAGGTATTACTAGCGCTACAATATATGTTCGAAGATATTTTTACCGGAGCAGCTGTTGGATGCGATTCGCGAGTCATCTGGCACGTGCACAATCAACTGCAGAGTTATTTTAGCGCTAATGAACTTTGTCAACCTTTTCTAATACCGAGCTAATAATAGTTTTTTGTGATTGGGAACGAAACGGATCAAGAGAAGCGTAATTATATGAGAGAAAAATTGGTAATCGTACCTTTTCACACCTTGCTGAAACTGAAGTGTTAGTCACGCTTAAAGTAACAATGTGACAACAATGGTATGTAAAGTACCGAGGTTTCTTGAACCCGTTTCTTTGGATGAGTACATTAGCACCGATTCCAAAAGTATCCCTGCAATCTGTGCAGCTGTTATAAACAGGAAGCACAACTTAATTGCTTTCCAAAGTACTGTTGCGGCTGATTCTTTTAATTGGCTCTAAATCGTTTCAAGGGAACTCAAACGGGAAATATAAAAAAAGGGACGAGGCAATACATAAGTTGATATGAGTAAATATCATGAGCTTTGTTTTGCAAAATCTGCTGCCGTATAAGGTATGTTAGAACTCCCTTCAAAAACATAAACCTAATCGCTTTCACAACCAATAGCGTTTTGTCCTCACTATATACGCAGGGTTTTCTTCCGGTTTCGGGAAAGCCATAAACCTTTAGAAAACACATGCTCACACCCAAACCCGAGTCGGACGTTCTAATTCACTTTTCGAAAATCTCAATCACTGCGGGATTCGAACTCGAGGCTACGATTCGTCTAATGTAACTTTAATTTATTTTTTCCCGAACAATTAAATTTCCATACCTACGTTCTAGTAGGTAAGTACTAATAATTACTTACGTTGTCCCTTGATATATTGTATGTATTTTTTAATCTTGATATCACTTATAAATCAACCTTCCCTCGGTTTGAATTTCCAATAAGCAGCTTATCAATATTTATAACTCCATAAAATAGATTTTACGCCATCCGCCCGTAACTCGTAAATAAGCTAAGCTAAATATGAGCGCAATCCAATTTTCGGTGGAAACCCACTCGCTCATGCATGCAGATTAGCTCGGGGAGTCTGGTATACGCGGATCATTATTGAACTTGCGTGTGCTTCTAATTCTGCTTTATCTGAGAGCTTATCTAACCTTAGTAGCGAGCTTTTAAGGCGCTCGCGGGCCTCTTATTTAGGTTACATTACACCAACTTTATTTAGTTTATATCATAGGTTTTCGGAGGATATAGAAACAGAAAATTGTGCATAAATATTTGCAACTACTTGAGGCCCACAGGGCAACACTGATTTGAATAAAGTTTGGTGTGAGGATAGTTTCAATCTGAAATTATTTATATGTTATTATTTATCCTGCTTGAAATGGATGTATTACCTATAATATATATAGTCATAACTTAAATAACATATTTTGTAAATTATATAGATTGTGGATTTACACGTCTTTCTTTTCATATTATTTGCGAGGATATGAGCCCAATGACCACTCCTCGAACATCCACGACAAAAAACCGGTGACATAGAGATCGTTGAACCCGCGCATTCGGCGCGAGAACAAGTATCCACGTGTCGCGTCACCACACAGGCCCAGTTAACGTAAACGGCCAATTTAACGGCCCTCGATAATGCCGGCTTTACGACGTATCCCACCAATTTACGACCTATTGCTGAGACGCTGCAATGCGCCCATTGTCTTATGACGATCGTTTGAAATAATAATAAATGTCCCTGAATCCAGCAAATTATGCTTGCGTTCATTCGTAGATAAAAGCTCAGCCTACCGTAACAGACTCACGAGTTATTCGGAATATACGGGTTGTTAATAGCTCCCTTGTTTGTGGTATGCTTATAAGAACAATAAGGGAATTAATAACGTTGTAACGATGAACCTTTTCATCATTTATTACAAGTAAAAGTACCTACACCATCAACATACACTCTCTTAATCTGACAACCCACTTCTCCTCCTGAATATCCATCGTCCATATTTCCAGCTTTTAAAAATAAACAAGTAATGTTGAATGATGTTTCCTTTGACATATTTTTACATCCAATGTGATTTGTAGCGTCAATATCAGTCATGTGACGTACCTAATGTTTAGCTATTTATTATAGCAGAGAATGATGTGAACTGTTTTTCCGCGATTATTTAAAAACTCGCATCCGGAAAATTTTCACGAGGTTTTTTTATTTTGGTATATATTGCTTGGTTACTGATTATAATTAAGATTCAGCAACAGCTATAAAGTTAATCTAAATAATGATGATTAAACGAACGGGAAAAAGAATTCACGATGTGAATGTAGTGTTATAATTAATTTTGACATGAGTGAATGCTACGTTAATGGCTATCTCCGGGCGGCACAGCGGGCTGTGTGTGATTTGTCTCAAGCGGCGACGCGTTGCGAAGGATTTAGCGTATAAAGTGTTACGCGACGAAGATCAAAGCAGATCAATCACTGGAGCCTCGATTCCGTAACAGCGACATCGCAGCGAGCAATGTTGTGACAACGTTAATGATTTCCCATGACCGAGTCGAACTTTTTAGTAACTACCACATTCCGGACGGTGGATTACACCGCTAATAGAGCCGACCTTGATAATTGTAAATATTTATAACATTTTACGATGGTCAGTGTGAATGTCTTCTAAATTTATGTTACGCGGCCGGAAGGCAGGTTGTTTTGCAAATAGTACACGTTTACCTATAATTTAAATGCGCTGGTACATTTCATTCATTTGATAGGTATACAGAATGAGGTGAGTTAATCTATTTAACTTTGTATACAGATTTCCTTCGCTCGTCGAAGTCTTTAGAGCTTTAATGAAGTGTCAGAATGTTTGATGAGCTTTGATGGAAACACATTCAAGTTGTTGATATGAAAGCATAGAGAAATTTTAATACCAATTTGTTTATGGTAGGTATAAAAAAAATATAGTGTTGTTAAGGTATGGGTAGCCTTTTTATAAATCGAACTAGCAGTATTTCGCGGCGCTACATGCATTATATCGAGATAAAAAGTAGCCTGGGTGTTGAGCCAGGGTCCTCCACGCCAAATTTTATCAAAATTAGTTCAGTTTGTGAGCATGAAGAAGTAACATACATACATTGTAAACTGTTCACGTAAGACATCTTAATATTTTCGCGTAGAAAACATACATACACACATAACATTAAACACAAGCTTTCACATTTATAATATTAATAGGAATTAGGATAAGCCTGCACTATCATACTTTATTTACTTTCCATAATTCTACGTAAATGATAGGTTAGCAACCTAACTACTTAGAAGCGTCTAAAAATATGCTACATCACCTTGTAAGCCCTACGATATAACAGCTTTATATATGTGTTTGTTTCCGACATCTTAATTATCTGTTGTGTTCGAGTAGGTAAGTAAACGCTCGTTACAATGAACGGTGTTTACACATTAAAATACTTTATCGTTTCTTGAAATACTCGATTCCAACCAATAGAATAATCTCTTTTAACTCTGTTAGGGTTTGTAATTTTTTGTAACAATTTTCGTTTAAAACTATTCTTTAATTATCGGTTTTCATGTTTTGTTCAACAATATTAATCGATTATCGGTTTTCTAACTTTATTAAGTCCTAATATCTATCACCAAGGTATTCAAAAAGGCACCATGATGGTTGGCGGGTCACGGGCTTCCAGCTTCGGTACTAGTCGGTTCTGCTTATAAGTGCATAGTCTGTTTAAAAGTAATAAAAGTGAATTAATTTAAAGTCATCCTTCGTTTAATTCTCTTTGGAGGCTGTCAAGTTAACAACTCTGTATTTCTATTTTATTTTAGCTCTAGTCGTTTTAAGGCTTTGTTTAGTCTAGCGTATCCAAGTTGCCGTGGGCATGGAAATGGAACCTTTTGTTTAAAAGCCTTGACAATGCTTTAATAGATAGGTATATAACACCGAAAAGAAAACCATTATCTGATACTGAGCTTTCTTACAAAATAAGTCTTTTAATACAATAAATAACACATACTGAGCATTTACCAATTTTGTTAGGAAATTCTATAATTTATTTTATTTATGAGTGCTTCGGAAAGTTTTATAAGTCTTTTGGCAATCACAACCGGATATTGGTAAATCTGAATATTTTGCAAATTAAAGTCGAAATGATTTCAAAATTCTAATAATAACTTTAATGCGTTTGATTCATGTACCGTACGGCCATAAATCATTCAACGAATAAAAATGATAAAACATCTACAAATGTATGAAATATTCTATAACACATCGGGTTTATGGGGTCCATTAAAACCGCATCATGTACGTTGTTTTAGCGGTCTAAACACCAATCTTTTGTGCGAAACAAAAATAAGATTTTTCTAAATTCAACTCATTTAATTACTGAATATTTAATTTCAATTATGTAATGGATTTGAGAAAAATGATTTGAATTTTATTTTCACAGATATATTAGTGATTGCTTTTCTCGCGTACATTCAAACGAAATATGGGGAAGTAACATCGGAAGTACGTCGAGTTGGAGCCTGGCAGTCGGCCAGGTGCCTCTAGTTCCTGTCACATACTTCAATATAGAACTGAATTACAGCTGATACCAAACATTATTGGATCGAACCTGTCTGAACCTATCCGTTGAGAGTGCAATGAGGTTTATACTGAAATTTACCTACATACCCAGCGTGCTAAAATTGATTCGAATCGGAGCGCTTATGTTATCATCATATCTTCAAAATATCCTTCTGTGCGTGAGAATTCGAACGCTATCTATAAAACAAACACACGGCACCAATCTTCAATACAGACAGATCGGTTACATTTCTATTTCAAACGTGTAAAATATTCAACGTTTTAAATATCATATTCAGAACTCATTTCCACTCAAAAATTAGGCGGGAAGTTCCAACTGGGTTAAATACCGACCGCAGGCTCGCAAAAAACTTTTCAAAGTATTTGCAGTTGTCACTTCCAACGTTCCTGAACGCCGGAACGTACTCTGAGAAACATTTCAACTCCACCCATTCCCTGAAGTTTTGAAACAAAGAGGTTGAAAAGACAGTGTCTTTGTTCCGAGTCGAGGCGAGATGACTTCCACTCGAGCTCATCGCGGCTTTCCAATTGCGTGCCGCAACAAACGGAAAAAGGGGTCCTTTTAAAACCGCATTCAACTCGGCCTTTTTAGAAATAGCTTTTATGATAGTATAGTGCCTTTTCTAGCTAACAGGATCATGGATCATACACACAAAAGCATATTCTCTTTGTTAGCTTTCTACTTTATTGCTATGTATTTACCTACTTACTACATACCTGCTTTGTGTTGTTTGAGTCACGTTTGGCATCGCTTTTCTCCTCGAAATACGATGTTTACCAATAGTATACCTACCTGAGAAGACAAGATCCTCCTATCGATTAAATACAGGATATGTATAGGGTGCTACTTGTGTATGTAGTAATCATTTTCATTACAAAACGAACGAGTTCTTACTGAACTGTGTGACAATTAGTATAGAAATAGTTAAATTAACAGTCACATGGCTACATATCCATCACATCTGAGTGACAGCGGGTGGTGAAGAAACATCTGAAATAGAGCCATGCTCTAAAAACAAGTGTCCAAATCAAGATGACACCCACGCGAGAGGAGTCACCACTTTAATTAGTGCAGTGACAACTATTTATGACGCAACAGACGCATCAGTGGCCAAGTGGTTAGGCTTAGAGTGGAGTAACGCAATCTGCCACGTAGCCGGTGCGGTCACAATGACGTGCCGCACGCAAATATCCCGCAGGCTGCAGCTGAGCCACGGTCTATACGAGTACAAGATATCTTCATCACTCTCTCCCGAGTGAAATATGACTACGTGTGATAGTTACGGTACGAGCTTGCAGGTGTAATAGCCTCTCGTAAGGGCTGCCAGCAGAGTCAGCCAGGGCTCTGGGCCCGAATGGGCCAATCCTTGACAAATACACCTGCCCATCTCTAATTCATCTACAGTTACAATCTCGAGAAAATGATACTTATACGCTACGTAAACAACTTATTTATAGCCCCGTTTACGTAGCTCCGGGTCTATATATTATTAGTTCAGATAATAATCTTCTTAGTTGTTTATACGCAAGTAGACAAACATATAAATGATGGCTTTGATCAAAGTAGCTTTCGGCCGTAAAGGAAACTGGTATAATAAATTGGCGGAACTGGCCTTATCTGTGGCGAACCATCTCTGCAGGGCTCGCAAATGGGTCAGGGTGACCGGCCGTACGGCAAATGCATTAAAAATAAGCAAACTTTCAATGTCTTTGCAATAACAATAAACAGCAAATTGACTACAAAGTGTACACGTTATCTAGTTCGAGAGGAAAACGTGTTCCGTTGAAACCCACGGTATGCTAAGAGAAACATTAAATATTTATCTTAATAGCTTCCCACATTCACATGTATCCGCACCGCAAAGAGGTGTCATGAACCCGAAAGACGAATTGTTTCGAATCGAATAAAAAGTCTATGAATATCGATTTTATTGTTATTGAAAACTGAATGCGTCGTAAAATATACAGAGATATTATCGATATTTTTAGTCGACGGTAATCTGAATGTCATTAACGGCATAAAGCTGTGAGAATAAAATATATAGCTGATGTCCATTAACAACAATCAATCATATAGGTCGGAATAAACATAGACAATACGACCGTGGCGGTCATTAGACTATCATCGGCTAATTATGTTCTGTAGGTAGAGTGGGGCGATATGATTAGCTATCATCATTAATGGCCTGATAAGGAAGCTCGTTGGGTCGCGGGCCGACTGCGTTATCACACCCAACTGCATACAACTACCTCTTTCATTATAGTGAGATCAGTAGAGCTATCTCTTTTACGTCATATGTAACGCTACAGAACGAATAGGGTCGTCGATGCATAGATTATAAGTTCTACATTTAAAATTATTTACATAAAAAAACTGGTGGGTTAAATCAGTTTTGTTTAAAATTTTGGGGAATGATGAAAATGCGTAGTGTCACTTATAAGGTGTATTGACAACTGAGCTTACGGGAGTAATGTACACATGGGTTTATCTGCGCCACACACACTCGTATATACGAGTACCTATACAAATTTAAATTACTAAACATGAGTTCGAATAATGTGAGGAAGGAATTAAAATTTCTTTGACTTTTCATCGCACTAATGAAATCGCACTAATGAACGTTTCGGACGTAGTTTGGTTTTACGTGAATATGATGATATGTGCAAAATATGTTTTTTTTTTACAATATTTTCACAAACATAAAGTGAGTGAGTGAGTAAAAAGAACATACAAATATTTATCCAAATTAATCTAAAGAAATTAAGCTACATAGAATTTGCTGTAGATATACAATTTCATGATTCATAGTGATAACACTATGAATCATGAAATATAGTTGAAAAATGTAAGGTATAACAATTTTACATTTCTAGGTACTGGCAGATTTCAACGGGTATACCGCACATATAAAACGAAACTGAAGTTTATTCCGTCGTTGTGGTTTCTTAAGATATTCTACGTGATGATACGGGCTGCTAGACATTTGAAAAAATGATTTCATGTAATCAAATCAAATAATTTCAGTTATACTCGTATGATAAATAACTTTAATACGGTACCAAAGAATCTTTTTATAGAACCTAGATACTGAAGGTATGGATTTCGCATTTCATTTACAAATAAAAACATATTTTTACAAATTTGGAATGATATATGACTCGCATTTTTAGAAGAATGTCTCTCTGTCTGGAACGGTATAACTTCGAAAGTACTTAACGGATTTGAACGTGGTTTTCACAGGTGGTGGTGAAAATATATTTTAATGTACAGGCACTCGATTTTTACGGTCTTATTATATGTATTGATTATATTATTATTTAGACGGCAAGATTCTCTCAATCGTAACTAATATTCTAACTACCAGAAACCGTTGCGTTTTCTAAAACGTCTTTTTTTAAAGCAAATAGGTATTTAATAAAATATTTAAACTTTATTTTAATCGAGTGACCGCGAATCTTTTCGTCTAAAAATAAAGTTATTATGGACTTCCTAGAGTTGGGTTTAAAAAGCAACCTTGATTTAATGTGTAAACATCTAGTTAGTTGGCAGTTGGCAGCTATCACACGTAGAATGCTGAACTGCCTATTACGATCTCATCGACATCAACTAGCAGCAACTAAATAACTAGAGTTATTTATTTGTCTCGCTCTTTAATCGACTTTAGCAAGTTTATAGAGGATTAAATGATAGGTGTCAACTTTTGTTAAACGTTTACATAGCTATAAGGTATCTAATGTGATACAACTTTCAAGTAATACAGTAATAGTACGAGTATGTCAAGAAGAAATCTAATTGAAACATAATCTTGTAGAGCTCGATAGACTAATTTTTTACTGTTCCGTACCTAAAAGGTAATAATAACAGGACCTATGCTATGCTACCGTTATCGGTCTATAACCAAGCTGTATCTCATCCGAAATAGATAGTAAGCTGAAATTTTCGTTAATTTTGTATTTCCGTTGCCGCTTTAACAAAACAATTTTTTGCTCAATATAATATAGATTTTATATCTAATTGAAATTAATAATCCAAACATGATGTATGCGAATAGATACTATTAAAACTGATTTGGTCTAACAGCGCTTATACTGAATCATCAGTTTCTATTTCTGGTTTATTTTCTTTGAAAACAATAGAGATAAAACCCGGAGATAATAAAAACACTCAAACGTACTCATAGTTCAAGGAAACTATTCATCGCTCTATGAAACGTTGTATAAATATAAACTTGACATCTGTTGAGCGATGCGTCTTCAAGATTAACTGTCTTATTCATAAGAATATTATTATCTTTTATCTTCAAAATAGTCTAAATGGTTGAAATGAATGAGTTTGGTCTTTAATTTGACGCCATCGGTTAGTTAAGTTTTGTGTATCATTTGTGTAGTTTGCTATCGTATTTGATTAACGGTGATTTTTTTATATATAAATACCAAAATGGCTGCCTCCACAAAATGGTGGATGGGATATATTTTCAAAACTGTCTAAATGTGGGTTTCAAATATTAGTATAATACACACATTATTATAAATTATTTCAAAACCAAAATGGCCACAACCATAATATTACTTCGTGATTTACAAAAAAAAAAATTATTTATACACTTGTTTCGTTTTAGCAATAAAGTTATATTAGTTAGCTTAGATTATTTCTAAAAAATCAGACTAAGTTTGCGCTCTCATAACAAACCATAAAAAAATACTCTAAATTTTAATTGGTTACAAATTTAGTAATTGGTTGCAGAATATTCAAACATACAACACTATATCATATTTTAATTACCGCTTGTCACTAATAGTATAATTCCGATAAAGACTTTATCTACAGTGTCAACAGAGTAGCAACAGTAGGTAATTGGCAACAAAAAGCAGACATTTTGCCAACAACACAGTCGGATAAGAATTTTATCAATTCTACCTCGACGTCGGCTCGATGCATCGAGTTTGAGCTTGTTTTATGTCTCTGCGGCAAATACCGTAAATTATTGGCAATCCACTTTATAACTTTACTTTGTAGAGCTACAGCACTCCATTCAAAATAGTGTTCATACAAAATCACAAATCGTAAATTTTACCATCAACTTTTAATGTGTTTACAGAAAACTTTCCGGATTGTTACTTAGGCGCCAGTCGTGAAATCAATAATGCTATCTAAATATAATATTCATGATTCTACTACATCGATTCGATTCCATTACGGTGGAACACGTGCGCTCACCGGCCAATGTAAAGTTTCCGTATTTTGTTTTTTACACCGCGGTCTTAGGCACTGCCGGTTTAAAAAAATTGCTTCAAAATAAAATAAATAAAATAATGGTGATAACGCAACATGCTTTTCGAAGACTGCTTTCATTGAAAAGCCTATTTATTACAATACCAAAATTTAGCTCTTAACTTATTTTCAACGTAAAGATAAACTTGAATTATTTATTAAAATACATATTGGTAAACTATCTACATAGTATACCTGACGTTTGCCTAAGGTACCCTGCGCTCCGTCGTATCAAAGGATCCGTCGTCTCAAAGGAGCCTGTTTTTCAGAGCAGCTGTTTGTCCCCGCGTATATATGTATCTTACAAAATAAATATTTGACTCAATCTTTAGCTATTTAAGTTTTCAATAGCTTTCAAAAGACGTCATCAGCTTCGCAAGGAGTACAATATCTCCGCCGGGAAAGAGCGTAATAGCGTCCAATATCTCATAATTATCGCCATAACGTATGATGGATGGCTACAGAAGGCGCAAGATGCAGGGAGCCCGGGAGCCGCCCGTCCTTTGTTTCCAGCTGGCGGATCAATACGGCCGAGCACAACTAGTATCCAAGCTCACCTGCCCTCTACCCAAACGACTCAATAACTTCATTAACTAAATGAGAGTTTATATCCAAACTTAATCCACGTGTAAAATAAAAAAGGGAATTTGCGCAGAGCTCTCTTACTCATATTTAAGAGTTCCCGTCGGAGCTCCGAGAACATCTTACGCAACCGTGCATTCTTTATGAATTATTCCACTGTTTACCGATTTAAGTAAAATATTCAAATAGGGTGAAATTAGCTCCAGTTTTTTCTACATTTACATTTAATTATGCAAGCCGGCAAAGCCTACAGGAGACATATTAGTGCTGACGCAGTAGGCTCAGGGTCCGGGCAGGTCGCCAACAAAAGAAAAGGGGTCGAATGGCCCACTTGCATTGCAATCTGTGGTTACGCAATGTTTTTGGCTGGAAATTATATTGCTTCCGGCGAGCGGGTAAGGTCTGTGGTATTATACATATCTAGGAAGTTGGTAGAATATTGAAACTGATACAAGTTTGAATATCAAGACAATGTTCATTGAGTGGGCTGAACAAGTAGAGAGAGATTTAACTTAATTGAAGCTGAATTAATAATTCGTCGCATATAATTCGTAATAGTCATAGCCTATGCGTAGCATTTTTTTTAAAGGACTAATAGGATATTTTATTCATGTGTTTAATTACATATCGTCAATGTAGTGTATTATACATTAGATAGATAAGCTCTTTATTGGGCAAATTAAAGGTACAAGTCAAAATAAAAAGTAACAACACAAAAGTATGCCACAAACAAAAATATTATCGTCATAACATTATTTTTTACGATAAAACCTTTAGAAAATACTGTTTTTTGTATTATTAATGTAGTAGCATAATGTTTACTTTATAATGACGACCTTTGACGACCTCGTTGGCGTAATGATAACCATGCCGGACTGCCAATAGAAGGTTCCGGGTTCGATACCCGGCACGGCCAATATCATCATCAAAAACAAAAATATATGAAATTGTACCCTTAACTTACTATTTAACCCTTTTATATCAAGTCCAGTCAACATAGTACAACAGTTATATCACAAGTTTATAGATTTTTGGGGAATAAAGGTTCTGCCAAATAGGTTAGGTCACGGTTGCTATTTGGAGAGCGGCCAGGGGAGGCCTGAAGCCTTTCCTGCCCAACATACAGGGTAACTTATATGTATACGCCTCTATCTTATATGTATACGTTTCTAGTGAAAATAAGTCTTGTAAAACAAGGCCAGGCGAAAATTATTACCTAAGGCGTTACTTTGTGGAAACCCAAATAGAGAAAAAATCTTATCTGAAATTGTGCTATGTAAAATGTTTAGAATTCAAAATAGAAACTCAATATTAGTTAAGTATTTGTACCAAGATTAATACTCAGACTTGTTCATATTCTGTGGGAGAGGTGCTGAATCACAGTCTGATAACTAGTTCAGCGATTCAAATAAAATATGATATACCTTCTGAATTTTATGTTTATATCTAAAGATATTATTATTAATTTTCACATCAGAAACTATTTCTGCTGCTATTCTTGGCTACATCTTCTTCTGCATCACCTCATCACACTTCATGTGTGGTCGGTACAGTATGTACGCTTCTTCCATACATCTCTGTTAATCGTCATCTTTGTAAACACCAGTACCACTGATAAACATATTGTAACAACATAGATATTTTCTATATGTAAGTACAATATACGTAACTCATGACGCTCAAATGAACTAAACCGTTTTAATAAAGCTTTAAGTTTGTGAAATACATACGTAAATTATCTTTCATACATTTTGCGTCGTCAATGTTACCTTGTGTGTTGTTTTTTTTTTTATTAAGTATAATAATAAATATTAGGACACATTTCACACATGGCTGGTTAACCCCATACTAAACCATTTCTAGTTCGTATTATGGTTGCTTACACAACTGATATATTACATATACATACATATTATAGATAAATATTTAACACCCAGACCGACAGCCAACAAATTTTGTTCAGCACAAAGATATTGGCCTTGCCGGGAATCAACCCGGAACCCTCTGATTGGCAGTCCGGCATGGTAACCATTACGCCAACGAGGTCGTCACCATTATATGACTGATAGACAAATTTATTTGTAAGAGTAAACGTATTCACACAAATGGAAACATATATACGTATTTAATTAAACGCGTGAAAATATAATTAATTATATAGACATTATTTTATTTACAATACAATTTTACCTTCTTGCACACCAAAAAACAAAACATAACTAATTATAAAAACAAAAAATAAACAGAGGTAGTACGCGGCATTACGCGGCCTAAACGCCTAGCGCGATTTTTCTCAGGCAATTTTAATATGGATAACTGATGAAAGTTGGATAAGTAGCGGGTAATAAGCAATTAAGAAAACGCTTTTAATAACAATGTTTGATCGAAACTCTCTAAAGACAGAAGTAATGTTATATTTAGAAAAAGCAAATCATGTGATGAGAGTGATGACTATCCAAATCAAGTTGAATGATTTTGAAATGGAGACAGACAGAACTTGGCATAGACAAAATATATTAAATAAATTACTTATTAAAAAAATTACTTTAATATACTTTGTCTATGATTAAAGGCAAGTCACTCTACAAAAAATCCTATGGGGTGGCTAAAAAATGTTTTATTCTTTATATATGAGAATTCCATATGAATGAGTTGTGTTCGTCGTTCACTCAGCATGACAATTTGTCCCTTCGAAGCTTTTAAGCGTCGTGTCGGTGACGTGACATACATATTATATGCTGTTGGAAGCCAGCCTGTACAAAGTGGCATCAAAAACGGAAAATATAGTGTAAGTATATAAGATACTAGCAGCCAGTCCCGGTATCGCACAGGCTATAAAATAATTATTTTATGCCGGGACTGCTCTACAGTGGTTTTGTTGCCTTTGATATGATGATGATTTTGGGTCTATTTATACACGCAATTCGTGAAAATATCTATGATTTTGTAAGATCTGCTCGTGTTTTTTTCAACAAATGACTGAAAATTAAAATTTTGACAATAACTAGTTCAAAATTCAATTTGTAGAAACGAGCAAATTTAGTACTTTTACGAATATATTCGTAATCGGCACTGAAAAACGTAAGAATTTGCGATAATATCCAGGGCAACAAAAAAAAATAGATTTTTGTAGAGCTGTGTAATCCAAGTTGTAAAATAAAATTTTATTTTAATTCAATTACGATACTTAATATAAAAATAACAATATTTATTTAAAAA
This sequence comes from Mellilla xanthometata, assembly GCA_035578125.1. NCBI lineage: Eukaryota > Metazoa > Arthropoda > Insecta > Lepidoptera > Geometridae > Mellilla > Mellilla xanthometata. Next base: position 9,242,233 of record JAPUBQ010000013.1, read on the forward strand.
TAATAAATATATTTCATCAAGTTGTAAAGAGATACAAAATGATGAGCCTATGTTACTCGGGGATAGTGTAGCTTCCCAACGGTGAAAGAATTTTTCAAATCGGTTCAGTAAACTACGGAGGCTATTCGCGTCAAACAAACAAACAAAAAAACTAACTTTTTCTCTTCATATATTGGTATAGAAAATCAATTCAGCACCACAACACAACATAAATGCCTACTTAAATATATCTTCCGCTAGAAGTTGATTGGCATTTTTTAAGTTTGTATTTTATCGAAATGAAAACAAATTAGAGCGATACTAACTACACATTAATTACTCAAACTTAAACAAGATTCTGATACTATGCACATTTAACACACATATCTTTCATGGAACGTCAATATGTACTCTTACTGCTGTTTCATAAACTGTTGAGTTAACGGAGGAACTCAACAGAAGCCCAAGATAATGTCCTAGCCGAGTTTAAGGTTCATTACACGTATTTTTCATATTTTTTTTTATCGTATCTAATAGATCTTAAAAGCTTAATTATTCTTAGATTTTAACAAGATTGTAATTAACCTATTGACTCAGGCGTTACTTTGCGGAAATCCAAGAACTAGAAATTAAGATTGTAATTTTTAGAGTAGCATTTTTATCTGAGCGCTACCCTGGCGCGGATGACACGTTAAAATGTTGTTCCCGGCTGTTAGTCTTAGTAAGCCAAGTCAGACGCCTTCGGGCTGCTTGAAAACTCTCGATACCTAAAGCTTAACCACTTAGCCTATACGAAGAAGAAGAAAAATAAACTATATACCTAATTATGCACCGTAAAGGAATATGTTAATATCGCATTTAGCAATTTTACTATAATAAAAACACGTTGTACATTATCATATGTCAATGTGTACAACATACTCTACTTGAAATTTTAGAAATAGTGCAAGTTACAAAGTGCCTCAGGTTCCTATTGATCTTGTCGAGTCGGCCCTGCCTATCGACTACCTCGATTACTATCTGTCTATACTTACCTACTAACTCGGTTGCAACGTAACGATGGCTTATTTGACCCAGTTTGAAGCCCTACTTGAGCTTTAGAGGACTTTTTGATCAAATACAATATGATTTGTTTTTTGTAGAACCTTAGAAATTCGTAAATTAATCTTCTTCGTGTGAGCTAAGTAGCCGTCGAGAGTTTTCAAGCCGCCCTAAAGCTTCTTACTTGGCCTAACGACTGCTTGCACTGAGACTAAAAGCCGGGACCTACAATTGAACGAGTCAAATACAAACACAAATCATTTATTGATAACACCAAAGTTACAAGTCAAATAATAAGATATCATTACAAAAGTATAAGATATGATGATAGTCATCCGACCCACGGTAGTTTCCAGGTGAAAATACCACTTTTTATAAGACATATTATGTATGATGGTCACCCATCCAAAGACTGTCCGCATCAACCGTTGCTTAACCTCGATGATCGCGTCAGATCACCACATTTAGCCAAGCTACAGGCGGTTAATAATGAATGACTAGCGAAATAAGTTATGCATACGTAGATTGTAATTAAGTGTAATAAACTCTTTAAGCTAACGCTTTTAGCATCTACCAAAATCATTCAAAGAATAAATTCTGAAAACTATGTGTTGTTATTTATACTATATCTTAGGGAGACGGGGGAAACTGTTCTAAAATATGCCCCACTACTTTGCCTAAAACCCTCTAAAACTAAGAAATCAATTCTTGTTGACTTACTACAAGGACTCCTTGAATTATAGTAATCCAATGTTATATTGTGTATGTGTTCTTTGGTTACACATATGACAGTTTATGTATTAAGCTACGTGCTTCTATAAACAATACCACTACTGCCACCATAATGCCTGAAGCATAGATCTCCCAGTAACTGAGATAAACAGGAAAATGGAGACGATATTTCTTATAACAGGTAAAAGCACAAATACAAATATTTTACCGCTGCGTTATCGCGCTTTCTTTCTTGCTCGTATTTCAAGATACTTAATCAAATTACCTGGATGGGGCAAAAGTAAAAGCAAATAGTAGCTACAATGGACTTGCACGCAACCGTGGCAACAAACAAAGGGGATAATGACCAGGGAACGTATTTGTCCTACAGTGGGTTGCTTTAGTGTATAGTGCTTATTGCTTAAGCGACGTGGTCGTAAGTCAGTTTCAGTTTCAAAAAATCTTTATTTATATACTTATACATATTTGGAGGAACAATGTTAGTGTACTTATACCTAAACTAACATGTTACATCATGATTATCAATAAAAAGTTTCGCAAGCTCGTTTGCTCATTTAAAACTTATTGCATTCATATTTAGTACCTAATACACGGACATTAAGTTGGTTTTTAATTTAAAGAAGTGGTTAACATTTTTGTCATAGGCGGATCTTTTATTCAATTTGATGGTTCCTTATCATTGGAGAAGATAAAAGAAAATATTTTTTGAATGTTGTATGATTATTATTTTTAATTTGTGTGACATCAGTTTCGATTATTTTTTCTATTTTATTGTTTTTGTGTTTGTAATTATAAAAAGTATTCAAAATAAATTGTAGTTATTTAATATATACCTATATATAGTATTATCGCATTCGACAAAAAAAGAATAAAAAATACTCAAATCTGAATATATTTTAAATTGTAAATAAATTTTGAAATAAAACACTCATAAATCATTCCACTATGGAAAATATTGTCTTGAAACTTACGAAGTAAGATAAATGAAGGAACACTCTTTCACATAACAGAAAGTGCTAAGTTAAAGTGTTTTCTCTAAAAGTTTGGGAAGTTGGGAATAATTGACTCGGCTAGTAAAGCTATTGTAGGTGCTGCAATAAATAAATTTACATTATTGGCATTATTAATATGGGTTAAAATATGTGTATTTGGATAATATTAATAATAAACATGGTTGAATTGTCATAATTAATGAAATAATATGGACAATTAATTCAAACATTGAGCACTTTTTTTATTAGCACGTTTTATATTTTTCAGTCAAATAGTGCAAAAAAATGTATAAAGATTTTCGTTTGTCGATGTTTAAATGGCCCATTCGCACAGATACCTACTGTAATGCGTGGTGTTAGCAACAATGGCATATTGGTGAGAAGCCAAAAGTTTGCAAAATAGCAACTAATGATCCACTAAACTATGAAACTGCGGTATCTGCATTCCTATCTATTCATCACGAATGAACTTTCCTCAAAATGCATTCTCAGTGCATAGTTCAGATTTTATCTAGATTTTAGCTAATTATGTAGGTGCATGCTGTACAAAATAAAGCGCTTTTGCGACTCCTGAAAATAGCTTTCACAAGACAACGGATAAAAGTGTGTAGCACCTACCTCTTGCCAAACGGCCGTTGTTGACTTGCCGAATGTCGAAGAGTTGCGAAAATGGGTCACTGTATGAGGATGACATGAAGTGTTACAAATCGATGCAAACCACTTCAAACGTTTTCTTCAAACAATCCCGAATTCACTTGCACGAACTTATTTTTACCCCTGAGCTTTTCTTTCTATCTTATTCTAATCGCGCACCTACGTAGAGAGCGTTTCGCTTTTTAATCGAATGTTGTTTTCATTCAAACTCGTGTGTTAGCGTGGAGCCGGTGCGGTAGATGGTCATCATCAGTAAAATTATGAATGAAAGCGGTCAATGTTTACCTCCCCGTGTGACCTTGAGAAGGCGGATACGACGAGGAGGTTCGGAGATCAGCTATTGATTCTGGATCCCGAGCTGGTGCAGCGGGTGGCGTGCGGTAGGGCGGGCGGCGGAGCGCGCGGGTGCTCGCCGGGTCCGGGCGGGCGCGGGCTGGGCGGGCGGGCGCGCGGGGCTCGCGAGCTGGTCGCGCGGCGCGCGGAGGAGGCGCGGGAGGCAGCGCGCGGCGTGACGTTAGGCGGCGCAGCGCGCGGGCGCGGACTGAAGCCGAGCGCTGCCGCTATTTGCGCCCGCTCGCCGCCCACCCCGCCCGCACAGAGCTTTCTCTGCGCAACGCAACTTTTCTTTATTTCACCTGTAACTGCTTATTTGTTATCGCCGTACGTACAAACACTCCGCGAGCATCTACCTACCGTGACTACCTATCTACACGTAAAACGACCATCAACGAGTATTGACGACTTTTTAATTTAACACAACAGAGGCCGACCGTGGTCGCTGCATAAATCCTACTTTAATAATTATGAAGGTGAAAATTTCGATGAAATTGTATGTGGCGATTAGGCCCTGACGACCTCGTTGGCGTAATGGTTACCATGCCGGACTGCCAATCCGAAGGATCCGGGTTCGATTCCCGGCACGGCCAACATCTTTGTGCTGAACTAAATTTGTTGGCTGTCGGTCTGGGAGTTATATATGTATCTGTGTTATATATGTATTTATTATTTAGGGTGTTATATATGTATTTATTATTTAATTAAAACTAACGCTTGACTAGACTTTTATCTCAAATGAATACGGGTAACACCGGTGACACAGCTAATGCAGTTGACCTACCCTCAAATTCTTGTTAGTTAGCAAAATCTGGTTATGTTTCTATGGATAATTAATTTTTTCATATAAAAAATCTTTATCAAATGGCTCCCACTGTATATGGACTTCTTTCCTAACACGTCTCACAGTACGGTAGTCTCCATCAGTTCCTTCCAGCAAATCTCGATGTCGTTTGTCCGTCTGTCTGTCACCAGGACGTAAATCAGGAACCCTCAGAGTCGCGTTAATTGTGTGAGAGCTTTATAAATTATTTATTTTGTTTTGTTAATTAGCTGACTTCAGAAAGAGAGACGGCGCTCAAATCGACTGAATGATGATTATTTTATGTTTATTACCTCATATATAACTCCGTTAATAGTTTCTTAAAATTATGAAAGAAATACTTCCCAAGTGGTCTCACATACATTTAATCGAGATTAGATCTTTATATGTCTTCATATTATGTGTTTTTAGTGAATGTTTTGTGTAATGTCTTATATAGCGTAAGTACTTAGTGTATACAAAAGCTAGCGGAGTGAAACTTATTGCTGCCTTGCGACCCAGGTTCTCAAAAAACCTACAGCGAGGCGCAATGAACCAGCAACGCACGGCTCAAAAGTTTAATTATAAGTACCTATACTCTTGTTTTGTTTGTGTAATCCGTGCTCATACCTAAGAAGCAATAAAAATCTTTATCTTTATATGAAAAAATAAATATATTCAAAATTTGACATATTACAATTATAATATGGGTACAGCGATGACGTAGTAATAGATTCCAGTTGTCTCCTTTTGTATGTACCTAACTCTAAAAAATGACTGTCAAATATGTATGTATTTTCGGGTCGACAAGTCGGTTTCCTAATTGTAATTGTTCGCTTATTAAATTTTGGCGCCAACAGAAATACGTCATGTGTGCAATTTTAACTGCCTAGCTATCATAACAGAAGGATAGCTGGGTTTGAAAAAAACGATCCGGTTGGCACTTTAAGGGTAAATACGAAACCCGCTTAAAAAATAGCATATCGTCCGTGAACTTCTGACACCTCCTAACTTACATTTGAGAATTTGAAAACTTAAAACTCCCAACTTCCATCCAATAAAGAAAAGCTCAAAAAATAGCTATTTTGCAACATTAGTAGTAAAAGCATTTAAAAAATGACCAAGTGTTTTATTTTTATTTTTTCAATAGTCTTCACAGTGGCTAAATAAATCAGTTTATTGTTCCGCTTGTAAAATGTGCGTATTATCCAGATAGGAGATCTCAGAAGTTCACAGACGATATAAACTTTTATCAAGCTGGTCGTGGGATTTAATACACGTATTTTTTTACTTTAGTAATCTTGCAGATTTTTAGATTTCCGTGCCTAGAAGGTAAAAACGGGACTCTATTACTAAGACTCCGCTGTCTGACTGTCTGTCTGTCTCCAGGCTGTATCTCAGTAACCGTAATAGCTAGAAAGCTGAAACGTGCCACTATAACAACAAATACTAAAAATAAAAATAAAAAGTATTATGAGGAGTTTTCATACAACAAACGTGTTTTTTTTTGCTATATATCAATTACGGGACCTGCTAGACACTTAAAATTTTCACACAATTTAAAAATGTATATTAGATATCAAATTTAAATAAAATAAATATTTAAGGGGGTTCCCATACAACAATGGTACGGAACCCTTCATGCGCGAGCCCACCTCGCACTCGGCCAATTATTTAAGATTTCAGATGATTTCAGAGAAGAGATTTTCATCAATTTATTTAATTTTTATTACGAGTATAGTACGAAACTTTATTTGTATGTGTATTTTTGTTACTCCTTCATGCTTATACAATCAATTTAGATTAAATTTAGCACGGAAACATATAGGCTTTGAATGTGTGACATACAGAAGTGTTTAACTTCTCTGTGTTTTGTGGTAGACCATGCATTAGGCTGTTGTTTTATAAGTGTAATTTTCATTTGGCTGCTACCGTGGCTCGCATGACACGTTAAATTTTAGGTCTGCTCTAATAAAAATAAAAAAATGAAAATATTGAGGGTCCCCGTATAATAAACGTGTTGTTTGCGTATTTTTGCTATATATCAATAACGGTAACAGGTAGACGCTTAAATTTTTTATGGAATAGATATATGTATAAATGTGAATCATCTTTAGAAATAAAAATAAATATAAATGAAATACATAACTAAGGGGAGCTCCCATACATAAACGTGATTTTAAGCAATTTTGTATTCCATTTCGTTACGCTTATGACTTTCATACCCATGAAGAAAGAAAATGGCTATTCTATTCTATCTTTGTCTGTGGCCTCTACGGTATGACCGTAATTTCGTCAAACAAGAGAGTCAAACGCAGATTGGATTGGCCGATGAATAGAGCAAACTGGGCATTTAGTACATGTTCAGTGATGGGAAAATGTAAATGGCTAAATGGCGTATCTGTGTCGCCTCACGAGTTTATGCTGTCATTGTCAAAGTCAAATATATTCATGTCTATTTTAAATTTTTGTTTACGAATTTTGATTTTAAGTCAAAGGAGAATGCGGTTATTTTCTTGTTTCTTGTAACATGTATTACATTTTATAAGTTTTTAAGTGGCCTTTCGCATATTAAATGAGTACAAGATGACGGAATGGAAATTAACTCGTGTTAAATATGGTACAGAAGAGTATAAATTCAAAGAAGGCGACGAAGTAACAATCGGCCGGGCGGTTAGCAGCACCATTGCGCTGAGCAGCATAGTAATATCCCGGAAGCATTGTGTTATTAACTTCTATCCTGGTAAAATACTAATCACAGACACTGGGGTAAGTAGTAAACTAATAATAATATTCATCCATAATTATTATTGAACTTTGGTTTCTAAGCATAGCGTAAGCAGCCTACTATAATTATGTTCCCACTGCTGGGACTTTGGACCTTCTCTCATGAAGAGAGAGATATAGGCCATAATCGAGCCAAGTGCGGGTTGACAGAGGCCACACATCTATGGATATTGTAGTTTGTTGTTGTTTTCCTTCACCGTAAAGCGAGTGCAAATCTACGCATAACTTGAAAAACAAGTAATTGGTGTAGGGCCGGGAGCGAATCAGGGGCCGTCTGATAAAAAAGCAGATATTTTACCATGGCACCGAACTTTGGTTACTAACTTACTTCAAATTAACATAGTTCCCAAAACTTTATTCCAGAGTGCAAATGGTGTTTACGTTGATACACTAAAAATACCTCAAAATAAGCCTTATGAAATAAAAGATTCTGATATAATAGGGATAGGGTGGACTTTGGGAGCAGTAGTTGCAGACAAATTGAATGATAATGAGAGGTTTATGTTTAGACTATCCCGAATGGGCAGTCCCCCACCCATAATAAAAAGGCTTAAATATCAAAGTGATAATGAGTTTGAGGAAATTGAAGAGAAGTTTGCTGCAGTCAACATGGGTAAAGCATTACCACAAAAGCCACCACTTCCTATGGAAGACATTGAAGAGAAGTTGGCTGCTATCGATATGGGTAAAACTTTACCACAAAAGTCACCATCTCCTATTCTTCATTCAAAAGTATCTCTTAAGAGAAAGGCAGTTGAAAATATTAATGATTTGACTAAAGAGAACAAGCGGTGTCATATTGTTACTTTAAAAGATGATATTGTCAACCTATTGTCTGAGAGTGATCAAGAAACAGTGGTCACTGAAAGAAATGGAATGGTACAAAATGTAAAGTTAGAGCCAATTACTGAAGATAATCATGTAGACCTTCCCCAGGGCCAAATAAAGACTGAAAATGAGTATCTAGGCTTAGAAGCTTTCCATGTGAAACAGGAATACATGGGATATGATGATGAACCTATTAAAATTGACAGCGATAGCGACAGTGAGTCAGAAAACTGGTACCTACGGCTCTCTCAGAACTCACCCGGAAAACCTTTTTCAAAGATGGCAAAGACAAAAACTGAAGAAAAGAAAGATAACAGTTCTTACAGTCAAATAGATGACAATTTCTGTATAGACCTATGTTATACAGACAATGAAGCTGAGGAAGAAGAGTTTATGGACGATATTATTACCATTCTACCGCCCCCAGAAGAAAGATTTGAAACTCCAGTGGTGGATACAAGTTCAAAGCCTGTAGAACCCATGTCTGATATAGAAGAATTTGAAAATGATATTATATCCTTAAATGGTCCAATTTTACCCAAACCCCTTGAACAACCAGCACCTAGCACAGATGAATTAGATGGATGCAAAGAACCCATCAACCAAAGCATGGTTATAGACTTCGAAACTACAAAAATTGCACAGGGAAGCACAGTTAAGAAAACTCAAATAATTGAGCCCAAACATCAAACATATAGAGGAAGAAGCAAAAACAAATCTGAGAGTAAGTTAATCTATTTTATTATTTGTACAAATATTTTATTCAATACATTCATAGACAAACATTTTATCCCATGAGATATTTTTTTTTACATATAGAAATGAAAACTATATGTAGTTTTTCACATTCAAATATATCCGTTACTGATGAATAGATGAATTTATTATTGATTTATATTCATAAAAACTAGATACAGACACATATGTATGTATCCTATCCTTTAAGACCTATATAGGAGTTATTGAGTTCAAAGTCATACTTATTTATTACTTAGCGTTGCATAGCTATATTAGATAAAGTCTTTCTAAAATACAATTTTATAGGAACTGTGTATTATGATTGTTACTAGCGATGCCTGATGTTGTTACCCGCTTTAAACCCATAAAAGTTTGTTAAAACAAAGTTTTAGCTACTGACATACCAATTTAAACAAAATTGGTTCTGCTGTTTGTAATAATAATTATTAATAAATATTTTTATTTGTAATTTTAGAGAAGTCGAGGAGTAGCTCCTCCATCAAACATGGCAAAATCAAGAAGCACTCATCGAAAAAACTCATCTCCAACTCGCAAAAAGAAGAAAGAAAGAAAAAACTTAAAGAAATTGCTACAAAACCAAAAGAAGCCGAGAAACAATCATTGGATTCATCAACATCTGCCACAAATAAAACATTACCTAGTGTGAAAATAACAAACTCAAACAGAGGAGCTTTCCTCACAAGCACTGTTGACATACTTAAGTCTTCCAAGAAAAAGGAACCAAAAGATAAAAAACTTAGAGAAAAGAGTGTTGAACTTAAATCTCCTGAAAGCTCCAAAGGTTCAGTATCTCCTGAAAAAAATCAAAAGAGCCAGCCTTCCAAGTCACATTCTTCTAAGAAGCATGAAAATGAGACATCTAAAGCTAAACATGATAGCTCTAAGAGAAGGTCCAGTCATAGTAAAGTTCACGACTCTAAGTCAGCAAAAGCTAAAGATCCTCATATACCTCCCAAGGACCCCAAACCTTTAACGGAGACCAATGTACCTCACCCAAGGAAATCTATTTTGAAAGATTCAAATTCAATTCAAAAACCTCCAGAAAAAATTATGAAAAAAATTCGATTCTCAGAAGCAGCTCCAAAAATCATTGAATTTGAAATACAACCTGGCAACAAATTGAAGAAAACTTCCTTGGCCAAAACCTCTCTTGTGAACATCCCACAACTTCCAAAATTCTCCTTGGAAAAATTCACTTTAATAAAGATATTGAGGTGGAACCCCAATTGGTTAGAAGAGCAGATAAAACTAGACGAGCCACCTCCAATATTAGGCCATCAATCCAACCCACCAATGTCAATGCTGCACTCATTTACTAACCATGCTCAATATGTGCGGTAAGTCACACATACTTTCTTCTACTATTTTAACTTTAGTTTTACAAATATAACTAAATATCAGCGAACTAGAATAAATAGAAAAGTAACTTGGCCGACAAAATGATTCCACCCCAACGCGGTATTTTACGCATGTAAAAACCGCGGTGGGACACTGGACAGTGTTATGCAACATGTAGTTGCTAATAATTAGTCCATTGAAAAGCTACGTTTGGTGTTGCGTTTTTAGAGGACGCAATTATATTTTTTTGATGTGTAGGGGGAGTCAGTGTAAAGCTAAAACCAATTTTGTGGGGTCACCACCCTTGTCCCACAGCCGCCATCTTGAAAATAGGGGGTGAAATGGTTTATGCGATATATCTCTTAAACTATTTATTTGATAAATAATTGTTGACATTCTCTTTCTCATTTTACGAAAAAATGATACCTGGCCATTTTTGTAGATCGTTTTGTGTTTATAAACAATGAGCTGGTAATGATTTTACATAATCAATTAAAGGTAAGTAAATGATCATTATCTTTTTAAATCCGCCTCCGCATCACTGGAGCATGCACAATAAGACCAAACATGATATCTCTAAATTCTAAGCGGCAATTGTGTGGAGTCAGAGAGAGACTCTTCCGTTTACTCTAGTTCGCTGCTAAATATAGTTTTATTTTTATTTACATATTTTGATTTAACTATATATTGTAAAATGTCTTGCAGGTTAGTTGGAGATTTGCTGCTAATAGAAGTTTGGGAAAATTTGACATTAGCATACATGAAATTGAGAGAACAGAATCATGCTCTAGAAATGCGAATTGAAACCCTTCCACCTATGCCCTCTCAAGAAATGGGCTATGAGCTTCTTAATCTCAGTGTAAACAGTAAGTTAATATGTCTATTTTTTTTTTTTTTTTATACACATTCACACGCGGCTGGTTAGCCCCACTGAACCATTTCTAGCTCGTATTGTGGTTGCTAACACAACTGATATACTACATATACATGCATACATATTTTAAATAGATACATATTTACCACCCAGACCCACAGCCAACAAATTTGGTTAAGCACAAAGATGTTGGCCGGGCCGGGAATTGAACCTTGAACCTTCTGATTGGCAGTCCGGCATGGTAACCATTACGCCAACGAGGTCGTCAAGGCTTTGAACGCTTTGAATTGACTTCGATTTCAGTGTTTTGTATTTCTATAATTATCTTTTAGTATTAGGTATTCTCTTGGATATTGGCTAAGAGGATGGGCTCTAAAGATTAAATATATGTAATTTGCCTAAGAAATTACATAAAAATGTGTCATTTATCGAAAATTTCATTCAAATTTATTTATTGACACTAAATATATAACATTATACATAATATGTTAATAGATTACAGGTATTACAAATCAAATAGTTTTTATATTTACATATATGTTATTTATTTATATTTAAATTATTTAAATTAATTTTACAACATTGATACACTCTGAAACCACAATGAATTTTTAAAAACTATTAAATAAGGGCCTTTGCGGCTAAGCTGCAACCACTTAATTTTTTCAAGAAAAGGATCTTATATAAACTGTCACACCTGTTATATAAAAAAACAATTTATGGCTAGTACTTCAGAAAGGGTAGGTAAGGTTTGCATCAAGTAGTAAACAAATATTGTAAAGCTACCCAAACATAAAGCTAATAGTTAGCAGATGAGATTAAATTAGTATTTTAACTATTTCTTCTAACTATTGGGTGCAGTAACTAGTCATTAGATATATGTAGTTAGATAAATGCAATATCCTAGTTAGATAGCATCCCTAATACACGGTGAATAATAAATTGAGAATCATCACTGTGAAAGCGTTAATTCTTTGCTCTCATAGTTTATAATGCAAATAAAATAAATCATCATGGGACTTTTATATCCCACTAATATTATAAATGCGAAAGTTTGTGTGTAAGCGAGTAAGTGTGTATGTTCGTAACTCATCACGCTGAAACGGCTGAACCAATTTCGATTAATTTTGGTATGGATATAGTTAAAACCCTGAATGAGCACATAGAAGACAAAATTAAATATTTAGTGTACTTTTGCTGTGATCCGAAACCCAAATTAAGACAAGTAAGGAAAATTTAACTAAAATCAACTAACTAAGATAAATTAACTAATATTACTTAATTAAGATTAACATTACCTATCAAAATCCGGGAATTCTTAACTCAACACGTGTTTCGCCTTTCCACAAGGCATCATCAGGAGATGTTGACTCTTCGAACGACGAATCGAAAGCCAATGAATGAGCACATAAGCTTTTTATCCCAGATTAAAGCGGGTAACTCCGTGGGACGCAGCTAAATAAAGTTTATGTTATCACTACTTGAGATCACTTACATAAATATTGCATCAATTGAGGCAAGTGTGACTCTGTGGGAAAACAAGATAAACCATTTATTGATAATTATTCAATTATACGTCAAAAATTAAAAAAAGTCAATATGAATATAAATTTAAAAAATGTCAATATGAAATACAAATAAATTGTAATACATGTCAAATGGAATAATGTCAATATTAATACGTAATAAAAATAATAATATTTAACAATTACATGTCACGACATGATTCACATAACATTTTTTCTGATATTAAAAAATTCGTCCATAGAGTAAAAAGTTTCATGAAAGAGCCAGTTCTTGAGCTTATTCTTAAAAATGCTATCATTACATGCATTTGCAATATCTTTAGGCAAACAATTATATACCTTCGGCCCTATCACGTGCGACAACATATCCGAGCGCACGAGACTCACCCGCAATTGCGCCAACTCGCCGTCCCGCCGGAGAGTCCGCTCCCTCGGCCGACCGTCTCCTCTCTTCGGGAACGACTCTAAGTTGTACCTCACGTATAGAGCTAGCTGCATAACTACCAGCTAGGGTAGTGTCGGAAAATGTATGCTTTTCAAACTGACGGCCGTTGGTTAGATTCCGGCCCCACGCCAAGCGTGGCATTTGAAGCCCACTATACGTTTTAAGCAGTGGGGACGTATAGTGGGCTATACGTCCCCACTGCTTAGGGCTAATGCTAAATACACATTAAACAACGACGACAACAAGGTTGACGACTTCGTTGGCGTAATGGTTACCAAGCCGGACTGCCAACCAGAAAGTTCCGGGTTCGGTTCCCGGCACGGCCAACATCTTTGTGCTGAACTAAATTTGTTAGCTGTCGGGCTGGGTGTTAAATATGTATTTATATATAATATGTATGTATGTATATGCAGTATATCAGTTGTGTTAGCAACCATAATACAAACTAGAAATGGTTCAGTATGGGGCTAACCAGCCGTGTGTGAATGTGTCAAAAAAAAAGTGTGACTCTGTGGAAAAATGTATGCTTTTCAGTCGGCCGTTGGTTAGATTCCGGCCCCACACCAAGCGACGCATTAGCAGCAATAGCTATAGTGGGCTGCTTATGCTAAATACACATTGAAAAACTTTGTAAGACTTGCCACTAACATGAAACAATATTATTGTTTCAGTATCTCTACCGTCGCATGACGCAAAAAAAGTTCCGAGAATAGGTGACATCCTGCTCATCAAATTTGGTCCTGAGAAAATTCAACGATTTTTTTATGTTCATAATGTCAGGTGTCTTCCATCGCCTCCAAGTAAGTTCAATTTTTTAAATCTTATATATGTGTTATAAATACGAAAAGGGTGAATGTTTGTTTCTCTTTCACACTAACGGCTGAACCAATTGGGATATAAATTTTATATAGAGATAGTGTTAAGTCTCTCCATACCAACAAAATTCATCAAAATTTACTTAGCTGTTTAAGCGTGAAGAGGTCGCCAACATACACACCTAATCTTTTGCCATATTATAATAACACAAAGGTATTTTAGTGGGGCATTAACGCGGGGTATCACTGAGGGGCCTTGATAGTCTTCTAAATACTGTTCGGCTGTTTCCTGAAAAGTAGCCTGAAAAGTACCATCCTGATGAGGTCTTCAAATCAAGAGATAATAGGTTTATAGGTAAACCTGCTACATCGTAGTGCTGCTTAACTTAAGGCAAGCTATAGTCAAACGCGGATCTATCCTACTAATATTATAAAGGCAAAAGATTATGTGTGTATGTTTGCGACCTCTTCACGCTTAAACAACTAAGTCAATTTTGATGAATTTTGTTGGTATGGAGAGACCTAACACTCTGAATTAAAATGTATGCTACATTTTAAAATAATAATAACAATAAATATTCTTTATTGACTTAAGTAGCAAATACATTTAAATAAAACCATTTGTGTTAGTTTAGTCATAGAGTTATTACAAGTCTTGGTTATATACTATAAACAATTAAATTAATTTATTAATAATAACATCCCACATTAAAGGGAAGATGTCACTGGACTGACTGCCCTCCACGACATGAAACATTTTAACCGTTTGCTGAATGTTTAAAAAAAACCAGATTGCAATAATACATAAAAAAATACATCCCGCATTAACGTAGATAAAATAGCAGGGCGCAACTAGTACGACATAAAAAAACGTAAAAAATATACCTGTTCCAGATAACATCCACTCTTTCTTCAGCATCGGTGTTCACGCGACCTTTACGGAGAAGATGCGCTCGTTACGCATAGGGGAGGTGATCTCGGCATGCACCTTGGCTTACATCGGCAAGGAGCTGAACATCTTTGAAGCCCTGAATTACTTGGCTAAATCGCCGCTAGCTGAGGCCATATTGTGCCCGGAACCAAAGCACTTCCAGACCAGTCATGCGCCACCTAATTGTTTGGCTTTGAAGGTATTCCGTCTTTTTTAACTTATGCCTTGGCTTGCATTAGCAAGGAATTGAACATCTTAGCCCTGAATTACTTGGCTAAATGACCTTGGCCACAAAAAAAGAACAAATAAAATGGCGGGAAAGCGGCAATTCGATCTTCATTTAATTTTACGATTTGAAGACTGTTGTTTATACGTATAGCAGAGATTTGTACGAGTTCATCTGATTTTGATATGAATTTAACACCTGATTTTATAAGAGAAGTGGCTAAAGCTGTAGTAGATTTATTTTTACCATCCAAATCAAAACAAAGATACCTAAAATTGTATGACGATTTTATGTAATGGCGCGCTGAGAAAGTAAGAAAATACATTTCTGTACTAATTTGTTTTTTACTTTTTTTGTATTCGTAATGAAAACCACAGTGTTTACCTTGGGTCAAAGACTTATTTAGTCCCTCGAACTATTGGCGCAACCCCGTCTCGGGCCTAAGTAAGTTACTTTCATCCCTAGGGTAACAATGTACTATTAAAATGTTTTCCGTATTGATGGAATATCCATCAATAAGGAAAACACTGGTGGCTATTCAGCGGCACACACAACTAAACAAAAGTTAAGCCCCGTCTTTTTTCATCTTAGTTGGCCAGAAAGAGACGACACGTTTCGCACCATAGTCAAACCAACTAAAATCACGTCAAATGTAGAAAATATAGGCGACTTTAGAGCGCACTCATTTGTATCACCTCTAAAACTGCCTGCACGTTCCATATTTGACGTGATTTTAGTCGTGTGTGCCGCTGAATCGCCACCATTGTGTTCTGATATATAAGTATACTATAACTGATATTGTGTTCCAGTGGACTGATACCCTGAACCCGAGCCAGCGCGCGGCCGTAGCAGCGTCGGTGGCAGCCGCGCTCGGCAACAGGCCCACCATACAGATGGTGCAGGGGCCGCCCGGCACTGGTAACTTGTTTTTATCGATCGAGCAAACGGAGAGAGCATAATATCTGCAATAACTGACCCATTTTGCTTAGGTCTGATTGTATTTTTGGATATTCATTCTCGCATGAAGGCCGTAATTTCGAACCAATCTCTACGAAACTTGTTATAAAAGTACTCACAACTGTACTTATCTGACCTTTAAAAGTACTTGACGACCTCGTTGGCGCAACGGTTACCATGCCGGACTGCTAACCAGAAGGTTCCGGGTTCGATTCCCGGCCCGGCCGACATCTTTGTGCTTTACTAAATTTGTCGGTTGTGTATCTGGGTGTTAAATATGTATCTATATAAAATATATATGTATGTTTATGTAGCATATCAGTTGTGCTAGCAACCATAATACGAGCTAAAAATGGTTCAGTATGGGGCTAACCAGCCGTGTGTGAAAGTGTCCTAATATTTATTTATTTAAGCTATAACTTTTTTGTGTCATATATTCGCAGGTAAATCGAGCGTGATTTGCTCGGTGGTGATGTCATACTTCTACAGCGGCACGTCGCGGATCCCCAACCGCGGCAAGATACTCATCTGTGCGACGAGCAACGCGGCCGTCGATGAGCTGGTCTTGCGCTTGCTCAACATACGACAGACTTTGCCTAAGAGTAAGTGTTTAGTTTGCATGCACAATGAAACAATTGTTCTGCATCAATATCTAATTACTTTTATTGAGGATTACTACATTTAGAAGAGATTTAGAGAAAATATTATATAACACTAGCTGACCCGGCAAACGTTGTTTTGCCTCACTTAGGGGTATGAAAAATAGATAGTGTAGCTTATATGACACGTTCGTAGATTTACCATAGAACGCCATCTATTGATTACTTACTCAACCCAGTCGAAAGGTATCGACATCTGTTAGAATCATATGGAGTTATAATTGTGACTGTCAAATAAGAACAGACAATAATTAGCAATAAATTAAAATTGCGACTATAATTTGACTTTTAAACTATCCTATATCTCAAGTTGGATCGAACTGCACATGGTGTGCGAATTTTATTATAATCGGTTAGTGGTTTAGGAGTCCATTGAGGACAAACATTGTGACACGAGATTTATATATATTAAAATAAGATAGCGTTTGATTTACACCGAAGTAACAAGAAGACAAGTCTTTTCTTACTTGACATATACAAATTAGATGTCTTAATCTATTACTATTCTCTTTTTTTTTTGGCACTAACAGTAAGCCTTATTTCCTACTTGTATAAATAAATAAATATTAGTACACATTTTACACACGGCTGGTTAGCCCCATACTAAATAATGGTGGCGATTCAGCGGCACACACGACTAAATTAAATTTAAAGAAGCCCCGTCTCTTTTCATCTTAGGTGACCAGAAAGAGACAGCACGTTCTGAGCCACACACAAAACAACTTAAATCACGTCAAATATGAAAAATGTAAGCGATTTTAGAGCGCACCCAATTGTATCAGCTCTAAATCTGACGTGTTTGACGTGATTTTAGATGTTTTGTCTATGGTTTAGATCGTACCATCTCTTTTTGGTCATTTTGACGAAAAGAGACAGAGCTGCTTTAAATTTAGTTTAGTCGTGTGTGCCGCTGAATCGCCACCATTGTACTTACATTAGTGTTAGATCCAACATAAATTGGCACACCCTAAAGGGTATAGTATAGAGTACATTAAATTTTAACACTTATGTAACACCTCTCGACCTATACTTTGCTAATAAAAATATTTGATTTGATATTCGTGCAGTGGAGCGTTTCAAAATGGTGCGCGTGGGGCGCGAGGAGGCGATGGTGGCGCGCGCTCGCGACGTGTCTTCGCAACACCTGGTGCAGAGGGACGCGCGCCTGCACGCCGCCGAGCCCGCGCCGCACGCGCACGCTGAGGAGGTACACCAACTACACTCACATACTATGCGTGCCAACTAAGAATAGGACTGTCAAACCGCCACCTTGCTCAATATTACGTACTAACGTCATTACCAAAGTGTATGGTGTGCAAAAAAAAATGTTAACAAATTATATTCAGTTTATAAGTTTAATGTACGCTGTTTTGCTATTTCTTATACATTTTACGGCAAATTTGTTATAAATGAGTAGAATTCAGAAGTAAAAGCATATATATAAAAATATTTTTTTTCATTGTTGGCACTTTTTTTTGTACCAAATAAAAAAGTTTATTATACTGCTTACAGCACTTGGAAACTATCCAAAACCAATGTCTCGTCACGTGATTTTTAGGTGTTGTTATTTTGTCTTGGTTACTTCTTACCTTTAGAATTAATTAATCCAAAATTATTCGTAATAAAACCAAGAATAATAATTATACAATAATTAAATTTATATCTATGAACCATAAAAAAAAACTTGTTACGCTTTCTTTGCTGGCAGTACTTTTTTGACAGTTATCGTGTGAAATTGAAGCAAGCGCGATCCTATTCTTAGTTGGCACGCATTGTAAGCTCGTCCGACTGTGTATTAATGACCTAACCGACACCCCTTCAAATTTCAATATTTTCCTCTTTTTGTCGCGTTTGAAACAGATCGCTCACTTGGAAGCCAAGATCAACATGTGGCGGACGGCGATGCAGGACGCCAAGGACCCGGTGCGCACCGCCTACTGCCACGGACGTATCGCGGAGCTGCAGAAGAAGATAGTACTCGTGGTAATTAAAATTTAACTTTTTTTTTTTTTTTTATAGTACCTGGTTGACCGTTTTTTTTAATATGATATTTTCTAAAAATGATTCCTAGCTAGATCGATTTATTGTCCCCGAAACCCCCTATATACTAAATTTCATGAAAATCGGAGCTGATTCCGAGATTCCAGTTATAATTTCCAATATACAAGAATTGCTCATTTAAAGATATCAGATAAATTTAAAACCAATTAGTTAAGTAGTTTAATTTAATATGTATGGGTGTAGTGTATAAGTAGTTAACCAAGTACCCTAATGCACTTTAATAAGCGAATTGGATTATATGTGTAAAGCTTATTATTAGTGTATGGAATATATAAATAAATAAATTTACAATGGATTTCCGCAAAATAACGCCTGCGTAACTTTTAACACCCTTGTTCCTAAAGCTGATGTAATTCCACCGGTTTTAAATATGTAAAAGCGTAATAAACACGTGAGTTATCAAAGCAAATAGTTAAGTTATTGTCCATACAAATTCCATAACAGCATTTTTTGCCATTTCAATTAGCTCAGAAGCCAGGGCTACCCTTTAAAATGTTACTGTAAATTTATTTACTTCAATAAATATATATCGTCCGTGAACTTCTGAGATCTCCTATCTGATTATACGCAAATTTTACAAGAGGAACAATAAACTGATTTATTTAGCCACCGTGAAGACTATTGAAAAAATAAAAAATAAAACACTTGGTCATTTTTTAAATGCTTTTACTACTAATGTTGCAAAATAGCTATTATTTTGAGCTTTTCTTTATTGGACGGAAGTTAGGAGTTTTAAGTTTTCAAATTCTCAAATGTAAGTTAGGAGGTGTCAGAAGTTCACGGACGATATTTGATTTGATCGGTGCCGCACGACTCTGCGCATGGGTTATGAAAGTGTGTATGTATGTAGAGGAAGGCATGCGGCGGGGTGTCGGCGGGCGGGCGGGCGGAGCACTTGATGGCGGCGGAGCGCCGCATCATCGAGGGCGCCGACATCATCGTCACCACGCTCGGCAGCACTTACAGCTACAAGATGAAAGGGTAACATACATACGCAAATAATAGTAGTTTAAAAAACTAAAAAAACACGCTTATCTGACCGTTTTAAGTGGGTCAAAATCGCGCCCAAAGAAGTCGGTTACAAACAAACATACAAACAAAAATACAAAAAAATGTAATAATTTTATCAAATTAGTGTATTGTCATCGGTCCTCAATAAATCTACAAAGTTTCAACGAAATCTGGCCGTTTAAAGTGGGTCAAAATCGCGCCCAAAGAAGTCAGTTACAAACATACAGGTGAAGCTAATATAAAGCGTGTAAAAAGCGTTATTCTTATTTAAATTGCGGGTATTGCTTACTTGCTTACGTACTTACAGAGGTTCTACAACTACTTCTTGAACTTAAACAACAACAAAAAAACAAATATTTTACTAAAACTCATAATCTTTTCAGTCATCCTAAATAAATATTCCACTAGGTGCATAGTCATGAATTCCTTTAACCACTTGTATGTTGAAACACCGGCTCCCGGTATAAACACATTTTCGCCGCAACTGTTGACATACTGGGAGCCGGTGTGGGTAAAACTAAAACTTTGAACTTGGACTTTATTTTAACAGATAATACAAAATGGGCTATTGTCATTCAACATACGAACGGTTAAGTAGTACAGTGGATGACCTTACCTATTACATGACGTGTTTCCAGGTTGAAACGTCGCATAGCGTTGTGTATAATCGACGAGGCGGGGCAGGCTATAGAGCCGGAGACACTGCTGCCGCTCACGCTGGATGTCACGAACCTCACTCTCATTGGCGACCCGCAACAACTGCCTGGATACATCTGCTCTCAGGTATTTATTACACTCAAAACACTGTACACGTTTAACAAACATTGAAAAGAATCAGATTTTTTTGAAATGGATTCGGTTAAAGTGACATACCATAAAAAAAAATTGTATAACTTAACAAATATCTCCTATAATATCTTAATATATATAAATCTCGTGTCACAATGTTTATCCTCAATGGACTCCTAAACCACTTAACCGATTATAATAAAATTCGCACACCATGTGCAGTTCGATCCAACTTGAGAGATAGGATAGTTTAAATCTCAAATTATAGTCGTAATTTAAATTTATTGCTAATTATTGTCTGTTATTATTTGACAGTCACAATTACCTGTTAACTCCGAATGATTCTAACAGATATATATACCTTTCGACTGGGTTGAGTAAGTAATCAATAGATGGCGCTGTACCCCTAAGTGAGGCAAAACAACGTTTGCCGGGTCAGCTAGTATATTATATAAAATTTCCATGTCACAATGTTAGTTACCGTAAGCACGAGCCAACGAGGTCATCAACACAACAAGGGATCGAATAACCTATCTATCTCTGTTTCAGCGCGCCAAGAAGCTTGGCCTAGGCGACAGTCTATTTGCCCGCCTGACTTCAAACTGCGAGCAGTGGAGGGTGAATCCTGTCGCTCTACTCAACGAACAGTATCGCATGCACGCCGATATCGCAGACTACCCGAATAGGGCCTTCTACGGCGGCGTTGTGAAGACCTCGGTGCCTGAACGGCCGCTGTTACCCATTCCTCCTTACACCATACTTAGCATCTCAAGCGGTGATAAGGGACAAGGTGAATATCAAAATCAAATCAATAATTAACCTTATGACTACTTTTGTCATACACGGCACGTCACTTACAAATAATATTTTACTAAGACTTACAAAGAACATTTTATCTTTTTCATTTATTAAAAAAATCTTAAATCAATCACGCCCAAAATAAAGGCTGGATCTTTGTTTTGAGACGCCTGAGTAAACCGACAAACATTTTATTTTTACAATAGGTATTCTAAAGATATTTATTTTGCGATATAGCGAACTTCATAACGAAGAGACATATCGATTCACTGTCGAAGTTCCGAGGATTCGCACAAAGCGTTTTGCTTCGACCTTCATTGTGAGAACTGCGAAGCTTTGGAACTCTCTTCCTGAATCTCTTTCCCGAAAAGTACAATTTGGGGGTCTTCAAATCTAGAGTAAATAGGTTCCTTTTAGGTAAGCGTGATACATCTTAGACCACAGTCAAGCTTAACATCAGGCTAGCTGCGGTCAAACGTAAGCCTATTCATCAATAAAAAAAACTTACATATAATTAATAAACTGACAGGTTTTTAACTAAAATTGTATGTACATGGTAAACTAGGTTTGCCCTGCGGTCTTCATTACGTTAGTCCTGATTAAAAAGTAGCCTATGTGTTAATCCAGCTATCAGGATAGCCGATTCAAGATCAAAACATAAAAAGTAACAAGCACACACGCAAACTTTACTTTGTTTTTTTTTTCTAAATATTAGGACACATTTACGGCTGGTTAACCCCATACTGAACCATTTCTAGTTTGTATTATGGTTGCTAACACAAATGATATACTACACATATTTTATATAGATACATATTTAACACTCAGACCCACAGCCATAAATTTAGTTAAGCACAAAGATGTTGGCCGGTCCGGGAATCGAACCCGAAACCTTCGGATTGGCAGCATTGGCGTGTTAACCTTTACGCCAACGAGGTCGTCGTGTTTTTTTATAATATTAGTAGGATAACCGTCTGCTAGATAGCTAACCAGTACCTTTCGGCAGGCGCAAGTGGTGCGAACGAGATGGAAGCGTGGGGCGTGTCCCGATTGGTGCACGCGCTGCGAGGTGAGCTTGCCTCTCGCTCGCTCTCGCTAGCCGTCATCACCCCCTACCACGCGCAAAAAGACCTCATCAAGAGGAACCTCAAGATATTGCAAGGACCGTAAGTAGTACTAGTTTACTTTTTCTTTTTCGTTTAAGCAGACGTCGAGAGAAAAATAGATAGATTAACACTTTATTAAAACACTAATAATAAATTACAGAAATCACTGAGGTGCTTAAAAACTAGTGCCCTAACTGGCGACCTTATCGCTAAAAGCGATATCTTCCAGGCAACCAATTCCTGAATGAACACATAGAAAGAACTTAGAGACGAGGTGTTTTAGTGTAACGGAATATTTGACTTCGAAAGATAAAAAATATAAATGTATGTATATATTTTTTCTTTCTTTCTTTTAATAAATAAAATACATAATATATTTTAGCACAATAAATACAAAATATAAATACCAATATATATAATACACACACACACAATACGAAAACGCGGCCTGAAAGCATCAGACTTGAAGCTGCTTATGCCACAATTTAATATGCCATCCGATCCACGGTAGCGCCCAGATGAAAAATGAACTTTTTAATGGTAGTCTTTTGCATACCAATTTACTGCGCAAGTAAAATAAAACGAATTGGTCATGAAGTGATACTTAGCCAACGATAATTAAAAATAACATAGTATTGTATCACGCATGTATAGCATCAAATCGATTCAATTAGTCACTAAGATATATATATCTTTTTCTGTATAAAACAAATTTTATAAATTATATAATCAATATTTATTGGTTTTATACATGTCACATATTAAAAACGAACACTAATACTAATCAAATAACCCGCCCTTGCTCGCCCCCGGTGCAAAGGTGCCCATCACGCATAAAAAGCTTGAAACAGATTTAAATTTTATTAAATATTGATGTGAAACATCTATAGCCGCACGTAAAACCGATTTCTGGCGTGGCGACGCGTCGCCGCGGCATGCGACTATTACCGAAGTCACTGATTAAACGAATTAAGTAGTCACGATTTGGAATAAATTCGTAAATTTTTGTGTCTCTTGAAAATAAATGTTTCTTCAATAAATAGTCATCGTTATCTGGAAAAAAATCGTAATATTTTATTTTATGACATATTTAGTTCCTATCACAATATGTTCTTTTCTGCATATTACTTTTACAAAATAAGGTCGATGTCTCACATCTGCCAGGCGTCCCGTTACCAGGCGCTCACGTTTTTTTATCAAAGAAACGTCTCCACACTCATAAGATTCATACATTTCAGGATCTGTGAGCCATAAGTATTTAAAGACAAGCCTGCGGCATAATAATAGGCGGCAGTAGAGCGTCGGTCTATGTTTAAAATAGTGGTTTATACAAGCTACAACTCTTTCTTTTACTTTTACCTTATCCCACTTGTAGTCCGGTCAATTTAGACATTCGAAGTAAATTAAGTCCCAACAAGCTGAATTTCTGTGAAATTTGTATGTACTTCATGTGTCTTCTTCGATCGGCCCCTCCACCTTGCTTGACCATTTACTTACATACACCGCAGAACATACAAAAATTAATAAAATGTATATGTTCCACAGAAGTGAGTCTCCGATCGAGGTGAACACGGTGGACAGCTTCCAGGGGCAGGAGCGCGACGTGGTGGTGGTGTCGCTGGTGCGGAGTCAGGGCGTCGGCTTCCTCACGGATGTCGGCCGGATGAACGTCATGCTCACTCGCGCCAGGCAAGCCCTCGTCATCTGTCTCAACCCGCACGCGATGATGGTACGGACCTACAATGATATACATAACTAGCAAACCCGGCGAACTCTGTTTCTGATGGTAGATTCATTCAATAGTAGTATTTATTCATTCATTCAATATTTAATCGTTCGTATGTTGAATGACATTGGCCCATTTTGTATTATCTGTTAAAAAAAAGTCAAGTTCCAAGTTTTAGTTTTACCTACACCTGCTCCCGGTATGTCAACAGTTGCGACGAAAATGTGTTTATACCGGGAGCCGGTGTTTCAACATACAAGTGGTTAAGAGCTGGGCTCTTGTCTGTGGAGTTTTTTCCCGGTAGTTCTATCTTCGGCCAAATCCTTGACGACGACTATACAACCACTTTCTTTCTTTTTTCGCCTTCTCCTTAAGTTGGTCTAAATATGATCTTCTAGGTCTTCCTCTTCCTCTCCTGGCTTCTTTCTATCTTTCCTTCTACGATATGTTTAATGAAATTGTCATGTCGTATAAGGTGGCCTAACATCTTTCCTCTTCTATTGTATTTAATATGGTTCTTGGTTCTTGTACTAGATTATAGCCAATTTATATATCCTTGTGAGAAAAATCCCCGAGTCCAAACAGCGAGAATGTATTGTGTGGGCTGCTTGTGCAAATTGAAAACTCGCCTTTCTTACAGTCACATATATGTACGTCGTGTGTTATAATTAACATATACCCTTCTATCATAGTAAATAGGTAAATTAGTATTGTGGTAAAAAAAAAACTTAGTAACCAGCTCACTGGTTTTTAAATCTTTTAAATTTGACATGTGTTAAAATATAATTTTATAGCAATCAGTCTTATGCCCCATGTAACTTTCGTCTTATGCGTCCGTTTTAATGTTTGCAGAAAAATAATCAATGGAGAACTCTACTTGACGATGCCCAGAGAAGAAAAATGTGGAGAATACTGCCGAATGATATGTGTCAGCCGGTCTATCCGGGACAAGCTCCTGCAGGGGACATCCTCAGATATATTAAGTCACCGAAGTGAAGGATCTACATTAGATTAGCTGGTAAGCGATGTAATAAATACGAAGAAACACAAAAAAATATACGATATTATTCTTAATTAATAATTCTGACGCCTATATGATTTTTATTCAGAAGAAATGTGGTGTTTAAAATGTTGTATTTGGTTTAAGTTTACTATTGTACACTGTATCGTAGACCCGTAATCGATCTTTTCGTTCGGGGTATCTCGCTCGAAGTTAACTCAACGACAACTCGCGGCTAGCTGCTCTGAAACCTAGATCTTTCTAGAAACGTTATTCTAAATGGAAAGTTCAGTACACGTTGTGTACCGCGTACTACACAAATTTGTAAGTAGCTCTGGTCTCCGAGCTTTCCATGCCATTTTCCTTACAATCTAGAATGTTCGAGATTCTCTGTGATAACAGATATCTGAGTGAGCCACATCGAAGGTTAGGGTATGTTATAGGACATTCCACTCTTCGCTTCATGACAATATGTTCAGTTGGAGCAAACATTCCCATAAAGTTAATGTTAACCATAGATTAATAAATATAATAGATGATTAACCTCCTGTTGAAAATCGTACTACGTGTGTCATTTGATACACGTAACCAAATCTAGTCGTATTTTCTTGAGACCACTTCACTCGGGTCACGCAATCTACCTACTATCCTTATATCACTATGCAACTGAAGGGCGTTGCAGAATTTGGCGGCAGCTAAGTAGCTGTACGCTCGATTTGCAGCGCCATCTTGGTTTCATCAACAATTATGCCAAACTTCCGCGCCAAGCTTTATTGTATAGCAATCAGCAATCCTCTCTAGTATTCTGATCCTGGGTATTAACTAAAACATTCACATGATCCATTATTATTATTAACCAGTGCCATTTTCGACAAACGATTTTATAAAATGTTTGTTTCTAATCTTCTGTACAGCATCAACTGTGCAAATACCATAAATGTATGTCTTAATAAATATGTGTAAATTCTAATTTTTAGATGTTTGTGTTGAAAGTCTGTTGTCGATTGTAGTATAGCTACATGTTGTATGAACATTAAACATGATAAAAATATTACCTTAATCAGAACAGAATTTACATAATTCTGTAATAGAAATTCTTATTGTGGCGTTTGTACTTTTGAAGATGGGATGTTGTTTTGATTCTGATTTTATTCAGTGTAAATAAAAATAAGTTCCAAAAATAAATGGACATAGCTGATATTAATAGTGTATAAGTATTCAGTTGCCGAATTATACGCCTAGCCTTAACAGCGTCCTCCATAACAATTATTATATGTATGTATTTGTGAATAAGATCATATGTGGTTGTACAATAAAGTAGTTTAGGTTACATAAAATAATTTAGTAATAGGAATATATTAATTTTATGTTACCAACGATTAGGAATCTTTATTTTTCACAATGATTTAAGACCAAACTGTAACATAGTTTGTTAGGTTAGGTTTATTAAATGTTATTCGATACATGTTTTATACTATATACATATAAGCGCTTACGCTGTTCTGATGGGTTAATAAATATAATAGACGCAGAACATCTTGTCAACTTAAAAAAAACTTAACAAGTGCCTACTGTTACGTTTCTCAAATACAAATAAATTGGGTGTCACATTATGACTTCCTATCTAAACTACTCGTGTTGGTGCTAAAGAATAAATCCGATTGCTGGATCGTGCGGTCTATCCAGATATCTATAGATATAAAATGAAACTATTTTTATGCATTTTAATACGTTTTCTCACTTGGCTTGACAAATAACCCTTCTTTTCTATGTAAGCGCCATCTATTAGTTTTTTCTTGAAACTACTTAAGGACGACAGCTAGACTACTCTCTCAACGAGGTTTAGTAAGGAAGTGGCTCTTATCTATGGTTTCATTAAAACAAAATGTGCCAACGTTTGTTACAATGTCGTGGTAGTTTAGTGTCATGTAACACAACAAACAGGGTTAATTGTTTCACAACGTGAACGCGCTAGTTATTATACGTTTCATATCTGTAGTTTTATATAATCTATATGCACGTCTATATCAAATTTAAATTTAGCTAAATTTGGTAAATAAATTCGGTAAATTTGGCAAACTTCCGCGCCACGCTTTTTTTTATGGGAATCAGCAATCCTCTCTAGTATTCTGATCCCTGCCAGTAATAGACTTCCGGATTTGCTTGTGTTCGTTAATTAAACAAAGCATTTCGAAATTACGTTAGTTTCCACATGAGTTTCTGTAAAATAATAATTTCACGTTAACTTTTGGATGTAGTTTATTTTATATGGATTGAATGTAGTTTATTTTATATCAATGAATTTAATAAACTGTCAGCTTTGAGTGCGAATATACAAATTTTAAACAGTTTGCCAAATATAAATATTATATGTATTAATTGTGTCAGAATTATTGCTCGCTATTTCTGTATTACACAGTGAAAATCGGTTGGTGCGGTTATAACTATAATCAATAAATAGAAAATTAGAAAGTTCGCATCCTCTTGCTTCACTCTCATTTGGTTATGGATGTTATCAAATAGAGAACATAACATGTTTTCTTTATTAAATCCATTATATATCTGTAAGAGCGCAATTTTTGAAAAATATTCGGTAATAATATGAACTATAATCATATATTTTTACAAATGTAGGTAGATTAACTATAATTAGCTAAAAAACTGTTAAACAATATGAATTTTAGCGCCCTAAGGTATCGTTACGTTTTCTAGTCGACTACGACTCGAGCCAATATGGTAATAAATTCCTAGCGCCTGATTCGTCGGAGATGACACGCATAGGCAGAGTTCACCAATCAGAGCCATCGACTTTATATACACATTTCTGAAAACCAGGCGCCAGGAATTGTCTGTCAATGTAAAGTTGCTATTTCAATACTTTGTAACCTATGTGTTATGGTTTATCTAAATTAGCTTGATATGTACGGTCAGACAGTTCACGGTCTCTGAAACAAGAAATGATCTGACAAAATATTCGAGCTAATTCAGAAAAACTATCTATTAGTCATTATGTATGTTGTGTAAATATGCTTTTTGAATAATCCCAACTTATTCAGTTTTTGAATAAACCAGTTTTGTATAATTGTTTTGATAATGTCGTTTTATTCATCCGATTTTTAAGGTACTGCACATATAGGAATTACTTTGGTAAATAGTCGTCCTTGATAGTAAATTTAAGTATTCATAGACATTATTGGTACGTTTCGAACTTGTGCCACTAAAAAGTTAGTGCGGACTGGAGGCGTAGAGGTTGTACAGATCTGTTTTTTTTCTCTCTCTTAAAACTATGGGAGTGGTTATCGGAATTAAAATAAAAGATGAATACGTTATACTTGTTTGTTTACTCATAATTTAATGAGGTTTTTATGTCACGGCTGATCGTAATGGAACAATTTTACAAATAATATTAGGTTTAATTTTCTTCAAAATTATAATAAGTCTGTTAACATCGATACAGTCTGCAAACTTAACGCGCTACTGAACATGCAAGGTCAGGTAAAACAAGCTGAGCTGTATGTCAAAATAAAGCAGCGAATCAAGTTTGCAGACACAAGTTTACCTTCATACAAAAAAATGCATCTACATAAAATTACGAATCTAATAGCGTTATTTATTTACTAACTTTAAATTTAGTATTGCTTGATGAATCTGCGCAGTTACGCGTCGAATGGACAAAAAAATTTAACATTATATTATGTTACAAAACTATTCACTCTCAGAGTAGCAAGTGATAGCCATACAAAATGCAGTTTTATAACTAAAGCTTAAAGGAAAGGATGATGTGGATACATTGTTAATACCCATAGTACAGCTAGAGCAAAATACTCATCTCATCACTTATAATAAAAACTAAAAGATACATAATTTTTACAGTAAAAGGAAAAATAGGGTAACCAACCTCCGGGGTACTAGAATAACAAATAAATCTATAAGTTTGTAAAATAATAAATGAATAAAGAATGGTATTCAAAATTCATATTTCGCAAATATTCAGTGGAACAAGAAATATAATCTATATTTGCAATACCATTCTGTATGTCTAGTCACATGTTTCAACATCAGTCCTTTATCAATTCTACCAAAACAAAAACGGCATCTCCACCAGACGTGTACCGTGATTTAATACTTCAATAATAAACATAAACAGATACATTATATTAATTGTTTAAAGTTTACCCATACGCGGGTAACCTTCGAGCACTAACTGAAAGTTACTATATTCTTCCTAAATAAATAACAACTAAAATCAACTTAAATTACAATGTCGCTAAATCAATGTTTCAAGCCATATGAAATCATCAACATTTCTTGAACTACCTAATAAGTTTTAAAGACATTCCATGCTTTAAAGTTCCCAGCTCAACTAAAATAAAAAAATCTAAGCTAAGATAAAAATGACAACCTAGAGGTACTTACGATTTAACTTATGAAGTATCTTAGATGCCAACGCAACCTTGACACCTTACACTATGTGAATTAAACTAATGCCGAAGTAATGTATGAAATCACCAATTTGACTAAATCTATAATATTCTAATAATAAGAAGTATGACTTACAATTAAGAGGTGTTTGCATTTAAATTGTTATATGCTGGCAGTAAATATATAATTTTATACATTCTCCTATCCGAAAGGAATAATACTAGTGCTAAACGCTTGGACAATAGTCGCGCGGCGGCAAAGTATGACTTGTTGAAGTAGAAGGCTTATTGCGTAGTCAACTGAGACTGGAGTCCATATTGCTATGTATGTACAGTGCGAGGCGCGAGCAGGGGTCAGTGGTGCCGCGGGTAATGGTGCCCGCCGCTGTACCTGGACACAAACACATCACATTCAAATTCAACGATTATTACAGAAAAAATATATAGTGGTGGCGATTCTGGCGTACATTCTTCTTAACTAAATTTAAAATACCTCTGTCTCTTTTCATCATAAATGACCAAAAAGAGATGGTACGATCTAAACCATAGACAAAACAACTAAAAGCACGACAAATATGGAAAATGTAGGTAGTTTTAGACCTGATACAAATGGGTGCGTTCTAAAATCGCTTACATTTTCCATATCTGATGTGATGCTAGTTGTTTTGTGTGTGGTTCAGATCGTGCTGTCTCTTTCAGTTCAGTAATGATGAAAAGTGACAGGGCTATTCTAAATTTAGTTTAGCCGTGTGTTCGCACGAATTGCCACCAAACCTAGCTGTTCAGGTGGGTGAAATTGGAACTACGTTTCTACAGCATTCTTAGGTGGCAACAAATCTCCACTAGCGCCGCCGTCAACTGAACACCTAAGTTGGTGGCACAGTACCTTAGTTTCAATAAAGAATACAGGCATATTACTATTGCTCACGTGACTATAGGCCCGGCCTCGGCCTTCGTCATGCATGCATATATTCGAGCTTTCTGTGGAACCAAATATCGCGAGGAAAACTCATGACGACCTCGTTGGCGTAATAGGTACCACGCCGGATTGCCAATCAGAAAGGTTCCGGGTTTGATTTCTTGCACAGCCAACATTTTTGTGCTGAACTAAATTTGTTGGCTGTCAGTTTGGGTGTTAAATATGTATCTATATAAAGTATGTATGTATGTATTGTAGTATTCAGTTGTGTTAGCAACGACGATACAAACTAGAAATGGTTTAGTATGCTAACCAGTCATGTGTGAAATATGTCCTAAAAAAATTTTGCCAGAGCATTTTCTAATGCTCGCTACCAGAGTTGAAAAATGAAAAATCTAGAGCCTAACATCGTACGGTGCGTTCCGGCTGCCTTCTTGAGAGCCAGTTATTTCAAACTAGGTAAGTGTCGCTAACTCGATCGGTTATACTGGCGCGGTATGTTTATCTGTATTGTGCGGAAAAAAAAGTTACCTGTTATTATTGAATCTTTTGTATTTGTTAAAGTTATGCCCGCCGGGCCGTCGCTCGCCACGGTATCTGAAGTTACCGCCCCAATGTGGCTTATTCTGCTTCTCCTGAAATATATTTATGAAAAGTGAGTTGATGATATCATTAGAGGCACAATAGGTCTCGTTAGGACAAGGTCGTTAGATCGGCGCATATGCGAAGGCCTATACCCCGCGTATTGGTATATTAATGGTGGGTGATAATGATGATTTATTAGAAGATCTTAGGACTTGGCATTTGGTAATGAGTATTAATGACATAACAAAACATTCATGCATATCTCAACTAACCACTTGTATGTTGAAACACCGGCTCCCGGTATAAACACATTTTCGCCGCAACTGTTGACATACCGGGAGCCGGTGTGGGTAAAACTAAACTTAGAACTTAGACTTTTTTTTAACAGATAATACAAAATGGGCCAATGTCATTCAACATACGAACGGCTAAATTTTATGTCATTAAAATTTAGATGATATCATTTCAGGACCTATGTTCTATGGCTATGTTTGCAATGTAATACAACAAAACGAAGCTAGTTTAGGACATACCTGGAAGGGGTTGTATCCATTCCTGTTGTTGTTGAACCTGTTGTAGTGATGGAACTTCTTCACCTTCTTGGCGCGGCCTCGGTCCATCTCATCGGTACTTTCGAGCGCTCGCTTACGCTCGTCCCGGCGCTCCTCAAACACCTGCCAAATATTAAATTAATTAATTAATTAATTAATTTTAAT
This sequence comes from Mellilla xanthometata, assembly GCA_035578125.1. Classification (NCBI taxonomy): domain Eukaryota; kingdom Metazoa; phylum Arthropoda; class Insecta; order Lepidoptera; family Geometridae; genus Mellilla; species Mellilla xanthometata. The sequence goes on from JAPUBQ010000013.1 coordinate 9,274,043, forward strand.
AGAACTGACAACAGTAATAAGCGTGAAACCAGACGAAAAGATCATTTTATAATTCCGTCATCAAGACTCGTTAAAACCGGAAAATCTTTTCATATAAATTGTATTAAATTTTAAAACTTGGTACCTGAATGGTTGAAGGATTTGAATAATGATAAGTTTAAAAAATATCTTAAAGATCTATTAACAAATAAGGCATATTACGCAATAAACGAGTTTTTGGATGATAAAAGCTTCCCTAATGTCACTCAAATTACTTTATGTAAATAATTATTTTTATAATTTTATTTTATTATATATGTAATACTTTTATATTATTTAATGACTTATTTTAATAATGACATTTAAATATTGTAAATTGAGATTGTAATATTATAGATTGACATTGTATTATTATAAATTGACATTTTAATATTGTATAGTGACATTCATAAGTGTACTTTTGTACCTATATTGAATAAATAAACCGAACTGAATTAGGTAACTTGGTAGGAATTAATCGAATGGGTTATTGTGATCAATTCTGGGAGTTGATTTTTATTTAAATTTATATTGAATGAAATTATACGTTTTTCAGAAAAAGAAATAATAGGGTGTAGGCCAAAGAGGCAGTATGATTAACTGAGTGACGAATTATTATGGATTGACACAACTAACATTTTTAATCATAAATATTGATATTTTGGTTAAGTTTAATTTATAATAATAATACTTGGCTTGGCAACAAAAAGTGACTTGTAAAATTAAGGCACAGAAAATAAATACTATTCATTTTGATTTATTTTTTTTATATGAAGATCAGTGTGATTTAAATTACCTGTCTTCCCATCGCGCTGTGGTATCCATTCCACGAGGCGACGGGCGCGCCGTACCCGCGGTGCGAGACCGCCTGTAGATGGCGCTGCGTCTCCAGCGGCGCCGTAGCTGCAGGCGCGGCCACGGGTTGCGGGGGCGCCGGCGGGAGCGCGGCCGCGGCCGCCGCCTCGCTCCGGTCGCTTAGAGGGGACATGCTGCTCACGCTCGTGTTTGGACTCTGCTCGCTTTCGCGTCTCTCCTCTTTTTCTTTTGCTCTACGACAAAATATTGATAAATCGTAAGGCTACGAATGTTGTCGCATGCTTGCTAAATGAGATATATAATAATATACATAAAAGCATGAAACTATGAACAGCTATATATCACTTAAAAGCAATACTTAATTTAAAATTCAAAAGTTACATAGGAACCTTACTTCTTATTAGTGTGTCCATTAAGGCTGGGACTGAGCAGAGGCCCACTGTTCTCGCTGGAGACAGTCCAGGCGTGGTGCATGCTCTTGGTGGTAACGACGAGGCCTTGCGGTGACGCGCCTCGACTTGGCTTCGGTTTCTTATTCTCGTCCTTGGATACCTTCTTGTTTCCCTCATCTGTTAACCTCTCACTGTGCTCGTCGCCGCTTGATTCGGAGTCATAGGGAACCAGTTTGGAACTCGAGTGTCCATTCTTTTGCGAGTGACTCGAATCGCTCTTATTCATCTGCTCCTCCAACTTCTCGAGGGGAGATTTGGCTGGCTTCACCAGTTTGCTCATCGTCGACGCTTTGTCAATCACCTTCACTGAGTTGAGCACCGTCCGCAGGTCCGATTCACTCTTTAAAATCTTGGGCTTCAGTTGATTCTCCTCGCCATTCTGCCTCTTTATGACAAAAGTAATTTTTTTGTCATCATCCAACTTTATGTTCGTCTTATCGGTGCCGTTGAGAAGTTTAGGAACCACTTTCTCCACTTCTCCGTTCTGTTTGACGACCCACGGTTCGGAGTTGGCGCTGGGTTCCGTTGATTTGCTGAGCGTGCTGTTCAGTATTATAGGTTTGACCTCCGGTTTATGAGTCTCCACAGACATGCCGTTAAGAAGGATCGATTTTCGCTCGTCACTTCTCTGAAATGTCAGTTTGAGGGGACTCTTGTCCCTGTTGAGTATGTTATCGGGTAGCTGCGGGCCGTACACAGCTGATGTGGAGGGGGTAGAGACGGGCTCGTCTGCTACGTTGTCTTTCTCAAAGAACATGATGTAGGAGTTGGTGTCGAGGACGGCGGACAGCGGCATCTGGCGCACGCAGCTGTCGTCGAACTGGTAGTAGTTCCCGTTGGGAGCCTGCCCCACCGCCGTGTAGTGCCCGCAGTTCTGCGACGGGCCTAGGTGCGTCACCAGGCTTACCAGTTTGTATGACTGCAATTGTTACAACATTTGTATTATTTAATACATTTTTGGCCTGATTGAAAAAAAAATAACTTCAACAGTTATGTAGCATATCAGTTTTTCCCTCACCTATTCTATTGGTAAAAAAGTAAAACAGACTTTATTTCTACTGCACAAAAAAAAACATTTTATGAGATGTTACATTATCTTCTATAGGTATGCAAAATTTGTTTCCTAGACTATGTCTTCCCTATGTTGTCAGACCTAGAGTTCTAGCTGAGGGTTGGAGGGAAAACAACAGATGACATAATAAACATAATAAATGTAAAATATTAAGGCTTACCAGTTGCTGGTGATTGTTTTTGTTGAACATATATTTGTTCAGTGTAATTTTTTTCCTGAACTGCACATGTTTGGACAGCTTGCCGCCAGCCAAGGAGAACCTTTTCAGCGCAATGCACAGCACCATCGGTGCTCGCTCCACGAAGAACTGTTTTGTTGCTGATACCTGAAAACATCAAGTGGTATTTTGTTTATGTATTCTTTTTTTTCACAAAAATGTTGTACATACTGTAATAAAACTTTCGTAAGGCATATTTGAATAATGTTTGTATAACCTGCAGCCGTCATCGCGAGTGTACTTTGGCTGTGGTGTTCCTGTCCTTGAGAATGGCACACTGATTGTGCTGAAACATGTCGGGCTAATACCGACAAAATAAATGTAAGTGATAGCCGGTTATACAGACATTATGGTGTACACAATTCAACTGATGGATATCATTTTTGTGGTAAATAATGGAGACAGCTTACTATTGGTACACATTGATATTCTTTGAGACAATTAAAACAGAAAAAACTATTTTGATGAAAAATTATTAACTAATTACTATTAAAAAATTGGTACTAATCATGATCCTTATCAGTAAAAAAATCATTTCAAAGTTGATTTATGAATGATGGATGCATGTTGTTATGAGGAATATCTTTTATTATTGTTGTTTAAAAATTGTTTTTCAAAGTAAACTAATGATGCAAATACTGTAAAGCATAAAGGGTCAAGAAAAGAACTGAGTTAAAATTATTGCTCATTTATACCAATAGTTTATATAAATAGAAAAGTAAACTCACTTTTTTGTTACATGCTTCACACTTATATCCTAAATCTTCTAATCTCTCCCTTGAGAAGAATGAGTCTAATGCTTCGTCTAATGTTGAATGCTTTCTTATGTCTAATAGCAGGTCCTGCAATAAGAAACAATAACAGAATTATTTATCAGCAAATAGAAGAGCAAATATTAATATTTTTTGTTTTTCCTAATTATTTTGACACATAATATACAAGTGCTTGAATTTTGGAGCTGTCTGGAGTCTTCTATTTTTATAATATCTATGCTACAACTGAAATGGGTTGACCAAGGAAATGTCCAGTGCAACATCAGTTAACAACTTTATTAACTGACTTTCATAGCTGTTTTGCAGAACCAGTGCTCCGAGACAGACATTGTGACTAAAAATAAAATTTTAACACAATATCATTTTGGTAAATCAACATAATGCTGCTATAATAATAAAATAACATGCAACTTTTTTTCCATATTGAAAACATACGAAATCAGCAGTGATGATTTTTAATGATTACATTTTTTTATCGGTTTAGTCATAATTGTATGTATTTCTTCCATTTGTTATTGAGTGTAAGGAAATAACAAACACATGCACAAACTTTCGCATTTATAATATTTGTGGGATTTTTTAAAAATCATACAGTATTTATATAATAAATCAATTTTATACAGGGTTTTAGTAAAATGTCACCCTTGTGACCGAATATTTGTGGGATAGGATATTTTTTATTCCATGAAAGTGTGAGTGCTAACTAGGAAAGAGAGGCTTGTTAAGTTCACCTGAAAGTGCTGGTATGTGGTAGACAGGTGGTGACAAGTCAGACACCGAACAGTAGACCGAAGATACCCTCCCAGGATCTGGTTTAATGGTGTTGTTTCTTTACTGTACTGATCCAGCTTTTCAGAGTTAATGAATCTCTGTAAGTAACACTTCTCCATTGCCTCCACTAGGTACCTGAAATTGGAAAATGTTTACAATGAATGAATTTTCCAGCAATGTACAAATGTGAATGATTATGAACAAAATATATAATATTATTTTTTTAACCAACTTCAAAAAAGGAGGAGGTTACCTATATATTCGACTGTATGTATATTTTTTTTCAAACCAGATCTAATAATTTATATCTTGCAAAATAATAATATTACTTAGAATCTAAGTAATATTCTATAGTGCAATCTTAGTCTAAGATAATACTATATCCGATACAACAGTAGACCAATGCATTCAAATCCAACCTGTGGTTTTTTTATAGAACTGGATCAGTGAGATTAAACAGTATATGATCTTGACAAAACATTAAATAAAACATCCAAATATGATACATTTATAAGTAACAAGTTTCTATACAATGATGATATCAAGATACTGTCATCCTTTCCAGCATAGCTAATAATGCGGATTCGCGCTTTCAGTTCATATAAATACAATAGATAAATGCTTTAATTCCACAACTGCAATGACCATTTTTACTAAAAAAAAATGTTATAATGTAATAACAGACTGATTGTGCTGAAACATGTTGGTCTAATACCAATAAAATAAACATAAGTGACAGCAGGTTATACAAACATTATTCAAATATGCCTAAGGAAAATTTTGATACAGTGAATTAGAAGTAATAGTGGGCACATCAGCATATTACTGCTCACCTATAAATTAAATACATAAATATAGTCACTTGAAATACCTTAGAAACTCATGGGCATCCTCTTGCCGGCCTGGTGTAAGATGTCTGCATATGATTCTCAGCTTGGAGTACACCTGCCAAGGTTTGATGGGGGCCCCTCCACTCTTCTGGGTGGCCATCAGGCAAGCTCGCATACCACAAATCACACATGCTTCTGGAATCATAAAATTTTTCTTTTATACAGCATACAGCACAAGCAACCCACTATATGTACCCATTGCTTGGACTCGGCCTATTCGTACGAAGAGAGAGATATAGCCCATAATCAACCATGCTGGCCAAGTGCGGGTTGGCAGATTAATTTTGTACCATACAATAGAAACAAATCAGTTTTGTAGACCCTTTTACCAAGATTTATACTAGCATAGTAAATATGTTTCAAATAACCCCATCTGTTTTTTTTACTACTTACAAAATATTTCTATAATTAATACTTATAAGTTATAATGAAATGCTCTGTAGCTCTACCTTTACTTATTTTACAAATGTGCAATAATATTAAGTTATTGTCTTCAACAATAAATAGTTAAATTCTGTTTAAATTATATTAAACCGGTATCCCCATGCTTTAGAAACAGCAGGACTGTTGGATAAATGTTATTGTAAAACTATAACTACTCTAAAATGTGCTACGGATTTCAGATATTCTAATGAAAATAAAAAGTTATTTTGTGACAAAATTAGGAGGGTTACCTTGTTGGTTACATTTGTCAGTGTGAGGGGCCTCTGACACCAGCCAGTTAGCTAAAGCAGGCACATGGAACAGTGCCTGAAGGGTAGAGTTCAAGTAACATGTGTTCCCAATGTTCTGCATGCCCGCACCAGCTGACCATGCTCCTTGCCAGCCCAAACGAACCTTCTCCACTGCAAATAGCACCCGCTTTGCTTTGGGCAATCCATCTTCTTGCTTATTGCCTTCTGAAAATTTACAGGAACAAACACTTTTACTTAGATCTGGGAAATTTTTAATATTCACATAGTATTTTTAATGGCTCTACTGAGCAAGTTAAGGGCCAAGATATAATGTACAACCTAGATAAGTAAAATCACTTTCAGATATATAATTAATATCAAGTGATTGAATAGTAAGGTACATTAAAATTGTTGTAAGCTGGGCATCTATGCTGCTGTCAATTTTCATATTAAAAAGTAAAGTTGTAGGTACTATCAGATATAGAAAGATAGGATTTGCATAAGTGATATTTACATTGTGTTATTATCATTTGCTGATAAGTAAGTATAAGATAGCAAGTATAAAATTAATTCAGTATATGAGTGTATTACGGTAACAGTAAATTTAATAGAATTGTATGCTTTTATATGCAGCGTGGTGTGAATTAACTAGTGTTTTACTAACAATAGCATGAAACCATTCACCACTACTTTTGACAAGTGTACGGAAATATAACCTCTAAATTAATCTTATCACGAGAGATAACAATCCTCTAAAGGCTCTTTTACTGGGCTCGATTCTATTTACATACCTGATGTCCGATTTCCAGCACTGCAATCTTTTTTGATTAGTTTATTTTCGAGTACAGGTTTATTAGGTCGAATCACCACGTACTTAGACTTGAGTCCATCGAGAACATTACTCTGGTAATCCCCTGATTCCTCAAACTCAATCTTGGACATGAGAACATTTTTAGTAGATGAATATAGTCTACTATCCAGTAATGATGAACTCTGAGATTCGTCTGGAGCTAGTGATAAACGCAACGCGTTTGTTACTGGGTCGCAAATGGAAGCGGGCATTTTACCTCCAAAACTGCACTATCACTTCTATCAAATCACAGCAAGTCCCATTCTTTGTATCGTTATTATACGTTTATTTACAACCAATCAAAATCACTGTTCACGCAAATATCAATAAACATGTGTATTTTCATGAAAATTCCAACCTCGCTTGATCAAAAAATCACAAACGAAACACAACACCACCACCACGGGACGGGCATATATCGAATGAAGAATAGAGATGTGCGATGTCGTTTTCTAACTGACTCGCTACAATACTTATCGATTATTCGAATATAGTGTATTTGTAAAGTACTAGCAATTTAGCACTATTTGAAATATTACTTAGCACTAAACCGTGCTATTGAGCTGGCAACCTTAGTCTGTTGTTCGATGTCTCAGGTCGATGTCGACTATTGTCGACCGCCAGAAGCATATTTTTATTGTGCTTTTAATTTATTGTGTTTCACTTAGTAATTTGATAAGCTTCAAACATAATGAGACATTAGCACTAGCCTAAGCTCAAATTATTCAATATGAAGTTATCAATAGAGCTGTGTTTAACATTATTTTCCCGTAAGTATTTGCATTAGACAAATCATCTAACAAATCGAATTACAAAGCTATTTTATTGGTTAATTGGATTGAGGATAAGCGAATGAACATGTTTTCTTTTAGTTGTATCGGTGGGTTCGGCGTCGAGAGTGTTTGAGCTGAGCGACAAGTTTTTAGACATAAGCCATGAGGGAATGTGGTTCGTGAAGTTCTATGCGCCGTGGTGCGCGCACTGCCGGCGCCTGGAGCCGGTGTGGGCTCACGTGGCGCAGTCTCTGTATAACAGTGCTATAAAGGTTGCCAAAGTAGACTGCACACGGTTTCCTGCCGTCTCCACACACTTCAAAGTCCGAGCTTATCCTACAATATTGTTGTAAGTAATATATTTTAATTTATGCAGGGTTAACAATAAGCTTGACCTGTATATGTGTTCAACATTAATATTCCTTGCTATCCGTCCATATTTCCAAACCAATACTAAACAAAAATTTTGTAACTCTCTCTCATATATGTTTATTACTTCATCACAGCTAAACAAAAGATCAGATTAAGCTGAAACTTTACAAAAGAATACTTTGAAAGTCGAGGATGGACAATCTATTTATTATAATTGTAAAATAAAAATTCTCCATACCATCCTATGTTTATATAAATTGTTTACAAAAACATTGTAGGAAACCCATTTTGGATAGCATTTGATTGCTAATGTCTAAGAAATAATATATAATCTTTTACAAAATTTCATACCTACATGGAACTTTGAATGATTTTGGAATTATAATGCCACATGTAACAATTAGTATTACAATAATAACATTGTATTGTGCGAAGGGTAGGGTTTAAAATAAGATTTCACTGATTGGTAGAATATTTACAGAGGTAAATTAGAAATAACTATAAATTTACTTATATTTTATACAGTATCAAGGGTACATTCAACCATGAGTATGATGGAGACAGAGTCAAGGAAGAGATGGTCAACTATGCCATAAGGATGTCCCAGCCGGCTGTGCAGCGGGTCTCACAAACAGATAGCATTGCCTTCTTAAAGGATACACACTCAGTTTTCTTTGGTTATATCGGCAAGACACAAGGGCCTCTCTGGGTAAGAGTTACTTTTGATATTTTTTTTTACATATTTCACACACGGCTGGCTAACCCCATACTGAACCATTTCTAGTTTGTACATATACATACATATTTGATATATATAGATACACATTTAACACCCAGACCGACAGCCAACAAATTTAGTTGAGCACAAAGATGTTAGCTGTGCCGGGAATTGAACCCGGAACCTTCTGATTGGCAGTTCAGCATGGTAACCATTATGCCAATGAGGTCGTCAATATAGTCTAACAATTATTTATTACAATAATCAAAATGTAATTCAAATAATCTCTAGAATATTTATTTGCTCTATTGACATATTGCACTAAGAAACCTCAAACAAAAAAGTAGATTGATTTTGTTACATCTCTAAAAATTCAAAAAAAAAATTAATTACTAAAAAAAAACATGTATACTTAAACAATATTTCATACCTGATATGAAAATAAGATCATTTATAAAGTATATTGTTATTTCTTATAATCTTGTTCTTTGTTGTGTTGAAACCAAAACATACTCTCAATATGAAATAAACCAAGAACATTGCTGCAGTATACTTGCAAATGAACTAGCGAGTCAGATAGACATGTTTCAGTGAGGTCCAGCCGATTGCTTTGACCTTCCTTGGGAGGACTGCAAAACTTAGGACCTCTTTTCTTGAGTTTCCGTTTTCTTAGAAGTACTATGTTTTTCTTCTATCTTCAAATCTATAATAAGTATGTTATTTCTAGGTAAGCTTCTAAAATCGTAGTTGTGGTCAAACACAAACCTGTCAGTTGTAAAAAAGATAAGATGGCATGTTCCTCTTAGATTCAACCTTATGCAATCCATTTTTTGTTGAATTGTATTTATTGATTTGTTCATGAGTAAGTGAACATACAGTATTATGCTAAATATCACTTTTTACAACACTGTTAATTTCTGCAAAAATATTATAATTTCTTTTTTAGGAAATGTTTACATTAAATGCTGAGAAGTATCAACCTCATGCTTGGTTCTATTCGATGTCACATGATGTGATCAGGAATGATATTAAACCACCTAATGATACAGCTGTGTTTGTGTATAAGGATGATGATGCTTTCTTTTTTGATGGTAAGTAATTTGTAACAATAATCATCAATGAATTACTTCTCAGTAAATTATCCCAAATATCAATGAGTATTAGTAACTATATGTATAACTTACTGGCGAATTTGTTAACCAATCCACTTACCTATGTACATCAGTAGCATAGCATAATGAGCCCACTATTTGGTCCCACTGCTGGGACTCGGGGCCTTCTCTCACTAGGAGAGAGATATAGGCCATAATACACCATGCTGGCCAAGTGGGGGTTGGTGGAAGACACACATCTTTGGCAATTGTTGTCCTCGAACATCTCGGTTTCCTCACAATGATTTACTTCACCGTAAAGCGAATGCAAATCGCACATTACTTGAAAAACAAGTCTTTGGAGTAAGGCTGGGATTAAACCAGGGGCTGTCTGATTCAAAAGCAGACATTATACCACTGAGCCACACTCGCTTTCGTATATCAGTACTAGTGTTTAATTTTTATTTAAAAGTAGAGTCATCAATTTGTCTTATTAGGTCTATTAATTTCTTGAAACCAATTTCAGTGAAACCTGAACACCTGGAAGACAAAGAAACTTTGAACACAACATTGGATAGGTGGATTAATTCAGAAAGATTTGGTTTCTTCCCAAAAATAACTAGCTCAAATTTAAACCAATTGATGGATACTGAGAAATTCATTGTAATTGCTGTTGTGTCTGAGAATAAACTCAATGAAATCACACAGACAGAACGGGATTTCAAGGACATGATAGAAGGACTTATCAGGTTTGGAATTAATCTAATAATATTACTTCTATTTTTCTCATTTTTAATAGTTATTTCTAAAGATTGCAATAGAAAAATTTTAGCAATGTATTTTTACTCACAATGAAGTGTGGACTAAGTATATGCATTTGGAGTAAGAGGATGTGTTGTCACTTATTTCCAGAACTCATTATACGATTTGAATGCAGTTTTCATTGATAGGTAATAATATAACATCTTTCTCATCTCAATTTTTTGCCTAATTCCCTGTTCCCCGACAACTATAATCTAGAGGTTTTCAAGGCAAGAGTGAACCGGTTTCTTCTGGGCAAGCGCGCTCCACCTTAGATCGCAATATCGCTTACCATCAGGTGAATTGCGATCAAGCGCAAGCCCATTAAAAGTAAAAAAAAAATATATAACATCTATTTCATGCATGTTCTCAAATAGTTCTTACGGAGACATATCAGTAGTGGGCTTTGCAGCAAACAGTTTAATTACAAACCAATGTTGCCATCATCACAAAATGGTTTTAGATAATAATATTTACTACACATAACTGCGAAGCTTAAGACCTCTCTTGCTGAGTAGTACAATTTGGGGGTCTTCCAATCTAGAGTAAATATGTTCCGTCTAGGCAAGCATGTTACCTTATCTTAGACTAAAGTAAAGCTTAACATCAGGCAAGCTGCGGTCTAACTTGAGCCTATTCATCATTAAACAGACATTCGTGATTTGTCTGAATTTTTAACTTATAGGCGAGCAGAATATTGCTGATGCGCCTATATCACACTGAGTCGAAATTTTATTTTATACAGGCCTCATAATAGTTACAGTCCAATGGCAATGTTTACAGTTCTACTAATGCACTGATCTCAGATTAAGAATGAGATTTTATCTACACTAACGTTGTAACATTCTACTTATGTTTTCGATACTTGACTTATAATGACTACTGTTATAGCGCTGACAACATAACACTCAATTTAAGGAATTTCACTTTTCACTCGTTACTATTATGAAACTCACACTCGTGTTTTAATACTCTTCATTATATGACAGTTGCATAAACTATTAAATAATTCCTTTTGAAATTCACAGAAAAAAGAAACATGAATTGCATCACCGTTTTCAATTTGGTTGGATGGGCACCCCGGAGCTGGCCAACTCTATCGCTATGTCGGAGCTACCGTTACCCAACCTCCTGGTCCTGAACTCCACCACCAGTCACCACCACATGCCCGACGATGACCCTGTGCTTATGACCCCGGAGGCTGTCGCTATGTTCCTCGATCAAGTGCATAAACAGATGGCGCCGGTGAGTTTCAACAATACGGTGTATTTTTTTTCGCCCTCAAATACCTTTCATGACGCAAGAGACCTTTTCTAAATCTCTCTCTCTCTCTCTAACACGCTTGCACAGTGTAGCAAGCGTGTTAGAGAGAGGCATGTTTGTTACTCCTTTTGTTTTGTAAACAGCTGAATCGATTGAGATTAAATTTAATGCAGAGTACATTTTTTACTCTGAATTAACCTTTGATTAAGGTATCATATTGACTGACACATCTATGAAAAATCGTGCACACCTACGCAGCATAAAATGGCGGTCTAATGTTGAGCATAATGTGTATGTTTAATTCACTTATCGCTTATATCTTTCTATCGATACTTTTTGCAACATAACACCTAAAAAGTAATTAATGCTACAAATGATGTCCAAGTTTATAAGGTTATGTAACAACTGTACAATATGTATTCAACTGGAATTAAAAGGATTTTACATTATGATAATTTGGGGATACAAGATCAATCAACCTCTTCTCGATTTTTATAACGACAATTTGCAGACGCTTGAAATATTCACAGAACATTTAACTATATTAACCTAACTTAAAAATAGTAATAGGGTAATATGGTCCCAACCTATTACCAAGACTCTGCTGTCTGTCTGTCTCTCACCAGGCTGTATAACATAAGCTGTGATAGCTATAAAGCTGATATTTTTACAAATTATGTATATCCGTTGCCGCTATAACAACAAAAAACGCAATAAAAAAAGTAAATTTACAATAATATTATATAATACTAATATAATTCTTGACTTGGGTTCAACCTATGTTTTGTAATTACTCAGATTGATATATTTGATATATCTGAATAAATTATAAATTTTTAAAACAAATTAATTAGGACTAAAATAAACAAAGGGAAAAATTGCAAGAACGCTCTGAAAATCGACAAGCTGTTTATTAATGTGCCCATCACGTGCATCGTTGCAGGCGTACGGCGGCAACCACTGGGCGGTGCGGCTGTACCGCAGCGCGTACGAGGCGCGCACGACGCTCGCGAGCATGTGGGCCGGCAACCCGGTGCTCACGGCGCTCGTGTTCGGCCTGCCGCTCGGCTTCCTCTCGCTCATCTGCTACTCCATCTGCTGCGCGGACATTCTCGACGCTGAGGACGAATTTTCTGAAGGTTTCTTTCACTTATCAATATATCTCTCTTAATCGTACCACTCGTACGCGTATCATTCGATTTACGTAGCGCCATCTATTCGTAGCGTTTCGCTTCCACATATATTGTGCGGACCATTAAACTGTGGAACTCATTGCGGGAATCCCTGTTCCCTCCGAACTATAACCTCACTGTCTTCATGGCAAGAGTAAATCAGTTTATTCTAGGCAAGCGCGCTCCATCCTAGATCGTAACATCACTTGAGTTTCGATCGTGCGCTTGAATATCCTTCATAATTTTTTTTTTCTTGAAACTACTTCACTTGGGTCACGCAATCTACTATTGTTATACCCATGGTAGCCCATGCAAAGACTGTCCGCATCGACCGTTGCTTAACCTTGATGATCGCGTCAGATCTTCTTAAGTCGAGCTAAAGTTGGTTGGTAAAATTATTTTGATTTAGAAAATAAAATTATTTTTCAGTGTAAACTCCATGTAACGTCACTTAGTTTAACGACAAACTCTCTAAAGCGTCGTAATCTAAGGCTTTAGTTGGTTTAGCTTGTATTCCATAAAATGATACATTTTCTCCAATTAACTACAACTCTCTATAACACCATAAAATGTTCAGTCCCTGCATTGTCGTTATATAGAGTTTACACTGTATCTTATATTAATTATATATATAAAACCTTAATGCTTACGAAATAACAGACCTATTTCTTATTTGTTACAGAAACACACGAGAAGACAGATTAATACCAAAGAAATAGCGTATTTAAACTTAACTACCTTTTCAACATCTTCAAGTACCTGCCCTCGTAACATTTAGTTTTGCGACTTTGTACCTACATAATTGCGAATTAAACAAAACATTATTATATTGATCTGACTCGAAATAAGAAGTACTTAATCCCGTATGTTAAGAATGTCTGATTCATGATTATCAAGATCAAACATGGTATTATATGAATATTAATTTATTATACAAGTACCTACTAGATAATTACGAGTATGTTATTTTATATTTCAAAAGGTAGGTATATAATCTTGTTTGAGTCAACCTTTGCATTTAGTTTTGGTTTTGATGTAAGTATTTATTAGAAACTAGTTCGAAATAAGGAAAAATGTGTACTTAAGACCTTTTCCTCACTTGCGGTGCAGTATCGGTATGCGGTATGTTATGTTTTACCGCGTGTTTACTAATGTCGGTTTTTTGTAGTATCTCGAACGCATCAGAGATATAGGCTATTATTATACTCATTTGAGTACCTCAAATGTGTTCACCCAAATACAAGCTTTCCCCATTGGTGGGTTTATCGGTAATAACGACTGAAAAAAAATGTTGTATGGTAGATATACTCTATATTATCAGATTAAGCTTTTGTAAGTTATAAACGTCATTAAGTATGTTTAATCAATCAGACAATATGAATGTAACACATGGGAGTGACAGGGTCTCAAAAGTTTCAAAATTTCACGCTCAGTAACGGTAAAATTTGTAGGTTTATCTTCAAGGGGAAATTGAAGCATATAAGGAGACTTAGATTCTACTAATATAAACATAAAAAAATATTGCTTTATATTAAAAAAGGAGTATCTGGTGACACTCCCCATCGGTGGAAAAGATAAGTCCTATACAGTTTATTTGATGTTATAATAACTACTTTATAATCCATTAAGATTTTCCAGGCTTTTCCGGTGAACTGTCTACGTTGTAAAACGCGTTGCGACGGTTCTCCTATTTAATCCAAGATAATCTGCTTGGATATAAAGTAATTTCTAATTATACGTGTATAAAAAATATACCAAATGCCGCCTAAATTCGATCCCAATGAAATTAAAATCGTTAACTTGAGGTGCATTGGAGGAGAAGTTGGTAGCACATCATTTTTGGCTCCTGAAATCGGTCCCCTTGGTCTGTCCCCTAAAAAGGTTGGTGAAAAAAAAAAGCTCTAAACCTCGTTCGAGTACATACATTTTTAGCATCGTGGGCTCCCTTACTATCACGCTCTCGCACATCTCGCGTCTATCAAGAAACGCGCAATCAAATAGAGGCGCTCGGTAAAGAATCGTTAAATAAAATAGCAACCATCCTTTACTGCACTGATACCGTACCGCCAACTCAGGAAACGTCCTAAACTTAAGCCTTTAAATTTAGTAAACTAGGTCATATTTAGTATTCTTTCGAAGATTTATATTTATTTAAACAACTACTTTTTATATTTATTATGTAATTTTATATTGTGTCATAGTTGATTTTGTGATTTTTACTAAGAAACTTAAAATGTATAACTCTACTGCAACCTAACAAGCCAAACATCTGTGGTCTTATGCTATAAAATATGTAATTAGAAGCCATATTAAGAAGTAAGAATTTAAAATAATTATGTTTTCGGATAAAATCTAGTCTTTGCAAGTAAAATTAATAGATAAACAAATTAAAGTTTTAAAATGGATTGTATTTTTCAAGTACTCGCTTTTATCACTTTCACACTAGTAGTCAAACTGTTGTAATAATTACATTTTACGTTGTGACAAGTTTTATCCCCATAAAGTATCTACCGCCATGCGAAATTTAACTACCAAGTACCAACCTGAAGTTAAAATCTATCTCCAAGTACCTAGCAGCGTGTACCGGCAAATTCACTGAGAGCTAGTAATTCCAGACTAGTTATGCTCTACTAAGGCCAGTGTTGCCGACTATTATAGTGTGGTCACGCGACCTGATCGAACGCCTAGTGGTATACTGTTAAAAATCTAGAATCTAAATCTTGTTTTTGGTGACACCGGTAGCAGCTATTGAAAAGCCTTGGCAAGGTGGTAGTTGAAATCAGCAATATATGCAATACATTTATAATGAAAGAACAAAAAGTAAAAATAAGATGAATTGTTGGCTAAAGAAATGATCAATTGTAAATGTTATACTTTACTGTAAATAAATTATACCCAGGTACCTTTATTACATTGGAGTGATAGTTATTTAAAGAAGACTACTTTTTTTTAAACACCATGATAACTACCAATATAAAAAGTCAAACTTTCCTTCCTACCAAGCGATTTTCAACTCTAAATAATGGTTGTTCGGGTTTTTTTCATAAATCGTTCACAAATCGACCCTACCTGGACTTTTGCAGTAGTATATATGTATGCCATTTCATTGTAGTTCTGTACGACGTGCATGAGACCAGAGACTTCATTACTTTACTGTACCATAGAAAGAGAAGATACAATAAGTGTACTTATTTCTTTTTTCATAAATAAATGATTTTGTATTGTATTTCCTGTGAAAATAATTTAATAAAATGTCTGTGTAAAAACTACACTTTTATTTTACCAAATAATATCACCAAAATAACAAATAATGTAAATTTAATTTAATAATTTAGAAAATACTAGACAATATTTGTAGTGGCAGCTATTTTGATCAGACTTTCACCAAACATAGCTAAGAACATTCTCACCTAATACACCTTTCATATAATTAAAAACAAAATCGGTGAATCAGTTCCGGAACTACAATGCCACATACAGACACTTCATACTTATCAATTTGTTTTTGCATAAGGGATTCAAAAAATGACTAAAGGTTTCTCAATGTCTCCAAGTACAGAGTCTGTTGAATATTTTGTGTTTGAAGTTTTAATTGATTGTACCATAAATCAAACTGTTTACCTCTTTTATATTCCTCAACACTTCTACTGAGCTTTTTGGTTTTAGGTTGTTGATAATTTATTGTATCATTTGAAATATTCTTGTGTGTGTGATAACCATGTATTGGTGCAGAAGGTTTTGTCTCACAGTTGAATGATTCACTAGAATTTGACTCTTCAATAGATGCAATAGATTGCTTGTGGAATTTGCCCTTAAATTTATCCTTATGCTTACTAGAACTCATCTTACTAGTTTCTGCAGTATTGACTTGCTGATTGTTATGATGCTTTCTAGAAATTGGTTTCACATAAGATTCTACATTATTTTCATCATTGTTAGATTGTTTAGTTTTGTTCTTTGGATTTATATTATCCCTTTCTAGCCCTATGTTCAGGCCAGTGTCTGCAGCAGCTAATTTTGTTTCATTAAACCTTCGATCATTAAGTGGATTAGTCTCACATTCATGCACATTTTCCTCAAAATCATCAGTTTCAGAATGATGGGGGATTTCTGTTTCGCTTATTCTAAATGAACTTTCAGTTTGATTAAATCTATTAAACCTGTTGTGTTTTCTAATATTTTTTTTCTTACCAAAAGCAGTAGGTAAGCCAGCATCCATTAAAGCTTGTTCCACAGAATCAACCCCTGTTACATGGGAATTACCATCTTGTGATTTATCATTGTGATTATGGAATTTGAAATACTTTATAGAATGAGATTTATTTGCAACAGATTTTTCATTCTCCTCCTCCTCTTCGCTTGTGGTGGTGTGATCATTTTTTACTTTTCCGTTGGCTTTAATAATTCCAGATGTCATTGTCAAGTTACACAGATTTATTGTATCTTTTTCCATACTTTCAGTAAGATATGTTTCATTTTCATCATCACTACTAAAATATGTTTTGTAATTTATTCTTCTATTTTTCTTCATTATCTTTGCAGCTTTCAAATGCTTATATTCAGATTTATCTTGATTTTTAGTAACATTATTGTTATTAGTACTAAAGGAATCAAGAAGATCTGTGAAGCTCTTAATTTTCAGTTTGCCAGTTTCTTGAGATGAGTTACATATATCTTGAAAACTTAATATCTCTATGTCATCATCCTTTGTTGCTGAAGTTAAAGTTTCCCATAACTGATTGTCATTTTCAACAGTTGCATTATTAGCAGGCATAATAAGTGGGTCAACCTCATCTTTGTCAGAGTTGCATGTATTTTCTTCAGCAGTGATATTGAAAGGTTTATCATTCCACAGATTTTGCAGTTCAAATGGTATTTTTGTTAGAGACAAAGACTCTTTGAATTTTGCTGTTTCCTTTCCTTCACTTAGAATTGTAATAGCTGTACCATAGGAGCCGTAACGACCTGCTCGCCCAATTCTGTGTAAATATGTTTCCCATTCATATGGAGGTTCAAAATTGATGACAATGTCAACATTGGATGCATCAATACCCCTGGCTGCTAGGTCTGTGGAAACCAGTATTCTACATTTATACTCTTGCAAAGTTTTGAGTGCATCCAATCTGTCAGTTTGCTTTTGCTGCCCATACAACTGCTCAGAGGGCCATTTATCTCTACAAAGCATCCTGTGAACTTCACTGACTCTAACTTGATAATTACAAAATATTAGACATTGCTTAAATTGCGTTTCATTCAATATTTTTATCAGTTCCTGATATCTATGTTTTGTTTGTTTGACGATGTTGGTATTATGTGGCACAGTCACAACTTTTTGAGCAATTCCCAGAAGTACACAGTTACTGTCAGGACAAATATGAACAACATTCCGGACATATTTGTTGATAAACTGTTTGGCTTCATCAGAATAAGTGGCGCTGGACATAATAACTTGCTTCTGAGATGGTAGACAAGAAAATATATAATTAATGTCTGCCAAAAAGGAACCTTCCATTAACTTGTCAGCTTCATCGAGAACAAAGAGGCGTACACTGGAAACATCAATGTGATTGGCTTGGATTAAGTGGCGCAGGCGCCCAGGGCTGCCTACTACAATATGGACATTCTCTTGGAATTTCGCAATATCATCTTTGAAAGGTAAGCCTCCCATTACAACTGCTACATTAAGATCTGCAAGAAATTATAAGGATATGAGTAATAGTAAATATGCATTATCAATCTTCTAATAGTCAAAATAATGTATCACAGGTGTTTATTGTTCTTCCATTTCCATTAAGTGAATGAATCTTGGCATACATACCATTCATATGTACTATAATCACTTTAGGTATTTGTGATCTAACTAATGAGGATAGGCTCATAACAAATATCTCCAAAATGGATACAGCCATTTGAGTGTGAAGAATTAACAAATACGCACATACTTTTGCCTTATAATATGAGAAATAAGAAACACATAAGATACTTACTTTTATATTTAGAACCAATTTCAACAATAACATCTGATATTTGGGAAGCAATTTCTCTTGTTGGAGCAAGTATGATGGCCTGCAAGCCTTGTTTCAGGTCCAATTTCTGCAGAGCAATTACAGTGAATACAGCCGTTTTACCAGTACCAGATTTTGCTTCTATTAGGAGATCTGAAAAAAGAAAGCTTACACTCAGCTTCGAACAGCTTTAGGTAATAAGTATAGAAGAAAACTATAGGATTTTAGGAATGTCAGTATATATACAAAGTTTTCTCTTACCAAAACCACATATCCCCACGGGTATGCCTTGTAATTGAACCGGCGAAGGCCTTATAAAACCAGCTTTTTCCAGACCTCGAAAAGTATTCTTCTTAAGCATCATTGACTCAAAAGACACCTCTACATTCAAATGAACATCTTGGGTTCGATTTTTATTAATATCGTGACCCAAAACCATTTTGTAGCGTGAGTATGACTTTTATTTACAACATTAACAAGGGTTTCGTTTAATTTACAAAAAACCATGCCGGCCAAAAAACAATCATAGAGAAAGGCACAGACCACTTTATTTTTTTAATGTTACTTTGTCAATCCATCGAGTTAAGAAAAAACGAAAAGAAATTTAGGTAAACAAACCACATTATTACGTTCACGAAAGAAAAAAAAATAATGTTTAAGCCCACGAAGCTAGAGGTAAAGGCTTTACCTCTAGCTTCGTGTTTAAGCCTGTGCATCTTCTACAAGTATCTTCTCTTTCTACGGTAGAAAAGCTGAGTGGAAACTGCTACGACCATAGCGCAAACTGCACAACGGACTGTGAAAACGGCAAACTGTGTGTGGGAAAAATAACAATGATATTTTTAAGGCTTATTTAAATCTGTGGCCCATTCATAAACGCTGCGCGCCGCGGTACGTTTTTTGGGGAGATTATAATTCTTGCGAAGCCACGATCTGAAGGTGGATTCGTATTGGTCTCGACAAAACGAAACGAAAATATTAAATAAAAAATTTCGATATCTCGCTTAGTTTGCGAGATATACTGTATGAGGCAGGTCGAGTTGCAACGGTGCGACAAGCATTATTGCGTACTGCGTCCAATATATCGGGAAAATATGTTTGGCTAGCAGATTTTACCGGACTGCCTGGTAAAATACCCGACTCACGGTCCAACCTAGCCCATCTGTGATGGATGCGCTCATACAAAATATATTGGAAGAAGTTTTTAGTCTGCGGTACGGGCCCAGGTGGACGCTTAGCTTAATATGCTAAAATTTAATAAGCAATAAATGTTTTGTCTATATAGTTCATTTGGGTTAGCCCGTGGGTTAGCCTGATTTGAGAGACTGCCTGATTTTGGTAAAAAATATTGGAAGTATGGGCTATGTAATTTTAGCCCTGAAAAATATCAAATATATAATTTTATGGATATATAAATATAGCGTTTTATGGTCCTCAAACATGCCGATTTCCTCACGATGTTCTCCTTCACCATAAAGCGAATGCAAATTCTTACATGTACTAGAAGAAAACATAGTCATTGGTGTAGGGCCGGGATCGAACCAGGGCCGTCTGATTGAAAAGCAGACGTTATTAACACCGAACCACACTCGCTTTTTTCATATAATTGTAATCGGCTCTTAATTGGAGTTCCATCGATTGATGACATTCCATTTTTAAAAGTTTTCATAAATCGTTTGGCTAGTCCATTTGTACCAGAATTATAGAGAGTTGAGGTAACATGCAATATTACTTGTTTTTTACAAAAATCTTTGAACTCCTGTGATCCATTATCAGAGACAATTATCTGGGGAATTCCAAAAGTGCGTAAAACGTAAAGGTAAACGTGAAGGGGATAGTAAAGTCGCAGTCGCCGTCGCCATCGCCATCACCGTCGCCATCGCCGGCGCCATCACCGACACCGTCACCGTCGCCATCGCCGTCACCGTCACCGTCACCGTCGTCCTCGTCAAATTTCATTAAAATCAGTTTATTCGCGCTCAAATGGCAACTAAAGCCCGCTGCACACGACGCTTGTTTTGCTGCTGGATTGCTTGCGGGGCCCTCTGCTGGCTACTCTGCTGGCATCGCTGCGAGAAAGTGACGTCACTGCTGGCTCTGCAGCGTGGTTGCGTGCTGGCTGTCGATGATAGAACGTGTGCTATTTTTCGTGACGGCTTGCTTGCGTGTTCTCTTTTTTTCGTGCTCTGTTGTTGAAAAAATATGTCGCAAAGGTGGTCTCCGGAGCAAATTAATGCTTTAATTGACGCATACAAAGAAGAACCGTGTTTGTATGCAACAAATACTCCGAATTACCACAACAAGCGTCTTCGAACTGAGGCTCTTGATAGAGTGAGGAACGCAGTTTTGGGGTTAAAGCCAACCGTGACGGCAAAAGAGTGCTCAACCAAGTTTCACAATTTGAGAAATCAATTTAATATCGAGAATTCCAAAATGATGGAATGATGAATTCACTTCGATGCACGCCTAGCGACAAGCACCGTGTGAAGCCAACCTACCAAGGGAGCCATCAGCGCACCCAGCGCCACAGCCAACTTCGAACCCAGCGGCAAATTCTAGCAAGCTATCTAGCAGCAAAACAAGCGTCGTGTGCGTTGGGCTTAACATACACACACACTTACTTATATTAAGTTAGGATAATAATATTACTTTGCACTCAACCGTGTCATTGAGTTGGCAACGCTGCTTTTGTTTCAATTTGTAAAATTAAGTGCTAATAAATCAAATTTCACCGCCTTGTTATATAATATATAAATGTTGGATATATATGCCTCAGTGTTTATTATTTTCGGGGTATTTCACAAATAGATGATGTCAACATTATGAAGCTGTCAAGGCACTAGGCAGTGATAGATTAATGGAGGGGGGTATTGAGAATTTTTGTGAAATGGCGATTTAGCGACTGTTACTTGTGGATCAATCTATTTTACAATTTTAACATTTTTTATATCAGTAATGTTGTTCTATTCCTCCTAACAAGAATCACAACTCAGTGTTTTTGTTACAAAATGTCGGTGAAGTTTTGACTTCCCTTGTGTACACGAAACAAACATTAATGCGTTTCCCATACTAGATTTTCTTGCCGAACTAAAAAAATCTTCTAAACGTGTCTTATTAAGGTATGTTACTCTTCCGTTGCGATATATAGTGCTATTTTTAGTATCTTCGTATCCACAGACAGATAATCCAAATACATCTGCACAGGAATTCTATTAATTTCACTTGAAGCAGCCTCCCTTTTAACTATTGATATAAATGGTGAAACTAGGTCAATCTAATACTTAATAACACTGCATTTATATGTAGATAGTCAATCAGCACTATGTTTCCCGATTCATGCGATTTTAAAGCACAGTAAAGATTCTCAGTCATTGAATACAAACCTCCATATAAATAGGGAACCAAAGTGCTTGTTGTCAAACAAGTCTTCATATACTTTTACATATTTTATTACACATACTGTAATACAAATGTATTACAGTAACCATGTTATGATTTTGTCAAAGTCAAATAATTTATTGCGGTTTCAGAGTGTTCATGTTGTACAATTAATTTAAATGTCCTAAAATCTACGTAGTCTTGAAACCTACCACTAGGGTGTGAAAAATATGTAAAGAAATCTGGCTGGTTACTTACAACATTATATACTCGTATGTCATACATTATGACGACTTACATTAGATTAATTTAAAAAAAGTTAATTACCTACATAAAATAAAAATAACATGTCAGCTTTTTTTGGTTTACCAATATGTATATTGTGATTTCAGTAACACAATGAACAACAACTGTAGCAACAATATAGGCGGAGCGGGGGTTGGTCCGTATGATACCAAAATAGCTGGTTTGTATGATTTGCTGGACACATTGGGATCTGGACATTTTGCAGTAGTTAAACTTGCCAGACATGTATTTACTGGAGAAAAAGTTGCAGTTAAAGTGATTGATAAAAGCAAACTAGATGAAGTTTCTAAATCACATTTGTTCCAAGAGGTAAGCTCTTAATTATTATAAATAACTAGCTGACCCGGCAAACATTGTTTTGTTTTATCACTTAGGAGAATGGAAAATAGATAGTAGCTCATTCTCAGACCTATTAAATATGCATATAAAATTTAGTAAAAATCTGTCAAGCCGTTCGGAGGGGTATGGTAACTAACATTGTGACATGGAAATTTTATATATTAGAAGATAATAAGCAGTTCAGTTTTGCATCTAATATGTGGAAAGTATTACCCTATAAATATAATAAATGTGAAAGTCTGTGGGTGTGTATGCTTGTTACTTCTTCACACTCAAACGGCTGAACCAATTTCGATGAAATTTGGTGTGATACTTTAGATCTTGGATTAACACATAGGATCAGGATAAGGCTACTTTTCATCCTGAAAACAATTGTAGTTCCCGTGGGATATGCAAATAACTTCAATATCTATGTTACTCCTTCACACTCCAATGGCTGGACTGATTTTGATAGTAAATGTTCATACTATGAAAGTAGGTTAGATCTTGAATTAACACATAGGCAAATTTTTAACGCGGGTAACACCCACTTAGGTGTAATTAGTGTACTATAAGTTTGGATGAAGCAAAATCTATTATCCTATAATAATAGTTTTGAGTGAAGTTTATTTATTACTAGCTGACCCGGAAAACATGGTTTTGCCTTATACATTATTTCTAAATAGATAGTAGCCGATTCTCAGACCTACTGAATATGCATTCAAAATATGGAAAAAATCAGTCAATATGTTTTGGAGGAGTATGGTAACTAACATTATGATATGGAAATTTCATATATTAGATTATAAGAAAATAAAACCTCTGCTTCTGAATTATTAATACTCTGGTATTTCATAAACTAATTTGTTGTACTGAACATTAGTAAGTAGTTGTAAATTATATATTATTATTTTTTGTAATAGGTTCGCTGCATGAAGTTGGTACAACATCCGAATGTGGTGCGACTGTATGAGGTTATTGACACTCAAACAAAATTATATTTAATATTAGAGCTAGGAGATGGAGGTGACCTGTATGACTACATAATGAGACATGAATCTGGATTGTCAGAAACCCTGGCCCGTGATTACTTTCGACAAATAGTTCGAGCTATTTCATACTGTCACAGGTAACTAACAAAATCTGGTTTTACCTATAGCTAAATATAAAGATTGGTAAATATGAACAATGTAATTTTTTGTAGTACTCTAGATTTAAGCTATTCACTTTATAAGTTTTTAAAAATATATTTATATTAAGAACTTGATATTTTTATGAATAATAAACTACTAATTGTAATTTGTAATCAATTGTTTATTTTTTACAGATTGCATGTAGTGCACCGAGATTTAAAACCAGAAAATGTAGTATTCTTCGAAAAACTAGGTGTAGTAAAATTAACTGATTTTGGATTTAGTAATAAATTTTGCCCTGGCCAGAAACTAGAGACATCATGTGGATCTCTAGCTTACTCTGCCCCAGAAATTTTACTAGGAGACTCCTATGACGCACCAGCTGTCGACGTCTGGTCTCTCGGGGTTATACTGTACATGTTGGTCTGTGGACAGGCACCATTCCAAGAAGCTAATGACAGTGAAACATTAACTATGATCATGGATTGTAAATACACTATACCAGCACAAATATCAAATCCATGTAAAAGGTAAACTAATTCAAATACTTTTAGTGCCATATATTTTAATCAACTTATGATGTATGAAGTATGAATATGATTGTACAAGGTAGTGGAAGTAGAGGATGACCTAAGAAGATGTGTGAAAGAGGATATGAAAGAGAAAGGAGTGAATGTAGATATGATGGCTGACAGAAGAGTGCGGAAGCAAAAAACGGGCTGTGCCGACCCCACATGGTGGGAAAAGGTGAAGGCAAAGAAGAAGAAGATATTTTAATCAACTGAGAACATAATGCTTATAAATTTAACTGGTCCTTTTCAGACTTATTGGCAGAATGTTGGTCAGAGAGCCAGAAAAAAGAGCAACATTATCTGAAATAGCCACTGATCCCTGGGTAACTGCTGGAGAAGGTGTCACTGTGGAAGATTTTGACACTCCGCTGGTTGCCAAAGAACAGCTCTCAGAGGAAGATAGGGGAAGTATAGTACAGAAAATGGTTCAGGGCCAGATCGCCACCAAGGAGCAGATATTGGAATCTCTGGAGAAGAATGAGTACAATCACATCACAGCCACATACTTCCTGCTGGCTGAGAGAAAGCTTAAGTCAAATAGGTAAGTTCTTTACTGTCATTTACAATGGAAATACATTTACAATACCAATGAGTCATATAAGTATTAAAGTTAATTTTTACTAAAATACATAACATTTTCCTGAAGAGAGAGAAAAATAACAACTTTATTCCGATTACTTAATGCTTACTGACTACTTTATTCTGATTACTTTGCTCAGTTTGTATAAAAAAAGCTGCTGAAAATAACCTCACCAGTGCAAGTTGTTCATTTCATGGATATCATTTCTTGAAGATTACATTTAAATATTGATTTATTTGCACCGAGTGCGCTCGCAAAGCATATACATAAACATGTATAAGTAAAAAGATAATCGTAATGATAATCGACGTTTTGGTCAATCGTGAAAAACTAATAATCGTCGATTACAATTAATTTTTTTTTTTTGTAATTGTTTCAACACTAATATTAAGTGTGCACTTATATAAGGTTGCGCCGTTTTCGACAGTTATAGTACTCGTGTATTGTCAAATTGAGTGAAGTTACACTGTATATTTACTATTGTAGGCTGGAGTTGTCTCGCGCGGCAGAGGCGGCTCGTGGGGCGCGTCGGCCTGAAGCGCTGAGCGTAGCGCGCGGCGGCTCGGCGCCCGCTGGCCGCACCTTGCTCGCGCCGCCCGCGCACCCCGCCGCGCCGCGCACCCCGCAGGACGTGCCGCCGGTACACACATCCTTACTATTGCTTCCTCATTCTTATTTTTTAACATCTAAGCGCTCACCTTTAATCACTGACCTCTATACTAACTAGTAATATAGATGTCAGTGCCTTTAATCCTTCCGTAAATCATATCTGATAATCAAAAATAACAGAGACTCTAAATGAGATCCTTGAGAGACGCCTGCACCCGTTGACTGCATTCTTGAACCCCTAAGCCACTGTCAACTTCGTTCGGTTCTATAAATGTGCGTTTAATCACCTCAAGCTAACTTAGAACCGTGTATGCTGTTTACTAATTTTGGCCAGCAAAATAGATTTGTGTATCTAATCACTTTCATTGAAGCGCACTTGAATGAAATCGGTTACATAAAATCTGATATTAGTGGTTAGCTCATTATTATCATTCAGCATCTGAAAATCGTTGTGTGCCATGGTTTATTAACTCGAGTTATAAAGTGACATGTTTTTGTGCGTTGTTGATAGAGGTCGCGCAAGTGCAGCATAGTACGCGAGGAGGAGGACGACGAAGAAGGTGCGGTGTCAGCGTGCGGCGCGCGGCCCGCAGACTCCCGCCGCGGCTCGCGCTCCGAGGGCCGTCTGCACCTAGCCGCGCGCGCGCCCGCGCCTCCCGCGCCTGTTCCTGCGCAACACCACCGCACCTACCTCGCCGAGAACCTCACCAGGGTGAGTTTCATCCGTAATCACTGCCCGTTCGTTACCTTGATTACTTGCACCTGTAGTTGACGCAGCTCACTCCTCGATCTCTCGTGACCGTATCGTTTTTGATGGTCCGCAGGTGAACCTAGAGGATGAGCGAGGCGCAGGCGCTAATGTGCGCGCGCCACCCGCCCCGCCGCCCGCGCGCCGCACGCGCATCGAGTGCCGGCGGCGGCGGCCGCGCGCCGGCTCCTGCTCGTCCTCCGACCTCTCCGACGATGACTCCGAAAAAAAGAAGCGCGCCGCTGAGCGTGCAGACGCGCCCCCAGAGCGCGCGCGCCGCGACTCGCACGACGACTCCAGTGATAGCCAGGAGCGGGGCGCTGGTGCAGGCGCGGCGGGCGGTGGTTCGGGTGCGGCTGGCGGCGCGCGGCGGGCTGACTCGGCGGGTGACACGCGCGCGCCCAGCGGGGCGGGCGGCGACGCTCGCGCACCTCCAGGCGGAGCGGGCGCGGGGGGCGGGCGGCGGCGACGCGCGGCGCGCAAGGAAAGCCGACTGCGCGAGTCGCGCTCGTTGAACCGCATCGCGGAGGTGGAGGAGGCGGCGGGAGCGCGCTGGGCGGCGGCGGGCGGGCTGGCGGCGCTGTGCGGCCGCCCGTTGCTGCGCCTGCTGGCGGCCGCGCGCCCCGCACCGCCCGCGCGCCGCCTGCACGGCATGTGCTAGCCGCGCCCGCCGCCCGCCATTCCTTCTCGATGTCCATAATCGATAAATTGTGCGTTTATGATGTCATCGTTATTGGTACCTGAAACTGAACGTAACTAACCTCTCAGAAGTGAGAGTAGCGCGTCGTCGCGCCCGGTCGATAACACCTCCTATTGATCGTTGTTTAGTATTCTAAACGTGCAATAAATGAAGAGCGAATATAGTTATATATTTTATTTATTTATGTGTATGAGCGAATTATCTTCGTTACTGATAATTATGATTCTTCGATTAGTGGATCCTAGACTTTCTCATTATATGACTTCTTTATCTATTCGTCGTTAGTATTGTTTGTGTCTTTTTGTGAATGTTATGATTGTACGTAAAGAAGAAGTAAATGCTGCCAAATTGTAATATGATTGTGAGTAAATTATTGTAATGATTATGTTTGTACTGGGGCCATGGCCGCGTTATTGCGCTTTATAGTAGAGACTGGGGACGCAGTGGATGCTCGCACGTGTAGGATGCGTCACAAATTGCGTGATTCAAAAAGAACCCTCGAAAAAGTTGAGTGTTTTTGAACATAAGTAGGTGTACCATTACTGGCACACGAAAGAGTTTGGGTATTCATTTTATCTTTTTATTTTTATGTGTAGCCAATAACATGGTGGCTATTCGAGTAGACTTTGAATAAACATATTTCGTACTTGTGTCATAAAAGCAAAAATGTCTTGGCGCGCTTGTTATCGAGTTGTACACACAGTGGCAGTGTTATCCACTGGTGACAGACGCTCGGGTGGAGCGCAGTAACGGGGTTGCATAACAATAGGTAAACAGGGTTCTCTAAATGTTCTGTTATTGTGAGAAGATAATCATCTCCGATGCACGCTTTGTCTATACACTGCACGAGATTCTGTCGCAAGTTTTTTTTTTTTTTCACTATCATCTATACTATAAGACTCTTTGTCCTGACTCATTCATTCATCTATAGACAACGCAGAGCCCAAACGGCTGGTCCTAGGGTTGTGAAATTTGGAGGGTGTATTTGTTTTAGTATGTAGACGCGTACTAAGAACGGATTTTTGGAAATTCCACCCCTAAGGGAGTGAAAAGGGGTAAAACAGTTTGTATGAAACTTCTTTATTTTTGAACTTTCAGCAATGAAATTTGGAATATGTATAGTTTATGTAAAATTAAAAATAATGGTATCAAGTTTTTTTGCCAGGGGTGAACTAAGGGTTTGTAATGGGGGGTGAAAGTTTATATGGAAAATTCTTTATTTATCAAGTTAAAGTCTTGAAAGTTGTTATGGTAGTAGTTTATTAAATGGTCAAATTAAAATTAAAAAAACTTTTGCCAGGGGTGCATTAAGGGGGATGCCATGGGGGTTTAAAGTTAAAAATGAAAGTTTTGTGTTTTTGAATTTAGAGGTGTACAATTTGGAGTGTGTATATATTTTAGTACTTAAACGTGTACTAAAATAGATTTATGGAAATTCTACCCTTAAGGGGGTGAAAGAGGGTAAAACAGTTTGTATGAAACTTCTTTGTTTTTAAACTTACAGCAATGAAATTTGGAGTATGTATAGTTTATGTAAAATTAAAAATAATGGTATCAAGTTTTTTTGCCAGGGGTGAACTAAGGGTTTGTAATGGGGGGTGAAAGTTTGTATGGAAAATTCTTTTTTTATTAAGTAAAAGTCTTGAAAGTTGTTGAGGTTGTAATTTATATGATGGTTAAAAAAAATTGTAAAAATATTTGCCAGGAGTGCATTGGGTTTTAAAGTTCAAAGAGAAAGTTTTGTGTTTTTGAAATTAAATACTTCTGAATTGGAATTTAAGTATGTGGTTCACTTAGTGGTATGGTTCACGTATTTTAACTAAATAAATTAAAATAATGGCTTAGAGAAAACGATCTAATCTTTCGCATCATCACCAAAGTAGCTAAAACAGAGGCTAACAAGATCTCAGGAATCAAATGCGGAAAGACAGATTTCAGAAAGACAGACAGGCAGAAAGCTCATTTTGATATCGTAGTAATGTAATGTTTATATAAAATTGGGAATGGGAATAGGATATATTTTTCCCCCAGGTTACGCGAAAAGCGACCTACACGCGGGCGGAGCCGCGGGCAACCTCTAGTTTGTAATAATTGCCTTGATAAATATGGCTAATGGATGTCTGTTTTTAGCTCATGTAATATACATAGGTACATTTAGTTAGAAATTGATTCGTCAGTGTTTCTTTTTTAACTTGCGGTAAATTGGCGATCTAAATAAAAATTAAAACCAAATACTGACAAAACTATCAAGGTTATTAAGACAAGATACAGAACAAACTGAAGAAAAAAAATCTATAAGTTTTATATTGGGGTTTCAGACTCAACAGCATCAATAATAATGTGAGCTCACAATCAACAAATGTGATATTTCACTGTTCCATACACAATGACCAATTATTTACAACAGCATTTTTTAAATCATAGGGTTTATAGAGTTCTGTAATTCAGGTTTATTTTCTCAGATTGACTATATTATTGTAATGTTACATGTTTAGTGCAGTGTGTAGACAGGCTAAAGGCACGGTGCTCCAACACAAGCTGACTTTGTATCCATTATTTGACGTCATTCTTACGTATACGGTAGAATGGTATTATCACACGTGGGTTGACTGACTGATTCATTCATCATTGCCACGATTCCTAATGCTCCGAATAGACAGGGTTCTAACATTTCTCGTCATTATTTTGTTATCTCAGAACAAATGTATTGTATTTATTTATTGTTCGGGCAGTTAGCCTCCCTTAAATGTTAATTATCAATAACAATGTAATATTATAATTAATAGACTCTGTACGTATATCTGTATATATTTTCATGTCATCAGATTTGATTTGCTGAATGTTTGCATGAATGCGGTCCTTGTGGTTGTGGTTTGTTTCTTTTAGATTTGGTCCTTTGCCTTAGCTCATCTAAAGTCTTGTGTATAGTGCGACTCTTGAAAGAAGTTCCCTAGAACAGTAGTACACGGCTTAATCGGCTATATAATTACGAACAATATTACAAAGTATTAGAACCATAATCCAGTTGCCTGATAATAATGTTCTGTAGAAAAATACAATGTAAATTATCTGTAAAAGGCAGTCTGCAAGATGCTTACCGAATAGGATTCCCCTAAAGTCGCAGTCTGCAGAGCCGTACTTTTATTAACGCATCGATAGTTCGTGAATGTGAATGTAGAAGCTTCTTTTGTGTCCGTCCGCAGGTGCTGTCTCTGACCGACTTCTGCATTCCTTCCTTTATTCACATGTGTATCTGTGTGTAATGTATATGTATGAAAGTCTCGATGCGCTTTTCTATTTATGCAACTCTATAAATAGTTTGTGAGCTTTATTCTCTCCCAACACTTATCATTCTCAAATGTAGGAAACTATTTTTATATGCATAAATACAATTTTACTTACTACGCCATAAACCTGTGTAAATCTATTGAAGTAGTTGCGGCAAACATACTACGAGAGCTAGCTTTGCTTTTGTGATGTGTAGGAATAATTCCATATTAAGAACACTTGCAAAGCATTTCTTAAGTGTTAGAACATAAATAACAAATATTATGTAGATCGTGAACATATGAGTCGTAGAAAATAACATACTATAGATAAGTATCATAAAATTATTTTTAAATGCTATTCGACCTGGGCCGTGACGTCACTAGCGACGACGGTTATTGATTCATCATATTATTATCATTACAATTGAATACGAAACTCAAAAAAAAAACAGCGTATATTTTTGCATATGGTACCACACTTTACTATAGTGATGTTAAGGCCCAAGTCTTATATCATTGGAACAGCATTGTATTTTAATTTAATGCTGTGTATTACTCTGTGTACATATTTAAATTGTTGTAAATACTTTACTAGTTTATTCCTTATAAATGTTTTTTTTTATTATACTTTAGCCAATCTATTTTAATAGAAACATGGTTGACATAATGTTATAAAATGGAAAGTTGAATTTGTTCTGTCTGTGAGTTGAAATAGAGTGCGTTTGCGCTCGTCGATATTTGCAATAATAATCCAGACCAAAGATAATGAGAAACTGAATGTTTGCATTTCTACACTATACTGTATGGTGCCAATGGATACCTGATTGTGTGGGTACCTACACTTGAATAATTCATGTTTTAGACATTTTTGACGGTGCTTGTTGTTTTAACAATCTTTGAGATTATGTATGTTTATTTGAAAGAACGAGAAGCAATAATTGTAAAGAAATTGTCATTTACAAATTAATCGTTAAAATTTAGAAAATATGTATGAAAAATATTTCAAATCTGTATGTATGGTAGAATCCCAAACGAATGTTTTTCACTAATATTTGGCTTTATTTCGAATGTCGTTT
Organism: Mellilla xanthometata; assembly: GCA_035578125.1. Taxonomy (NCBI): domain Eukaryota; kingdom Metazoa; phylum Arthropoda; class Insecta; order Lepidoptera; family Geometridae; genus Mellilla; species Mellilla xanthometata. The sequence goes on from JAPUBQ010000013.1 coordinate 9,305,460, forward strand.
GTATTATTTTTTCACCATTTATCAGCCACCTTCTAACAATTTCCCAATCCCAATTGGGTTCCCAATCTTTTTCAGTCTTCTTCGTTTGATCTATGTGGCCAAGCTCTGGTGTCGAGAGTTTTAAAGCCGCTCGAAGGCCTCTGGCTTGGCTTAACGACTGCTTGTACTAAGACTAACAGCCGGGACCTACAATTTAACGTGTCATCCGACCCAAGGTAGCGGCAACATGCAAATGCCACTTAAAAAAGACAGCCTTGTGTATGTATGGTCATCCATCTAAGCACCGTCCGCATCAACTGTTGTTTAGCTTCGATGATCGCTTCGGATCACCTTAACTAGCCGAGCTACTCTCTCTAATGATAAGTAAAAAATATTGCAACATGTAGGTAAGTAATTTGTATTTTTTTTTAAATAACTACACGAAGTCGTTGGCACAGGCAGGCTAGTTATTGAATATGGACAGCCAAGTGAAGAAAGATTTAACTGCTAAGGGGTTGCAAAATAATACTCGGGATTACGACAGTGTAATTTGATTTATTTACCTTTGCTAGTTACATTGGTAAAAATATTTAATGCTATGAAACAGTTTGACTTAGCATTTGGTTTTGTAACGATAAAATCACGCATATAAGTTGCATGGGGGAGCGGAGTAGTCATTGTTACAGTGAGGGCTACGTCAAGAGAGACGTAGCGTAGATAGTAGTTGCATTTCATGCAAAAACCAACGAAACAATGCCTGTTGCAAAGCTTTGAAAGAGGACCCAGAGTACTTTATCTTATGTTACTAAGAAATATAAATTCCCTACATTATGTTACACTTGAACAAGTTAATAGAAAAAAATAAGCATTTTACATCCAATCATTAAACTAGACAAATTTTGTAGTAATAAGAATTTAATGGACACATCGAAATAGTATAAGACAGTACAAGTATTACAGATGTGAATCAAATTATTTTAAACAAATATTACTGCCTTGTTTTTAAGATGATTTTTATTTAGAAAGTTTAATATGAGAAGCGGTTGTTTAAAAGAATAAGTGTATGTGTATATCACTTACCTAAAAAAACAGTAAAACTAGCCCTTAATAATACCAAAAGCAAGTTTAACTTTTTAAAAAGGCCACAATAATTTATGTAATATGATAAATAAATGGGTGTCACCCCTAAATGTTTTATGTATAGCCATTTAAAAAGAAATCTTACTTGCCCAATCTACAAATAGTATAAAAATGCATTAGTAGAAATAAATCCATGTAATAAATGCATTATTCAAATCTAAGATACACACTAGCAAAGCATTACTTAGAGTAAAAATTAATTACAGTCAGATCACCCTAACCCACATGTAAATCATCTTTCTGAAGCATGGAGATATGTCAAAAGAAGTGAGGTGGTCATAATTATAACTGAAGAAAAGAGTACCACCATCACATTTACTTATGGATCACGGATAAAATTAATATCTATGTGTGCTTAAAACTTGGATTAAAGTGATCCTTCTACAAAATGAAATCAGAACTGTCTTTTAGCACATATAAAACTTAAATGGAAAGGCCAAGTAGATTGGGTCTATTGAGAGTTGTCAGTGTGAGAGAAACTAGAAGGTGCTTCCTTCTGGTGGCTGGGACAGCTTCATGTTCTCCTTGAGAGTCATCAGACGCCGCAGCTCCTGCAGAACTGTCTTGATGGTGTAGTCACGCTGCCACCTGGCAAGGATCGGGACTTGCCTATTGTCCACCTGGAATTAAACAAATCATTTTATATATACTTTTTTTTTGCACAATACGCCTCTAGCGGGATGTCAGTGCTGGACTCATCACCCCCACTTCAAATAAGAATTATTTATTTTCTTATCCTTGATAGGTTTGCGTTTGACTACAGCTAGCCTGATGTTAAGCTGCGCTACAGTGTGGCATACTTACCTAGAAGATACCTATTAACTCTACTTTTGAAGACCCCTGGAAGATACCTCTCAGGAAACAGAGACTCAGGAAGTGAGTTCCAAATCTTCGCAGTCCTCACAATAAAGGATAAGGATGGATAGGATAATATAGATATAAACTTAGTGGCAAAGCTCTGGGGTAGTTTTCAAGCTCAAGAGTCTCTGACTAGAAATTTACTAAGATAATAATGTACAAATAATTTTTTGCTGTAGAAGTACATTATTTGTTTTTCTAATCAAGCATGATCCACAACTTGGATATGAATCAACAATTACAATTATTTCTTCAATCAGATTGTTGGTTTACCACTTATGTTTACCATATCCAGGGAATAAAAGTAAAATATATTTTTGCTTAAAATCAAAGAACAAAAAATGATTTATTGAGAACAAACAAAATGACTTACATCCAAGTATGTATATATATGTATTATATATGAGTATATCAGAGGAAGTTTGAAAGTGGCACCAGAGAAAGTTAAGAGTGGAAGGTTATCTTGGTACGGGCATGTCATCTGAAGAGAGGAGAAGCATGTGACTAGGAGAAGTATGAATATGATTGTACAAGGTAGTGGAAGTAGACAACCTAAGTAGATGTGGAATTATGTGAAAGAGGATATGAAAGAGAAAGAAGTGCATGTAGATATGACAGCTGACAGAAGAATGTGGAAGCAAAAAACGGGCTGTGCCGACCCCACATAGTGAGGGAAAACGTGAAGGCAAAGAAGGAGGAGTATTATAATGTGTAAAGATGAGAGTAGATTTATGTATAAATACTCACTAGTCCTGTCTGGCTGTTGACACAGTTCATGTTGATCCTAGAAATGAAACGGGCTGCAGGTGGTTCATCAGGATACCGAGTGCCACACTCAACTTTAAGTGAGTACATTCTATTTTCATAAGGAGTCTGAAAATAATAGTTATATTTTAATGTATGACAGTACATGATAGGTTATATTTAGATGTCAATAGCCAGAATACAGGTTGAGGTCAGCAAGTCATAGAATAAGAAATTTTTATAGACATTTTGATGTTAATTACTGAAGTATAGTACTGAAAAGTATACAAGTTGAATATGACCCCATTTTATTCAATTTGGGATGAGATGATCTAATCTGTAACATTTTATTTGTCATTGAGCAAATTAAGTTGCAGTTACCCTAGGGGGTCCAATTATCATTCCAGTCCAGTGAGTAAGGGTCATGTCATCGTCGCTCTCTAGTCCCCAAGAGATGGTGCCATCGCCCACTCCTTTTTGGCCTTGTTCAAGTTCTTCTAGAAGACGAAAATTCCGGGGCACAACTGAAAACATGAGGAGTAAATATATGTTATGGGGTTCATTAAATTCATTAACACTTAGAATTGCTAGCATAGTTTTGTTCAAAATGGAAATAATAATATTTTTATGCAAAAGTCGAAAATCTTACCAACGCCTGATGACGGATTCGCCATGATCAGTAACACCGGCGCGCACTACCTTCTCTGAAAATACCTCTGTGTACCTTAATTTTGTATTGGTATTTACTACTTAACCGTTTTGGATAGATTTTTCAAAAATAACACTTCTTTTATAGCAAAAGATGTGAAAATTCGATAAATCCAACAAATTTTTTACTCCCAGAGAGAAAAGGTTAGCACTTTTTTCCTTGACTTTGACAGATGTCTTAGTCTATAGTCTATGATATGGTAAAATATGGCTACCTTTTTCCTGTCTGTAGACTAAACATAAAACCTTGGAGCTATAGATCTTACTGGAGAAAGCGCTCGGAATACCTACTACATAAGGCAAATATATTTTTATTTTTTTTTTATTTTAAAAGATAATATATGTACACCTATAGATTCTGTGAAAAAAATTATTGTCTACCTGCTATGTTGCTACGTTTCATGTATGGAACCCTTAAATTATAAATTAGGTATAGACTAGACATACTGTCATACTGTCAGTTGTCAATGTCAAAAAATCTAACCTCAAAAAATTTTTCCAGCTATTCATGATTCATGACTTTATGTCGTGTTCATAGAAAGTTATAACTTTCACTTGATTTGCTGCGTCGGTAAATAGTCTTCCATGACGCAGCAACTGCTACGCGCCATACGTAATTCATTGGCTATTCACACACAGTACCGCTCGAATCCGATTCGCCATTGTAATTTGTTACGTAGCGAATACCGTTATTCGGAGTGGGGATCGAGGCGCGCGAGGGGGGCCCGTATCAGCCGCGCCGTTGGAGCGCGAGTTTACTCTGTCACTCGGTCATTACGGTATTTCTCTACTGCGCGTCCCATATTTACGATCGTGAAAGAAAAAGTGACAATGTCGGAAAACAAACCGTTTCAACGCCTCCCCAAAAATGTTGTACCCAAACATTACAATTTGGAGCTAGTGCCCGATCTAGATAAACTAACTTTCAAAGGAAAAACAGCAGTGAAAGTATCGGTAAGGGAATATTTCATCATCGTAGTAGCGTATTATTCGTTTCCATGTGCCGCGTTTTAACTGCGACGTGTCGCGTTTCAGATCGCGAGTTCTACGAACGAAATAGTGTTGAACTCGCTGGACCTGGTGCTGAGCAACGTGCGGCTGGAGTACTCGGCGGGCGGCGCGACCGAGCAGCGCGCGCCCGCCGAGGTGCGCCTCAGCGCGGCCGAGGAGACCGCCACCATCGCGTTCGCGGAGGCGCTGCCCGCCGGCGACGCCACTCTGCACTGTGAATTCACCGGCGAGATCAACGACAAGATGAAAGGCCTGTACCGCAGCAAGTACCTGAGCACGGCGGGCGAGGAGCGCTACGCCGCCGTCACGCAGTTCGAGGCGACGGATGCGCGCCGCTGCTTCCCCTGCTGGGACGAGCCCGCCATCAAAGCCACCTTCGATATCACGCTGGAGGTGCCCGCCGACCGGGTCGCCCTCTCCAACATGCCCGTGAAGGATGAGAAAGTGGTTGGAGACAAAAAAATCATGCAATTTGCCACAACTCCCATAATGTCAACTTACCTGGTGGCAGTTGTTGTGGGTGAATATGACTATGTGGAGAAAAAGTCTCGCGATGGAGTGTTGGTCCGTGTATACACCCCTGTGGGCAAGAGCAAGCAGGGCCTGTTCGCCCTGGAAGTGGCTGCTAGAGTGCTGCCATATTACAAAGAGTATTTCAACATAGCCTACCCCCTGCCTAAGATAGATTTGATAGCTATTGCAGACTTTTCAGCTGGAGCTATGGAGAACTGGGGCCTGGTAACATACAGGGAGACATGTCTGCTAGTAGATGAGGAGCACACGTCTGCAGTGCGCCGGCAGTGGATAGCACTAGTAGTGGGCCATGAATTGGCTCACCAGTGGTTTGGTAACCTAGTCACCATGGAGTGGTGGACTCATCTCTGGTTGAATGAAGGTTATGCATCCTTTGTGGAGTTTCTCTGTGTGAACCATCTCTTCCCTGAATATGATATCTGGACCCAGTTTGTCACAGAAAACTATATCAGGTAAGTGACTCAGCAAATCCATATTGTTTGAAATGAAAATGCAGTTTATTCATCCTATCTGAGTTGGCCGTCTGCCAGGGGACAAACTGTAAAGTCACTGAGCTGTTAACTACAAGTCAACAATGACTGCTTACTTTTGAATTCTAATGATGTGTATCACTATATAAGTATATGTTTTAAATAATGTAAACTATTTTAGAGCTTTGGAGTTGGATTGTCTGAAAAACTCTCACCCTATTGAAGTCCCAGTGGGACACCCTTCTGAAATAGATGAAATTTTTGATGATATTTCATACAATAAGGGGGCCTCTGTGATCCGCATGCTACATAGATACATTGGTGATGAAGATTTCCGTAAGGGCATGAATATCTACCTCACTCGACATCAGGTATGTCATATGTATAAGCCATATGTTCATTAATTTTAAATATATTATAATTCACCATAGGACCAATCTAGGACTGTTTTTTCAATAGCAAAACATTGTTATTATATATTCTGAATCCTTTATTTATCCCATTGTTATGATTTACTCCTGAATAGTGTTCATAAATGTCTTTGAATCTTTTATGAATTTATCTTAGGAGTAAGGGTTAATTAATTATCATACTGGCTGCTCTCCACTGTGTTACATTGAGGAAAAAAATGCCTTTTTAGAGTGTTATATCCAAACCAACTTTCATCAAAATCAGTTGAGCTGTTTGAGCATAAAGAAGTATCGAACATACAAACTTTCGCATTTATGACATTAGTAGGAAGGAGAATACATAAATGAATAAATTTTATTTAGAACAAAGCATAAGCATAGTGACTAAAAAATGTTAATAATTATAACTTCATTGTATTCTTGATGAAGTTATTTGCTAAATAGCCCAAGAGCCCATACGTTTCTGACCTTCGTCATTTAATAAAAGCTGAAAATTGTTCTATGTGTGTCCCTAGTAGAGGTAAGAATGATCCCCAAACATGAAGCTGAGGCAGCAGTGGCTTTGGCAGATAACTGGTAACAAAGGTGTATAAAATTCCATCTCAAATTCGTTATAGTATAAAACCTGATCTTTTCACATTTGATTCATAATAATATCAAAAGTCACGTTGCTCATTGCCAGACGGTTATTATGGTGGCAAACCTCTGCCAGACACCCTTAAACTATTATAATTTATGAGTATACTTACGTTACATTATAAAACCTAAATTTTATATATAATCTTTTGGGGGCCTATTAATCTATGTTTACATAAAAGCCGGACAGTTTCGATAGTTCTATCATGTTGCCAGACGCATTCAAAGTGAGCAGTAGTTCGGGGAGCAAGGAGCGTATACAGTAACTAGTGCGAGTTAGACAGAGCGCTTGGTCTAATGCAGCCCTTCACTGTGCATCCACTGTAATCAAGTTTTTTTAATTATTAATTTCTTAATCAAAAAATTTCATTTTTTTTTACAGTTTGAATAACAAATATTTAAAACAATACTCATTAAAATTGTTCTAATACAACTTCAATCATATCGAAACTAATAATTTTATTTATATTATTTTTCATTATCATATCATCAAAATAATTTGACAGCTGTCAGCTGAAAGCAATTCTCTTTAGAGATGCAACTTAAATATAATTCTCTGTAACTTTTTTTTTTTAAAGATTGTTCTTTGATATAATAATACAATATAATTTACTTTCATTCATTGGCTTTACAATTTTGATAGAATTGAAAAAAATAAACTTCGTATAAATGAAAAATAATATAAATAAAATTATTAGAGTTTCGATATGATTGAAGTTGTATTAGAACAATTTTACTGAGTATTGTTTTAAATATTTGTTATTCAAACTGTAAAAAAAAGAATAATGAAATTTTTGATTAAGAAATTAATAATAAAAAAACTTGATAACAGTGGATGCACAGTGAAGGGCTGCATTAGACCAAGCGCTCTGTCTAACTCGCACTAGTTACTGTATACGCTCCTTGCTCCCCGAACTACTGCTCACTTTGAATGCGTCTGGCAACATGATAGAACTATCGAAACTGTCCGGCTTTTATGTAAACATAGATTAATAGGCCCCCAAAAGATTATATATAAAATTTAGGTTTTATAATATAACGTAAGTATACTCATAAATTATAATAGTTTAAGGGTGTCTGGCAGAGGGTTGCCACCATAATAACCGTCTGGCAATGAGCAACGCGACTTTTGATATTATTATGAATCAAATGTGAAAAAATCAGGTTTTATACTATAACGAATTTGAGATGGAATTTTATACACCTTTGTTACCAGTTATCTGCCAAAGCCACTGCTGCCTCAGCTTCATGTTTGGGGATCATTCTTACCTCTACTAGGGACACATATAGAACAATTTTCAGCTTTTATTAAATGACGAAGGTCAGAAACGTATGGGCTCTCGCTCTAAAAGCTTTGTTTGTGGGCTTATTATTTGTTCTGCTATCAGTTATTTCTGCAAATACAGTTGATAATGGTGAACTGCTGCTCTTATCAGTGTATTATTTTATTTTCAAACAGACATGTACTTAAATATTATGTACATGCCTATGTTATGACATTAAAACAATCAGAATAAATAAAGAGGATTATATTTCTCATATTTTGATGAGTGAAGAAATTGCAATATCTGCAATTTGTAAGATTACTGCATTTGTTCAATAATACTGCAATCACTCAAGGCCAAGACAGGGGCCAGAATAATGATTTTGGAGTTTTTTTATCTATAAATCGTAACCGGTAAAAACACGAAAAGCTTAGGCGTCTAAAGAAAATATATACTTATTTTGGCACCAATCAGACTAATGAATTAGAAATAAAACAGGTTAAAAATATAAAAAAAATAAGTTATTTGGATCAGTATTTTTTTTTCATATTGATAAGTCTGCTATTTTGTTTTTTTTTTTAAACAATTAAATCATAATATTGTCCTTGCCTTTGCCTTAACACAAACCAGCTGATTTAACAATCATGAAAATGAATCCCCATTACATTACTTTTAAAGGTTTTTTTAAATTATATTTAATTTCTTATTTCTAATTATTGTACACCACTTTATTTGGACAAATAAACGTTTTATTATTATTATTATTAATTAGTTAGACTTTTGCCCAGCAGTGGGACAGTATAGGTTAAGAAAAAAAATATATACTAATGGTGTTTTGTCAATAAAATTGAAACATTTATTTTCCTTGTATGACAGTACAAGAATACATTCACAGAAGACTTGTGGGCGTCTCTGGAAGAGGCCTCTAACAAGCCTGTTGGAGCAGTCATGTCTACATGGACTAAACAGATGGGATTTCCTGTTGTCGAGGTAGGTTGTCTATCTATGGTTTATATAATTGATGGTAACTTACATTTTAAATAGAATTAACGGAAGAGTAACTCCATACATTTGCCGCTTAGAATTTGGATCCATCTACGCACACAATTATACTGTTATTCCAACGAAACACACACACAAAGCTCGCACGCGATAGGTCGGTCGACGCCACACAGGTGCGCGGGTAGCTGTTTTGCCCCGCCCACCGCGATATTTCACGCGTGGACGGTGGAATCATTTTATCGGCCAAACTACTAGTTCCCTGTAAATATAAATTTCTTGCTTTTCCGAAAAAGTAAAATTTTATTTACTGTATTAAAACTTTCGTAAGGCATTATTTGAGTAATGTACAACCATTTTGCCGCAAAAGTAATAACAGGTACAAACAGATGTTTATTTTGCACTTGAACATTAAGTAATATGTAACGTGCGTGCGTCACCATATTTGTCATAAAGCGGCCAATTATAGTGTATTGAAGTGGTCTCAGTGCGTATTTTAGTCATCTGATATAACACTACAGTGAGAATGCTGATTGAGAAACCGGTTAGACATGACTATGTATGTAGTTGCGGCTTAGGTCTAGAATTCCTGCAAGGTTTTTCTGAGGTTTAACTGTAATCTGGCCCTAGCTATAAGCGGGAATTCGAACCGTTGAAATACAGCTCGTATTTAGGTTTCTGTATGTGTTGTTGACAATTTGTTGTACAACTACTCAACAGTACTGAGTGTAATTGTTTTTGTAAGGTTCTGTGCACAATAGGTACTAACGGGATTCTATTACTAAGACACTACACTACTACTAGACTTATATTTAATGAACCAATTAAATTTTCATAGTTGCCACTACAACAACAAATCACCCATACAACTAACATTATTTTTGTACATTTTTTCTCGATCTTTATTACGACGATTCTCCAATCGTCGTAGTTGAAATCTATACCAATATTATAAAGAGGAAAAGTTTGATTGTTTAACGCGAATAGACTTCGAAATTACTAGACCTATTTGAAAAATTCTTCGGGAAGCTACATTATCTCCGACTATCATAGTCTCTATTTGTTTCTCTTTGCTACTCAGATTGTTTTAGAGCCCGTGCGAAGCCGGGACGGGATGCTAGTATATTATACAAGGCGCTTGAAATATTCGCAGATTCTTACATTACACTCTAAATAGTAATCATATAAAAACTTTGAGCGGCATAATCTAAGTTAAATTTAAATGAGTATTTGAGGTTATACCTAGCATTTTCGACAGTTCCTCCAAACTAGGTATCATCCACTTACGATCATAGTTACGCGACCTGCTTTTTTTTTGCTCCCTCTATATTCCTCTGACCATGATTGTCAGAGACATTGTTAGACCAAACATAAAGATAAAGAATATTTATTTCAAAAAGATAGTTATGCGTACAGATTACAATAGAGGAAAATACATACTAAAACTATAGGTACTTACAATTTACATTTTAGTACGCTTGTTTAGCCCTGAGCCCCGCAGGAAGGCTCGGGGAGAGCCTGTGTTGCAGGGCGTCAACATATTGCTTATGCAGTGGACTTTTTATTGGAACGCGACCTGCTGCTAAAATGACTGGTTGTAGTTTGTAAAAATAATCTACCTGAATGTATAGATAAGAACTTGTGTATTATAGGTGAGCTCGGAACAGAAGGGCCCTCACCGCGTGCTCTCGCTGACCCAGAGGAAGTTCTGTGCCGACGGCAGCCAGGGAGACGACACGCTGTGGATGATTCCCATCACCATCTCCACACAGGAACACCCTGCTAAGGTATAGATTTCCTATTTATTATATTTTTATTATACATATACACTTCTATGTTGGTTCACCGGCTCCCGGTATAAACACATTTTCGCCGCAACTGTTGACATACCGGGCGCCGGTGTGGGTAAAACTAAAACTTGGAATTTGGACTTTTTTTAACAGATAAAACAAAATGGGCTAATGTCATTCAACATACGAACGATTAAAGTTCCATCCCTCTTGGTATGAGTTAAGTGACCGAGCTCTGGTATCGAGAGTTCAAGCCGCCCGAAGGGGCCTCTGACTTGGCTTAACGACTGCATGTACTAAAACTAACAACCAGGACCTATAATTTAATGTGTCATCCGATCCACGGTAGCGCACAGATGAAAATGCCATTTGAAAAACGACAGTCTAGTGCATGGTCCCAAATCCAAACTTAGCATCGATAATTGCACCAGACATCTTAGCTAGCCGAGCTAAAGGCGTTATATTATAGTTATAGCGTTCCGTTAAACAAGTCTTGAAAACCTGTCTAGGTCTTGATAGGTTTAACACAGAACACAGATCCATAAATAATATACGTTAAAGGCAAGTCACACTACAATCATTACTTAAATACTTCATAAGACTATTTAGATAAATTAAACTTCTAAATTCCATTGAATATTCTACATCATTATCAAGTTTTTAATTTAAATGCTAAATTATACGCGTCTTTTCTTACGTATCATGCATCAAGAATTTATCTCTTTATGAACTCAGATCGGTGAACAGATTTTATAGTTTTTTCATACAAGTGAATACAATTGATGAGGATTAAAATTATTAATTTGGCTGTTGAATTGGCTACACCTGACCTGTTTGTACTGTTGTAAGTCTGTGTTGATTCATACAATTATAATTATATTATTGTATTATAGCACAGCAAAGCATTGATAAATAACAATTTATCATGTGCAAGAGTTTGCTTACAAAATGTCTTCATTACATTTCAATTTTAGAGTAATCTAATACACCGTCGTATTAATACATACATACATATGTACAATGTTTATAGTTTAAGGTCGTATTGATTACAATCAGTCAAAAATATCGTTATCAAAACCCTTGAAATGTTATAGATATAATCAAAACATTTAACAACATTGACCTAATTCCTTAAATTATCGATATCATTTCTTTATCAAACTGTATTTACAAATGATAATAAAATGCAGTGTTATCAAGATGGTATTGATATTGATCCAATTATAGGAACTTCCTGTTTTAGTTTCTTGATATAATTGCACAAAAAGCAAAATTAAACCTTATCTGATATATTCAAGGATATCTTTAGAACGATATGTTTAATCTAAATGATAAACATCGATTCGACTTATTTTACGCTATGTATACTGTAGTAGGTTTCAGGCAGTATGGGAAACATAGCATAATATATTTGAAAAATCTTTTAAACCCAGCGTAAAAAATAGAGCTACGATTTTTGATAGTTTTATTATCTTTGTTAGAGTTTCAAAACACATTTACGTAGAATTTTCTCGTTAAATTTATTTTTTAAAAACATTCTTATTTAAAACATGTTTGTTTCTAAAATGTATAAAGTAATTTAGACGAATCTAACTTCTTAAACGGTTTTGTTGCTAGCTGTTGATTTTATTGAGCTGCAGCAAATGTACTTTTGTAGAAGGCTAATATTTACATACATGGCATCGATCCGTTTTTATGCCTGGATTTTTATCTGTATCTTTCTAATATTTATTTAATGTCATAGTATTATCTGTTAACAGAGTGTATCCGACGAAGATGGGGTATGTGATCGCTTTAAAAAGAACGTGTGTAAACCAGGACGGGATGATAACGTAAAATTATACACCTTTATATACTTTCAAATTCGTACATTATTTCGTCGTAGTTACCTATTAGTATTTTTGTAGAAACTTGTATTTGATATTTCAACGTAAAATATATTGATATAAAGTGTAGCTATATATTTTAAGTAGCCCAAGCCTAGTAAGGGTAACTAAGGGTAGTAAGCATAATTTGTGGGTAGTTGTAGTAAATAAACCTTTATTTAGCTAGTCAAAAAGCATCCTTTATACTCTGGACTAACAAACTTTTTAGTTGGTATTTAAAACTCAGTACGCCAAAAACTCGTCCGTTTTTTTAACTCGAATTAAAACTCCGAGCGCAACGTTTTTTTAAATTTTGTTCGGACAGAATTACGTTATGTTGCATTCAGTAACTGAATGATCAAAAAAGCTGAACTAAATAACGGAGGAAAAACGAGTTAAATTTTTCAATTTCAGACGAAATACGAAAGATGAAATAGTAGTAAACTATTAAAATATCCTGTATATCATAGTCATATTATAACTGTTGTAAAAATATGTTACAATATGCTTAGTTTGGTATTAAATTGGATTTTTATTTGTACAAATTAGCTAGACGGAAGCAAAAATGCAGTTTCGCTTATACGAAAAAACTTGTACTAGCTTTTCAATATCATACATAGTATTTTACAATGTAAACAAATTATTTGTATTTAGTTTTTTTAATTTCATTTTATTGTCTAATTATTACTACACAAATAACTTAGTAAATCATATGTAATAATAATCATCAATCTACTTGTATGTGTAACAGATATTATGATTCAATTAAAATTGTATGTTTTTTTCCAGATAGCCTTGTCTACAGTTTTAGAGAAGCGAACACAAGAAGTAGTCCTGGAAAATGTATCGGAGTCCTCATGGATCAAACTCAACCCTGGCACGGTAAGTTAGCTTAACTTTAGACAGTTTTGATATCAAGTGTGCTATGCGGTTAATTACAGTCTTGACATGTAATACTTGTGGATAGGAAAACAGTTTTATACTCAAACATAATGTTTTACGTGCTACGGCTCATCTCGCAAAAAACCTGTTATGCAATTCATATTAAACCAAATTCCAAAATTATTATACATTTTACAATGACATTAGTTGATGTTTTTTTTTACTTTTATTAGTAATATTGGAATTTCACTGCATTTTGAGATCATGATTAAGAAACGTTCTATCAGGTTTATGATTTATTCATATGAGCTAAGTGGCCAGACTAGAAAACTGGCATTAAGAGTTTTCAAGGTGCCCAAGGGCTTTCTGCCATGACTTGACCACTTCTCACTATATTCCTTCTAATTATACTCATCTGTGTGTTATATTATTCTAGCTAATACGTTGTTAGGCCTCACTTAAGGATATGAAAAATAGATAGTAGCCGAATCTTAGACCTACTGAATACGCATATAACATTTGGTAAAAATCGGACAAGCCATTTCGGAGGAGTATGATTACTAACATTGTGACACGGAAATTTTATATATAAGAAAAGATATTATGTTATGTTATATATATATCGGATAATTCAAGAGAAAAAGTAGCCCTTTCGTTAATCTAAGCTATAAGCTACTTCCATATCAGATTTCATCCAAATCAATTCAGCGATCTTAGCGTGAAGAAGTAATTATTTTAGTATACATATTACATAAAATATAAAATTAATTATTTATTTATTTGATTCAGGCGAGCAGCATTATGCTGATGTGCCTATATCACACTGAGTTGAAATTTATTTTTTAACAGTTCACATAATGTTCACTGTTCAATGTCAATGTTTAAAGTTCACTAGTGCACTGATCACAGGTTAGCAAGAGATTTTTTAGTTTTCTGCAACCAGCTATCAAGCCGGTTTTTAAAGCATTTAGAATGTATTATGACTTGTAAATTTAAAATTTATTAATTAGAAAGAAAGAAAGAAAAAAGTTTTATTATGCACAAGAAATAATTACAAACATACAAACATAATATTTAAAATCAAATTAAGAACTTTGACTATGTAATGAATGATGTGGTATGTCCAGGTGGGATATTACCGTACCCGGTACCCGGCGTCGATGCTGCAGCAGCTGGTGCCGGCCATCCGGGACTGCTCGCTGCCGCCGCTCGACCGGCTCGGCCTCCTCGATGACTGCTTCGCGATGGTGCAGGCGGGCCACACGCAGACTGCCGAGGTAAACTGTCCTTATTGTATAAGCTGCTACACCTTCTTCTCAGCTTTAGCGAGGCTCGTTTCAAATCGATCAAAGCTCAGTCGGGCGCCGACCATGACCCGCACTATGAAGGTAGAGGGTTAAATATTTAAAGTGCAGTTTTAATTTGAGGGTTTGTTTTGGTCCCTAATCTCATCTCTCTGATGGTGGTTTAAAAAGGTATACTTTGAGAGGGTGCCTCTGGTAAAGTCGTGAGTTCGATCCCCGAGCTCGAGCTTTCGGTAAAAGGAAACATAGTGAGGAAACCATAGCATGGTGGTAGGGCATTTTCTAGTACTCGCCTGACTAGCAACCCTCAAGTTGATCCACACGAGTCAGTCACACTCTGGCCTAAGGTGGAGCATGTCTAGAATATCTGGCTCTCGAGGAGGTTGTTGAATCACACAATTAGGTGATTGAAGATAGATTTATCAACTTGTAAACATATTTTGTATTATCTGTTAAACCGGGAGCCTGTATGGACGACACACTTAGCCATACCGGCACCCGGCATCAACAGTTGCGGCGAAAATGTGTTTATACCGGGAGCCGGTGTTATCAACCCACAAGCTGAAAAATCTTTCGCCAATCACCCTAGCTCTTTGAGCACTATAAAATGCTCTACCATGGTTACCTCACGATGTTTTATTTCACCGTAAGCTCGAGCATAATAGCGGGCGTCGTACGCACGACTTAAGAGATGTAAGACAGTGCACGCCCGAATGGTCAGGCATCGCTTAATTTTTCCACAAAATTTTCTTCCAGTGCCTGAAACTGATGGAGGCATTCAGCAACGAGACCAACTTCACGGTCTGGTCGTCCATCTCCAACTGCATGTCGAAGCTGAGCGCTCTGTTCTCTCACACGCCGCTCGACAAGCCTCTCAAGAACTTTGGCCGCAAGCTCTTCTCCAATGTCACGAAGAAGCTCGGCTGGGACGCGGAGGAGAAAGAGAGCCACCTCGACACGCTGCTTAGGAGTTTGGTGCTCAATAAAATGATCAGCTTTGAAGACCCCACCACTGTCATTGAGGCTAAGAGTCGGTAAGTGTCTTTTTTGTACAATTAAATTTATACTTTAATTGTACTAAAAGTAATAGTAATTGTACAATAAGTAAATTCACATAGATAAATAAAATAGTCAGTTTCAAATAATAATAATAATCGTCTACATTATAAAATGCATTTGCAATGCAAGTTTTGTCTTTTCGCTAAGGCGGAAGGTGCGCCGCGGACTGATGAGGTAAACCCTCATCAGTCGTAGATCGCGTGCCCCAATATACTGTATAGACATAGACTGACGTTTTTCAAGTGTCATTCTCATCTGAGCGCTACCGTAGGTTGGATGACACGTTAAATTGTAGATCCCGGCTGTTTGTCTTAGTACTATCAGTGGTTAAGCCTAGCCAGAGGCCTTCAGACAGCTTGAAAACTCGACACCAGAGCAGCCAACTACTTAGCTCATACGAAGAAGAAAAAGAATATATTTGACAACCTCGTTGGCATAATGGTTACCATTCCGGACTGCCAATCAGAAGGTTCTGGGTTCGATTCCCGGCACGGACAACATGTTTGTGCTGAACCAAATTTGTTGGCTGTCAGTCTGGGTGTTAAATATGTATCTATATAAAATATGTATATGTAGTATATCAGTTGTATTAACAACCATAATACAAACTGGAAATGGTTTAAGTATGGGGTTAACTAGCCATGTGTGAAATGTGTCCTAATATTTATTTTATTTTATTTGATTGACATTAGCCCATTTTGTATTATCTGTTAAAAAAAAGTCCAAGTTCCAAGTTTTAGTTTTACCCACACCGGCTCCCGGTATGTCAACAGTTGTGGTGAAAATGTGTTTATACCGGGAGCCGGTGTTTCAACATACAAGGGGTTAAACTGTTTGTGTCCAGGTTCGAGAAGCACATATCGGGCGCGAGCCCGCTGCCGGCGGACCTGCGCTCGGCGTGCTACCGCGCGGAGCTGGGCGGCGCGGACGAGCCCACGTTCTCCAGGTTCCTGGAGCTGTACCGCGCCGCCGACCTGCACGAGGAGAAGGACCGCATCAGCCGCGCGCTCGGCGCCGTGCGGGACCCCGCGCTGCTCAAACGAGTGCTCGAGTTCGCCATCTCGGTAACTTACTACATACTTTGAGAAAAGTCCATACTATAGAGAGGAACATTTTTATTGTTTGACGACCTCGTTGGAGTAATGGTTGCCATGCCGGACTGCCAATCAGAAGGTTCCGGGTTCGATTCCCGGCACGGCCAACATGCATGCCGATCTAAATTTGTTGGCTTGCGGTCTGGGTGTTAAATATGTATGTATATAAAATATGTATGTATGTATATTTGTTAGCAACCATAATACGAACTAGAAATGGTTCAGTACGGGGTTAACCAGCTGTGTATGAAATGTGTCCTAATATTTATTTATTGTTTATTTGACCCAAATAGGCTTTGGACCTTTTTGAAACATTCTTTTACTGTTGGGAAGCTACTACATTATCAAGTGACAATAGGCTTTATTATTTGTTTCTCAATACAACTTGGTTTATTTTAT
The DNA here is from genome assembly GCA_035578125.1 of Mellilla xanthometata. Taxonomy (NCBI): domain Eukaryota; kingdom Metazoa; phylum Arthropoda; class Insecta; order Lepidoptera; family Geometridae; genus Mellilla; species Mellilla xanthometata. The sequence goes on from JAPUBQ010000013.1 coordinate 9,322,607, forward strand.
AGCCCTTGTGAAGCATGGACTGGCTGCTAGTCAATACATAAAAATAAGACAGTAAAATCGCGTGTCTGTACATTAAAACTAATATCATAAATGCAGAAATTGTTGAGTGTGTATGTTTGTTCACATTCAAATGGTATCACTGATTTCAATGAAATTTGGTACAGACAAAACTTTACTTCTTACTTTACTTCTCTAAGTTAACGCATACTGTAACGGTACTCTTAATCTCGTAGTAACGCGGGTGGCCCCGGGGAACGCAGCTGAAATATATACTGTATCCTGGGTGTATGTGTTATCATAATATTTTCTTCTGTCAAACAATACCTACATCAATAGATACATAATATACATACCTATTACTTTTATAGTCTGTTCATCGAGTCGAACTAATACAGAGTAGATTAGTACCTGTCGCCTTACTTATCAGAGATGACTAGCATTCATGGCTGCAATTGGTGAACGATGCCTGTTTGTCATAGCTGACAAATCAGGGCCAAAAAATTTACATATCTCCGTGTTAGCTTGACTCAGTGAACAGACTATTGAGACAAGTCAATGACCTGAGACATCGTGATAAGTTATCTGTACATTATTGGACTTTAATTTATTTTGTTTTAAGGTCATTCTAAAAGAAGTACAATTATTGTTGTACCATTTCAGGAGGAGGTGCGTGCGCAGGACACGGTGTTCGTGATCGTGTCGGTGGCGGTGAGCCGGTACGGGCGCGACCTCGCCTGGCAGTTCTTCAAGGACCACTGGCAGGAATTCATGGACCGCTATCAGGTACATACGCGTTTATAGTCAACAAACAAGTGAAAGCTATGATCTGAGTGCCCCATCTGTTGAACTTTGCGCTCTGTTTTCCGACGTGCTTATTTCAGTGCAAGCCGATTTTGACGCGGAAGCCGTACTTTAACGTCTCAGTTCTTTATCTCAGTCTTTTTTTAAGATTAAGTTATTGAAATACAATATTTAACTTATTTTGGGAACATAAAAGTTTTTTAATCATAAGAATATAACCGATACACCTTTTTACAAAAAAAAAAACCTATTCAATAAATATCAAGCTTTTAGAGTATTATAAAACTGTAATTTCAAGTATTTGCACTTACCCAACATTAGCGTATTAAAAGCTGATTATAAGACAAATTTTGAATACTACAGGAATTTTACTCCCAAAGGCCACCACTAAATCTGCCATCAGTGGTGGGCATAAGGCCAAAGTACTGAATCAGCAGTGTCGGCAGTAAAACACTTGTTTGTTTGCAGGGTGGCTTCCTGCTAGCCCGTCTGGTGAAGTCGACGACGGAGAACTTCGCGTCGGAGTCGTGCGCGCAGGAGATCGAGGAGTTCTTCCGCACGCACCATTCGCCGGGCACGGAGCGCTCCGTGCAGCAGGCGCTGGAGACCGTGCGCCTCAACGCCGCCTGGCTGCGTCGTGACCTCGCCTCCACCACCGCCTACCTGCAGCCCTACCACTGACACGTGCGTTACATCTTACCTACTTGTTTTTTTTTGTTTTTTTTTTATGATGGATAGGCAAGCGCTTGATCGAAGCTCACCTGATGTTAAGTGATGTTGCGATCTAGGGTGGAGCGCGCTTGCCTAGAAGAAACCGATTCACTCTCGCCTTGAAGACAGTAAGGTTATAGTTCAGAGGGAACAGGGAATCCGGCAATGAGTTCCACAGTTTAATGGTCCGCACAATAAATGTGGAAGCGAAACGCTTCGTACGGATTTTTGGAACTTCAACTGTATAGCGGTGCCTCCGGTGGAGAGGAGCCGGAAGAATTAGCTGATGCAATTCAGACGCGCACTCTCCGTAATGCAACCGATAGACTCGCAACATTGCGGCGATGGTCCAAACTTTGAAGCCTCGCGTAAGTGGGAGTAGTTAGGAAATTAGGACTTCGTGGGATTCTGCGCCGAATGGAGGAACCGGCTCAAGACAGAGAAAGAAAGAAAATTATTTATTGAGACAAATTAAACACAGGACAAATTATAATAATTAAAATAATACACATAATAAACTTTTGTCACAACACAGCCTCAACTCAGCATAATGCTGGTAGAAGAGAAGTGTACAAGTCACAGAGGGAGACATTTTCCCAGCAGAAAGATGATATAGGTTAAATAAAAAAATTGGAATAAGGAATTAGAATTGAATGATGTATACCTAGGGGTTTTGTACGTCACGCTCACAGCAGTGACGTCCACTTGGTCGGAGTTTTTTATCTCCATATTCATCATGCGTACTGCTAAGGAATGGAATGGGCGGAGAAATATAACTTGAGCTTTTCCAAGACAAGAGAACGATGAACACATTTCTTCTACATCAACTTGCTACATCTTCGGCCACAACTTCGCTTACCATCAGGCGAGTTGGTGGCCAAGCGTGGCTCTGTCCAATTAAAAAAAAAACATGTCCAACTATATCGCCGATTAGTCGGCTTTACCAACTAGTCGGCACATCTCTAGTTTTTATACATTTGAGACTTTCCATGGCAGTGTGATAATATGATTGTTTTGTTTCAGGACCAAATTAATCAAGACTGAAACTACAACGACTTCTTATAGTAACGTTTCAATCTAAAAATGATCTTCGTATCTTATTTGATCTTTACGAATTTTATTTATTTTAAATGACATTGATTTGAGCTAATTTTTGTATTACCTCTAATACAAACTGGGATGAATTATGCCACTGGATTCTATATTTTTGTTTATAACGATATCTGTTATATTTTAAAGCAAAAAAAAGTGTTTAATGAATGAGTCTAGCTAAACTCTGTTGATCATTTAGATACTCGTGAATTAATTCCAATCGGTGCATTTATCTTTAAATTAAAATGCCTTTGAAACATTGTTGAAGAAATGTTAATTGAAGATGCGATTGATTTCACAAGTGAGCTAATAGTTAGCAGGTTATTACTGCTACGTTTAACAAGTGCACGTCATGTAAACTTATGATTTAGCTTTTTAGTCTTAATAAAGTGCAGGTGTTTTTTGTTTAATTGTTATAAGAAACGAAAAAACGCGTGTCTCGTAACAAAAGTACGAGCTTTAACTATATCCGGCCTTTTAATATTAGACTTGTACCCTAGGCCTATCATTACATGTTTTGTAAATGTGTATATATTCTTTATTTTAATTTATGTTAGCGTTGGTATTTTATTTCTGGTGCTGAGTGCATTTTTGTTTAGTTTCGAAGCAGCAAGAAACGTCTCTCGTCAATCTAACATGTTCATAGGACACTAGGTATGTAACCACCGCATATTATTTATCCACGTGTTTTAGGCCTCTATACTTATTGGTTATGTACGTCGCTATAGTCGAGTCAAAATTTTGTGATGATCTATAAATATTTGAAGTTACCATTAGTGTCTCATGTTATGTTTTCATCAAGCATATAGTTTTTGTAAGACTGTGTCATCGGTTATTGCAATAAATCGTACAAACTCAAGTTTTGTTTTACTTTCCCCATCACCTAGCAGGGTTTGATAGGCAACAAATGAAACATTAGGTAAAACAGTACATCTATATTGCACTATAACATCTCACTTGTATTGTACAAATAGTGTCATTAATTGGGCTATGCTAAATTACAAACATGACACGGTGACGCCAATCAAAAATATATTCTAGCGGGTGCATGCCACAACAAACGGAATTTTCATTAGATATTTACACTTATACACATAACTTTACGAGGAAACACATGGGTCAGATAAAATCTTATAAAATTGACATTTACTACACAAAACTGTCGAATTGACTGGTGTTCCGTTCATTAGGAAAAAAATAACAACATTAGAAAGTCAGTCAATCAATTATTTACTATAAATGTCTTTGCATTCGATATTTTAAGGAAATATTTTGAAAATAGTACCTCCAGAAAGCATCTTCGTTTAAACCAGGCTATAGATAAGTAACCAACTGACAGGCTGTATTCAAAAGCGAACATAATGAAAAACGGAACACCAACAAAACATATAACATTGCTCTTACAGCTATAAGTGATAATCCACAAAGTATAGAAGAAAATAAGTATTCATAAAATAGCCCGATTCTGTAATAAATTATTTATTCTGAAAAGGCAGCTTATCAAAGTGCAACAAAATCAGTGTAAAATTGTAAAAAGGTGTCGTGGGCACACAATTGATTTACAAAATAAACACAGATAAGAAAGTCATTACAAGATAATCAGAGTCTTATTTCTATTGCTTTTACATTACATAGTATTTTACAACCACATATATTATTATAATAGGAGTAGGTAGAGTTGAAAGTGGTAATGAAACATGTAGAGAACACAGTTTAGTTATTCAGAAGTACTAGTTTTTTCTGGATAAAACTTTCTTTTAACCATAAGTAGGGCAGAGGGGTCAATATTCAATTACATAGTTTTTGAATGTATTCTTTACTTTTCTCAATCTCCATAACCCTTCTATACTGGTAAAACCGAACTACAAATCTATTAAAATCCCTGTTGTACAACTGCCCCTGTCTCTCCTACATTGAGTTTTGTGGTGGTATCAAACATTTGTAAAGTGCAGTAACTAAATTTCACAACTGTACTTTTAACTTATTTGGTGTTATAACAAAGGCTGCCATACATTTTTACAAGGCATAGTTCAATATTAAAATACATTTCTCATTTATAATAGCGCACATTAACGGACGGTATTATAACAATAGATTGAAAGCTCACAATGCTCTTAATGACTTCTGATGTGAGACAATCCATATAAAGAAATAAAAAACCTACAAATTGTAGGCAAAATTCGCATAAAAATCGCAATCACAAACCATATATAAATACACTTTTGACTAGAATAATTTATTGTTTTTTTTTATGAAACGTTAAAATAAATGCTTGTTACTTGCAGTCTGTAAAACGACTAGTCTTTGCAAGAAATGTATAAAATGATGTGAGAGAATAACTCCAGTTTCAGTTCCAGAAAATAACTCCAGATTCTCAACAGGACAGAGGGGAATATAATTGTATTATTACTACGCAAAAACGACTGCACTATGCAACTTATGTTGCTTTTTGCAAAATTATATTTCCATCTGCCATGTTAATCTAGCAAAACTACAAATAATGATGAAATAATAGATAATTATTCTTTACTTCAGCATTGTCATTATTTAAACTAGCATCTTGACGATTTGTATAATCTGTACATCTGCGGACCTATATATTCGAATATATTTAATTATATTTTATTTTACAATATTTTTCTGATTATTAATTGATTATTAATCTTTTCAGTAAGTTGCAAACAAAAATCTAAAGTAGGTATGCAATTAGGTTTATCTAAGTCCAATTTTTTATCATAATTTTTCAAGTATATTCAACGAGATAGGGATAGGATTCATCTTATTATATGTTTTAAAATTACATTAACTACATTTATATTGCTATTCATTTGTCTAATTATACATACTTGTACGTCTGTTAGTATGTACCAGCTACCAACATACATTAACAATTTTGAATATAACTTGCATGAATATAGGATTTTGATGGCTTTAAGAAAAACAAGACAACTGAGGGATCAGATAATTCAACTTATGTTGAAACATTATGCACCCTCAGAAATATCTAGGGCAGTTACATTTCTGTTCAACAGCAATAATATTAGAAGATTTTTTTAAGAAAATATTAAAGTTTTGAAGATTAAAACCAATTAATATAATTGGGTCGACACATTTTGCTTATATGCGTGTAGCTGGCATATACTCAGGTACTTCTTAACTATACATACATTCATGTCAAAGAAGGTAAATAAAATGCTTGCTATAAAGTTGATAGTTATAGAATAACTAGTGTGGAAACCGGGTCACAGATCACATTAAAAGAATTCATTCAAAGCATTTCTTTGATATAATGCAAGTACACTGTTTCCCATATAACAAGACTTTGAGCAATTTATGAAAAATATATATAATTACTATTTATTTACCTCAGATCCGCATACCAAACACTTATACATTAATCAAAGAACAAATTCCAAATTCACACAATAATAATTATAAACAATAAGAGATTTCTAAGAACTTACAAATATGTACTACACAAATATTGATAGGAATGGTCTGGGTACAATAAATATTTAATAATATCAACACATTACTCAGGTGGGGAATGTAAACTACAACTACTGAACAGCATTTTGAAGGCTAGACTAGAAGCAAACAAGATTTCTTGGGTCCGAGAAAATTGACCGTGCTTTAAGCGTTCCCTTAACTCGAGAGTGTAATTTTGTTTCGTGTAATAATGTTTAATTAAATATAATATGTAATTTGGTTGACATTATACAATACTAACAGTATACCTATAAATAGCTTTGAAAGATAATAAAGAACAAATTGATGTAAACGAAGTACAAGTGTCCATTTAATATCAGTAATATTTGTTTTCAGTACTATATCATATTGACAGCCAGACCGCAAATATGTGTTGACATTAAGACAAATGCGCGTTGAGCAAAGTGCAGTGTCACATGCCCACATACGATACTGAACACTATTTCAAACGCTATTATAAAAAAAGTTTAGTATTTTTATTTATATTAATTAACACTCTCATAATATTAAATCTCACCGATTATTATTATGTAGTTGACGCCACTTAATGGGGTGTCTATATCATTCCTTTACTTGCTTATAACTTCGATACTCAGACCAATTATAATGGTAAATCAACATAAATAAATACCCTAAACTATAATTGCTTGACAAAAATACCTGTAAAAAAATATTAGAATGGGGTCAAAAATAGATTCCGTAGCAGCAATATCTTCGACCAGTTGTACATAAGTCAGTAAATGCATAAAACGGAAACCAAAGTTACACTCTCAAGTAAGTTTGAGCTCACCTAGTTTGTAAATGGTTCCTATTATTATTTCTTCATTAAATAGATTCGCTAAGTTACTATATCACAAAACATATTATAACCGATGCTTTCTCAATACTAATAATAGTCGTTTAGAAATATCTGAACATATTTCTGGATGTAATTAACATTTTCTTTTTTTATAAGTTGTATAAAGGTTGTCGAGATTTTTTGCAATCTTGTAGATCAGTTGTTCCTTTTTAGTAGAAGGCATAAAAAGTGTGAAGAGCTTCGGGTTGGTTATATTGGATGTGTATGTCTTTGTACGAAATCACATATTGAATTTAATAACAAAAAAAAGTTTTATTAACACTTTGTTACATTTAACCAAACTCAGACAAATTCACGTAACCATTAATAGAGTCTCGCGGTTTTCTCCTTAAATTTAGTGTCTTATCAATTTCACTTTACACATTTTAAATCAAACTGGCCCAGCCGTTTCAACGTAAAAGAGTAACACACGTACTTATTCCTTTTCTTTTTACAATTTATAGGGTTACGTTTGACATACTGTACTGTACATACTATACCGACCCACATGACGTGGGATAAGGTGAAGAAGAAGAAGAAGGGTTGCTTTTGACCACAGATTGCCCGGTGTTAAACAATACTATGGTCTACGATAGCTACTTACAAAATTTATGAAACAGATTGAAATTAGGTCTCTTTCCCGGAAAATCGTCTTTCTAAGAAATGCTTAAACACTTCAATACTTGAAAGATCGCCAGATCAAACTAACCAACTTCTCCTGGAATGTTCTGGATATGAAACAAAGAGAAAGTAGTTTTCTTTCAAATAACAAAACCCAAAGCAAAACAAACAGCTCTCATCGGTTGAGTTTATGTAAATATCAGCATAACGGGTATATAGGTAGGTCCATAAAGTACCCGTGTACAAATTGTACATACGCATCCAATATAGTTCAGCCCGCTATACATCTAGTAGGGGAGGTATATATTCACTCGATGATGAGGCACCGCGGCAGGTGTTCGTGAAGGTAGTCGAAGAGTTCGGGCGAGGCGCCGGGACAGTTGGTCAGTTCCAACTCTCGGAGTTGCCGCAACTGGATGAGACTAGACAGTCCGCCCGACGTGAGGAGGGGACAACCTGGAAAATTAAGTCATTTTATTATTATCTTAATATACAGTAATACCCCGACTTACGCTACCTCGACTTACGCGATTTCGGAGTTACGCGATTTAATTTTCTCGTCTATTTTAACGTTTTTTGTTTGAAAGCCGCGCACTTCAGATTGTGTTTATACATTTTATAAATATAGTTTGTCATTATTATCTAGATGTAAATTAAAATTTATTTCCTAAATTATTGTTTTATATGTGTGTTCTGTTAGCAACCATAATACAAACTAGAAATGGTTCAGTATGGGGTCAACCAGCCGTGTGTGAAATGTGTCCTAATATTTATTTATTTAGAAAACTGCGAAGTAAAACTATGTATAAAAGAAGCTAGTAATAATTGTGTGACTTATTCAAAAGGAGTATATAATTAACAACGAACACCGTAAAATAAGTAAAATAAAGATACAGTGTAAACTCCATGTAACATCACTGGATTTAACTACAAACTTTCTAAAGCGTCGAAATCAATTGGCTTTAATTGATTTAGCTCCTTAAGTCGTCAGAGACTTTGCACAGATAAAAACAGTTGCGTTTGATCTCACGACTTTACACATTATTGCTATTATTATTATGAATTCTAGGCTTGGTATGGTTCATCTTCGAACAGTAAGGCTGGTGTTACAAAAAAAAATAGGAGCAGAAAGAGCTCAGGAGAAAATATATTTTTTCATAACTCATACTCTGAAAGTAGGTCTGAAGTTGCCTGAGGAACGGGATGAAAGTAATTCATTGCATCCCTAGGGAGAATCGCTTTGCAACTGACTGAAATTGAAATAACTTAAAGCTAAGTATTGATTAAAGAAAATATATTTTTTAAATAACATAGTTACAATTTACTTTCAACAATTTCTTTAAAATAACCTAGTTTTGGGCAAAACATTTACCATTTTTGCAATGATGATTAATTAATAATGGCTGAATAGTCGGCCTGCCACAGAAAAAAAAGTATTACGAGTAAACATTGTGAGTACGCGCGCGCCTGTGTGTGTGTGTGTGTGTGTGTGCGTAATGAAAAGCACAGTGTTTACCTCGGGTTAAAGACTTATTTAGTCCCTCGAACTATTGGCCAAACCCCGTCTCGGGCCTAAATAAGTTACTTTCATCCCTAGAGTAACAATGGACTATTTATGGAGAATAAAAAATATAAGGGCGGTACTCACCAGCGAGCGATAGAAGCTGCAGCGATCGCATGCCGCACAGATGTTGCACGCCAAAGTCCCGCAGCTGCGAGCACCAGCGCAGGAACAGTGCCACCAGAGACTGCATCGTGCTGATGTAGCCCACGCCTATGTCTGTTATGTGCACGCATCTGGAAAAAAAACATTCGAAATACTTTAGTGAATAATAAAAAATAAAACTCAAGTAATTAAGTCGTTTGGGAGCTACGATATCACAGACAGACAAACACACACGTTGTTTTTGCGTTGGGGGTTAAAAATACAGATATAGTAGCCCGCATATATGATTTATTTTTTGGTTGCGTACCTTAATTTTTTTCTGATGTTTCTTGTGTACATTAATTTTCTTTGTTATTCGTGTCACAAAATAAATGCCTATTTCTTTTCATTCTTTCTAATGGGACACTATTACTAAGCTGTCTGTCTGTCACCAGGCTGTATCTCGGAAACCGTAATAGCTAGAAAACTGAAATTTACACAACTTGTGTATTTTCCGTGCCACTATAGCAGCAAATACTAAAAATAAAATATAAAGGAGGGCCCCATATAATAGACGCATTTTTTTTCCTATGTTTTTGCTATATATTAAAAACAGTAACTGGTAGACGTTAAGTTATTACCTAGAATATTGAATTGAGTTAAGTTTAAAAACAAATTATAAAATTAATATTTATTTGCATTTCTTTTTAAGATATTAAGTATAGAACCCTTTATGCGCGACCCCGACTCGCACTTGGCCAATTATTTTAATCTTTATCATCCTTCTGCTATCTTAAAAAACAATCACACTCAAAAGACATTTCAAGCCCTCACTCACCGGTCCAAGGTAAGTTCCTCGAGATGATTGAGATCGCAGGCTATATACTCGAGGGCGTTGTCTGTGACGCGCGGACACCAGCTCAGGTCGAGGCTGCGCAGGCGAGGCAGGTTCTCAGCCAGCAGCTCCACGCCCTCGTCTGTGACTTTACTGCATCCGCTCAGCGACAACACGGTCAGGTTTGGTAGAGAATGGACTGGAAAAAGACAATGAAAGCGATAAATGATCAAAACTTAAATGAACTAAAACTTAAAAAAAACTTTAAAAAAATACTAAAAAAAATCTTAAAAAAAGTAAAAAAAAAATACTTAAAAAACTTAAATGATCATAACACATTTGTAAAAACCCTGAAAGAAATATTATTATACAAGTGTTATTATATAGTTGACGAATTCTTAAATGATACAAGTTCGCTTCAAGACAGAATTGCAACGCCCTGATAAGGGTACATTTTGTGTTCTATGATAATTTTATATTGTATAACACAAATGATGCAATAAACGATTTGATTTGACAGCTCAGACGGGTGTGCGGTCGCCTCACGCTGAATGTCGTGGGTTCGATTCCTGTTAATAAGCTCGAGCTTTCGAGGAAAGGTAAACATCGTGAGGAAACCATAACATGGTGGTAGAGCCTTCTAGTGCAAGCCTTAGTAACCACTCTCAAGTTGAAAAACCGCCTCTCATACTCGCCAAGTATTTAACAGAGTGCGCCGGTAGCCTCTTTGAGAGCCAAGACCAGACTAGGCATGCTCTACCAGACCAGAGTGTCACTAACTCAAGTAGTTACGTGCCTTGCTAGTCTAATGCCTAGCTGTAAAGACTAAAAAGAATAGTATATTTATAAGGTCCATGTGAATACGTGAAACTAGTAGCTCTCAGAATAGAGAACGAATAGTTAAATTAAACTAGTGCAATAGGTATAATAATATTTTCAAATAATATATACACCGCAAAGACAATTTTTGTACATCATTGTTCTGCAAACATTAGGAACCACCGAGTAAAAAATCTCTAATAAAAATAAATCTTCCGATAAAATGCTTCGCTCTATCGGTCAAAAATTTGATTTAACATCTCACATCTCCTCTAAATAAATAAGGTATATAGATGATACAGATACACCGGAATAGACTTATTAATAACTCAATAACAAAAATATTTGAAATTTGACTTCAATTTGCTCTCATTTGGTTATCATAACCAAAAGACATGAACTTTCAATTGTTTTTTCATTGCCTTAAGTTATATTAGAAGTACCAGTACAGAAGAAGAAGCGCGAGTACCTACACAGTACAATATTCTTTACAAAATATTTTTTTAAATTTCATAGGGTGTCAAATACATGCGATACATTCTAAAGCGGAATAAATTATGTTTATTTCATTTCACAAATGTAATTAGAATAATACTGTTCACGATAAGAGGATCAAAAGGGAAACGAACGCGTAGGAGAGCATTTATTTTTAGAAGCGACCCGCGACCTTTGACTGGGATGTTGGGAGCCACTGAGATCAATATTTTGCCTTATTTCAAGCAATAGCTACTGTTTTATACAGTTGGTTGACCTTTCGAATACGAGTGACGCAGGTACAAGGTACCGCTACCAGGAGATAATAATAAACAAGCGAATAAATTGTTGGAACAAATGACAATTGAGGTTGTTTGTTTAGCTTCTAATTAAACATGCGAGCTATCGGTGTTTATTCACCTTGTGTTGAACTCACAATATTTATTTTACGGCGATGTGTTTAGGGTTAATGGTAACCTTTGAAGGGCACATTTAGTACGTCTATACAAACAATTTTTGTTTTGCGTGTTTTAGATATAAGTACATGAAAATAAAATTAGGTGTTCCTTACAAAAATATCACCGACGCGCTGTTTTGATGTTTTGGTAATTTGCAAGGTCCCAGAATTAAAAAACAGGACTTATTTATCTATACGTACAGAAGTCGCCTTTAGCTAATGATTTTTTTCGAGCACTGTAGCTAATAAGTAATAAGCGCTTTGTTAATATTCATCTTATTTAAAGTCCTTCGATACCTTCCTAAATAATTAGTACTCGTATAATGTGGATATATCTCATTACTGAAATTTAACATTCAAATTTTTGTCATATTTGACGTGATTTTAGTAGTTTTGTCTATGTTTAAGATCGTGCCTCGTGATCGTATCTTTCTTTTCACTTATGGTGAAAAGAGACAGAGTTACTTTAGTTAGTTAGTTAATTTAGTTCAGTCGTATTTAGACCAGAATTTCCACCATTAACGACTCTTGTTATATCACCAATATACTCACCGATATTAACGACTCCATTCGCTATATCACCAATATACTCACCAATATTAACGACTCCATTCGCTGTATCACCAATATACTCACCAATATTAACGACTCCATTCGCTATATCACCAATATACTCACCGATATTAACGACTCCATTCGCTGTATCACCAATATACTCACCAATATTAACGACTCCATTCGCTGTATCACCAATATACTTACCGATATTAACGACTCCATACGCTATATCACCAATATACTCACTAATATTAATGACTCTATTCGCTATATCACCAATATACTCACCAATATTAACGACTCCATTCGCTGTATCACCAATATACTCACCGATATTAATGACTCCATTCGGTATATCACCAATATACTCACTGATATTAACGACTCCATTCGGTATATCACCAATTTACTCACTGATATTAACGACTCCATTCGCTGTACCACCAATATACTCACCAATATTAACGACTCCATTCGCTGTATCACCAATATACTTACCGATATTAACGATTCTATGTATTACGAGTATATCACCAATATAGTTACTCACCAATATTAACGATTCTATGTGTTATATCACCAATATACTCACCGATATTAACGACTCCATGGTTGGTGAGCTCCCAGCAGCTGTGCAGGCGCAGCACGCTCAGCGAGGAGCTCTGCTTGGGCGAGAAGTATCCGAGCGCCGCGTCGGTCACGTGGTACGCTTGCAGCGAGAACTCGTACAGGGACGGCAGCAGCTGTGCTACTGCACCCACCTGTGTAGTCGTACCACACACTTTATACTCCCATACAACAATGGTTCGGAACCCTTCATGCGCGAGTCCAACTTGGCACTTGGCTAATTATTTGTTACTATGTTATTCAAAATCAAAACTCACATGCCCTATTTTATAATTATAATGCTGAGAAAACTGGTGAAGCACTTATACAGTGTAAACTCCATGTAACGTCACTCAATTGAACGACACTTTCTAAAACGTCGAAATCAATTGGCTTTAGTTGGTTTAGCTTGTATTCCATACAATTATACATTCTCTACATTTAACGACTACTCTCTATAACGTCATAAAATGCACTGTCCCTTCAGTGTCGTTATATAGAGTTTTTAAACTGTATATAATATCATTATGTGTTCTACAGTCTAGCAGCAGTAAAATAAACTAATTGAAATTGAATAGTACTTACAGCCTCGTCGGCGATGTTAATGCAGTCAGTAAGCGTGAGTGAAACGATTCGCGGAGTTAGACATGCCCACAGACCTGCCTCGGTTATTTCATTGCATCCGGTTAGTTCTAGCTCAAACAGAACCTAGAAACGAGATTACATTTAAAGCAGATGACGGTAAAATTTTATTCAATCATAGAAGAAACCACTACAACATACTATGAAATCAGGCTTCACTTATTAGTTAGTTAAATTTTTAAAGGTGAAAAATACTTTGTGTATATGCGTATGTATGTACAAATAGCTCAAAGAGAAACGAGATTACATTTAAAGCAGATGTCGGTAAAGTTATATTCAATCATTTAAGAAACCACTTAACACTATGAAATCACATTTCACTTATTAGTTATTTTTTTAAAAAGTGAAAATAACTAATTGATTGCGTATGTACAGGCAGCGCTCGAGATTTGAGGTATCGGGAGTTGAAGTAGCACGTTGGTTTGTCTTGCCCGACTGTAGATAAATACCCCGCTATCTCCCAGTACCTACTAGTGTACTTGACTTTAACGTGAGACCTAGCTCATTTGTTACTGTTGAATCAAAGTCAAAGTTCATTAATTATAAATAAATTTTAGATTTACAAATCATAATACTTAAACTTAAACTTTACTTAATCTTAAATAATTTAATATAAAGAAATATTATCATAAATTTTACTAAGAAGTATTTTTCTATAAATAATATTTAATAAACCTTCTTATACCTTGGCTGTACAAACCTTGTTATACACGGTTTGTATAGCCGTCGATGTTAATAAAAAATCCTCGATGCTGTAGAACGTTTGTTCGATAAGCCAGTTCTTTAGCCTGTTTTAAAAACTTCCTACACTATATATGAATGACTGACCTGCAAGTGATCTAAGACGGCTTCCAGCCCTCTATCCGTGATGGTGCATCCTTTCAAAGCAATAGCGTGCACGTGATGCGCCGAGAGCGGGAACTGTCTAATGAACTCGTTGACGTCATCGTCGGTGGCGGAGACTAGTGCGAGCGCACGGATGCCGCGGCGCACGAGCGAGTTGTAGAAACGTTGCGTGCAACATCCGGTGGCAGCGCGGAGCTCGCGGTACTCCAGGGACGCCTGCAGCCCCACCCACCAGCGCGGCGACGCGTACAGCACGTCGCGCCATCTCGAGCACACCTGTGTTAGTATAAAAAAAAAAAAATCTTATCTAATATCTTTAAATGAGCAATTCTTCAAGAATTATTCTTGTATATATATAATTGGAATCTCGGAATAGGCTCTAACGATTTTCATGAAATTTAGTATATAGGGGGTTTCGGGGGCGATAAATCAATCTAGCTAGGAATCATTTTTAGAAAATGCCATATAAGAAAAATAAATAAAAAAACCATCAATATTTTCTTGAAATCTACCTTGTCCCTACAGCTTTTATTTTCATACTAGCTGCGCCCCGCCGTCTTACTCGCGTTATTCGAGGATAAAAAGTAGCCTATGTGTGATTAACACATAGACAAAGTCTAACCTATCTTCACAGCAAATTTAATCATAATCGGTTCAGCCTTTTGGGCGCGAAGAAGTAACAAACATACACACAAGCTTTCTCATTTATAATATTAGTAGGATGTATATTTTAAACGACCTTTGCTTAAAAGTAAACATTTCTCTTCTATTATTCCTAAACCAAATGCTGTATCAGCTGAGCAACCAGACCTTAACTGAGATTTTATCCAACAAAGATAGCACATAACATATGATCTTTGAGAATAGGGCATCAAATCATATTTCAGTAGGAATCTGACATTTCAAAATTCGGCACTGACCTGCGCCAGTGTCCGCCGCTCGTTCGCGTTGAAGTATAGAAAGAACTTTTCAAGGAACCTCTCTTCTAGCACGAACTGTGACCAGACGAGCGGGCGCGGGGAGGGCCGGCGTCGGCGCGGCACGCGGGGCGGGGCGGCGGCGGCCGCGGTGGCCGGCCCGCACAGCGCGTTGGCGACGCGCTCCACCACGCCTGGCGAGCGCTTGCGGCCGCGCAGCCCCAGCCCCGTGATGCGGCGGGAGAGCTCGGCCGAGGCGCGCTCCACCACACCCTGCGCCGACACTGAGGACATCTTCACTTTGACGCGGCGGATGGTGTCCGCCGGCCGGCCGCCGCCCGACCCGCCGCCCGCGCCGTGCTCGCACCCCGCCACCGCGCTCTGCAATAATAACACGCTTTTGACTCTCTTGCTTCATATATTCCACACATTGCTATTCTACTTTTTTTTATGGTCATTTATTCAATAAAAGTCAATAGGTACTTACAATACATAAGCAGCCCACTATACATTCCCACTGCTGGGCCTCGGAGCCTTCGCTCACTAGGAGAGAGATATAGGCCATAATCCACCACACTGGCCAAGTGCGGGTTGGCGGATGACACACGTCTTCGGATATTGTGGTCCTCAAACATGCCAGTTTCCTCACAATGTTTTCCTTCACCGTAAAGCGAGTGCAAATCCACACATAACTTGGAAAGCAAGTTATTGGTGTAGGGCTGGGATCGAACCAGGGGCTGTCTGATTGAAGAGCAGACATTATTACCACCGAGCCGCACTCGCGTTTTTTATAATAATTAGAATATATAGGTTGAATCCATATAGTCAACAACAAAACATAGGCCTACGCGTTGTCAACAATGCCACCCCGAAAATCTCCCTGTCCAAATGTGTCCATTATAGTGGCCTTGTTCCTATGCTGAATCCTAGCATGCAATCCTATTTATATTATAAATGGGAAAGTTTGTGTGTATGTTTGTTACTTCTTGATGCTCAAACTGCTAAACCCATATCAACTGAATTTAGTATAGCAATAGTTAGGGCACTGGACTGATATGTACATTGGCTATTTTTTACCCCAGATTAATGCAAGCAACATTGCAGGGTGCAGCTACTTTTCTATAAATTAGAAATGGTATAGGTACTAGTATACTCGGAACATTACAAATAGACAATTAGTCATAGTTAAAAATTTTAGAAACTAATAAGTATGTGAAAATTTTAATTATGATAGTATAAATTAGAATAATCATTTCATAAACAGGAACATTGCACTGGTTTTGTACTGTCATGGTGTGTTCTATATGATATAACTACTTATATTCAAAGTAAATAAATTCTCGAGAATAACAAGCCAACAACAATTAAATTATACAAACATAGAGATAAGTAAAACAGATTGCACAAGTAATATTCTGAGACTCAAGCTCTTTGCTCTTTATTTATAAACCAAATGACACCAGGGCTGAGCTGCTTATTTCATACATTAATGAGAAATAAAAAATAATCAAAAGAATCACAATAGTATTGCTTATTATGTTTCTGTTTTAAATTGTACATACTTCAATAAATTTGTGAATTATTTAATTACAGGAAAAAAATGCAAACAGTTGTGTCCTAGATAGTTACATAACTGGATTCTACCAAAATATAATATATGGTAAATCTACTCTCACCATAATGATTGTTCTTGATATTACTAATTAGAAATCAGGGATTATGTACAGAAAGAGCTCATAGTTCAGAAAATTAAATTTGTTGCTGCATTTATTTTAACAGATTATGTAGTTATCAAAAACTTTTTGTTATTTAATATTTGAGGCAAATGTAAGACTCGCCGCTTCCTAACATATTAAGCTCGTAATCTAATAGTACAAATATAATAATTTATGAAATGTAGCCCCAGTATGAGGTGCTCAATCAAGGCCGTTGACGAATTTAGGATTTTATTTACAATTATTGCGCTACAGATGTAAATAATATTGATGCGTTTAAATAGAAAATAATAAAAATTCTTATGAAAAACCAAAAAAATACTAAGGAATTTACAATTTTTCTCAAAATAAATAGGAAAATCGATGAGCCACAGTACCTTTTAAATGTTTTCTCCGATAGAATAATTCCACATCATAAGAATAGCACCCACTGAAATAAAACTATAATATTTTTCCAAACCATCAATAATTCAAAACTGTTTCATGAATATACTAGAGAACAGAACGAAATTATGAAAATTATAGCTTGGGCTTAGCACAACTCTGCACAACTCCATTCAGCAAGCAAGCAACACAACAGACTAAAAAAATAATGAATGAAAAAAAATAAGCTGAGTATAACATTAGAGTTGCTCCTTTGTACTTTTATTCGAGTCCATCCATTATTCGGACATTAGCGACCATAATTCTCTAAATTGTCTATGGGCCATAGACAAAGCTATATTTTGCAGTATTTTTTTATTTGCAAAATTATAAACATAACCTAACAAAATCCTGATAATCCGCCAATTGCATTAACAAATAAGTGGATTCGGCCAATCCCATAACTTAAAAATATAATGTGATAAGAAAATTCAAATTAATTGGAATTGGATTAGTTCACTGAAGTCCGAAATTTTGTGAGTTCATAATAAACCTTCGCCATGGAATTTTTAGATGCAATGCCAGTTGCGTTCAAAGAAATTGCACCAAATCATAACGGTCCTGAGAAATGGAAGGAAGTTGTTCTAAATACGGGTAGGTACTACCATAATGTTCCCTTTAACTAGTCAATCTAAAACCAAACCACTTTGTAAAAATATTGAAGATTATGTACCTACTCTAGATACTATTTTTTGTTAAAGGGGGCACTCACAGTACATTGCAGGATATCAAATTGCCTCCAAAAGCTGGTGGTTACTGGTACAAAGATTCCAAGAAAGTATTTACACGCAACAGGTTCATTTACTGGTAAGATATCATTATTATTCCAGAATTTATATACATGTTAATCACAAATGAATCATGGATTATTCTGCCGAAAAAGAACGTATGGAGCGAAGACGGTCATGGATATTTGAAAATAATGTATGGCGCCACAAACGTATGCGATCATACCTAATTAAATCAAAATGTCTTTATTAGCAATACAAATATTGTAATACAAAAAAATGTGCAACCTGTTCTTTTAATAGGGCATGACTAAGACTACTTTAAATTAATTACTTTATACTATATTTAGATCTAGTTATTGACACTTAAATTATTATTAATTTATCTTAAAATTATTTACTGATATGTTGGTAATATTAATTATGTTAAAAGGAGTATATTTTAATACTAGGTAACAGGAAGTAGTTTTACATTCAAATTCTCTTATACACTATGAGTTATAGTTTTAACTTTACTTTATCTATTTAAAACTTGTTTTGGGGAGATTACAATTCATACAGCACCACAAGTTCAAGGCGGATTCTTATAGAACTTGACGAAAGAAAACAATATTAAAGAATACAATTTTTCAAAAACGATTATTCGATTTTTTTTCAGGCAAACATCATCAGATGCCATAGAACTTACGGAAGCATCTCTAGATGTGAACCTTTCAAGCTCTAATTTGAGATGTAAAGTAGCGCCCGGCACACCACCGTTGAACAATATTACTGTTTATGAAAGAGCTGTGTCTCAACATGTAGTAATATTAGCTGCAACAGTCTCTTCAGTTCACAGACTGATATTCCCACACCCAGTTGTCCTGGATAAAAAGGTAAAAAAACATAGCTTTTCAAAATAATTAAAGTTGCAAGAATTTGGCATTAGCCTTCTAGAACTCACACTCTTAAATATTGTTTGCACATATATACTATAATACTTCTTTATTGAGTCACACATATTCAGTAAAGACAGAGTACCAAATATATACAAGTTATCATTTTTTAATTTCAAGTGAGGCTCAATGGTAAATATGCTTTCAATCTGACAGGCCAATGACTTGTATTTCAAGTTATATGTGGATTGCCCTTGCTTTAACTCTGAGGAAGAAACATGTTTGAGGACCACTAAATCCAAATAAATGTGTATTCTGCCATCCTGCACTTGGCCAGTGTGGGGATTATGGCCTATATCTCTCTTCTCGTGAGAAAAAGCCCTAAGTCCCAGCTGCGGGAAACTATATTGGGCTGCTTATGATTATGCTATTTTCTAATTTCAGTCGACATTTGGATCTCTGAGCAGTTCTTCACCATCAATATTCCAAGATGTCAGTTCTGTCAATAATCCCAGCAATTATTACATCCTCAATCAGTATTCTAATGCAAGTAAGTCAACAATTAGTCCCTAAATATGACAAGTCTTCTTTTTCATATGAGCTAAGTGGTGTTGAGTTGTGAAGCTGCCTGAAGGCCTCTGACTTGGCTTAACAACTGCTTATGCTAAGACAAACAGCCGGAACATTCAATTTAATGTGTCACCTGACCCATGGTAAAGCTAGATGAAAATGCTACTTTTAATACATGTCTTGTGCATGATGCTTAGCTTCGATGATTGTGTCAGATCACCTTAACTAGCCAAGCTATAGGCAATTCAGCAACAATATTGTAAACCCAAACTTCAAGCTTGTAAAAGAAATTCATGTGATCAAAACAGGCTTGAAGACTAGAATTGAGATTTTATCAATTTATCTATTTTATTATAAAACTAGCTGCTGCTAGCTGTGATAATAAAGTTAGTCTATGAGTTAAAAAATAAATAAATTAAATAATTTTTTTTTGGACACATCTCATACACGGTTGGTTAACCCCATACTGAAACATTTCTAGTTTGTATTATGGTTGCTAACACAACTGATATACTACATATACATACATACATACATATTTTATATAGATACATATTTAACACCCAGACCAACAGCCAACAAAATTAGTTCAGCACATAGATGTTGGCAGTGCCGGGAATCGAACCGGAACCTTCTGATTGGCAGTCTGGCATGGTAACCATTACAGTAAGGTCATCAAGTTGATCCAAGGGTTTATATCCACATGGGTTTAGCTGTTTGTCTGTGAAGAAGTAACAAACATGAGCGAAATTTTTAATGTGTATACAATTTTTTTATAATAGTAGTAGGAAAGATTGCTAGGGTTAGAACTTAATAAATTATAATCAATTCTGCACAATCTTATTCCAAGTTATTTTTAGTATTTGATTATAATACAAAGACTGTTGATTATTTGTTTCAGCTACCGGTTTTGCACATACATGTGCCTCCTTGCTCCGAGACACGGGCGAGGCAGTGTTTGCGCTTGCTTTTGGTCATGGTGGTGAAGGAGGCATTTTGTTGGTCAAACTACCTGTGACTGGCACTGCTGTTACAACCTCATTGAAAAGGGAATCAACTGTACCACGGTTTCTTTCTGGAATCACTGGTGCTTTGAGGTTAGTTATATATGTCATGTTTCACTTTCGGCCAGAGTGTCACCTAATTTTAATGGTTATATGCAACAATACTTAGCTTGATAGTGTAAAAAAACTAAGATAAAGCAAAAAAGGAAATCATAAGTAATTAATGATAATTGGCTGCCATGATAAGGCCATTAGTATTTCTTATGGTTCTAAATGTGACAACCACTTGGGGATTGATTCTATTCCTAAACAAGTCTCTTCATACCTTGCTTTTAAATTATCCTGAAATAAAATCATTATCAATTTGCATGTCACTTTAAAATCTTAATTACAACAGTTGCTTGTACATGTATTTAAGTAAATCAAGTATAATTTCTTATAAGCGTGCATGGCTCAATCGGAAAGTGTCTTCTTTTCAATCTGAGGGCCCATTGTTCTATCCTGGCCATACAACAATGATTTGTTTTTTCAAGTTACATGTAATTAATATAATAAATACTTGTGTCATCCGCCAACTCGCACTTGGCCAGTGTTGTTAATTACGGCTATGTGGTTGTGGATAAACCACTCTCGTGTGAGAAGGCCCCGAATCTTAGCAGTGCGAATGTAAAGCGGACTTCTTATGGTCTTCTTCTTCCTCAACCCTTTCCCACTAAGTGAGGTCGGTGCAGCAATTTTTCCTCTTCCACATTCACTCCCTTTTCTTTCATATCCTCATTTACACAATTCAGCCACATCCTCCTAGGACGGCCTCTACTTCCGCTATCTCGTACAACCATATCCATACTTCTCCTAGTCACATGCATTCTCTCTACACATCACATGCCCATACCAAGATAACCTTCCGCTCTTCACTTTCTCTGTCACTACTCTGGAGCTACTTTCAAACTTCCTCTAATATACTAATTTCTTACCTTGTCCATACTCCACAGAATGTCCAATGCCCGACATTCAGATCCATAAAGTACGACAGGACTAATCATCATTTCAAAAAAAAAGTCCAAAGTGGACTGCTTATGGTATAGTATAATTATAATTTCTGGTAATCAAATTTGTACATTGCAGGGGTAAAACCGACGGTATAGAGACATACGGCGTGGTGCTAACCAGCAGTCTCACGGTGGTAGTATGCGGCGACACGTGCCTGCGAGCGTGGGGACTCGACGAGGGCGGAGCACCCGTCGCCGTCTCCGCGCCTCTGTCGCAGACCTTGCTACGACCGAAACCACCGCGTAAGTTAGCTGTAGCTTATAATAATATTCCAATTCTATTACAAAAACGAATGTTTGTGTGTATGTAAATCTAGAGTTAATAGGTATTTTCTAGGTAAGCGTGTAACATTGTAGGCTAAAGTATTGTTTAACACCAGGCAAGGCAAAAGGCAAGTTATAAAAAAAAAAATGTAACTTTATATGTACAAGCCAAGTCAGATGCCTTCAGCGGCTTGAAAACTCGACACCAGGCCTTGGCCACTTAGCTCATATGAAGAATCTTCTTCTTCATATGAGCTAATAGTTTATATGTATGCTTCACTCTTTATTGACTGGACTTATTTTGATGGAATGTTCTGGAGATAGGTTGGCATAACACATCTGTTTATACTACATCCATTGTATTAATATAGTAACACACACATGTATAGTTTTAGTTATAGTTTACTAAAGCTTTTCTAAATCTGTTCTTGTCTTTCTCTCGAAGTAAGACCCTCATCTGAGAAATCAGTCATGTACATATTATTTATTTATTTGATTTATAGGCGAGCAACAAAATGCTGATAAGTCTATATCACACTGAGTTGAAATTAAATTTTTAACAGTTCATAAAATGTCCATTGTTCTATGTCAATGTTTAAAGTCCACTGGTGCACTGATCACAGGTTAGCAAGAGTTTTTTTTGTTTTCTGCAGCCAGCTATCAAGCCGGTATTTAAAGCTGTTCACTGACGTAGCACTGACTACTTCCTCGGGCAACTTGTTCCAATTGTGAACCACTCTGTTGCTGAAAAATATTAAAAAAAAATTTATTGTATTATATTATATTAAAAAAAAAAACAATTGATGATTTTTTGTTTGACGCAAATAGGCTCCGAAACTACTGGGCCGATTTGAAAAATTCTTTCACTGTTGGAAAGCGACATTATCCCCGAGTAACATGGGCTATATTTTGTTTCTTTTTGCAACTTAGATTATTTAATAGCCCGTGTGAAGGCGGAACATCCTGCTATCACTGATATAAATTCCTTTTGTTTTAGCTCACGGTCACATGCTGCAAAAGACAGTAGGGTCGGACGGTAGCGTGGTGCTGGTGGCGTACCTCTCGTTCCCCGACGAATGCGAGTTTGTAGTAATGAAGTTGCACGATGGAGGCGCGGGAATGGTCAAGTTCTCACACATTAGTCGAATTTTTGGACCACAGGTGAAAACAATTATAGTAATTTCAAACTAATAGTTATTATAGTTATTAATTATTAAAAGTTATTAATAGTTATTTGACGACCTCGTTGGCGTAAAGATTACCATGCCGGTCTGCTAATCAGAAGGTTCCGGGTTCGATTCCCGGCCCGGTCAACATCTTTGTGCTTAACTAAATTTGTTGGCTGTGGGTCTGGGTGTTAAATATGTATTTATATATAATATGTATGTATGTATATGTGTATGTATGTACTTTGTGATACCATTTCAAACACAGTAAACCAGCATCTTAAACGAACCTTTAAAAAAGAAAGTAAATTTTCAGCCGAAACACTTAACTTAATAGAAGAGAGAAGGAAAACGAAATATAATACCACAGCAGATCACAATTCAATTTTAGCAATCATTATAAAGATAAATAAAGCCATTAGAACAGACATCAGAAATTATAACACTGATGTTGTAGTCAATACAATAAAAAAGTACAGAGGTCCCAAAGTATTTCAGCGTAAACTAAAAACCGGATCGAAACAAATTCTCAATCTTAAAAATCAACAAGGCGAAATTATATCTGACAAACACAAAATGTTAACAGTAGTTGAAGAGTTTTATAAGGAACTGTACACTTCCAAATCAGGTGAACCAAACCATAACGATAACATCTGTCCAAGCTCTGGAGCAACAACTGATAATAACCAAAATACCGACCAAATACCGCAAATAATACCATGCGAAGTACACAAAGCAATGTCTGAAATGAAAAATGACAAGTCGCCTGGACAAGATGGCATAACAGTTGAAATGCTCCGAGCCGAGGCCCACCCGTAATGAGAATCCTTGTAAAACTCTTTAATGAAGTGCTGATTAAAGCCCAATCACCTAAATCTTGGAAAAACGCTATAGTCACAATCATACACAAGAAAGGTGATTCTGCTCAATTAGCAAATTACCGACCGATAAGTCTTCTCTCACAAATATACAAACTGTTCACCAAAATAATCTGCAATAGACTGACACGCCAGCTAGACGAATGCCAGCCCAAAGAACAAGCCGGATTCAGGAGAGGGTTTTCCACAATAGACCATATTCACACAGTAAAGCAACTGATAGAGAAGAGCCAAGAGTACAACCAACCTCTCTTCATGGCCTTCGTCGACTACGAGAAGGCTTTTGACAGTGTCGAACACTGGGCAGTATTAAGCTCTCTACGCAGTTGCTCTATTGATGTTGGATATGTGGAAATGCTCCGAGAACTGTATGCATCGGCAACAATGCAAGTAAAACTGCACGACACTACTGACCCTATCCCCATTAAAAGAGGGGTGAGACAGGGAGACACTATTTCGCCAAAACTTTTCACAGCGGTTCTGGAAGACGTCTTAAAAACGCTTCCATGGGAAACTAGTGGCATTAACATCAATGGTGCCTACCTGTCTCATCTCAGGTTTGCAGATGACTTAGTATTGTTCGCCAACAACCTTGACAACCTCCGATGCATGATAGAACAACTTTCAGATGCTTCCTTGAGAGTAGGCCTCAAGATGAATATGACCAAGACCAAGGTGATGTCGAACGCCTCTGGGCACTCGAACCCAATCATGATTGGGAACGAGAGTCTAGAGACGGTTGACCATTACGTGTATCTTGGTCATAACCTCTCTTTTGGCAAAGAACATCAAAACAGGGAGGTTGCCAGACGTATACAGCTAGGCTGGGCTGCTTTCAGAAAGCTGGAGGACATCCTAAAGTCACGGCAAATTCCACAGTGCCTTAAAACTCGCCTCTACAACCAGTGTGTCCTACCCACCATGACATATGGTGCCGAAACATGGACCCTCACCGATGAGGCTGTGCACAAAATCAGAGTTACACAGAGAGCCATGGAGAGGTCCATGCTCGGCGTCAAGCTTATTGATCGCATCCGTAACAGTGAGATCCGACGGCGAACGAAAGTTCGAGACGTCGGATCTACAGTTATGGAGCTTAAATGGAGCTGGGCGGGACACCTGGCTAGGCGAAGTGACGGCAGGTGGAGCAAGGCTGTGACCGAATGGTGGCCAAGATTAGGAAAACGCAGCGTCGGTCGTCCGCCGGCAAGATGGGTCGACGACATAATATCAATCGCAGGTCGAATCTGGACACGATTGGCACAGGACCGAGATGAATGGCATATCAAAAGAGAGGCCTATTCCCAGCAGTGGGAGAGAACCGGCTGTGGATGATGATGATGATGATGATGTATATGTAGTATATCAGTTGTGTTAGCAACCATAATACGAGCCAGAAATGGTTCAGTATGGGGTTAACCAGCCGTGTGTGAAATGTGAAAAAAAAAATTGATATACTTGTACTTTATTCAAACTTTTGTAAGGCATATTTTGAGTAATCTTCGTTTATTTTGCCTTTATAGTTGTCGTTTATTTTAAACGTAGGTGGTAACCGGTTCTAATATGGATACTACTCCAAATAGGAGAGCTCGGTAAAAAAATTTCTTTCGATCCCCATTTGTTTTTACAAGTTTATGACCTATCTCAACAATTACTTCCACCATTTGCAAATTGCCGACAACTAACAAGTGACTTGCTATTTCAGCTGGACCTTTTAGACTACACCATTGGCTATGGAGACGGTGGACATGTGATTTGGGCTTTATGGAGTCAACCTGACGGAGACACTATTATAACGAGTGAGTTATTATTATTACTGTTAATTATTGCCTGAGAAAAGGAGTGAGAGAAAGGACTGTAACTGTGTGTGTGGCTACCAAACAAACCAGGGAGAAGTTTGGCCGAAGAAATCATCTCAAGATTCGACTTCCATTGACAATATTCAGTACATACCATCTGGCGCAACAATTGCATTTTTATAAAATAGCTAGCTTGAAAATTTAACGGACAAACTTCCAAAACTATAATTACAAAGTGTTTTTTTGTTTTCGAACTTATGATCGTTTATTTTTTTGTATAATTATATTTTCTCTAGACTGAGTGCTGCAACACTGCTAAAGGAGCAGGCAGAAACTACATATTCATAATTGTAGCTGCTTTTTTCTTAATTTTATAAATATGTTAGGTATATTGTTAGGCATTTTCAGACCATATTTATTTCGGGGGTTTTTGCATACCACACCTTGGTATGCAGCCATGTTTCGGAAAACATTGGAGTGGCTTGTTTGAGTTCCCCACAGTTACCACAAGCCAACACTGGTTTGAGTATACTTTTGTAATTTTGTTGTAAATTGATGGATTGCCTTCCTAAGATGCCATAGAAGAGAATGATGCCTTATGTTGCATTCATCTCATTTCTTTTGTAGGTGTATTTTCCTGGACATTAATTTTGTGACTTTATATTTGTTATAAAGATTTTATATTTGTTTATCGTGTAGGCAGTATGGTGGGCGCAGAAGTACAGTGGCGCGCCGTAGCGGCCCGGGAAGGGCCGCCGCCGCTGCCACAGTTAAACAGCCACCAGCAGTACCGAGACAGGATAATGGCGCCCGGACTCTTTCCACCTTCCGTCATTAGGAAGGCACTAGCTGTGAGTACGAATCCTAATTTTGTGAATATTACAAGCGGTATACCAATTCTCATGATAATTATTGAAAAAAAGACACGTTTTGACATTTATTTTATTCCAGAAATGCATCATCTGTCAAATTTCAAATCACTAGAGCTCTAATGGTTCATGAGATAACAGCTTTTTACGTGAGGAAATGCATTTACGCATGCCCACCACACTGGAAAGGGCGGGATGGGGTTCCGCTCCACGCATTAACCCATCACCCCGCCCACCTCGGCTAGCCTGCGAGGCTCCTTCTCAGGGGATGACTCTCCTTGCAGTGCACCACGTGTGCACCGCAACCACCTCGGGGACCATGAGTGCAATGGATGCCGGACGACCCGGTGCGAGTCCCAGGTTCCCCATAACGGGTCAAGTCTGTGGCCCCATCACCTGCCACTGCGGGCGCAGAGAATAGGGAAAGTGGTAGTGGTATGAGATAACAGCCTGGTGACAGACAGCGGAGGCTTAGTTATTAACTAAGTCCCGATTTGACCTTTCAGGAACGGAGCCCTAAAAATGCAGAATTATACAGAAGAAACAGACTATTTATAGATTGCCATGTGTTATAGATATACAACCGCACGTGGGGTTGCGGCGAGGCGGCGAGCGAGGGCGAGGTGGGCGAGTGGTGCGCCGCTAGCGTGGCGGCGCGCCTGCGGGCTCTGGCGGCGCGCGCGCACCAACCCGACCACACGCATCTCATGCACAAGTAACGTCCTTATAACTCTTCCTTGACGATAATGAAATTCATAATGTGGAGCATCCTGTATCCGGAGCTCGGCGCACGCACACAGAGACCGCGGCGCGGCGATGTGCGAGAGCAGGACAGCACTATAAGAACAATACGTTGTTTACTGCTGCCCTGCATGCGCCGGCGCAGCGCGGCCTGCGAGCGAGTGCCGAGCTCTTTTGTTCTAGTTATTGTTTTTAATGCTATGTAACGCGTCTTATATTTGTTATATAAAGTAGTGAGATCCTTTTACCTTAGATAAACCCAGGTTTTTAGATAAAATGTTTTGATTATAATATGTATCCTGTTTGTGATAATAAATAAATAAAATATGAATATGACTAAGAGTTTGTAAATATTAACTTCATACTTAAACTCATGTCTATAAGCCATACGGGTAAAAACTAGAAGAATCATTACCTACTGTGTTTTTAGTTGTAAATAATTTTAACTTTTTATGACATTTTATATAATACCATTTATGTATATACCTAGTTTTATAGACAAGAAATCATTCATATAAGTGCGATAGCATTCTTAGGTTGGCAACAAATGTCCACTAGCGACGCCGTCAACTGAACACCTAAGTTGATGGCACTGTAGTTACATTGCATGTGGCCGGATGACAGTAGTCTCAGATTGTGGAGCAGAGAGTGTCAAAAGATCCTTTAATCGCAATTTGCAACATAAAGTAAAATGGGTCTTTCTATTTCTCTACTTTTATAAACATGAACGAACTTGAATCCACTATTATAATTTGTTTATTGATTTTTCGCAGGTGCTGGTCTGACCTGTACAGTTGGTGTATGCAGTATATGGAAGGATTGCAGAAACCGCTCGGCCTTATGGTCTCAAAAGAGGTGAGCTCTCAGTTTGGTGATGTTCTTAAGGTTTCCTTTTTTATTTTATTCCGTCTATACTTCCTTGGACATTAGTTGGCAGAGAGATCTTTGGGAAATTAACTTAGGCAAATAACTAGAGTGGGAGGTTAGCGTGGTATGGGCATGTGATGCGTAGAGAGGAGTGCATGTTAGTAGGAGGTGTATGGAAATGGAAGTGCAAGTAAGGGCAAGAGGCCGACCGAAGAAGACATGGATGGAGTGTGTGAATGAGGACATGAGAGTAAAAGGAGTGAGTGTAGAGACGACGGCTGATAGAGGAGATTGGAAAAGGAAAATTTGCTGTGCCGACCACCTAGTGGGATAAGGCAAGGAAGAAGAAGAAGTTCTGTTCAAATTTTAAAATCTTATCGTACGAAATTACCTGCTATTGTACAAATGCCAAATACGTTAGTAAACAGTGAGATAAAAAAGATTCTAACAAAAATATTGTCAACAGAAGAATTCTATATTACTTTTAGAAGTTAATCTTATCTTATATCTTTAAATGAGCAATTCTTATATCTATATAATTGGAATCTCGGAATCGGCTCCTACGATTTTCATGAAATTTAGTATATAGGGGGTTTCGGGGGCGATAAATCGATCTAGCTAGGAATCTTTTTTAGAATATGACATATTAAAAAAAAAATACCGAACAAAGCTCGGTCAACCAGGTACTACTTTGTATTTAAAATAACAATATTTGCAGAGCTGTGATCACGAAAGCGGGTGGTGGTGCGCGGTGGTGCGTCGCGCCGGCATTTCCCTCATCTGCGAACTGGAGCCACTCGAGCGGATGATGCTCTCCCCTGACATGTCGCTCCTGGACTCCTCTCATGGTAAGCTACAGCAACACTTAGTTAGAGTGATGTGAGCAAGTGTACCTCCTTTAAAAACCCTACTTAACTTAAACCCTACTATATCCTGTTGTTATTATTAATGTGAGTTGTGTGTAAGTGAGTAAGTGTGTATGTTTGTTTCTTCTTCACGCTCAACCAGCTAAACTTTTTAATGAAATTTAGCGTGAAGATAAGTTAGACCTTGGCATTATTATTAACACATAGCCTACTTTTTATTCTGAAAATAATTGTGGTTCCCGTAAGATACGAAAAAAACTTTTATATAATACACCTTCATGCTCCAAAGACCGATTTTGATGAGATTTACTATGAAGATAAATTAGACCTTTGATTAACGCATATGCTACGTTTTATCCCGGATTAATTTATTTATTGAATTTAATTAAAACGGTTCAATTAAAGGTTAAATGTTTAAAACATGTGAAATTGAATTTGTGAATTTAATTAAAACATGTTATTAACGGTTTAATTAAAATCAATTACATTAATTAATTAACGCGAGTAACGGCGCATATAGTAGTTTATGTAGCAAGTGATCAATTGAAAATTAAGAATTTAAGACTATATCAAATAATTAACAGCATATTATAAACAAAAAATGTAAGAAATACAGAACTTTATTAGCCCTAAATAACATATGTTAAAGGCAAGTCATACTACAATAATTACTTAATACTTAAAAACTTTAGTTAGATAAAATTAAATAAACTTAAAAATTTCATTAAATAAATATTCTACCCCATTAAATACTACACACATTAGCACTTGTTTTCCATGTTTATTAAATTTAAAATACTACTGTTTACACATGAATAACGATTCTGCAAGCTCCATATTCATATATTCGCTTAAATTATAAAAGGAATTACTTTCACAAAAACTCTTTATTTTCTGTTTAAACATACTACTATTAAGATTTGTTATTTTCTCTGGCAACTTGTTGTACATTAATATTTTTGTATAACATCCCTGTTTCTGTACTTTAGCTAGTCTATTTGCTGGTAGAACTTTACCTATATTCCTACGTAAACAATAAGGAATAACATCTTTTTTATTCTGGTACATTTCATTTTCATGAATTTCTAGCAGGCTATTATATATGTACATTGAAATTACTGTCATTATCCTATCCTTTTCAAAATATTTCCGAACTGAGCTACGCTTCTTTAAACCATTTATTATTCTGATTGACCTCTTTTGACATTTCAAAACTTTGAATATATCAGTTGCATTTCCCCATACAGTAATGGCATACCTAATATTTGAATGTATATAAGCATAATAAACAGATACAAGTGATTTTTTATCTAATAAAGGTCCAAGTTTAAACAATGCATAATTGGCACTAGCTAATTTCTTACAAAGCTTTTTTATATGTGCACTATGTTGAATAGTGTTATCTATTGTATAGCCTAAGAATACATTTTCTTTTTTTAATGAGTTACCATAGATACCTAATCTGGACTGGTATTCCATCACAATGCTTTTACTTGAATTTAATATAATACCATTTGATTTAAACCAATCTTCAAGCAATGTCATTACTTCATTTACTTTTTCATCTAACTTGATTTTACTTTTATCTCTTATTCCTACATGAGTATCATCGGCAAATAAGCTTATATGGGACCAGTTGGGCATAACATTTACAAGATCGTTAATGTAGATTAAGAACAAAACTGGCCCCAAAATTGATCCCTGTGGTACTCCGATTGATATGTTTTATTAGAATAATCAACTATATTGTATTTTATACAGTTTAATATATGTAGCTATCGAATGTGACCTGTAAATAGGATGTCATGAACCTATTGAATATTTAGTTTTGTTTTAGTAATTATGAAATTTATAGTACAGTGTTGAACTTTGTAAAAAATTAATATGTGTAATTGAATAAATGGATTTTTTGTACTTTTTAAACTGATATCGTAAGGCATATTATATATTTGCACGAAACAAACGGTCACACTGACTTTAAAAAAATGGATTTTTAGTTTTATTTTATTTGATAAAAAATAGTAATAGCTATGTGAGTGGAGGGCTGTGTCGTTCCTGAGAAAGTCGCTTAGAGTTAGGTACATAAAGTAATGTTTAGTAATAGCTATGTGAGTGGAGGGCTGTGTCGTTCCTGAGAAAGTCGCTTAGAGTTAGGTACATAAAGTAATGTTTAGTAATAGCTATGTGAGTGGAGGGCTGTGTCGTTCCTGAGAAAGTCGCTTAGAGTTAGGTACATAAAGTAATGTTTAGTAATAGCTATGTGAGTTTAGGGCTGTGTCGTTCCTGAGAAAGTCGCTTAGAGTTAGGTACATAAAGTAATGTTTAGTAATAGCTATGTGAGTGGAGGGCTGTGTCGTTCCTGAGAAAGTCGCTTAGAGTTAGGTACATAAAGTAATGTTTAGTAATAGCTATGTGAGTGGAGGGCTGTGTCGTTCCTGAGAAAGTCGCTTAGAGTTAGGTACATAAAGTAATGTTTAGTAATAGCTATGTGAGTGGAGGGCTGTGTCGTTCCTGAGAAAGTCGCTTAGAGTTAGGTACATAAAGTAATGTTTAGTAATAGCTATGTGAGTGGAGGGCTGTGTCGTTCCTGAGAAAGTCGCTTAGAGTTAGGTACATAAAGTAATGTTTAGTAATAGCTATGTGAGTGGAGGGCTGTGTCGTTCCTGAGAAAGTCGCTTAGAGTTAGGTACATAAAGTAATGTTTAGTAATAGCTATGTGAGTTTAGGGCTGTGTCGTTCCTGAGAAAGTCGCTTAGAGTTAGGTACATAAAGTAATGTTTAGTAATAGCTATGTGAGTGGAGGGCTGTGTCGTTCCTGAGAAAGTCGCTTAGAGTTAGGTACATAAAGTAATGTTTAGTAATAGCTATGTGAGTGGAGGGCTGTGTCGTTCCTGAGAAAGTCGCTTAGAGTTAGGTACATAAAGTAATGTTTAGTAATAGCTATGTGAGTGGAGGGCTGTGTCGTTCCTGAGAAAGTCGCTTAGAGTTAGGTACATAAAGTAATGTTTAGTAATAGCTATGTGAGTTTAGGGCTGTGTCGTTCCTGAGAAAGTCGCTTAGAGTTAGGTACATAAAGTAATGTTTAGTAATAGCTATGTGAGTGGAGGGCTGTGTCGTTCCTGAGAAAGTCGCTTAGAGTTAGGTACATAAAGTAATGTTTACTAATAGCTATGTGAGTGGAGGGCTGTGTCGTACCTGAGAAAGTCGCTTAGAGTTAGGTACATAAAGTAATGTTTACTAATAGCTATGTGAGTGGAGGGCTGTGTCGTACCTGAGAAAGTCGCTGTGCTCTGTGCTACGTACCTCAAGGGACCTGTAATGCAGAGCAGCAGAGATCTTATCTTTACCTACAGATTTAAAATAATAAGTGTTTTGTGCGGGCAGGCGGCGAGCGGGGCGAGCTGTCGGCGGCGGCGGTGCGCGTGGTGATGTGCGGCGCGCGGTGGGAGCGCGCGGCCACGGCGGGCGGCGCGGCCGAGCTGGAGCGCCAGCTGTTCCTGCACCCCGCGCCGCAGCACCGCCTGCTGCCGCGCCTGCTGCTGCTGCTCGCGCCGCCGCACCACCAGCGGGACGACACCCCGGTACCTGCCACCTTCTATCTAAATAAAAAATATTTACGCCTAGAAAACGGTCACACTTACTTATTCTTAAAAGCGATCGATAAATCGATGATTGCATCGGGTCAATTTAGTTAGCCAAGTTACAGGCGCTATATCTATTCAGCAACACATGGCTCCAAAAACAGTTATCTGCGCCAGCTTTAGTACGTCTAGTCAACTTACGAAATTGACTTCTTCATACAAAAATTATGTTGATGCAGATGTATGGGAAAGCAATTTTGTTTTTCAAGTATCCACATGTTACAAAAGTCCGAGTGAATACTTCTCAGGAACTGCGAAATCTTTGAATTGCTCGATGCGATTGGCCGCCGAATGCTCGTGGGTGCTTGCGTTAGCCAATCATAGCGTTACGATGCCGCTAAGTCATTGATACGTGTGTTTGTTAGTTCCTCACTCAACACTCTGATCATTCGTAAAATTTGAAGGTTACTCTGTCTTCCTGTTCACTTTGCGTGAGATTTACAATTGCTAAGCTTCCCGATTTATAATAAGGAAGTATTTTGTTACAGATTCTATCACCACAACAGATAGACGATTTGAAATCTATCCTCGAACCAATACAAGATCTTCAGAGCGCTGTACTTGAATTAAACGACACTCTAAGATTGGATGTGCCTGAGATTGATACCTCAAAAAGTAAGTCAATTCATATTTTATTTGTTTTTAAGGGTAATATTTTCTGAAGATATTTTAAGTGTTGCAAATGAATCAAAATACATTGCAACTTCAAAGTTATGTAAAACTTTTTTGCCCCGTTCAACCATTGAACGATCAAGGAAATACCAAGGCGAACTGTTTAGCGCCTCCTTTCTTTGCCAAAGGTCATGTTCTATGAAAACTGTAATCTAGCTGTGTGGAACGCTTTCTTCAGAGCAAACGCGCTCCACATTAAATCTCAATATTGGTTACCTTCAAATAAATTGTGATCAAGCATTAAGTGTAAAAAAAACATGTCGTCAAACTTTTTGCCTACTTCAAGAGTGTAAATCATGATTTTAGGATCGTAAGCAAAAGTAATAAAAAGTGAAGAAAAAACATACGTTTCATTTACTAATTGGTTTTCTTCTTTTGCTTACGTCAACAGATGATGAAGATAACGAAGAATATGAAAGTTTGTTCGCCAGTGATTTGGGAGTGGCTGTGGTCACCGAAGCTATTCGGCAGATGGCGGAAATGAGGTAAGAGTTTCAACCTCAAGGCCTTTAACCCTTGATTCTTTGGAAACTGTATTTAAGATGTAAAATACTAAAGATAACGAATTGACGTGAACTCTGTATATAATTTAAGTCATCTAGAGACACAGATGACGCATTTTTAGCTATACATGGTTACTCCTAACTAAACCAAAAACCTTCTACAGGCTTCACAAAAAAAAACAAAGAGTCAAATGCTAAAAATACGTTAAACTCCGATGCGATCAAATCATAGACTAATAAATATAATAGCTGTATAAATATACACACGTAACGCCACTTATTCGTATTTTGTTGAAAACACTTCACTTGGATCACGTAATCTACTATCTTAACATCACTATGCGACTGCAGCGCGTTGCGGAATTTGGCGGCAGCTTTGCTGCACGCTCGATTTGCAGCGCCATCTAGGTTTCATCGGCAATTATGGCAAAGTTCCACGCTTAATTGTATGGGAATCAGCAATCTTGTCTAGTATTCTGATTATTCTGATCCCTAATATAAACTCAAGCTTGTTTGATTGTGGACAGGTGTCGCGTGGTCCGAGGCGCGCTGGCGGCGCTGGGGCTGTGCCAGGGCGCGGGCGGCGTGCCGGGCGCCGGCCACTGCGCCGTGCACTGGCAGGCCTACCGCGCGCTGCTCTGGCTGCAGGCGCAGAGACCTGACTCCAACACGTTAGTACTACTTTTTTTTATACATATTTATATACCATACCCAAAGGACACCAACGGGACCCTGTACTGAGACTTCGCTGTCTCACCAGTATCTCAGAAACCGTGACAAGAAGGTTGAAATTATCACAGTTAGCACATTATAATTCTGTTACTGCTCAAGATTTTTTTTTTTATAAAATATTGTTTAAAACCCATTTTCGGTAAATAAAACTTTCCAAATTTTACCATCCAAAATCGCAAAAACATGCTGAAACAAATTTACCGATTATATATTTTTTCTACGTAAGACATTCAGAATAAGTCCATTATTTACTTAATTTGTTCTTAATCAGTCAATTTACAATACATATTATGTAAAATTATAACCAAAGTCACAGTAATAATAAAATTAAGTCTTAAAGACTACGTCAAAGCCCATTATAACATTAATGTTTTAGAATAAGTCCATAATCACATTAACATCCATATTAATGATTCACATCGTGAAGTAAGTTTACTCTCGTTAGTTTTGTTTTTTTAAGTTTTTATATATATTTTTAGTTAGTTATAGTAAATTTACTGTTTTGTGAATATTCAATAAAAAAAAATATTTTTTTGTTAAAAACATTATACATACATTCATATATGCATATCTGGTTGTGCAGTGGCGCGGGCACGTCGGAGTCGTTCCGTCTGAAGTTGTCTGCGCTGAGCGCGGAGGGCGCGGAGGGTGCGGGCGCGGGCGGGGTGGTGGCAGCGTACGCGCGGGGCGCGGGCGGGCGACGCGCGCGTACGCATCTCGCCGCCGCGCGAACACCCGCCGCCTGGTACCAGGCGCTGCCGCTGCTGGCGTACCATCTTGCGCATCAACTGTATCCTTTTTAACCCCCGACTCTGAGAATGTCGCTTACTCATATGGTGGCAACCTGATGCTCAAATGTCTGGCATTAAGGAGTTAAAAAAACGCGATAACGTCGTGGTATCATAAGTTTGAGATGAAAATCAGAACAAGATGCTCGCCGCCTCAAAATGGAGGATGACATATTTTTTTTGTATTTGCCACAATATGGGTATCAAATGCATGGGCTTGAGTAAGTGAGTATGTACAATGTGATAAGTTTCAAATACAAGGTCGCCAAACCAAAACGGCCTGGCAGAAATCGCCTTAGACGCCGCTTAATGTACTACCTCTGTTTGCGTTTTTTTTCCTTTTCTTTGTTTCATGGTGTGCAGTACATTTATATTAAATTGCTAATTGTGCTATGATTCCCTGAACGAATGATCAGTTGGGCGGTGAGCGGCGGGTTTGATTTCGGATGGTGGCTGGCGCGCGTGAACCAGCCCCGGCTCGTGCAGAGCTACGTCAACATGCTGGAGCCCTGGTGCGAGTGGAACGCCTGCTCGCGTAAGTCACTCTGCACTAAGCTTACCAGGGGGGATTTTATACATGACCTCCTGGTCATGTTTAAAATACCTGACCGGTCATGAATTTGGGGATAAATACCCATTTACGTAGATGACATGGGCAAAATATATAATTTACAAAGTTTGTGCACTAATGCACGTTTATGTATGTTTGTTACTTTTTCACGCTCAATATCGATGAAATTTGGTATGGATATAGTTTAGACCCTGGATTAACACATACGTTACTTTTTATTCCGGATTAACTCGGGTAGTACCGCAGGTGCAGCTAGTAAATCATAAACAGTTAAAGTTATAGAAATAATAACTCTGAGACTGTCTAAATATCAACCCTAAGAATATATTGGTACCAATCAGATTAAGGAAATAATTGTTAAAATCTTAAATTAATTTTTTTGGACAATAAAGCTTGACTATCCATCCATCACCATCTAATATATTGTAATTTTCTCTGCATTCATTGGTTGCCTGGAAGAGATCGCTTTAAGTGATAAGGCCACTTGTAACACTGCTTATTTTATTTTTCTCTCTGTTTCGTATTTTCTTTTAGTTGTGTTGCAATAAAGAGTATATCTATTTTTAAATAAATTGCTTTAAGCAATCTTTTTGTTTATATACAAGCTTAGTAAAATTACTAATTTTACTAAGCTTGTATGATATGCTTATTTGAGCAAAAATATATACATTTTACTACATCGACACATATGTTATATAAGGAACTAGGCTTAGAGGTATATGACATTCTCATAAATATATTTAATTCAAGATAATTGTCCCCGTAAACAGGACAGTTCATCCTCGGTCTGTCGCTGCTGGATCTGGAGGACCCTGAGAGCGCGTACTCGGCGTTCTGCAAGGCGGCCAAGGGAGTGAGCACAGAACCCTTCCTGCGAAAGCTGATCGCGACCACGGAGGATCGCCTCACGCAGCATCAGGCGCTCGTGCTTTACTACATGAAGGTATGCTACGATATCCACCTTGTTGGCCCAATGGTTACCATGCCGGACTGTTAATGAGACGTTTCTGGGTGCGATTCCCCCGGCACGGCCAACATCTTTGTGCTTAACTAAATTTGTTGGCTGTCGATCTGGGTGCTAAATATGTATGTATCTATCTAAATTTATGAAGATAAAGATAGAGAACAGAAACAGATAAGTACTACAGTAATATAGTATACTGATCTCATTGTAAACGCTAGCTTAACATTGTTTCTAAAGTAAATATAATTTATATTTTATTGTGCTTCAGAGGCAAACAAAACTCATCCGTTAAAATTTTATTTAGTTAAATTTTGGCATTGAATCGAGCTTACATACCTTGCAGGTGATAAAGTTGTTCGAGATCCACGACGCGGGCGCATGCGTGGTGCGCCTGGCGGAGACCGCTATCAGTATTGCAGACAAGGATGATCCTAATTTGGTAAGTCGAAATCGTAACTTACAATGAAATTTATGTTTACAAGCTACAAATAAGATTGGTTGAATTTTTAAATACAAGTGCAAGGAAGTCTCCGGAGTGTTTCCCGGAAGAACCCGGAGACCTCCATTAAGCACAGAGGCAGGTCACCGGGGGAGTTTTAGTGGGTACAAATCCCACATAACCTGGCTGCGCCCCATCATAGCCAGATGTTGAAGATTTCCCCCTCGTCAACAAAAAAAAAGGCAATACTAGTTCAAGTGAATAGTGTATGTCTGTATTGTTGGCAGGCAATGTTCCAGTGGGTGGTGTTCAAGTGGCACCTGGCGGGCGGGCGCACGGAGCGCGCGCTGTGCGCCGCGGCCGCCTCCCCCGCGGCGCACGCGCGCGCAGCCGCCGCCGCTACCCTTCTCACTACACTTGGTAATATTTTTTTACCTTTTGTTCAGCCCTGGGCTTTGCCCGGAACTAATTTGAATCTTATAATCATTAAACAAAACTCGACCCACCTCGTCACCCGCAGTCCTCTCTTGACGGCCGGCGTATTGAGTGCTTAATGAATATCGATTCTTAATACACACACAATTTAGAGCACTTTGACAGATTTCACAGTACTTTTAGCATTATTTTGTGTTATTATGCGCGAGCGGCATGCATCGCCATATTCAGTTTTTATGCGACTCACTTCACACCAAGTTCAAGGGCGACTAACGTCACACTAATATAGGTCGGGGTCCCTACGCTCTTGATAGGTTCGCGTTTGACTACAGCTTGCCTGATATAAAGCTACGATGTAGTCTACGATGTGGACGCTTACCTAGAAAATACCCGGTTACTCTACTTTTGAATACCCCCGGATGATACCTCTCAGGAAACAGAGAGT
Organism: Mellilla xanthometata; assembly: GCA_035578125.1. Taxonomy (NCBI): domain Eukaryota; kingdom Metazoa; phylum Arthropoda; class Insecta; order Lepidoptera; family Geometridae; genus Mellilla; species Mellilla xanthometata. Next base: position 9,360,962 of record JAPUBQ010000013.1, read on the forward strand.
TCCAAAGCGTCACTGTCCTCACTTTCAAGGTTATGTAAAGCGTTTTGTACCAAAGTTTATAACTATAACTCTGTATCGGTGTCTCTTCACTGAGTCTTATATATTAGGGATTAGAATATAAAGGATTGCTGATTCCCGTACAATAAAGCGTGGCGCGGGATTTTGCCATAATTACCGATGAAACTTAGATGGCACTGCAAATCAAGGGTGTAGTCTAGTTTCCAACTAATCCCGCAAGACGCGCTGCAGTCAACACTAAGATTGGTGACCTCGGTAGCGTAATGGTTGCTATTGCATAACTGCGGCCAACATCTTTGTGATGAACTAAATTTGTTGGCTGTCGGTCTGGGTGATAAAATATGTATTGATATAAAGTATTTATGTATGTATGTATATGTAATATATCGGTTGTGTTAGCAACCATAATACAAACTAGAAATGGTTTAGTATGGGGCTAAACAGCGGTGTGTGAAATGAGTCCTAATCTTTATTTATTTTATGAATAAAGCGTACAGTCTAGCTTCCGCCTAATACGCGCTACAGTCACCTTAACCTTTGGGATGGATCGGCTAAATATCAGCTTGAGGCGTTGGAGACGATTGAGCGGTGAGCAAAGAAGCTCATTGGTAGCGATGCTCTGTGCAAGGCAAATTTGCAGAGCCTTGAGCACCGTCGCAAGTAGCCAGTCTTTCGGTTTTTTATTGTTTACATTTCGGAGAGTGTGCGATCGAATTGCACGATTTAATTCCCCCGCCCCATCGGAAGAGCAGGTAAACACCAAAGCGGCATCGTTTCACTGTGGAGATACCTAAAATGCGCACTAAGCGTTTTGCCTCCACCTTCATTGTACGTACTACCAAGGTGTGGAACTCCTTGCCAAATGCCCTGTTCCCCGAAAACTATGATCTTGCGGTTTTCAAAGCACGAGTGAACCGGTTTCTTCTGGGTAAGCGCGTTCCACCTTAGATCACAATGTCGCTTACCATCAAGTGAATTCTGATCAAGCGCAAACCCATCATAGTATAAAAAAAAGTCAACGCTAACATTTTGCATAATAAAATGGATTAGAATTTGAAGTGTGTGAATAATGTATTTGTCGGGACGTGTCGTTGCTAACCCTATTACTGTCTGTGTTGTGGAATAAAATACTGGAGCGAGATTTACTTTGTTGTATTTAATAATAATATTTTACAAGTACACGACTGTCGCGTGTGATCGCGGGAGACGACTGGTCGGCGGAGGGGGGCGCTGAGTCCAGCCGCTCTACATACATAAATCAAATTAAAATACATGTCACTACATATTGATATGATGATGTACTAACATGTATTACCAGCGGGTCGCGGCGAGCTGGGCGCGCTGGTGGCGTGTCCCGCGCTGAGCGGCGAGGCGGAGCGCGCGGCCACGCAGCGAGCCAAGCTGCACGACGCGCACACGCACAACCCCTACTACGACTTCCTGTTCGCGCTGCAAGTCAACAGGCAACACTATAGGAAAGGTGAGACATATTTGGTATTCGCCATTCGTGACCAAGTAGGTGACTAGAACGACCTTTAGTAGACTTCTTCTTTACATTATTTGTGTCTCTTCGCGCTCCAAGTCAATAGACAACATTATAGGAAAAGTGAGTCATATTTGGTATTCGCCATTCGTGGCCAAGTAGGCGACTAGAACAACCTTTACTACGACTTCTTCTTTACATTATTTGTGTCTTAGACATTCAGCCTGTCTTTTTTTTAAAGTGGTTATGGCTATTCAACAGAAAACGTATTCAGACAGACTTTTAAAAAAGTGGCATTTTCATCTGGGCGCAACCGTTGGTCAGATGACACGTTAAAATGTAGATCGCGCCTGTTAGTCACACAAGCAGTTGTCAAGCCAAGTCAGAGGACATCGGGTTGGCTTAAAAACTCGCGAAGAGCTTGGTCACTTAGCTCGTACGAAGTAGATATTCAATGAATGCTGTTTGGAAAAAATAATAATACGCAAACATTATAGTCGCCCTACTTGTCCCCGGATGGCGAATACCAAATGTGCGTTTGTTCATTTGTGTGAATGAACACGTTATAATCATAGGCTAAGCGCATACGATTAAGAAAGAGGAGGCACCAGTACAATGTACATAAATCCTTCTCTAATTAACAAAAAATGCACATCTAGTTATCAGACCAGATCTATGTTATTTTAACAGACATATTTTCCCAGTCAGTTATAAAAATAATGTAATGACTTCTTATTTTTATTCTTATTCTATGATGGGGGCGATCAGACCTGCACTGACAACCCGCAGGAGGCGTATTGAGCATTTCCCCCTACTAGCCTACCCAAGCCATCCAAGTTCCTTTAAGTAACGGAGCACGGTCTTAGCTCGCTGGCATACCTGTTCCACTGTCATTGCGTCAGATGTAGTGGTACTTCTTTTAAAACAGGAGGCGTCCGAGTATAGCGTCGTGTTTTCTTGAGATTCTCTTACTAGTCCGGTTTTCTCTCTTGTTTGGTTTGTGGATTCACAGTGCAACAGCACATGTTCCACAGTCTCGTCTGCCTTCAAACATCCCCGGCACAGGGGGGTATTACCAATTTTGTGCTGGTGATAATTTAATGACTCTTATTTTTTCAGCTGCAGCAATAATGTACGAGCGAGCATCCCGCTGCGTAGGGCTCGGCGAAGTAGGCACGGCGGCCAGGCGGCGCTACCTCGCTGCTGCGCTCACGTGCTTGCGTCTAACCAAGCCTGAACACGCCTTCATAGCGCGCCCTAACACCGGCGAGGTTAAGGAAATGCAGGTCTGTTAATATCGCGTCAAGCCATCTGATTCTCATGTCGAGGGTTTTCAATCTGTCCAAGGGCCTTTTTTTACTCAAATTCAAATTGTCTCATAATGGGCTTGCGCTTGGTCGCAATTCACCTGATGGTAAGCGATATTGCGATCTATTGCCTTCTACTTGGTGTAACGACTGCTTGTACAAAGACTAATGCATGTTGGTAGAGCATCTTCTAAGGATCACCTTTTTTTTCCGTGAGGAAATGCATTTACGCATGCCCACCACACCCAGGGAGGTGGGTGGGGAATGTCGGGCTCGATACCAAAAGGATCACTACCGACTAAAACCTCACGATGACTTCCTCACCGGAAAGGGCGGGATGAGGTTCCGCCCCTCGCATTAACGCACCACCCCGCCCGCTCTAAGGATCACCTGGCTAGCAACCACCCTCAAGTTGAAAATCTGACGCCAAACACCTATAGCCCGTCCAACCGTTTATCTTTTGGAAAAAATAAAAACCTATCAATTCAAATAGAAACCTCGCATTTAAAAGTGAACTTTTGCGTAACATGCGAAGTTACGTTTTATTGGTGCTGTCAAAAGAAATTAAACAGTTGAATCTGCTATAGTAGCAAAAGAGAATAAACAAAGTAACTGTTATTCTAGCCTAGGTATGCTCCACCTGAAGCTTATTATTATTACAATTTGACGAGTTAGCCAACGTACGGTCCAGATGAAAATGCCACTTTCCAAATTCGTAACAACTCGCTTTTTTCAGGTGATTGGTCTAGTTGAATTGGAAGCAGAGCTAAAAGAGGATGATCCGGACTCGTTAGATCCTGTGCAACTGGCGCTAAGAAGTAAGTATATGTGTCCACATTGTTCACTTTTTTCTTACTCGTTAGGCATTTATTTGATCAGCAGGGCGCATAACCACATAAGTTAGTGACACCCTGGTCTAAGATGGAACATGCCTGGTTTGGAATAACTGGCTCACAAGGAGGCTGACAGAACACAAAGAAGTTATAGAATAACAATATGTAATTGAAACGGCCGTTCGTAGGCGATTAAAAACATATTTCAAATTAGTCTAAATAATTGTAGAAGAAAATGTGATAAATACTTAGGAAAAGAGAAAAAAACATTCGTCGGCTTCTCATAAGATTTTGGTTTCGATTTTTTAGCAACCGATTTAGTAAAATAAATACGCATTATGCATTATACCCACACTAATCACTGACCTCTATATTACTGCGTACTATTAGTATAGAGGTCAGTGATTATACCCCAAATATGTCAGAATATGACGTTATTACTCATTTAAAATTTGCGAAACGTTTTTTTCTTGATGTTTATTTAATTTGAAGCTTGCATTCATGGTGTTGTCATTGTAGTGCTCATAAATAATCAAAACATTTACTTTGATCCTTCTTTGACTCTGTGTTTAATATGTACAGGGAGCGAGAACATAGACTTCGACCGTCTATACCCGCATCTTAAAGAAGCCAACTCCGAGACCTTGCTGTCGGTCACCAAGCGGGCTATCGGCACCGAGCAGTTCCTACCACATTGGTTCCTGCAAAGATACATGGTAGGTCTCCTCATATCCACTTTACTTACCACTACCTCTTTGTTGTTACACTTTTGGAAAATCGAGGCGTGTGCCTCGATGTCCTAAGGCTCTTCATAAAATACACAGAAGCGTCTGTAGCCAGCCAACTAAGATGACGCGATTATCGAAGCAATGGTCGAAGCGGGCAGTCTTTAGATTGGTTGCCATACAAAAGACTCGATTAAAAGTTATTTTCGCGTGAGCTCTACGTGGGTATAACATTTCACAAACCCAATTGGATCGCACGTAAACCCTATTGGATGCCACGCAAACCCCACTCAGAAACCCAACTGAATTGCACATAAACTCTATTGCATGACTCACAAACCAAATTGGACGACCCACAAACCAAATATGATTGCCTACTCATATATCCAATTTGATGTCTTCCAAACCCAGTTAGGATCTATCGAGTTTTTATACTACAGCGGAAGTACAATAAATTCCCGCAAAGTAACACCGTTTAAGCGTTACTCCGGTTATTTCCGATTAGACTAATCAAAATTTTTCTTTTAGTATCTTTCTAATGTAAGTTTTTTAGGTATATATCTTCATTTCTTAGGTTAGATATCAGGCCACTATATGTACCTACTAATGTTCAGGCAGCTTAACTGACCTAGCGTGTAAGGCGCAGCATACTTTTGGCTTCTTTGAAATGTAGTAATCAAACCTTAAATATCATATACTAATGTACAATGTAGCTGTAATCCAAAACTCTGCACGATAAAACCATTTATTTATTTATATAATGAGAAAAAAGTGGAGGGACGGTAGAGAGGCCTTTGCCCTCCAGTGGGCTAATTTATAGTCTTACTAGCTGACCCAGCAAACGTTGTTTTTGCCTTACTTAACAACAACTCACTTAGGGGTATGGGAAATAAATAGTAGCCGATTTTCAGCCTACTGAATACGAAAATTTGTTAAAAATCAGTCAAACCGTTTTGGAGTAGCACGAAGACGGTAACTAACATTGTGACATGGAAATTTTATATATAAGATATACATAGATAGATATAAAGTGACATTGTTACAGGATGTGGATTCCGGCGGCTGCATTCGCGCGCTGCTCTACGGCGGCCGCGTCACAGCGGCGGCGCAAGCTTGCTCGTCGAGCATTCGGCGCGCGTTACGCACATTAGTTCCTGCGGGACACGCCGCGCCGCAAGCCGCGCCGCTCGCGCTCGCTGACTTGCTGCTGGCCGAGCTTGAACACCATCTAGACGATAGCTTCGTCAAACAGGTACTGATACATATATTAGGTCCTTACATATGAAATTGGCGTTTTTCGTACTGGCCACTTTAATCACAAATTTCTCCTCTTTGGTGAGGAATTCCTATGATATGGCAAAAGTGCATAGAAAATAATGGTTCATACTTTGATTAATTAAATATATTATATTAAAAAATATTCGACTTTTTGTTCCTCTCATACAAAACGCCAATTTCATATGTAAGGGACTAATATCTAGTATGCTCGGCAACTATTTCATGATTTCTTTGTACTCCTTACAGCTAGGCATTTAAATAAATAAATTTTAGCCGTTCGTATGTTAAATGACTTTAGCCCATTTAGTCGTTATCTGTTAAAAAGCCAAGTTTTAGTTTTACCCACACCGGCTCCCGGTATGTCAACAGTTGCGGCGAAAACTCGTTTATACCGGGAGCCGGTGTTTCAACATACAAGTGGATAAGACACGTTTCACACTGGGCTGGTTAGCCCCATACTGAAACATTTCTAGTTCGTATTATGGTTGCTAACACCACTGATATACTACATATACATGCATACATATTTTATATAGATACATATTTAACACCCAAACCATTAGCCGAAAAATTTAGTTCAGCATAAAGATGTTGGCCGTGCCGGGAATCGAACCGGAACCTTCTGATTGGCAGTCCGGCATAGTAACCATTACGCCAACGAGGTCGTCAATTTGACCAGCGGGGCACGTAATCACTTAGTGTCACTCTGGCCTAAGGTAGAGCATACCTAAGCTGGAATAATTAGCTCTCAAGAAGGCGCCCGAAACATACTGTTTTACAGATTTTACAACTTGAGGGTAGTTACTAGTCAGGCTAGCATTAGAAAATACTAAATAATGTTAATCTATTTAAAATTAACTACCTACTAGGGTTAATTTCACCTCGTTCTCCTAAAAATCTTTTTCGAAATAGAGTTTGTAAAAGTACAAACTCTATGTCGAAAAAGTTTCATACATTTTGTATTCGATTCTAGGCCCTTGACGTCATAGGCCGAGATGGGGTTTATTTGTAAAACTAACGTTTACTTTAGATTCAGCAATTAACACTAAATAATATATTGATTGAAGCAAAAACTAGTATGGGATGTAGCAATCTGAAAAATAAGATCTGTCGTTATAACAATCGCCGCCGTGATTGTTTTCCAGGTTAGTTGTCTACATTATTTTATAGTAGGTAATATTTTTTTTAAATTAAAGCATTTTTTTGTAATAAATCTAGCTTCGCCCCGCGGTGTTACCCGCGTTAACCCGGGACAAGAAAGAAACAGGCTAAAAAGTCCTATGTCCATCTCCTGGTTCTAAGCTACCTCCCCACCAATTTTCAACTAAATCCGTTTAGCCGTTTTTGAGTTATAAGTGGTGTAACTAACACTACTTTCTTTTATATATGTACTAGCTGACCCGGCAAACGTTGTTTTGCCTCACTTAGGGGTACAGCGCCATCTATTGATTACTTACTCAACCCAGCCGAAAGGTATCGACATCTGCTAGAATCATTTGGAGTTAACAGATAATTGTGACTGTCAAATAATAACAGACAATAATTAGCAGTAAATTAAAATTGCGACTATAATTTGAGATTTAAACTATCCTATCTCTCAAGTTGGATCGAACTGCACATGGTGTGCGAATTTTATTATAATCGGTTAAGTGGTTTATATATATTAAGATTAAGATATACGAGTAGATAAGATAAATGTTCTAATTTTTAACACATGTTTTACCTCACATTATTCGGAATATTTTTCTCGCGTGCACGTGAGTAAACACGCTAAGCGCGATGATAAAATCTTTCAAAGATTATGTACATTGCTACTTTACCTACGTCATGCTATTTAAATCCGGCTTATCATGTACGTGTGAAAATATTAAAAAATAACCACGAAAATAAATGTTTACAGTGCTAACTATGATGTTATCGACAGGAGAACGTTTGTCTTGTAAACAATAGCACAATCCGTTTCAAACGCCATGCGACCTGGCCCGTGACGTCATTAGTTGCATTTGGTTTAATTTGCAAACAAATAAGCCAAAATAAAATATTCTTTGTATAATAAATTATTCATTGTATTAGAAAAATTGCAATTTAATTCCAAACATTTTGTATTTTAGCATATACCGTAGTATTTGTTGTACCAAACTTTCCTAGTGACGTCACTGCCCGAGTCGCATAGCATTTGAAAAGCTATCGAACAATATGTTTTGTTAGAGAAATAAGGCCTGTTTGATAAGACTGCAAATGGACGATATTTTTTTACACGCTTTATAGTAGCTTCACCTGTATGTTTGTTTGTAACCGACTTCTTTGGGCGCGATTTTGACCCACTTTAAACAGCCAGATTTCGTTCAAACTTTGTAGATTTATTGAGGACCGATGACATTACACTAATTTGATAAAATTACGGTTTTCTATAAAAAGCGTGTTTTATATTTTTTTTTACTATTAATTATTTTGTTTGTTACCAGGTCTACAATGAGTTGAATGATGTGGTCAAGGAGTACACGCAAGTTATTATAAGAACATCTGAAGATATGAAGCTACAAGCTCGCGAAATGGTGCATTGAATCTTGGAATAAAAGTAAAGTTTTCTAACAGAAACGTTTTCGTTTTAATTATCATTGTCCTTCAGCATATGTGAGCATGTCTGTATCTCAGTCATTAACAATTTAAATTTTTCTTTGTTACGTTAATTGGTACAAAATAATTTATGGATATTCTGCATATTCTGGAGCATTCATAAGTGTGCTTTAACGAATACCTAGTGTCATATACAGGGTGGCTGATATCTAACATTAAAACTTTAAAGGCTGTATTTTTAAACATTTACTACTAAGTTACCAATAACTTTGAATGCATATTCTATGCAGAAACATACATCAGATTTACTCATGTAAAAAAATAACTACTTTATCCTTCAAGTGTATGTAGTATGAATGACTGATAACACAAATATGCAGCAGCTTACATATTACCCTAACCTTTATACATCTAAGACAATCCCAGACCATTATATCAAATCTTAATTTAATGTACAATATTATTTTAGCAATTCACACAAACATAAAAATACAGCAGCTAATAAAATTCTTACAATAGTTTTGTATAATTTTGTAGTTCATATTTTACCTATTTATTTTTGTGTTTTATGATTGCTATCTGTTCCAAAGACCTCTCCACAGTTTATCGAACCAGATTATAAACTCAAATCAGGATGATAAATCACAATATAAATAAATCATAGTATTAGTAAAACTATCCTTGGCTAAACATCACTGGGTTTGACCGACCTTCTGCGGTTCATAGAGGTGTATGGTCAACAAAGCTTGACATTGAGTCTTACAGCAAACAATGAGATGAACTTAGCAAACAAGTACACTTAGAACATCTACTACAAATAAATATATCACACAAGTACTGTAAATATTGATTAGGTACAGTATTTATAATGTAATCTTAATCACCTTCCATATCATTGATGCCCTTAGCATTATCGTACAAGTTACTGCTCTAAAGGGGACAACAATTTTATTCTTGAGTTGTTTTCATGTCTTGGATTAACTATGGGTGGGTTCAGATTTAACATTTTACAAAATCTAAAATCTACCTCAAGCCTTCAAAAAAGCCTAAGTGTCATGGCAAATTATAAATATATCACATCAATTTAATTATTAATAATTTTATGAATTATGCTTATTCATTAATTAATTATTATTATTGACGCTTAGCCATTCTGACTCTCATGATGGTCAAAACTAGCCTAACAAGCTTTTCATAAATTAAAAACATCAATGCAGCGGTTAATACTGTCTGCAACAATTTGGCTTCCAAGCCCCTGAACATGATCAGTGGATTTGATTTTACATCTTTCATGAGAGGCTTCATGCTGGTGCCGGCTCGGAGACGAGACTGCACCAGCTGCAGAGGATAGGTTAGTGTAGTGGCTACAGCTTTGGCTAAGGCACCAACTAAAAATGCTGTGTAGGTGTCAAAAGCACCCTTCGCCATGAGGTTCCTTTTCAAAGATTCATAAACCATAAACTGAATAGCAGGATTTGAAACTAGCAAAAGAGAAGGTATGGTTCCAGACCAAAGGCCTTTTGGACCCTCCTTTCTGGCAAGTTCCAATAACCCTCCAAATAGGCTTTTGTATGAATTTTTGTCCAACTTCATTCTAGTGTTGACAACCCAAAGAGGAGAGGTCATTAGGACATTTACAATACCGGCTGTAATGCCAAACATTAAATCTTGGAGAGCTGATGATTTACCAGCTGTCCTTCGTAGTGCATGGAACGAGTAGAAGTACACAAAATTTGATATGGAAAGTGATTGCAGCACTGGTGCTAGTCCTCTGTATAAGGAATCTAGCCCCTCTTCATTGGCTAGCTTGACGAGGACCTCCCACACGGATCCTTGCAAGTTCTTGGAGTCTTCCACTGAAAAGGCAGAACTCATTAATTGTTTTCCTTTACTTATCTTAAGATTAGATTTATGCTAATATCTATTTTAATTTCTACCTTGTAGCCGTGATCGTATTGTATCTAATGGATAAAATACTGCCATTCCCACCATGCTGCCCTAAAACAAACAAAACAATAAATGTGAAATTTAACATTATTAAAAAATACACATAATAGGTAGTTTTATAGGTATGGTAAAAAACGGGACCCTATTATTTAAGGGGGGCTCTCATACAACAAACGCAATTTTATACTCAAAGGATCTTTGGTAGACCCTCTGTTGTTGAATGTTTATTCACAGAATATTTAATTATGTATTCAATTTAAAAATAAATTCTAAAATTAAAATGTAAGGGACATTTCAATATCCCATACCAATGTTTTTTTGCATTTTTTATGATAATAGTACCATAATTCTCATGAGCGACCCCGACTCGCAATTGACCATTTTTTATTAGGATATTATAATACAACTAGCTGACCTGGCAATGTTGCTCTGCCTTATAAATTGTTTCTAGATAAATTCTAGTGTAAACAAAAATTTTTGATTTTTAATTGAAGTACAGTAAAAACATTATAATTGATCAGTTATCGGGCAAGACGAAAAATTATTAAATTACTGAAATAGGTGATAAAAAGTAAAAATTAAGGTTGTATAAAAAATGCATTTCATTAAAAAATACATATTTTTTATGCCACATTATAAAAAAAACTAAAACAAATAAATTCATACAAAACCTTATCACTTAAGGGTATTGAAAATAGAAAGTAGCTGATTCTCAGAACTATTGAATACGCATATAAAATTTGGTAAAAATCGGTCAAGCCGTTTCGGAGGAGTAAGGTAACTAACATTGTGAAATGGAAATTTTAAATATTAGAAAGAAGAAGATTAATACATACCGTGGCTCCAGCTAAGGCATGCACAAGAGTTTCGTAGCTAAATAGAGACGACATTTTTGCCGTCGGAACTGGTGCACGGCAATTTATTTGATTATTTCGTTTAAGTAAACCAACTCAATCTGCTTTGCGTTGTATGCTAATCATCTTCGACCTATGGACTTATTTTTTTAGTTCCCACATTAGGTTATTGTTGAAAATTAAGTGTAATAAATTTAATGTATAACACGAATGCCAGTTTAAAATATATAATGCGCTTTACATACTAAGTATAAAAAATATGTTCATTAGCATGTAAAGTCGTAATTTGTTTAAATTATCAGCGAGAACATGATCACAAAACACAACCACACCCCACCGTAATTTTGACTGACTGCCAGTGCTTCCATTATAATGAATGGATTTCCTTTCCTCACGCCTCTATTCCGATTTCCTATTCTCAGGCCTTTTTTCCCCTCAAACATTTTTTTTCTGTAGTTTTGGCACTAGTGTAACTTTTGTACCTCTATATTCTGCCTTCTAACAATAATAATATATGAATACTAATGCTGCGGCCTGCAGTGTTACCCACGTTAATCCAGGACAAAAAGAAGTAGGTCCGGGATAATATGATCGACAAAATTTGTCGACTTTTCACATGATTATGAAACCCTCATTATGCAACATTTCAGGCGAGGTTTAATGTATGATTACAATTTCCCTATTTATATCTTTTCCGCTTCCCTTCCCCTGGACTCCCTGATTACCCCTAAAAAGGGGAATTTCTCCTCATTGTGAAAACATGCTGACTGCCAAAGAAAAGAAACGAGTACATAAGTTGGTTCATTGATAAATACATCATCATCATCATCCACGGTCGGTTCTCTCCCACAGCTGGGAAATACTGGGAATAGGTGTTTCTACTAACTCTAAGTAAAGTGGATTTGTGGTTTTATATTTCCCTGCGTAGTTTTTATTTAAGTGTCCTTCATCATAAGTTTATTTGAGTTCTGGCAAATTACTTCTTCTTCTTTTGAGTATGGCTCTCTGCGGTCGGTATGGCCACAATTTAGCCAAGGCAAATTACTTGTTAATTAACAAAAAAGATTATTTGACATCTGACATCATCATGTAAATTTTGTCAATGTCAAGTCAATGTGAATTTTCTGATTTCTGAATCCTGAAGTGCCTTTGTGAAGTTTATTTGTTTGGTTCCCGGCCACCCCGGCTGTGTTTGGGCCATAGTTCTATTCTTTATTAGTCTATTCTATAGAATCTTCTATTTTCTTCAATTTATTTTATTTAAAAGCAATGAAGCTTTTTATGTCTGAAGACAACTTATGTGCACAAAATTTACTTAAACTAGTTTCTCACGGAAATGCGATAATTGCAGAAATTCTTCGGTTAAAAGATCACGCTCCGACAATTTATTTGTAAGTCTTTGTTAAGCCTCCTCATAGTCCTCTCTCTCTCTCTTGTGACAATATCCTCTATATGGTGCACCACTGTCCCAGAGAGTCCTTTCGATTCAAATTCATTTATTACTTTAAATATTCATTTATAGCATTACAAGGACATACCTAGTCTCTAAAGCGCTACATTATAAACACATTAACACTAAATAGGAAACATCACAGATGAATTCATACGTCGGGCTGGTGGTCAGAGTAGAGTCAGGGCGCTTGCTACCTTGTGGAAGTCATTCTGTTATGTTTATGCTCATCCTATTAGCATTACTTAGTTTAAGCAGGACCCCTGCCTAACACGCTTATGATGCGCATACCTATGGACTAATTTATCTTGTTTAATGTGGTAATGCAGCAAGCGTGATGGGTACCTTTGCACCAGGGGCGAGCAGGGGCGGGTTATTTGTTTAATTTTTTAATATGTGACACATTATTATTTTTTTATTTTTTTTTTATTTACTTTGATTGAATAAATGACTATCTTGTTTAAAGTCATCATGAAACTAATTCTGTCTACCACTGGGTCTATGCGCGCCAAAGTTATTTCGTCACACACCAAAGTTTGCTTTTATCTGAAGTGTTTTTCTCAACATGGGTACTACTTACTTGATACTTGATGTGCAGGCTCCTTTCCGCAACTAGAAGTCCTTCGGCTTCCACTGTGCGTAGGGGCCGACTGGCGGTCGCTAATCCAGCCAGCCGATCTCGCTGAAGAAGGCCAGCAGCTCGCGTACGCCGGCGCAGGCCTCCCGCAGCGTCCTCGGTGTCCCGAGGAATTCTTCTCGCTGTTTCGTCAAGCTCCTGCACTCCAAAAGCACATGCTTGACCGTTTCCTCTGCCTCCATGCATCCCCTGCACAGAGCACTGTCAGTATGCTGTAACATATGTAGATGTTTATTGAGATTGCAGTGACCAGTAATAACTCCTACAATCAGTCGCAGCTTATCCCGTCTTAGATTCCTAAGCTTCCGGGAATATCTGGAGTTAAGCTCCGGGAACGCCTCTTTGGATTGTCTACAGTCTACCGTACCTTCCCAGTACTCTTTATGTAGTCTTCTGGTACGTAGTCTGATCCAGCTTCTAACTTGGTTGAACGGAAGAGGTATAGTAGGCTGGGGACCTATTGGTCGCATACCTGAACCCCTCCTCGCCAACTCGTCGGCGGCGTCGTTCCCTCTTGATCCGCTATGTCCCTTAATCCATTGTAGGATGACTTTGTTATGCTTACATACCTCTTCAAGAAGTTTGTGACACTGGATTGTAAGACCTGATGAGTGGTCATACCTTTGTAGAGCTTTTAGGACTGCAGCGCTGTCGGTGAGGAATCTGATATTGTGGTCCTCGATTTTTCTGCTTAGCACTGCCGCTGCTGCCTGTATAATGCCTACAAGCTCTGCCTGAAAGATTGAGTTGTTCTCACCTAAAGGTGTAGCTATTTGTATGTTTAACTCATCCGAATAGGCTCCCGCTCCTGCTCCATCTTGCATTCTTGAGCCATCCGTGTAAATTCTTACCTCATGCAGCCCTGAGCTGTCACTTTTTTCTCAACATGGGTAACTTAGACTGTAGTTACTCTTCACAATGTCATCTCATTGTAGACCATCATAAGCATGCAGCTCCACTTGAATTTAATATTGTTCATACTTTACTAAATTTACCATATTAAGATAATATAATATACATACAATATTGTGTCACAACTGTCAGTGGGTGGATGAATTGGTGGACGGGAATTGAAAATTCCCTGTCCACCCACTTGTGGGTGGATTGGTGGGTGGACAGCTCCAAATATATATAGTTATTTCTTAATAAATAAATATTGCTTTTAGATTGGAAACTAAAGAATTACAACAGAAATACCAGGATGTTGTATTGGACTTCAGTTATTTTAAAGTGTCAGATGCTCAAGAAAAGAAAATATCACAAAATGCTGTAAGTACATTATAATGTAAACAATAAACTTAAGATAATTATAGAATTACTCTGTGAACACTCATCTTATACATATATAAATTTCCTTGTCACAATGTTAGTTACCATACTCCTCCAAAATGGCTTGACCAATTTTAACCAAATTTTAAATGCTTCAGTAGGTCTGAGAATTGGCTACTATCTATTTTTCATACCCCTAAGTAAGGCAAAACAATATTTGCCGGTTTAGCTAGTAATAAATAAATATAATGCAGTATTAAGTAGTAAGTTATTGATTTAATTGTGTCCCTTAATGTTTACTAACTAGATATTTCTTTTAATTTTACAGAAATTACAAGATCTCGATGATGACCTGAAAGATAAGCATATAGAGCTCATTTCGCGTTTCTATTTATTGTTTGAAAACATTTACCAGTATATAGTAGACCTCAACTCTTTTGTGGATCAGTTGCATGATGATGCATTCATTCAGCAGAGCATTGAGACAGTCATGAAAGATGTTGAAGGAAAGCAGTTGTTGGTAAGTTTCAAATTTTATATTTTTAATGGTTCTCTGTGTAACTAAGGTTCAAAGGGTTATAACTAAGGTTGTAACAAAGGTCCTCTTAACGGAGGCGGATGCGGATGCAGGGAGTAGAGGATTGCCTCTTTGGAGGTGGAGGTGGAATTTGACATGTAAGAAATAGAAATTCTTGGTTTTGAAGTCAAAATATTTATTTGAATGGGTTAGGTACATTATGCATGTTTTTGGTATGCTTTCATAAAAAAAGTAATAATCAAAATTGAGAAGAGGCTAATTATATTTTACAAACAACAGCTTCGAAACTGTCGCCTTCCAAGCGATTTCTCAAGGGTTAATAAATCAAAGCAGCTGCACAAAATAGCTTTTCACTTGGCAGTGAACTCGTTACACATTGTATTTTTTCGGAAATAAACCTCTGTTAAAACTCCGCATATGTTAGGCTTGCGGAGGCAGATGCGGAGGCAGAGGTTTGATTCTTTGCGGAAGTTCAGCAGTAATTGAGGCGGAGTTACGTTCCATTCTTCTACGGCTTTTTTTGCTGACATTGCATTGTCTATGTGACTTTCATTCATGTTAGATGGATTTTGACAAATATAATGCATTATTGATCTGTCTTATAGCTGAGTTATCGAAAAGTCCATCAATTACTTTATCATTATGAACCAAAGAGTTATACCACAATACATATACAGTAGAAACTCAATTATCCGGCCCTCAGTTATACAGATTCGCAATTATCCGGACTACAGACTTATTGTCCAAAGCCGTATTTTTGCATGCATAAACATGTCGGATGTCGGACAACACTTGTTTCTCATCAGAAAATAAAAATGCCATATTTTCGTCATACTTTCGATTATCCGGATTTTCGATTAGGTATCCAAATGCCCAAAAACAACAATTAGTCGGCTTAATAGAGTTTCTACTGTATTATGTATATTTAGTATGCAACAAAAACTTTCCAATCTTTTGCAGTGTGAATCTCTATACCTATATGGATCTATGCTGTTACTGTGTGATCTGTTCATCCCTGGCCTCATGAGGGAGAGACTTCTGGTAGCATTCTATCGCTACAGTACAAGCCAGTCACAAACAAATATTGATGATGTCTGCAAATTGTTAAGAGACACTGGCTATGACCAAGTCAATGGAAAGAGACCAACTGATTATCCTGTCGAGTATTTTAGGTAATACTCGTTATTATAATATGAAATATAATTTTTGTTAAAAAAAAAAATAATCTTAGAAATTTAGCTACTAATGGATTCATAGTTTGTTGTTTATTTTAGCCGCGTCAACATTCGCCCAGATTTCATTGAGAAAGTTGTGGGAAAACTTCGTTCTGAAGACATCTACAACCAGCTGGCCGTGTACACCATACCAGAGCACCAGGCATCTGCTCTGGCTACACAGTCAAGCATGCTCGTAGTCTGTCTGTTCTTTGCACCTCACTACCTCCACTCTGATGTTTCCAAAATGAGAGAGATAGCAGACAAGTTCTTCCCCAGTACCTGGGTGATACCAATCTACATGGGTGTTACTCTTAATTTGATAGATTTCTGGGAAAACTTCAAGGCTGCTAAAACTGCGCTATCCAACACATGCAATCCAAAGATAGCCAAAGAAGTATTTGCTAAAAGAGGAAGCTCTGTTCCAATGCTGATTAATAAAATTCATCAATTATCACACGAGGGCACATTGACTGATGACTTTATGTTGGATAACATTAGTAAAATATTGAACCTTTTGCTCAATTCAAACCTTGTAGTAAGATGGCTGCTACTTCACAATAGTGATGTTATATTCTATGATAACAATAAGAAGAGCAAGCACCTGAGGGAGATTGTCATGAAAGAGTCTCACTATGATGCTGTCAAGGTATTGGAACTTATGATAAGTACAGCAGAACTGGAGCTAAAAGTAAGGGAAGTTTTAAATAGATTGCTTGAAAACAGGAATGCATCCTGGAATTCCAACAAAACCCAAGCTGTAGAAGCAATCACTAGCTTATCAGATCTATTTTCAGCCGCAAAACCTGTTGCGAAAATTCCTGAAAATGAGCAGCTAAAACTATGGTTTGAAAATATTGCTAAACAAGTGTCCTCCTTAGGAGAACCTACATCAACTAAATCAATAAAAAAAGTGACACAACTGATCCAAGCACTTGATGAAGTTGAAGAGTTCCATGGCATGAAGACCACATCAACTACTGTGCAGTATCTATCAGAAAGCAAAGATGCATTAAAAAATCTTTTGAGAGCAGCTGCTTTAAAGGAAGACTCCTTAGTGACACTGGAAACAATAGCAGATGTCAGCTATGCTTGGTGCACCATTGACTTATACACAAAGTTTATGCAGGACAGCATAAAAGAAAGCCCATCAGTGACAAGCAGACTGAGAGCCCTCTTCTTAAAACTGGCGAGTGCTATGGAGATTCCTCTGCTTAGAATAAACCAAGCACACAGCGATGATCTGGTCTCAGTGTCCCAGTACTACAGCAATGAACTGATAAAGTACATACAAAAAGTTCTACAAATCATACCAGAGATGGTTTTCAATATAGTTGAGAAAATTATAGAACTTCAAACATGGACTATAAAGGAAGTACCCACAAGACTTGAGAAGGAGAAACTGAGAGATTTTGCTCAGTTAGATCACAGGATGGAAGTAGCTAAACTAACTCATTCAGCTTCCACATTCACAACAGGTAGGTACTTCAATTTACTTTAAAATATACCATAACCCATCAACTGGTTCTTTTAAAAAACATTCATCTTGCAACCGGCCAGATACTGGTCGTTTTTTTAATGTTATTCTTTGGAACCACAGTTAGGAATTGGAACCACAGACCAAGTGGTAATATATACATACTCATATTTGTGCATTTACCAATGTATCTCAATTTTTAGCCTTTAGCAAAGATCAAGACACTAGAGTTGAGTTAGATTAAACTCAGATTTACAGAACTATGCCATGTATTTTCCTTATCACAATTTACCCCTTCCAATTTTGTCATTTTAGGAATCTTGGATATGAGGTCGACTTTAGTTGGCGTCATAAGAGTAGATCCTGCAGAACTTCTAGAGGAAGGCCTGCTGAAAGAGCTAGACAGACACATTAGTAAGAAATTTGAAGAATTCTTGGAACCTCAAGGAAGGCGACCTGTTCTTACTGCTAGTAACTTGTTGACTCGGCTACAAAAACTGGCAGAGAGCATGGACGGCTACAAGAGGTCATTGGAGTATATCCAAGATTATATCAATATGCATGGATTAAGAATATGGCAAAAGCAGGTAAACAACACTCATTTGACTATAACTAAAAATCATGTTGCAACCTACTTTAAATAATTGGCCAAGAGCGATTCGGGATGCGCATGAAGTGTTCCATACCATTATCTTCGAAAATATTGCAAAAACAACACGTGTTTGTATGGAAGCCCTTAAATATGTATTTTATTTTCCTTATTTAACTTAGTTTTAAGTTAATGCATAATTAAATTTTCAGTGAGTATTTAGAGTGTCATATATGTAGGTATGAGAATCTCATATCTCATGAATAATTGATCTCACAGATGTTGTTTTTTTTTTAGCTATTATAACAACAAGTACTTAAAACAATGAAATAAAATTTTGAGGGGGCTTCCATACAAAACACAAGTTTTTAATGATAATCATATGAGACTCCGAATGTCACTTTGGCTTCACTCTTTCTTATTTTACAAAGTTTTCTTCTTTTCTTTTTTTATATTCTTTTACCTTTACAGGTATCAGCAATCATAAAAGAGAGTGTCACCAAAGAGATCAGCGTGCGTAAAGGAGTTATGTTGTTCAGTCCCTCTGCCGGGTTCATGGGGAGTCTGGCAAGACAAATAGTGCAGCTGACAGATGCTAGGTAAGCATGCACGGGCTATTTTCTTTTCCAACTACTAGGATTATGTTTTCACTCGAAAGAAAACTAGATGAGACTCACTCACACTACTAACAAATTGGTGTCAGAAGGATGACACACTATTATCAGTCTGTAGCCACCCGCTGCTGGGTAAAGGTGTCCTCTGCAACACATTATACTGTATGGCTTCCAGCAGGTTCCCACCAACTAGTTTAACAATGATAATGGTAGTTTATGAAACTGTCATTTAATGAAGGGTATTAAAACACAAGAGTGAACTTGCCGCCATTAAAATCTAACCAATGAGAGCGCCGCTGCGCGCGCAGGGCCAATCAGGAGCGATGTTCTCATTATAACATTACGATATCGATATTATACCATCATGTGAAATTGCTTAAATTGAGTGTTTTGTCGTCTGCGCTATAACAGTAGTAATTTTAAGTTAATTATTGGAAACATAAGTAGAATGTGTACTCATTAGCGTAGATAAAATAATTTATTGATGAATTTGTTCCAGGGTTTGCGCATACATAAACATATGCGCCGCCTGGTTCGACGTGAAAAGCCAAAACGAAGTAATCAACAGCAAAATGTTTTCTAAACTCGGCGATGCGCTTGGCGTGGCGGGCTTGCATGGCCTCGACATTTTATATGCATTCATGATCAAAAACCAACTGCTAAATGTTCAGGACGTAATCCGCGCTAACCAGGACAAAGTTTACTTCGGCCCGAATAATCCCGATATTAAAGAAATGGAGCAAACTTTGCACAAGATACAGAAGACAGCAAACCAGTTGGCTGATGTTCTGGTCCTTATTGGTACTCTGCAAACTCTAAGGAAGCATTTAGCTTACCAGTTGAACACCAGCTGCAAGTTTGATTCTGCACACTTGGAGTCGACGTTGAGGACTTTAAATGAGTATGATTTTATTTATGAACTGACTAGCTGGGACTCGCGGTGTGACCAGCGTTATACGGGATAAAAAGTAGTCAATATGTGTCCAGGTTCTACCAGAGCAGTTTGAGCGTGAAGAAGTAACAATTAGGCAGTGGTCCGACCGCCGACGATGAACGAGTAGAACTAGAAGTATAAACGAGTTAGCGATCAGAGGGAAGCGAGCGTACTTTTGATAGTTTTATCGCTGGGCTATAAGCGAGTGTGCAAGTCCGACGAGCGATTACTCGCGAGAGACAAAATCGCCGAAAGTTGTTCCTCGAAAGTCGATTTCTCGCCGGCTGTCGGACCACTGCCTTACTGTCATAAATTATTTGCTTGTCCCGCGGGTACTGTGTCCAAAAATAATCATTTCGCCTCTGCTAATACATAATCTACCCTATCTCCACACCAAGATTCATCTAAATCGGATAGGGAGGAGTAACAAACATACAAATCTATGCACAACACACACATAAACTTCTGTAATATTAGTGGGATGGGTAATGAAATTAAAATTAATTTAATACACTTCTATATATTGTTTACCTTTTTTTTTCATTTCAGCTCAATAATAGATGAGCTCAGAGTAAATGCAAATGCTCCATCAAAACCTAAAATGTCACAGAAACTCCTTCAAAACCTAGAAGGCTATATGCTGCGGTGTGGAATCTATGAGCCTTATGGAAAAATTTATGTGAAAAATGTTCCAGAATTTTACAGTATTGACATGGGACGATTGTTGGCAATTGTACTGATTGCACAGTTACCAAAACTGCAGATATGTTATACAACAGGTAAGATATTTAGTAGTTAGTAGAAAAGTAGCAGTGACTTAGCTTCCACAAAAATAAGAATAAGAATGTAAAACAAAGATATTTTTACATATTCTGTATGACATAATATTCACTCAATAAAAACTTATTTATTATCTTATGTGATTGCCTGTTATGTTACACGCCAGTGTAAGTTAAATGAACCCTAGAAGTTCTCTTCAAATATTCATAAGACTGTTCAGACTGTTCTTCTTATTGTAAATTCTTGCGAATTAAAAACTACAAGACTGCTTGCTTGTTCAATTTTTTTTATTCTCTTCTATTTTCAGGTGACTTAGTTACAAAAAAACCTGGCGACAACATTGATGGATACCCTCTTTTAGTGGGAATATATACTTTGCTACACCAGACCAAGACTGAAAATAAAGACACATTCGTTGATTTCTTGTGCAACTACGTAAAGTAAGTAATTTTTGTAATATTTTCATTAATAGTTTGTCAATAACAGTTAATATTGTAGTTTACTTTTAAGTTTAAGATAAAATCATACAGTGTTTGGCTTTTTAATTGTATTTTAAATGTCAAATTATTTCATTTCAGATCAAAATCTCCAGAAACATCAAGTGAAGGAACCTACCTGATTAGAATTTTAGAGCTATTTTGTGAAACATTCCATTATTCCTTTGATAAGTTAGAAAACAAACTTCCTATGATACTATTCACACATACATTACAAAATAGAAACTCATCTTGAATTAAGTTCTTATTGCTTTTAATAATGATATTATGTATGTTATGTACATAATAATGTTTAATTATATTCTGAATATATTACTATATAAACAACATAGTATGCTGTACATTTATTCACCATCCCCTACAATCAAAATAGGTGGTATTTTATCTATAATTTTGTCTGGCTAATTCTGGATTGAACTGAGAATTATATTTAGGTTTAACACTAGCTTTATTATTGTCTTCTGATGTGATTGGTTCTGACTCTCCATTGAGCTTCTTTAAAAACATTTCAGTTCTACATTTTTCTTCCCTCTCACGTTTTAACCGGGCTTCTCTCAATTTGAGCAGTTTTTCCTTTTTCTCATCCTTGTTTTTCTTATCTTTTTTATGCTTGTGCTTATGTTTGGATCTCGATGCACTGGCTATGTGACTTTCATACGATTTTTCTAAAGGTTTTGTCTTGGAAGCTTTTGTCTCAATTTTACTGTGACAAAATTCTCTGAATGCATTAATTGGATCTAATCTTTGCTTTGACTTGTAACTGACTTCTCCATTTTTAACATCCAGCTCTTTTTGTTTAGGTTTACCATCTTCATCCTTTAGTACCAACTTATCATAAGTATCCTTTACATCAGATTTTCTTGTTAAACTTGGAGGTACTTCATACCAGTTTTTCTTTCCAAGAGCTTCATTCGTGTCTTGGCCTAGATATGTAAGATATCCTATTTTCTTCTCATATTCTTCTTTTTTTTCTTTGACTTCTTGATCATGTTCTTTGTTAGTTGTTGCCACAGCATGTTCTAGGTCTGAGAAGAAGTTGATATGTTCAGTTGCTGTAACATGTTGCTGGGTGGGCTCAACAATACCAGCATCTTGCAACTTTTGCTTGCTTTTATATTTGAGTACATTGAGACGTGCTTCCCTGTCTGCATTGTCAATGCGTAGCTTTTCTTGCCTTTCTTTTTCAGCAGCCTCAGCTTCATCTTTCCGGACTCTGGCTATATTCTCTTTGGTTCTTACATGCCACCTGTAAATAAATTGCAAATAAAGAACTTAAAATCTGTAATATGAACATAGTGATTCACCTAATGCATCTGCGCCTGGCTATGTAAAGCTGATCCAAAAAACATATTGCCATAGATAAATAAGCATAGCAGCCCACTATATGTTCCCACTGCTGGGGCTCTTACGAGGAGAGAGATATAGGCCATAATCCACCACGCTGGCCAAGTGCGGGTTGGCGTATGACATGTCTTCGGATATTGTGCTCCTCAAACATGGCGCTTTCCTCACGATGTTTTACTTTACCGTAAAGCGAGTGCAAATTCACAAATAACTTGAAAAACACGTCATTGGTGTAGGGCCAGGATCGAACCAGGGGTAGTCTGATTGAAAAGTAGACGTTATTACCACCGAGCCACACTCGCTTTCTATTGGCATAGATACTTTGATTTAATTTACTAGATGTAAGATACTAAATATAATTGATATCAGTACAACCGTTTAGGTGTAAAGTTATTAAACATGATATGCGCAACCCACCTTTTTTTTGGAAGAATATTCATATTTGTGTCTGTAACTCCATATGTGTATTTGAGAACTATATCACGAACAAGCTATTGGATATCTACTAGTATATAATTTCCTGTGAAAGAAATTATTTTTACCATACCAATTACCAAGTAAATACTAAAGTGCAAAAATTTGTCAGAATCCTAATGTTGCTAGCCACTTAATATTTTTCTCCCTAAGACCAACTTCAAAATGCCCTAAATATCGATTAAGGCACCTAAGATGCTTATTATCTACACTCGGTTCGAAGTAATGTCAAATATGTAAAAAAACAGCTTTCTAGCTATCATGGTTTATTAGATACAGCCTAATGAAAGACAGATAGAGAGGAGAGAGAGGAGATATGCATGTGACTAGGAGAAGTATGGATATGATTGTAAGAAGTAGCGGAAGGAGAGGTAGACCAAAGAAGACGTGGATGAATTGTGTGAAGGAGGATATGAATGAGAAGGGAGTGAATGTGGAGATGACGGCTGATAGAGTGGCGTGGAAGAGAACAACAGGCTGTGCCGACCCCACCTAGTGGGAAATGGTAAAGGAGAAGAAGAGCCTAATGAAAGACAGATAGACAGCGGAGGCTTAGTAATAGGATCCCGTTTTTATCTTTTGATACGAATCCCTAACAACCTAATCGAAACGCTCTATCCTACATCTATTATTCGACTTAAAATACTATTCAATCGAATAAAAAAATATTTTTATCTATTAAGTGGCCATAGACAAAATCAAAAGCACCAACGCAAGGACGCGACGTATAGAAGCGTATTTGTTGCAACAAATTGTATTTTGTGAAAAATTATGTAAAATACTGAATTATCGTCAAAAATTATGTGAGCCAATACGTCGGCTTGCTCAATGTTTGCTGGATATAGTTTAAGTCGCTTATTTCTTCAATTTAAAGGTTATCCTTGATATACCCAGCGTAATACAATTTAGTTAACACTAATTTGTAGAAATGGATGCTACAAAGGAGCCACCACTTCAGACCACCACCATTGAAGTCGCAAAAGAAAATGATGTCGTCATTGAGGCGAGCACTGAGCTAGATATTCCAACTCCGGCCGAAGTGTGTCACAAGCCCAACGGCGTCGCCGAGTCTGATACTGAACCGGTCTCATCTGTAGTGGAGCCCGAGGAACCCACGGATGCTGTTACTGAAGAAAATCAACCCGAAAACAGCGAATCCGTTCTTGAATCAATTGTTGTTGAAGAAGTAGTAGAAACACCCACAACTACTGAAGAGGAAGTTACCAAAACTGATGCGATGTCAACAACCAAAGAAGTGCTGGCAGAAGAAGTCATTATAAAAAGTGATGGTGAAGAACAACATGAAATGCAGTCTCAGAGTGTTGAAATAGATGGTATTGTGGATACCATGTCCGAAACTGTCAGATTTGAAACTGAAATTGTAATTGAAACAAATGTTGATGATCAGCACACAAATTATAAAATTATTTATGAAGATGAGGAAAGTTCAGATCAGGCCAATAATATGTTGAATGATATCGGCCAAAGCATTGAACTGAGCGATGTATTGCGTTCATCTGATATCTCTGAAAATGTTGAAAATAACAATTGCGAGGTTGCCCAAGAGGTGTTCAACAAGGAAGAGCTTTTGGACATATTAGAAGGAAATGATACAGAGGAGTCCAAAAAAGATCCTGATGCTTTTGCTAATCATTGTAAGAAATTAGAAACACAACTAGCACTGCAGCAACTCTCTCGACTCAAACAAACCAGAAAAATCAGAACCACTCCCAAAAAGAATAAAACTAGTAAGATTGACTTACCAGGAGAAGAACCACAACTTAGAAAAAGAAGTAGCAGACACAAAGAAGATAATTCACAAGTAACTAGCAATACTGTTATTGAAACTAAAGCAGTAGGTGCTAGAAGAAAGAGTTGCAGACAGGACTTATCCCAAAGTGGAAGTGAAGGAACTACTGAAGTAAAAGATGATAATACCAAAAAAAGAGCAAATAAGCAAAAAAGTGATACACAAAATAACTCGGACTCAGTTGTGGAACCAAAAGAGCAAAATATAGTAAGTGATCTTGTTCAGGACTGGGATGATGATGATCCTGCTGAAGGTGATCAAGCGCAGAAGAAAGATGTGCCTAATAAGAAAGCTGATAAAGTAATAGAAGAAAGCACACAGCAAGAATCAGAGGTACCCCTCATTACTCAGGAGGCTGCAGTCAATGAAAGTCAGACCAGCAATGCTGATACATCAGTGGGAGAAGAACTCACCCCAATGCAAAATAAGAATGATTCTGACTCACTGCCCCAGCGTAGACAGAGCAGAGTTATCAAAAAGAAAGTTATTTTTGATCCAGATAATCCAGACACTTTTACAAAAACTAAAGTCACAATAAAAAAAGAAATTCAACCTGAAAAAGATCAGAAAGAGCAGCCAACACCAAAAAAACTTAAGAGTGAATTAACTCCAAGATCAAAATCAAAGTCTCCAAGTCTAATGCAATCAAAACAGTTGTGGAAGAAACCACAACCCAGATACTTGAGACAACATAAAAGGCTGACAGAGATTGATCGCCTCCTGATGGATGAGGGAGCAGTCAACATGATCTGTCAGCTCACTCCGGAGGCCCCACAAGGCAACAAGAATACAAAGAGCAAAGCTGAATTTATCAAAAAAATCCAAAGTTCCACCCCTGAAGGGAAAGAAATGAAGTTTAGAGAGAGGAAAAAAGAGATAAAGACTGAGGAGGGAGATCCTAAGAGGATAGTAGGAGCTAAACACAGGCTGTCATTGAATAACTCGGTGAAGTCTCCATCTGTGAGTGAAGACTTTGAAGCACACAGTGCTGATGATTCCATCATCTACCGGCGGCACTCGTCTAGCTCTTACTCGAGTCCCTGCATGAGCCCACGCCGTATGAGCGACGTGGAGGTTATCAGCCTCAACACAGGCACACCAAATCTACCTGCAACTGATACGTGTATTATGAATAACGACAATGCCTCACCTCTCAAGTCTGATGTGTTCATGGCGGAAGGTTCAGGCAACTCCTCTACCGCTCCCGTCATCAACAAAAACAACTTGATGTCAATGAAAGAAAAGCTTAATTCCAAACTGTCTCAAGCACTCAATAAAAGAAAACGAGAACCCTCCAAGCCAGAGAAAGCAACAAAGGTGAAGAGAGTATCCAGATCAGTTGAGAAGGTGCATGTGAGTGGAGACTTCAAATTTGTCAAATTGAGTTATGAGCAAAGCTTGGCTGAGATCTGCATTCAGAGTACAGGGAATTATTTTAATGTTGAGGTGAGTTTATATTGTCACAAGTATGATCGGGATACCTATGTGTCAATCCAGGGTCCAATCAATCTCCATACCAAATTGAATTGAAATTGGTTCAGATATTTGAGCCTGATGGATTGACAAACATACACGGTCATACACATTTTGCTTTTTAGTAGGAATTGGGATAAGCACAATTTTTCAGAAAACTTATTTCTATTGCAGGTTATGAATGAGCTGCGAAAAGCTCTCGAGACAGTAGAGAGTAACAAAGAAGTATCTGTCACATTGCTGACGTCAGAGACGGGTACTCTGTGCTCCGGACTAGACTTAGTCTTTATTCTGGATCCAGAGAATGGTACTAATCATGCAATTGAAGTGGCAGAATCTGTAAGGTAACCATATTTATAATAACTTATACTGCGTTACTGATTCCTTATGTTATTTTTTCAAAAATAATATTCTTTCTAATTTTTTTTTATGTATTATCATTGCAATCTGTTTTCTTTCTAAAATTCAGCAAATGGTTAAAAACGTTTCCTGTCGTGGAGGGCAGTCAGCCCAGTGACATCTCCTGTTTATTTAGGTGTTTTTTTATACAGTTTTGTTTTATTCAAAAGTCATGAGATCGTTTGATGAATTCCTTTTTAATCGTTTGAAAGTCATATGCGAAATTGATAGGAAGGAACTCGCTTGCCTAGAAGAACCTGGTTTAATCTGGCCTGGAGTCGGTTTAATCTGGCCTGGAACCGGTTTAATCTGGCCTTGAAGACAGAAAGGTTGTTATTTAGTGGGAACATGGATTCCGGCAAGGAGTTCTAGAGTTTGGCCGTCCACACTATAAATGTGGAAGCAAAACGCTTAGTAAAGACTTGAAAGTTCCACTGTACATTGGTTCCTCCTAGAGTCCTAGCAGTCTTCCTGCAAGTTGTCCAAAGTCCAATGACTTGAAACAAATACTGCTCTATAAGTATGCTTCAATAAATCTTAAAGTAATTGATGCAGCTAATATACAGGTTCTGTTTATAAAATGTGTCTTCTTCTTCTTCATTTGAGCTAAATGGCCAAGCATAATTGGTATTGAGAGTTCTTAAGCCACCCAAAGGCCTCTGGCTTATGTAGAAAGAATTAGTAAAAGCAATGTTTTTCAGATTACTGCTGAGCACACTGGAGAAGCACAGCAAGCTGGTGTGCGCGGCGGTAGAGGAGCAGTGCATGGGGCTGGCACTAGCTCTGCTGGCTCTTAGCGACATCACCGTGGCAAGTGAGACTGCCAGCTTCCAGCTGTCTAGCGGCAAGGGTGCCCCACTGCAGCCGGGAGCCGCCGCTCTTACCACTTCTGGTTTATCTAACTCCTTGGTAAGATTAGTATGAACTTCTTAGTTATTTTCTATCTGCACTTTATGCTGATTGCTCCCATCAGCTGCTTATAACAATATATTTGAGCGAAGCAGTAGACTTTTCACGAAATAAATTATTATAAAATCAATAATTACGATTCTAGGTAATATAATTAATAACCTTCAAAAAAAGTAAGATTTGTTTTAATTTCTTCGTTATCCGTTTGTTTGTTATCACTATCCAGTGAATTTTACGTATTCACGTTTACGATGGCAGTCTAAAACACGATTCTTAAAAACTGAATTAAAGATAATAAAACTGAAAAAAAAAACCTTTTAGAATTTTTCCGTTTTTTTTTAGGACACATTTCACACACGGCTGGTTAACCCCATACTGAACCATTTCTAGTTCGTATTATGGATGCTAACACAACTGATATACTACATATACATACATACATATTTTATATAGATATACATATTTAACACCCAGACGACAGCCAACAAATTTAGTTCAGCACAAAGATGTTGGCCGTGCCGAGAACTGGTTGGCATGGTAACCATCACGCCAACGAGGTCGTCAAATTAAAATATGATATGCTCCGATACTGCCTTAACGTATTGTTGTGTGTGTAGGTGTGTGAGCTACTACTGCTGGAGCGCAGCGTGGCGTGCTCGGCGGCGCAGTGCGGCGGGCTGGTGAGCCGCGCCGTGTGGCCTGCGCGTGCGCAACACGACACCACAGCGATGGATAAGGTAGGGTTCAATTTCCAGTAGTTAGGTGTTTGGCATTTACAATGCGCTTGTATGACGGGCGGTACCATCCCTATGTTTTTGTGATGCATTTCTTCCAAGTCGTCAGGATTCATCCGGTCGTAAGGCGAGGTGACGGTAAGGGCTACCTCGTTGAATTCACACGCCCGCCAATCTGTTGTCGGTTCGCAAAACTGAAATGTATTACCGAAAATTAAATTAAAAATTGTTGATGTTTATATTTGAAACGCCACCACAGCTATAGCTAGAAATATAGTAGCGCAGGTGCAAGAAGTGTGTACACCGTTTTGTATTTTCATATTTTATTCTCATATTTCTAGCTGGTATGAGTATGTAATGCGTAGGAAGGAGATGCATGTCACTAGGAGATGTATAGAAATGGTTGTGCTAGAAAGAAGAGCAAGAGGCTGATTGAAGAAGATCAATTGAGATTGAGAGTGTTAATGAGGACATGAGAGAGAAAAGAGTGAGTGTAGAGACGATGGCTGATAGAGGAGAGTGGAAGAAGATAATTTGCTGTGCCAACCCCACCTAGTGGGATAAGGCAAGGAAGAAGATTCTCATATTTCTAGCTGTCAAGTAATCTGACTTACCAAATTTAATTATTGTTTGTGCAGTCTATTGATAATTGAATGAAAGTGATAATTTAATTATTACTTCTAAAATTATAGATATGTAACCAATAACTATAAATTCCATATTTTTATATTCATAAAACACCACTATTAGTTATTAAGAAACTTTTTTTAAACTTTTAATTAATGTACCTTTATATAAAACTTATATTATTATAAATACCTAGATTTAAGTAGATTCTGTTAAAAAACTTTCATAAAAATAACCCTTCGATATTCTGTTCCAAATTTATTTTTTGCAATTAATTGGCTAACTGTTATTAATAATAAATAATTGTTTTGATATAACCAAGATTTGTAATAACTCTGTGGCCATTGTTGTTGAAACACAGTCTGAGACCTAAACCAGCACCAATGGTTTCATTTAATAGTGTATATGTTACGTAAGTCAATAATGGATATGTGTTATTAATGAGTGGAACCAATGACATGATAATTTATTTATACCGATAAATCTGTTTCGCAATCTGTTTGTTCAGTACATATCAGTCGATAAATAATGAGACCAATCTTTCCTTGAGAGCGAGCAGTTTGAAAACTTCCTTTTGAAATGATAACTCCTTCCTATGAAAAAGCCTAAGTTACGGCTATACGGGTTCAGCATTTCTTGACGCTTTATGTAATAAATGATAGAGGGTTAAAGAGTTAAAGAAGAGTAACAATAACAAAAAAAAAAAAAGTATTTTTGGTATTAAGCAAGTATTGTTGGATGTCGGTCTGGGTGTTAAATATGTATCTATTTAAAATGTGTATGTATGTATATTATGTAGTATATTAGTTGTGTTACCAACCATAATACGAACTAGAAATGGTTCAGTATGGGGTGAACCCGCCGTGTGTGAAATGTGTCCTAATATTAATTAATTTATTTTATATTTATTTTAGTCTGTATGTCTGGTTCGTTAGAACTTTGAAACTGCTCAACGGATTCGAATGTAGTTGCACAGGTTTTTTAAAATTGATTAAGAAAAAAAGTAACTTCAAGCTTTGCTGCTTGAAGTAAATTTTAAACAGAGTTCAATGCGGTTTACATTTACGTATTTAGGAATAAAATAATACAATTATAAATGCGGAAATTTGTGTGTGAGAGTTTGTATGTGTAGTCTTCCCGCTGAAACGGCTGAACTGATTCCAATGTAATGTGGTACAGACATAGTTAAGAGTCTAGATAAATTCACTTTTAACCTCGGAATAACACGAATGATACTGCGGGGAGCAGCTAGTTAATTATTAATATTACTTTTGACATGTCTTATGGATTTTATATTTTGATAATTATAAGTTTTTTTTCTGAAATAAATGGATTAATAATTATTATGTATTATCTAGGGCGGGGCGGCGGGGCACAGCGTGTGGCCGACTAGCGCGCACGAGCAGGCGCTAGCCATCGCTCGGGACATCGCTGCACAACCGGTACAGGTAAGCTTACATATACATACATACACCTTTAACATCAACTACAATCTTTTTTTTCTATCTGTACTGTCCCTTTCCATTCCTGGTTGCCTGGTAGAGTGTTAGAGATCACCGTAGGTGATAAGGCCGCCTTTGTACTCTGAGTGTAAATATTTTATTACCTTAATTTAAGCTGTTTTTTTATGTGGTTGTACAATAAAGTAATATTCTATTTTATTCTACAATCTGGAAAACTGGTCAGGCTTTGCACTCTATTGCAGCTGAGTATCCAGTCTAACAATTCCGCCACGATAATAAAAAAAAAAACATATTTTATAGTGATGGATGTTACGACATTATGGAACTAATGTCACGAAAAACTTACATATTTTTTGGAGACCATAAAAGTAAAAAAACCATAAATTATCGAGACTTTAGTTAGAACAATACTTTCAATAAACGCCATTCATTTAATGTCCTATTATTTACTTCAATATGTTTCTAATTTTATTCGAATATCCATTTACATGATCTTAATTAAAAGTCTAAATATAAGCTATGTTGTAGTAGCCAATCACATGTATCTTTTATCGTCAGTATTTATTTAATTATAATCTTCGTCACTGTACTCGTCATTAATTTTGTGACAGTACGCCTTCCACCCCCACCCACTGTAGAGCACCTCGGATATCTGCAGATTGGTGACACCTCCATTGTGCACGCACATGTGACGTTTAGGACACATGCACGATTGATACAAAGCATTCAAATCGTGATTGACGTTACCGCAGAACTCCCCGGTCATACAGACGGGCAATGAAGCGCATTGGTACACTTTTACGTTATTATCTACCGTAGTGTTCAGTTTCCAGTAGTTAGGTGTTTGGCATTTACAATGCGCTTGTATGACGGGCGGTACCATCCCTATGTTTTTGTGATGCATTTCTTCCAAGTCGTCAGGATTCATCCGGTCGTAAGCCGAGGTGACGGTAAGGGCTACCTCGTTGAATTCACACGCCCGCCAATCTGTTGTCGGTTCGCAAAACTGAAATGTATTACCGAAAATTAGATTAAAAATTAAAACTTGTTGATGTTTATATTTGAAAAGAAAAAATGTGGTATTAGCGCTCGATGCATCGATTTAGAAAAGGCCGTGAGCTACGCATACCCTATGCAAATGCATGCTAATTTGATTATTTAACCACATTATCGGCATTTCCTACTAGCACGGCTACTCTTATGCAATGTTTACTCATTGCGCGTTTCAGAAGCCACAGAAACGGTTTCTATATTACGTTTGTGAACTCACAATCTGCTTTAGAAGCTTGTTAGTAAATCAGTGAGTCTACAAT
Organism: Mellilla xanthometata; assembly: GCA_035578125.1. Lineage (NCBI taxonomy): Eukaryota > Metazoa > Arthropoda > Insecta > Lepidoptera > Geometridae > Mellilla > Mellilla xanthometata. The sequence goes on from JAPUBQ010000013.1 coordinate 9,392,529, forward strand.
ACAATAATTTATTGACAACTCCATGTTACATGTCATATTATGTCAAAATTAAAACGAATAAAAATGATTACTATACAATAGAAATGAAATAAGTTATTCATTAATAATATTTGAAATCCATGAATTCATCTATGTCATAAAATAATTTGTCAAGCAACCAAGCTAGTAGATGCTATTTGCAATTTGCTATCGCGGCGAGACAGTTCAGGCGTGAAGGTGGACGCCAGATGCGGGGTACCTGTTGTAGCTAATATACATTGAATGTGTGGTACCTGCGCGTGCGCACGGTTGTTGAGCTCCAGCGTAAGCGTGGCGGGCGCGGAGCGGTCGCAGCGCGCCCGCGGCCCGCAGCGGCACAGGCGCACCAGCGCCGGCGGCCGCCAGTAGCGCGCCACGAGCGCCGAGCACGCCTGCCGCGCGCCGCACGCCGCCAGGCTGCGCTCGCTCTCCTCCTACACATGCATTTACCTGTATCTAATCACCTGCATTTACCTGTATCTAATCACCTGCATTTACCTGAATTTATCCACCTGCATTTACCTGTATCTAACCACCTGCATTTACCTGTATCTAACCACCTGCATTTATTTTGTCAGGGATTAGAATACAAAAGACGATTGCTGATTCTCCCATACATACATACATACATATAACTAGCTGACCATGCAAAACATTGTTTTGCCTTAAGTAAAAATTTTAGGGTGAACAACCCTTAACGCTTAGGGGTATGAAAAATAGACAGTAGCCGATTCTCAGACCTACTGAATACGCATATAAAATTTGGTAAAAATCGATCGCATCGTTTCGGAGGAGTACGGTAACTAACATTGTGACATGGAAATTTTATATATAAGATATGATAAAGTAGGCGCGGATGTTAGCATAATTACAAATCGAGCGTGCAGCCTAACCAAATTCCGCAACGCACTTCAGTCACATAGTTATATGACGATTGTAGATTGCGTGACCTGAGTGAAGTCGTTTCAAGAATATACGAATAGAGAGACAGGGTTACAAACATGTAATATCACTGTCGCCTGTGGATATATCAGTATTGGTTAATGAACGATTAATCATAATTGCCGTCAAATAAACAGCTTCAACAAACAGCAGTTAAAGATAGCACACGAAGCAATCATTATGTTACAATACACTCACTATGCCATAGTAATAAAGCACAGGTTCGTCGCTCTCGGTCGCCGTTCCCGTCGCGATAAGAAGCAGTGAAAGCACACTCACAGTCAACATTTGAACATAATTATTGGAAACGGCAATAACAGTGGCTCGCTAGTAGTTAATAGGGCAGCAGTCGGCTCGCAAACGTATACAAGTGATAAGATAGATAACCTTGGTCCCCGATACTGTTATTAGTTTTGCACTTGTGTGGTCACTTGTAAGCGTCGTGCTCTACGCGAGTAAATAATAAAGTTACTAAGCTAACCAGAAAAACTAAAAACGAATATGGCTCGGTGGGAAAACGTCTGTTTTTCAATTTAACGGCCCCTGGTTCGATCCCGGCTCTACACCAATGACTTGTCTATTAGGTTATGTGTGTATTTGCATTCGCTTTACGGCGAAGGAACCGACATTTTTGAGGACCACTATATCCGTGTGTCATCCGTCAACCAGCACTTGGCCAGCGTGGTGGATTATAGTCTATCATTTCTCTCCCAGCGAATAAAGACATTGATTCCCAGCAATGGGAACGTATAGGTAGTGTGCTGCTTATGCTATCAACTAGAAAATAAATGCTTAGTCGAGTTTGACACATTCTTAATAAAAAGTTAAACACATATTGACTCAGGCGATCTTTGCTGAAACCATCGTAGATGATTGTTGTGTGTCACAGCAGAAATACACTCAATTCATCAGATTTTCCTCAAAATAAAAAGTCGTATCTTTATAAACACGCATTACGAACTTTTTTCGTTACAAAATTCTAATTCTTTCTAAGTTTTGAAGTATTTAATAAATTTCTTTATTTTTATTTACAGAATGTATTGCTGAAGAAGCAAATTCTGAGACTCAAGAGGGGTTCCTCGGAGACGGTGACCGGAGCCCTGCTAGCGGAAAGGGACCTTTTCGTCAAATATTGGACCTCTACAGAGGGGCAGGCACAAATTCGCGCCACACTTAAAACTGATGTGGTCTAGCGGTTAAAAGAAACATGCACATAAAGTAATTCATATAACGTCCGAATTTCTTAAATTATCTGGAATTTCAAGTTTAAAATATGACCGTTGTTGTATGTTTTATCTGTTTCACTCTTTTTATATCTAAACTACACTGACGTACCGATGTAGGTATCTGAGTTTTAGTATAAAATAATTTCAACATGATTTCCACAATGTGGCAAGTGGCAGCAATGATAAAAAATAATTTTGTTGTAGAAAATAATTATTTTCTTAATATTCTACAGAACACATTTAAATGTCAAATTTTGGACCATATAGTTTTTGGCAGTATTTGGTATGCAATTACATGTTGTTCAATAATATCAATTTACAAGGGACTATCATCTTGGTACAGAGACAAAAAATATATCGATTCTGTTGAGATGATCTTATTTCACTCAAATAACAAAATATTATAAACAAACACTCAATATACATTTGATGAATTTGTTTGATTGGAAGTTTATAAAAAGACTGGCTTATTGAATGTCATCACTATTTTAGTATGCATATTGTGAAGGCAGAAAGCCTGTACGGTTAATATATTAAATATAAAAAAAACATGCAAATGTTGTTAGATTTATTTTATAAAATTATTTTACGTTATAGTGTATAGGTAATTGTTTATGCCTGTTTAAAGAGTTTAATAGGTTTAGAGGTTTTCTGTTTCACGGCCAAAGTTTTGGTTTAAAATCTTTAGAAGCCTTACTGTTGTTTGGTGTCGACTCGTGTTAAATTCAAATAGGATAAGAACGTAGGTTCTTAATATATTTTAGCATTTTAACTATCATACTTTTTTAATTATTTTCATTCCTTTTTTGACCAACTTCTCTCACCTTACTTTTCTATGACTCACACACATAATATTTACTTTCGTTCTTTTATAAGTTAGAGTAAATTAATATCTGACATTTTGGTTAATTAAAGTGCCTTTCGCTAGTATTTTATATAAATATTAATTAATATAGTTTAGGATGATAACACTATCGAAGATCCACTCACACTAAATACATAAAACTCTTATTTTGGAAAAATGTAAAAATAAGTATATTCATCAATAGAAAATACATAACAAAACATTCATTTTCTCAGCTCCTTGACACCCGGATGATTTAGTTAATCTGTAGGCATCATTGCCTTCAGACAAACAATAACGTGTGTCTCTCATAGTAAAACATATTGTGGTAAATGAAACAGTACCTAGAGAACTGTTATCTATAACCTATTTTAAGATTAATGTTAGTTATAAGGTTAAGTCGAGAGTTAATAAATGTTTATTGATGTATTCATTTTGGTTTAACTAAAGAGAAATAAATGCGAATGTTATTGGTAAATTACATATTTTAAATTATTTTAAGTGAGTGAATCGTTTAAATGCAATATGTTTTAGTTTATAAACTGCGCAAGTATGCTCGTAAATTGAGTTCGGATTGTTAGAGTGCGCTGAGGTGCTTCTATTCCTTTGTGGTGAAGTAATTTACAGAAGTTTAAAACATTTTCTCGCGCAATGTTATCAATTCATGGGAGCATCGTCTTTGTTGAAAGTTGAAAGGAATATACAGGCGCATCAAGTGTCTTGACTGAATTATGATTAGCTGTCCTTGGTTTGCATTGTTGTCTAGTTACACAGAGAGTATGATTTTGTGCAAATTTCAAACTTGTTACTTACTACTTGGCCGATGCACTTGATTGGTTATCATAATAGTATATTTTATATATATATTGTGTAGATGTATTCTTATTTGGGTAATTATAAGACACAGAATTGTCATATCTCACATTGTGAATATGGTATTAAAGTAAGTAAGAAAAAATAGTTGTCGATTGTTTTATTTCATTCGCCTTAGCTCATAAATGACTAGGAGTTCTGTAACAATTAATTGGCCAAGTGCGAGTTGGACTTTCCACGCCATTGGTGGCGATTCAGCGGCACACACGACTAAACTAAATTTAAAGTAGCTCTGTCTCTTTTCGTCCTAAATGACCAAAAAGAGATGGTACGATCTAAACCACAGACAAAACATCTAAAATCACGTCAAACATGTCAGATTTAGAGCTGATACAATTGGGTGCGCTCTAAAATCGCTTACATTCGTAGACAGATTGCTCTGTCCACGCTTACATTTTTCTGTATTTGACGTGATTTTAGATGTTTTGTGTGTGGTTCAGAACGTGCCGTCTCTTTCTGGCTACCTAAGATGAAAAAAGACAGGGCTTCTTTAAATTTAGTTTAGTCGTGTGTGCCGCTGAATCGCCACCAAAACCTACAAAAGTTGGTTATATGTACATGAGCCATTTTATTAAAATAACATAATGGAACATTCTGTGGAAGTTTCAAGCGTCTACCAAGTTGTAGGCCGTAATTCGCCTGATGGTAAGCAATCATTACGGTCTAAGATTGAACGTGCTTAGTAACAGAAATTACAATTTTAAATTGGTACAGTTTATCTTAGTACGACTAAGATAAACACGTAAACTCTGCGCGTGGCTTCTCTACTCAGGGAATCCTACTGACAAAGCTAGAGCCTCCAAACATGCAAAAATTAGCTAAAACTAACACTAAAATAAGACTTTTATTAAATTTATAATATATATTTTGTATAAAAAAAAACATGGATGAGGGTGGCACAAGACCGAGACGAATGGCGTACACGAAGGGAGGCCTATGCTCAGCAGTGGGCAATAGAGGGCTGAAAATGATGATGATGATGATAAAAAAACCAGTGTATATCCAGCCTGGTCACAGACGGACGGACACCAACATCTAAATAATAGGGTACAGTTGGGTAGTGAACCAAAAAGAATACAGATTTATAACAGATAATTTATTACGAAATCAAACTTTATCAGCAACATTAGAAATAATAGGCTTAGGTCTAGATTTGAATAGGAGCTTCTTTTTGACAACAGCCTTGACTTTGTATTGAGGTTTTTCACCATCGGTTTCTTTTTCTATGACCGCCATAGGTTGTTCGAGTTTGACCTCCTTGCCGTTGAGGACGTGGTGGCCGAGGACTAGTACCGGATGTCGGTTCCTGTTGTAGAAATGGAGGTCTCCCACCACAGTGGGGCCGACGGCTTCTTGCTTCGACTGAATGAGACCTTGCAACTCCACTATTGCCCATTCTGGTACGCCGCCGGCCGTCACCGTTTTACTGTAAAAGATAATTAATACTTTGATTTATACTTTTGCGTTGATTTTAAAAGGTATGGGAAGATATAGTCAGGTTTGACAATGAAACGAAGATTAATCGGAATCATATTTATTTTTTGATGACCATTCGTTGCTTATGAAATCATAGTTTCATTTCTATAAATAGTAAGCAGATATTTTTCGTTACTATACATAAATTCTCGTAAGCGTATTCACCCAAGCTGAAATCATAAAAACACATTTATTAGATACGGAATGTGATCTATTTCACGAGCTTCTTTTTGAAGTAAAATGTGAATCACTTGTGTCTTTATAGGGTTCCGTACCTAAAAGGTAAAAAACGGGACCCAAACTAAGAACTAAAACTGCTGTCTGTCTCCAAGCTATATCTAAGAAACCGTAATAGCTAGAAAGCTGAAACTTTCACAAAATATGTATTTCCCGTGCCGCTATAACAACAAATACTAAAAATAAAAAAATAAATAAGGGACCCCTTATAATAAGCGTGTTTTTTTCGTATTTTTTTGCTATATATCATAGCTAGATACTTAAAATTTTCACAAAATATATAAATTTATATTAGCTATCATATTAAAAATAAAATACATATTTGAGGGGGCCTCCCATTGACTGTATTTAAATCAGGTTGAATTTTGTAAGCCTTTGTGCAGAGTTTTTAAATAATTTAATTAAAAAATAATATTTAAGGGGGCCCATACAACAATGGTACGGAACCCTTCTTCGTCATAATTTGTTAAAAAATAAAAATGCCAACTGTAACGAGGCTTCGTCATAGATAAAAATAAACTATTTTTTATCTTCGATAGGTTAGCGTTTGACTACAGCTAGCCTGATGCTAAGCTGCACTGAAGTCTACGGTGTGGCACGCTTACCTAGAAGATACCTATTAACTCTACTTTTGAAGGCCCCCGGATGATACCTCTCAGGAAACAGAGACTCAGGTAGTGAGTTCCAAAGCTTCGCAGTCCTATAAATGTGACTGAAGAAGATACGGAAGATATGTCAAAGAAGAAGAAGATATGGTTGTATAAGCATACCTGTACAATGTTGGTGAGAGGAGCTAGTATCGGAACTTCTTGAAGAGCGGGTGTTTGTTGTGCGGCCCGTTCCGGCGGTGCTCCAGGTAGAGCGCGTCGTCCCCGCCCGCGAGCGAGGAGAGCGCGCCGCCGCGCCGCGCCACGCCGCCCAGCGCGCCCTCGCGCTCCTCCTCGCACTCCGTCTCCGACGCCGCCAGCACCTGCGCCCACACACACACACTTTATTCACTCATCACATTTTTACCTTCTTCTTCTTGCTAACTCTTCTAGACCCACAGCCAACAAATTTAGTTAGGCACAAAGATTGGCAGTCCGGCATGGTAACCTTTACACCAACGAGGTCGTTATTGGCAGTCCGGTATGGTAACAAACTTACTGTCGAAGTTCCGAGAATTCGCACAAAGCGTTTTGCTTCGACCTTCATTGTGAGAACCGCGAAGCGTGGCAACCCTAGCGTTCAAGTGTAAACATCGGCTCCGTGTGAATTTATTGTTCAATAATAAATTAGTGCACAATAGTGAACTATCTACCTATAGGGTATAATATTCGGCAAACATCTTGAGCAATGACCTTGAGTGCGCAGTAGACGATTTTAAGGTATCATTGGTGGTAGGAGAGGTGCGCGGGGGCATTCTGTCGGCACGCGGCCCCGCGATTGGCCGATCAGTTTGCTGCTGTCCCCCGCGCCGCGCGTTCGTCCCGCTAGCATCTGTACTGGCATCGATTACACTTGCGTGCAGTTTGAATAGCCTATTTCGAGTTAAGAAGTTTTGTTGTTAAAGTTTTATATTAATTTATATTATTGTTACTTTGTTTTTTGTTATATTGTGTTTATACCTATACCATAAAACTTTTCTGACTATGCCGCGAAAACATAACACAGTTCTGGAGAGACAAGCTAGAAAAATGGTGTATGATGTGTATTGCTTCCTTCCGCCATACCATCCGGATTTAAATCCCACCGAGATGGCATGGGCCGCTATCAAAGGCTACGTCAGTAGCAAAAATGTGAATTGGAATGTTCAAAAAGTCATGGAGAGAAAAGGTTTCCTTAATGGGTGCACAAGAATGGAATAAATTAAGACAAAAAGTCAAAGATATCGAAGCAGAATACATCAAGAGTGACCATATCGTAGATTTGGTCACTGACCAATTTATAATCGTGAATGATGAAGATAGTGATGACACGGAAGTAGATGATACCTCAGATGATGATGAAGATGATGGCAGCGACGATGCTAATGATTTATTGACCCCCAGTACTAGTGCTTCTGCTAGTTTCGACCTAGTAGAAGGAGTATCGTTTCTTCCTCAAGATTAAATTGTAATTGTTTAATAATTTCAAGTTGTAAAATTAATAATTTTTGCATATAAATTTTGTTTTTACGATGTTTCACAATATTATTTTTTTTATGTTTCTATTGGTATCAACAATGACCAATAAAATATGTCCGGAAGTGTACATGCGCGGACTTACCCCCTCTACGTCGACTTTTGCTCAAGTTATTTGCCGGCCACTATACCTTGTGCACGGCCAGAACATGTATAATATCTAGCATATAAGCCAATATACCCAAATAAAAGATTTTTATTATTATTATCTATTTGTGGAAAATAACAAAAAATACACAAAGGACAGTGTTCTTTTGTAAAATAATAGTGAATTACAAAGATATTTACGTGGATAACTGTTGCAATGTTACGGGCCTATAACGGGCCTAATTCATTGCAAAGTTCTAAATAAACTAGAAAATATCCCGTTTGAACCGAACAGTGATATAAACGTGTGGCTAAAACAGTGAAAACAGTGCTATATAAGTTGTAATTCTCTGAGTCTCTTTTTCCCGAGTAGTACAATTTGGGGGTCTTCAAATCTAGAGTAAATAGGTTCCTTCTAGGTAAGCGTGATACATCTTAGACCACAGTCAAGCTTAACATCGGGCAAGCTGCGGTCAAACGTAAGCCTATTTATCATTAAAAAAAAGGGTTATGAAGGACATGAACTTTTTTTACTGACTCGAGTTTTATTATGCTAGCTGATCCGACAGACGTTGTCCCTGTCTTAACGATTATTATTTAATTCGAATTGGTAAAAAAGTGCTTATAATTCTAATGCTTTATGATATACAATATTCTTAGTATATAAAATATATTTTGCTGTCGTAAAAACTATCTTCTTACATATACACAACAATAAAAAAGTGGGGATTAATTTATATATTATGTAATATTGCTTTAGTCTTAATGTTTTTATTTTCAAATATTGCACACACAGCTGGTTAGCCCCATACTAAACCATTTCTAGTTTATATTAAGGTTGCTAACACACAACTGATATACTACTACATATACATTTTAAATCGATACATATGTAACACCCAGACAGCCAACAAATTTAGTTTATGGCTGATGATAATGAAATTAAATGTCATATCAGTTTTCTAGAAACAATTTTATTGATAAGGCAAAATACATCAAAACAACCAGTTTGCCGAATCTGCTAGCTATATATACATTTCAAAGAATACGATGCAACCGTTCACGCGTCATAGATTTCAAAATAAAAAATGTCTACTAGAATTCACTCAGCTAAGAAATGTATTTTTACCTGCTGTAGCAGCATTCCTTGCTCTTCCCGAGTCCCATAGAATAGATCTGGTTCGGTGTCCATTCCTTTCAGTTCTGTTATCACCTTAAAAATAAGAATAGTTTTGATAAATAAATAGTTTATAGTTATTTAGGCGACATGATGATTGAAGGGAAAATGGAGATAACATTCATTTAAAACTTAGTCACATCTTAGACCAGAGGTTTCTAAACACATCATCGTCACAGAGCAATGACAAAATGTTGATTCCGGTAGATCCTTTTGGTACTTATCACCTGAAGGCTATGTAGGGTATAGCAAAGTACAACAAGTATAAATTCAAAGTTAAAAATATATTAATTTTATTTCAAATGTATTATAGTGTATAGTAGTACTCGTATTAGAGAAGTTGCTATCTTGATCCGATTTCCGTCAAACATAGCTATGAATACGCCTAATACATATTTCATACAAAAAAAACAAAATCGGCTAATTCACTCGGGAGCTAAAATGTCACAGACACGACAAACGTATAACAAACTGTCGTTTTAGCTTTGGGGGTTAAACATTTTAAACACAACAAAATTATAATATAAAACTGTGGAAGTACATATAAACAAAGCGTACCTTGTAGCTGTAGCCCTGGTTGACGAGGAACCGCTGTCGCTTCCTGCTGTAGGCCATTTCCAGCGTGTCCTGCGACACGAGCGTGTAGAAGAACGCGTTGTATTCTTCTGCTAGAGCACCCTTCTTCGCGCGCAGAATACGACCTGCCAATCGTGAAATATGTTATATTTCTTATTCCTACAAATCCTACTGCACACATAATAAGGATTTAGGTAATAAACTCACATTGATACAGGACTGCTTTAGTATGTCTTGACCAACTAATCACTGCTATACTGTATAATGATTATACTATAGATGTCGATGTAGCCACATACGTCAACATGCAATCTATGTTTCAAACAAGGAAAAGTCTTAAATTACCAAAGTTAAAATTTGCTTAGCATTGATTAATTAAGGATCATGTTTTTTCCTGACAAACCATTTTTTTTCAGTTGTTGTGACTTTTGTTTTACCACTATTATAAATTAAGTTATAAAACTAGTGTTATTTAGAGGCCGACCTATATGTGCATGTGTGTACACCAAGTACTACTATGGTGTATCTTCTATTTGTGTACAGAACTGCTGACTTGATGTTATAACGTAGGTACGTTATAACATCAAGTCAGCACAGAGATACACATCAACATTATTGCATTTTTCAAAAAAACATCTTTATTTTGGAAATGGTGGCCTTGTAGGAAAAGTGAATCCTCTTCCCTTTAAACTTTTGCTAACTTCTTTCATACATAGCAAATGAAACTGATACTCTTTCAAGGAGTATTGAATGAGGTCTGTTTCATTTGCTGTTTTCACCTACTTTAGCCATTATTTGGCAATCCAGTTACTTTTTGCTTTCAGGCCCTAAATTATTACTCATTCTTAAACAATAGTCATAATACATAAATTACCCAATCGCTGCGCTTCCTGTCTCCTCGAGCCTCCGTGCGACGATATCTGAATGAGCACATTGGCTTCCGGCAAATCGAAGCTGGTGTCGGCAACTTTGCTCACAAATATCGTATTCACTTTCGGATTGAACTTGAAGTTCTGCAGGATCTGTATCCTTTCGCTCTGCGAGGTAGGACCGTAGATGTAAGGCTTGTTCATTTTGACCGCGTAGTGTCTAAGCGCGAACACGTTGTCTGAGAATACTATAGTCTTGTCGCCTCTTCGCTCGTGGTAGCGCACTAGAAACTGGCAAGCGCGGAACTTTGACGGGTTCATCACGTAGAGAAGCATTTTTTTGTTGATCCTGCAAATTAGTACATTTGGGTATTGAGTCGCCAAACACGATTGAAATTAAATTTGGTGGTTGTATCTTACAATAAAAATATTGCAATGACTTCAATTTTGATGCAAGATAAAGAATTTTGAGTAAAGAAGAAAACCATTTCTAATATGGAACCGCTTGCAGGCCTATTTTCTTGATTATAAAGTAGACTTCTCTATATTTGTATTCCAGCTTATACTTTTTCTTACTATCTGTCAAGAGCACATAAAGCCTTAAATTTAAAATCTAATAAAAGGACCTGAATTCAATTTCATATCAGAAACATTTTTTTTGTCGTCATGGTTAACTGATAAATCTAAAATAGGCGCAAGCCCATACTAAGAGGATACTTGAGGATACTTAATAAACCGAGTCGCGAGTCGGATGACAAGTTAAATTTTAGGTTCCGGCTGTTAGTCTTAGTACACGCAGTCGTTAAGCCAAATCAGAGATCTTCAGGTGTCTTGAGGACTCTTGACACCTGGCCATATGAAGAAAAATAAACCGAGTAGCTCGATATACTTATTTTCGCGTAGAAAACGGTCACACTTACTTATTATTACAAGTTGGAATGAGTCGGAAAGAACCGAAACTGTTGGACTCAACGAGATCCGCGCGTGCACGTGCGGATCTCGTTGAGTCGTCGGCGGCGGTCCGTGTAACACTCGCCCCTGAAGATGGTGCTCGGAAAGCACCGAAACTGTTGGACTCATCCCAACTTTTAATAATAAGTAAGTGTGACCGTTTTCTACGCGAAAATATAAAGATGCCTTACGTGAACAGTTTACAATGTTCGATATACTTACTTCTGTATAAGATATTCCCTGTAGAACTCGGGCGTCATGGGGCACCAGACCTCGGCGCACTGCACCCGCGCGATGTAGCCGTTAGCCTGCAGCTCCAGCCAGTTGGCCTCGTACAGTTTGGGACCGATCAAGAAGTTCAGGTCTGCTATCTTGTCGTCTTCACGGAGTAGGGTGGCCGTCAGACCTGGAAATATCACGTTTTTTGGAAAAAAAGCTGATATATATGTATGTTTATATATTTCATTAGATTACCATTCATTTTCTACCTACCTACAGTGTAAACTCCATGTAACGTCACTAGATTTAACGACAAACTGTCTAAAGCGTCGAAATCAATTGGCTTTAGTTGGTTTAGCTTGTATTCCAAACAATGATCCATTCTCGCCATTTACCGAATACTCTCTATAATGCCATAAAATGCACAGTCCCTTCAGTGACGATACATGGAGTTTACGCTGTAGCAGTGAGTGCACACTATATGTAAGCAGGCACTGACCGAGCTTGGCGTGCGAGTGCACGATGGTGAGCACGCGGCGGAACATCTTGGCGGGGATGGTGTGCACCTCGTCCAGCACCACCAGACCCCACTCCTGCGCCTGCACACAGGGAACGTCTTATTACACGACACAAACATAGACAAGCACTCGTATTCAGTAAAAATAAAAACACATTTGATGTTGGCGGCCTTTGTCGATTTGAAATTGGTCTTTGTTTATCAATCGGCGCAAAAACGATGGGGTATTATATTATAAGTTTGACGTGTCTATATTTATTTATTGTACATACAATAAGTGAGCTCACAGTTCCCCAATACACTCACTCTTGCTTAAACTAAGTTAACTAAATAAATACTAAAACATTACAATTACGAAAAAGAGTAAATATAAAAAACACATACATAGATTACATACTCTCTCATTATTTTATTATAACAAATTTGTACTGTAGAGTCCATTGCCGCTCTGCGGATGTCTACTTCTGTAGCACAAAAAAGTCTAGGTTGCTAGTCTGTGCAAGCATAATGTTCAACATACGCGTCGCCCTTTTCAGTGGCGTGAGCCGCCCGTACTCGGTCCTACTGTTCCGCACATTAAGCAGACTGTGGTTCCGCGCCCGCACGTACTGGTCTGGCACCGCTATCGACACCCGCTCTAAGACCGATGGATTGCTTTTCTGCCCTGAGACTAAATTCCATATGCTACAAGCCCTTCTGGGGCTTTCTATTTTGATTTATCAATTTTTTAGATCGAAATGTCCGGAAGTCGATATTATTTTTAGCTATGTTTAATGAAAAAACATTTAGAGGCAAAATGGCATATGACATATTTTTTCAACGGCCTTAACATGGGTAACAAATGAAAGAGAGCTATCTTTCATTTGATTACTAGAATACATACATTGTGATATATTTCAATCCAAATGGCGCCACATTGTTAATTCCATTAACAATATAAGTGCCAACGCGCCAACTCGCCGTCACGCCGGAGAGTCCGCTCCTTCGGGCGACCATCTCCTCTCTTCGGGAACGACTCTAACAGTAATAAATATATACCTGTAACCACTTCATGGTCTGCTCGGCCTCCCAGGAGCGGCGCTGTCCGTGCGTGATCATAGAGTACGTCGTCACCAGGATCCCCGCGCCCATCGGCTTGTCCTTCGCTTCCGACGTGAACCTGATATACAAAAGGACCCACAATTTAAGTTAAATTGAGTTAAGTACATAGTACATGATGGCGTTCATCACGCATTATAACTTAGTTTAAAATAAAAATGGTTTCTTTTTGCCGACCAAAAACTGAGATATAACACTGTCAGATGCGGAACCAACCCATGAACAAGCCACCAATACGGCATGGTGTTTTAAACACTTATTAAAACTAATGATGACCCATGGGTCCGTATGATTATTCGTTAGTAAGGATCATGATCCTCGGTACCTTTACGACTTAAGCATTTTGAAACATCTCCCTTCAACAATACATCTTTGAGATTTAGCCACCTATCTTGAGGTGGGTCCATGCGGCATAGGGCAGTGGCATTGCGCGAAGCGGTCCTGCATCTCATGAGGAGGGTTGGTCGTCTAGCAATATGGGTTGACGACATTACAGCTGTCACGATTTGAACCTGGACACGACTGGCACAGGACCGAGACAGATGGCATGACAGGAAAGAGGTCTATGGATGATGAGTGTTACCTGCAGATCATGCTGTCGTCGGCGGTGGACCAGCACTTGAACTGCTGCTTCCACTGCTCCACCGAGACGCCGGAGTTGCAGAGCACGAGCGCGCGCTTGCGCACCGTGCACACCGCCGTCACGCCCACCAGCGACTTGCCCGCGCCGCACGGCAGCACTATCACCCCAGACCTTTACATAACATAACGATTGAGGCCATGAGAACCACAGTGGCCTTTTTTTTTCGTTGACGAGGAGTAATCTTCGACAAGATACCTGGCTACGATGGGGCGCAGCCAGGTTATGTGGGATTTGTACTCACTAAAACCCGCCCGGTGACCTGGCTCTGTGCTTAACGGAGGTCTCCGGGTTCTTCCGGGAAACACTCCAGAGACCTCCTTGCACTGCGCTGTGGCCCTTCCCGGATTGTTTCGCCAACCACGCGACGGTGACGGTCACGCGACGCCGTCGTCGTTCAACCCGGACTCGATGGAGCGGGTGTCGGAACCCCATCTCCGAACACCTTCGAGTCTGATGGCCCTTTTAGTCGCCTCTTACGACAGGCAGGGGCAATTCCGCAGCCTTATTCTTTCACCCAAACTGCAGGGTTAACCATAGTGGCCTAAGGCAGTGGTCCCACCGGCGACGATGAACGAGAAACGAGTAGAACTAGAAACTATAAACGAGTTGGCGATCAGCGGGAAGCGAGTGTAGTTTCGATAGTTTTGTCGCCGGGCTATAAGCGAGTGCGTAAGTGCGACGAGCGATTTTACTCGCGCCACTCGCTCAGTCCTGTGCAAATAAATGCCGCACTGTATAGAAATGATGAAGCGGGTATCGCTGAACGAGTATTGCTGAGCGAGTTTAGTTTTGAAAGCTCGTCGCTTAAGCGATACAACTAGTAAAGCGAGTCGTCGCCGGCAGTGTGAACAGTCAGCGATCAACTATTTGTGTCAACTATGTGCATCTCTTTTATTTACACGGAATGTTATATCTATTGAACGTTTCTTGAGCGAAAAAATAGTCGATAGTTAACCGTTTACTCGTCGTTGGTGGGACCACTGCCTAATTCGATGGACAAGCTTTTTGAGTATTGTAGTGACATGCATTGTAATTTTATAGGACTCGGGGCCTTCTCTCACGAGGAGAGAGATATTCTCTCCTAGAGAAGACCTCGAGTCCCAGAAGTGGGAATGTATAGTGGGCTGCTTATTCTATAGCCTATGAATGGAAAAAAAACATGTTTTATTAGTCATTTGGCCCCTAATTTGATGAAATTTTAAAATTATGTTTGATGACAGACTATTTTTTTCGGTTATTCCAGACTAGACAGTCAAATGCCTAGATGCTCTAATACAATTTTTTGTTGTAACCTCACCTAGCTCGTCCGTTTCCAAACATTTTCCTGAGACTCTTCTCCTGGTAGGGGCGCAGCACGGCGGTCGGTTTCAGATCGATGTTAATGTCAGGATTCACACTGTCGTTGCGGAAATCATATTCAGCTAGCAGGGGATGCTCCAACTCGATGCAACGCTTTTGAATCACCTAAAATATAAAAAATATAACATTTTTGGGCGAGTTGGAAATAAGAGATTTCTTTTCTGATTGGGGTAAAAGATATGTATAATAAGATTATAATAATTAATATATTACTTAGATAATAATTAGAAAAATAATTATGTATG
This sequence comes from Mellilla xanthometata, assembly GCA_035578125.1. Taxonomy (NCBI): domain Eukaryota; kingdom Metazoa; phylum Arthropoda; class Insecta; order Lepidoptera; family Geometridae; genus Mellilla; species Mellilla xanthometata. The sequence goes on from JAPUBQ010000013.1 coordinate 9,408,048, forward strand.
ACTGAGCGTAAGTGTTGCCATCTAGTATTGGTCGTCGTTACTTTTATAGCTTATTTAGAAATGTCAAGCGGATTAACGCTTGCAAGCGACATCTAACGCTTTGATGAGATTGTCAATCAGAATATTGTTAATAACAGAATATGATAAATAATCAATGGATTGATTTCAAAGTCATTTGGCATAATATGAGTTTATGAAACGTTTAGAATCTCATGTCACATTTTTTTATCCTTGATAGGTTAGCGTTTGACTACAGCTAGCCTGATGTTAAGCTGCAGTCTATGGTGTGACACGCTTACCTAGAAGATACCTATTTATTCTACTTTTGACATCTCTGTTTGCTCAAGTAATTTAAACAGAAATATAAATAAGTTTTTTATTTTATCTATCTATTTCTATTCAAAAGCGTTCACTTTTACAAAGTTAATCAAGAGTATACCTCAATTTTGTCAGGATCGACCTCAAAAGCGACAGCCGTGTTGGCAGCAATCTCTGTGGCCTCATCTTCCTCGTCATCCTTGTCCAGCTGCTGGTAGAACTGGCTGATGTCCTCGGGGACAGTGCCGTTAGCCGGCTTCGAAGGCTCCTCGCCTGTAATAAATAATAAACTATATTTTCATTCTTAAGGAAGGGCCGGTTCGTAATTCGAACATCATATTCGTTTGAACATTGTATTTGGAGTTGAGAATGGCTTGGCAGAGAGGGAAGTCAGCATCAAACTAACTGGTCAAGAGCAAGTCGGACCTGCGCACGAAGGATTCCGAATCTTTAGTATAAAAATAAGTCGTGTTTTCCATCCTGACGCTATAACTCCAGAACGCACCAACCGATTCCCACCGTTTTGCATTCGTTGGAAGGTCTCGGGCTCCGTGAGGTTTGTAGCAAACAAAATTCAGGGAAAAGTCGATACGGAAAAAATCGACCTACTCGCGGGCGGAACCGCGGGCAACAGCTAGTTATTTATAAAACCAGCAAAAAAAAAACAAGGACATAGTGTGGAAATTCCACTTTTTTATGTGAATGTATAACATGGTGTCAGTTTCTTTTTTTTAGGATTGAAAATAGGCTTGCATATAACGTATACTAGTGTGTATAATACTACTAGTCCTTACCGACACAGCAAGCAGCACCAGAGTACTAACCCTAGCTTCTATAGATGAATCCCATTAGTTATCTACTAACAATCTTCTTCTTCTTCGTATGAGCTAAATGGTTTGGTGTCGAGTTTCCAAGCCGCCCGGTGGCCTCTGACTTGGCTTAACAACTTCTTGTACTTAAGACTAACAGCCGGGCCCTACAATTTAATGTGTCATACGACCCACGGTAGCGCCCAGATGAAAATGCCATTTGAAAAACGACAGTCTTGTGCATGGTCATCCATCAAACACTGTCCGCATCGATAGTTGCTTAGCTTCGATGATCGCGTCAGATCACCTTAGCAAGCCGAGCTACAGGCGCTACTAAGTGACAATATATATGTACCTGGTTTAGAGCCGCCAGGCACAGCCGCAGGCTTGTTGGGCAGTGCAGAAGATAGCAGGTCATCATCCCCGTCACGTCTCAGCCTGCACTGTTGGATCACCGGGTCTTTCAGTAGCTTCTGGAGTACTTCTACATGCTTGCTCTCCACCAAGTACCTAGTGCACAAAATTTACATAGTTCATTTATTGGTAATAAGGAATATTACATGTCAGAAATTGAAAATATGTTAATACGGTATCTTAAATACCATAATAGCTCATTATATAATAATAAAATTATTAAACAATAAAAATGTAAATAAAATATGTAATGTGGTAAAAATACAATACATGTCAGTCAATTAATATTAGTTACAAATTCGTCAAAAGAATAAAACACTCTATTAATGAGCCACCGTTTCAATTTCATTTTGTAAGCGTGCAGAGTGACGGCTGCAGTAATATCATTGGGCAGGTTATACTATAGAAGTAACAATACTTACGTACACTATATGCTTCGATCAAAAATGTACTAGATATAGATGATGTCTCTAAAATCGGCTAGGGAAATAAGACCACAAGTAAGAGTGTCTTATTTGAGTTTGAGGAATATATGCGTTATTGGTATAGTAATACAGTTGAATTTCCTAACGCTCACTGCATACGGCCTATTCTATACAAAGATATATAATAGATATACAAAGTATATACATACTTTGTCTATGGCTGAACATACATGCAATAATTATTTCATGTCAATAAAGTACTTTCAAAATCAAATTCAATAATTTCTTAAGGATTTATTTCTCACCTGTTATGTTTGAGCACTAGTTTCACCTTCCCATAGGACAGTGTACACAGCTGTATGAACTCTATAATACCAGCAGGCACTGTACATTTGCTCAGTCTCTGAAGGTATTCTATTATGTCATTAGTTTGTAGCCCCACTGACACGGCTGCATACAAACTGTAAGCTGTGAGCTTGTATTCATGAATGTGTTGAGGCCTGCATAAATAAAAAAGTGTAAATGTTAATTTTATTTACTCAACTGGTAGCAAATGACTAACATAGGTTCCTTCTAGGCAAGCATGTTACATCTTAGACCACAGTTAAGCTTAACATCAGGCAAGCTGCGGTCAAATGTAAGCCTATTCATCAATAAAAAAAAATAACATATTGGTGACTGATAATATTACTGACAATATTATAGAGTAGGATGCGGTACTTACGAGGGTGAATCAAAAAATTCTTGGAATCAATATTAAAAAATGCAAAGATTTAAATAATAATATTTTATTTTTCTACATAATCTCCCTCCAATGCAATGCATTTAGAATAACGCGTTTCTAACTTTCTTATTCCTTGTGAAAAAAAATGATTTCTTGACTCTCGAAAAAGTCCTCTTCGGCAGCTATAACCGCGTCATTATCGTGAAATTTTGTTCCACGAATTTCCTCTTTTAATTTTGGAAATAAGTGAAAATCACTTGGGGCTAAGTCCGGAGAATATGGTGGGTGGTCAAGGAGATTGAAGCCAGCACAGCGGATTGCGTTGAGCGCAACTTCCGATCGATGAGCAGGAGCGTTATCTTGAAGGAACAACACGCCCAACGACAGTTTTCCACGAAGTTTTTCTTTAATCGCTTCACGCACTTTCGGGATTAAATTTGCATAATAGGGTCCAGTAATCGTCTGGCCTTTTGGCATGTAATCAATAAAAAGGATTCCTTCACTATCGGAGAACACAGAGGCCATAACTTTGCCAGCGGTAGGAGCAACTCGAAATTTCTTAATGGATGGAGAGGATGGTCGTTTCCAAGACATGCTTTGTCTTTTAGTTTCAGGATCAAAATGGTGGACCCACGTTTCATCCATGGTGACAAGACGACGGCAAAAATTATCCGAATCACGCTGGAACATTTCGAGATTACGCTTGGAAATTTCCAAACGTCGCTTTTTGTTTTCGTCGGTTAACATTCGTGGCACCCATCTTGCAGACACTTTTTTGAACCCAGTGAATCAATTAAAATGGATTGAACGCTACCAAAAGATATATTTAGGATCTTAGCTATATGTTTTATAGTCATTCGTCTGTCTTCCAAAACCAGTTTTTAAACTTTTTGACATTTTCTTCTTTAACGGAGGTTGAAGGCCGCCCAGAACGCGGGTCATCTTTACAGCTTGATCTACCTCTTTTAAATTCAGCCACCCAGTACGCAACCGTAGAATAGGGTACAGCATCACCCCCTAATGTCTGCTGAATGTCCAAAAAAATTTCCTTCGTAGACATTTTTTTCAAACTGAGATATTTTATCACTGCACGTAACTCACTTTTATCCATAATTTTAACTTTTTAGCAACTCGTTGCACAAAAAAAATTATTACATGCGAACGAACTGACAAAAACAAGTGACAGTCTGCATAAATATAGTGTGATAGACACTCTTTAATTTCAATATTGAACTTGATCCAAAAAGGTTTCATATATATGCACTTCTAAGAACTTTTTGATTCACCCTCGTAATGTATGTTAAGACCGGCCAGATACTGGTCGTTTTTTTAATGTTATTTTTTGGAACCACAGTTTGGAATTGGAAACTATGTTTGGAACCACAGACCAAGTGATGATCTCTAGAGTTAAGCAAATCTGTCATTAGTTCTTTTGTTTGAAACAGTGGAGAGACATTGTTACTTTAACTTGGTTCATAAACCAAACTGTACCTGCATACTGGTTCAGCAATAGCTATGAGAAAGTCATGGGCATGTTTGTAGACAGGAGAAAATGCTTCCAAAAATATGTGACCATTAGGAGCTACCCAGAGTGGTCGGCTGGCATTGTCTGGTTTCAAGGCCATTTGATTTCTGAAAAGTATACAAAACTTGTATTTCAGTATAAATTGGAAAACATGTAACAACTTGGATATGGTACATAATGAATGTCTTAAATAGTCAAATAAAGATACATTGTAAACTCAATGTAATGTCACTCCAAAATGTCACAATTTAACAACAAACTCTGTAAAGCGTTGAAATCAATTGGCTATAGTTGATTTAGCTTGTATTCCATTCCATACATTCTCTCCATTTAAGAGAGTGAATGTGGATGTGACAGCTGACAGAATCATGTGGAAGAGGAAAACTTTTTGTGCAGACCCCACCTAGTGGGAAAAGGTTGAAGAATAAGAAGACATTCTCTCCATTTAACAACCACTCTCTATAACGCCATAAATGCACAACCCCTTCAGTGTCGTTATATAGAGTTTACACTGTATTTTAATTGACTCCTATTTGATATCAAAGTGTACCATCATGAGTATGATGTCATTCTAGAAAAAATACACTCCTCCCTCTTGTAGGTCTCTAAGCGCATAATAAGAATCATCTTGGTATTAACTAAATATATAAATAAATATAAATATGAGGACACATTTCACACACGGCTGGTTAACCCCATACTGAATCATTTCTAGTTTGTATTATGGTTGCTAACACAGCTGATATACTACATATACATACATACATATTTTATATCGATACACATTTAACACCCAGACCAACAGCTAACAAATTTAATTCAGCACAAAGATGTTGGCCGTGCCGGATATCGAACCCAGAACCGTCTGATTGGCAGTCCGACATGGTAACCATAACGCCAACGAGATCGTCAAAGTACCTGTAATCTTTGGCACCGAATTCATCTTCAGGCACTTGATCATTCTTTTCAGCATCCTGCATGGCTGCCCCGGGAACACCCACATTCTCTGCATTATCATCATCTACTAAATCTATAGTCATATTATCTTCTTCAACTTTTTTCTTTTTGCCTGAAATATTGATGCTCATTAGTCATACATCAGGCATACATTAAAATGCAATATTTTCGTGCTTGAGTACCAAACTCACCATATCTGTCGCTCCCAGATTTAGAATCATACTTTTTAACTTTCTTTGGTGGACCCATTGTGTGATATGTGAATTTAATAGTATTTAACAAACATAAGTTCTTCTGAAAATTATAAAAATCGTGGAATTAAATTGTTGTAGTTATGTATTAATTTAGCATCAATATATTTTTTATACTTACCTTGTGAAGATGCTTCTATTTTAAAAGAGTCTTTTTCAGTTAAGTAGATGTTTTCATTACAAACACACGTAAAGATCCTAGAATTAATAAACCAAAACACCAAACCCTATTCCTGTAAAACTACAGTGAGAGCAAAACACTCGCGATGCGCGATGATCACAATTCTACGGCGACGATCGTAAATCTCTTGACTAATGACAATGACATTACCTTAATATTGACAGTCAACAGTTTTTTTTTGAAGTTGGCATAAGCATGAGTGCTGCCAGAAGCCACCGAAAACAATGCGTCTATAAATTTATCTAAAAACCTTTATCTTTGTGTAGCAGGTGAAGTCTATCTGAGACCGTGATTGTAACTTTTATCTGCGTAACAAAGAAAACGTAAATTTACTGTTTTGTAGTATCGTCTACAGTGTTCTTATAAAGATAAGAATCATCATAAAATACAACCGGTGCGCTAGCACTCGCCAATCTGTCGCGCGCAATGCCATCTGAATGCTCTCGGTGTTTCACGCCCGCAAGCAGATATATTTGCCGACAAACAATCTGTTGTTTTTGTTGTTGATTTTACAATGTGTTTGTTATGTCGGGATGAAGTCCTGATACCATAAAAATATGATATGATGTGTTGACATGTTACTGCCATTAAATCAATCGGCATTAACCATAAAGACTAAAACTAGCGAGCGCCGACATTATATTTTTCGTCTTCTTTGAATTTATTCTTTGCTTTTTTATATAATTGGAAATAAATAATTTAATCTTAATGTAGAATTTAAGCCTAATCATAATAATAGCCCTTATTGAAATTTATTTTAGTTTTAATTTTCTAATAGTCTAAGTGATACGTCTGGTTTATCTGTAAGTGTCATTTATATAAATAAACAGAATTTGAATAAGAATATCATCACTGTGTTTTAAACGTTTTTGGTATTTTTGTAGACTGTAAGATTTTCGGTATTAATACGAACCTTACTTTAGTACTGGTAGCCCTTTGAGTCATGAAATAATCTAGTACTCAAAAATAACCTATAAAGCATTGTTATAAAGTAACATAATTGGTATTTTATATTGACAAATTATTATTAACACTTACCAGTCCATATAAATCTGCATTTTAGCACAAATGGTGATGGTTACATAGACTTTTAACTTATTAATACAAAACCTAAGCCGACTTTATTATTGTAAACAACTTTTTTTTTAATTTTAAACTAATCATATAATCTATGAATTTTCGTTTTTTGGCTTCACAGTTTAAATGTTTGGGGTTAACAGCATATTATTTCGACTTGACTGAAGATATTTTTAAATGATTGCATCTCACAAAATTTTACCTAATAATTGTGGCGTGTCTGTCGCACTTCAGCGCCCGCTACCAATCAGAGCATAAGCGGTATTTACAACGCGCGTACGACTGGTCCTGGCTGGTCTGGAGATCCAGACACAACGTCGGTCCGGGGGATATTCCTTCACCATATTGATGATCTCGACGTGATCCGATCTTCTGCTGAGGGCCTCTTGGGTCACTGTAGAAACCAGCTACCCAGTCTCACTGAGGCATTGGGAGCGCAAGACTTTCACCACGGAACTCTGATCGGCGCACGTCATACCTTCAGAACTCCGTTCTCCTCGATGTAGTGGTGTGGCGTCTCTGTTGCACTTCTTCGCCCCCTAACAATCAAAGCGCTCGTTCTGAATCACGCAAGCGGTATTTACAACGTGCGTACGACTGTATCTAGCTACAATGCATAACCGTCGCGACGACCTTCTCCGGACACGACACCAGTCCGGGGGGATATCCCTTTGATAGATGATAAACGTGGATGGAGGCAGACCGTCGTCGCTCCATATTGGTGACCCCTTGCGCGATTCAGAATGAGCGCACTGATTGGTAGCGGGTAATGAAGAGCGACAGAGAAGCCATAACGGCATAATAACCTTTTACCATAGAGATAAGCATGGAAAATCTTTCCTGTTTTTCATGAGTAGGTTTCTAAACTCTGTTAAAAAATTTGGTTTCAAACAGTGGGGCAAGTCTGTTACAACATCCCCGAGGTATATCTAACATATGTTCGATGGTCACTGGCAATGGCTAACATAACAAAAGTGTGTTAGCTAATTAAGCCATTGTGAATGTTCCGCCTGGGGCTTAAGACATTTTGCCCATTGACTGCTACATAGCAAACTTGCACTGATTTATGTCCAAGTATGGATGTAATAGTATGGCTCGAAATGGAAATCCTCCTACCACAACTTACCATTCTCCTTTAAGCTGTACTAGTGTGGTCCACACGTAATAAGTAAGTAATCCTGATTCTAACTGGCCATCACTAAAATGATAACAGAAAATCCTTCATTACGATACTGTGTCAGAATTCGTGAGTCTATTAACAGTAGGTGTAAAAGAGACAGATGCAGCATCACAGATTTGTATTATCATCCTAGATAATTATGTACACACATTTGTGGGAAATAAAAAATCTTGATTATTATTGGTAGGTCATAATTTAATGCAGTTTTTTTTTATTAAACATTTGCTCCTGCTTTACTTATTAATATGACAATGGAATATTGTTTGATAACTAGATTATTCTATTCTGTGTAGCTATTTTAAACAACTTTTATATTTTACCAGCAATTTGTACAAGATATTTCAAACTATTATTTACTTTAAAAAACGTATGTATGACTATATTAAGTTTCGTTCATATTATAAGGTACTAAAACATACATTTCCATATCATAATGATTAGCATAATACGATTTTGGGAACATTGTTGAAGATAGTCGACAAGTCGTGGACAGTTTCATACAGCTACTTATGTAATAGATGGGTACTTGTATATACAGCGGCCAGCTTACTCATAACAACGTGCCTGCCGCAGAGTGCATAATAATTAATTTATAAATAGTATGTAAACAATTTAATTTCACTAGTGTATATATTTAAGTAACTGATTGGAGCACTTGCAGCGTAGTGTTATGAGTAAGCGGGCGTTTCTTAGTTTTAGCGGAAGTAGGTACAGTATTAAGAGACGAATTTATAATTTTACTCGGATATATTGCAATAACACAGTAGAGACACACATCCAAAACTGCGCACCATTAATATATTATTTGTTATATTATTATGCAAAAACAAATTGTGATAATCAGTCGTGTGGTGACACAATTTTGCGTAAAAAGGTCTTATTAATAAGGCGACCCGTAAACGCTGATCACAGATAACGGCTCGCAGTCTCAGTGTTGATCTCCAATAGGTCCCACTTGTCGAGAACGCACACCGAGCCGCGCCTCACGCATGTATCACTGGCCTCACGCTAACTATTTTTATTACTTTCTTCTTCGACTGAAGAGGGTCCGACGCGGCGAGGTGTGCGTTCTCCGAATGTTTCATTTAGTAATCAAATCTGCACTGCAACACCGACATTTTAATACAAAAACACAAACAGCATCTTGTCACATGCTGCCAATTTTCCTAAAACTTTATGAAGATAAATAAATATTAAACACAGACCGAACTTATTATTTTCAATGACAACAAAACGTGTTTTGTTCCGTTGCCTCGTTAAGGTGCGATATCCGGACGAAAATCAACATGCATTTATCCTAATATTTTACATACACCCATCGATTTCCGTACGGAGACCGTTCCGCCTTAAAATACCAAAGACAAACATAACAATAATTTCACTTTTAATTAAATAACATATACTTCAATAATTTGAACAATTATATGGTGTTTTTTCAGTACTGTTGAGCGTAAAGCCGTAGTCTCTAGCACAACATTGCATTATACATTAAGAACAGAGGCGGTGCGGAGATGCAGCCTTGCGCCGCTCCGCGCGCCCGCCTGCCGGACGCTAACCAACGCAAACACCGGGGGGTGCTCGCTTGCTGCGACAAACCTCGGCCATACACTATACTCATTAGCAAAGGCGACCTCGAACACCGAAATGCATGGAAGCTTTCGTTATCGTAAATAGCAACATCACGACTTTACTGAGCTTGAACAATGAGTAACAACTAATATTCGAATGCTACTCGAAAGCTTATCCCCATTAATTTTGACGTTAGCGAAGATCGGTATTGCTAATGTTACAAAGTAACCGTAGGACTGAACCCAGTACGCTGACTAGCTGATATCGGTAGCAATGTTTCTTTCTTCACAAAATACAATACACATAAATACACTACGACCGATATCATACAATCCTTTGGAAAAATAAAACAGTTGGGCAAGTACGGTTCTTAGGAGCTTAATTCCTCATATTTTTATTCTTATCTGAGCATTATTTAATTGAGTCTTCAATGATAGTGATAAAAGAGTTATATAATAATCAATTATATAATGAAATATTGTTCGGGACACGTTAACCTACCGCTCGAGCTGTACTTGCGGCCCTGATGAATAATATTGTAACATGTTTGTCGACAAAGAAGCTAGTGTTGAGTTGGTTAGCGTCCCAAAACCAGGGAGTTAGCCTTAAGACCCGTAATTGCAGTCTACTTGTAATTTAATTCCTTCAGTCATACAAGTTTATAACGTTTACTTTGAACTGTCTATTAGTCTAATATAATTTGCGATAAGAGGCGGGCGCCCCTATCTCAGACAAAGCAATATATGCAGCGATACACTGCTTTGCCTGTGTGCGTCATTAATTGTACATTTATAGGATCGACAGACACACTGAATAACAACCGTTCGCATAGCTAAGGAGTTTATTTGTGGCTTCACTTTCATTTAGAAAGATATGAAATAAAATATTGATCAGCGCGTTTGGCGGAGGCAGTGGTTGCTGGATATTTGTACGAAGTTTAGCCACCGCAGCCTTGCGAGTGTAGCACGCGTGTTACAACATTATTGGATGTGTGCGCTTATTTACACATCACGATTATCTCTATTTATTAGCACCAGAGTAGAGGATACAATGTGTGAACACGTACGCTGCACGCTCGGCTGCCTTAGCTAGGCGGACGGCGGCCGGCCACTGAGTCAGGCAAGTGTGCTGACATAGCTTACTGACGGCACAACTCGTCTAAACAATAAATAGCTAATTAAAACCTAATCGAAACAATGCACTAATCGGAACATTGTCTATCAACTAATGAGATTTCTTTTCATCTGCATTTACAAAATCAGTCCCTGCGGAGGGTGGGCGGGGCGCGCGCTGGCCAGGGGAGTACAGTACATCGAGAATATTTCAACATAAATATGGAATGTAGCAAACACTCAATTGAAAAGACCCTCGGATTACGGCAACGTCCATCGTTAAATCTTAACGTTAAATTAGAGACAATATTTACAATAAAATAGTAACTATGCGTCGTAAATCAATATTCCTCGCGTTTACTGTACTGATATGCATTCTCTTTACACGTAATAATTACAAATAAATATAAAAGTTGTTTAAACACAGGTTTGCCAGCTGCCGGGTAGAGACGAGTACAGGTCACTGATACACGAGCGGCGCGGCGCGGCACGGCGCGGGCGGCGGAGCGGCCGGCGGCCCTCCTCCTCGCACGGAACCGTATATTCAAACCGTCCGAATCATTCGCACCGGGACGATGCGAGTGGACTTTATAACGTCATATGCGTCCGTCCGCGAGTTGAGTTGAGTCAGTCTTGTCGGCGGGCGGGCGCGGCGCGAGCATGGAATGTAAGCGTGATATGTTGCGTGCGGCGTCACGCGTCGGGCGGCGCGGGCGCGGGCGCGCGGCGCGGCACCATGACGCAGGGCGGCGGCGCGGCGGGCGGCAGGAAGGGCGGCGCGGGCCGCGCGCCCATGCGCACCCACCACCGCGTGGCCTTCTGCAGCAGCCCCACCTTCTTGTCGGGCGCGCCGCGCCGCGCACACGCTTCGCCGCACCCGCCCCCGCCGCCGGAGCCGCCCGCCCACGACGGCACGTCGCTCACGCACTTGTTGGGCGGCGGCTGGAAGCTGCTTCTCGTCAGCTCGGCTTGCTGCAATGCGCACCACACCAACATTACTTTACATCTCAACATTGTGCAAGTGAAATGTACACCAACATTCAGGGGCTTCAGAATGTTGCCACCTTAAACGACTAGATGTTAATTCGCGGCTTCGTCAGGATTTTGTCGATGCAGGCAATAAGCACATGCGTCCAATAAACATGCCCGTACAATATCTTAATTTTGTTGGCCGTTTAATGATAACAGTATGTACTGTCAGATCCCATATGTTTACAAAAATGAGTTCAAAGAAAAACATATAATTTTCAAGCGAACCATATGTATTTGGGTTTGACCATGGGTTGGTAAAATTGTTTTCTAATAAGACTATTTGGAAAATAATGAATTATTCTCAAATTATTGTCCTAAAATTATGTTACTAGTATTTCTATATTTATGATAGTATATGTTCATTCTCGAGTTTCAATTTTGTATGCTGTTGTAAAATTTCAGCTTGAGACAGAGAGAGTTACAAAAGCTCGTATTCAAATAAAATACTATACAACTCGCGTTTAGAAAGAAAACATTTAAAAGTTCGCCTCCTTTTGCTTCCACTCATTTGTTATATACAAGTGAGAGGTGATGAACTTTCAAATGCTATTTTATTTAACTCGTGTTCTTGAGATCACAGGTCAACTGTTCGTAGAACGACTAGATAAAGATAAAGATTTTTATTGCTTCTTCTTGGGTATGAGTACGGATTTCACAAAACAAAACAAAAGTACACTTATATTTAAGCTTTTGAGCCGTGCGTTGCTGGATCATTGCGCCTCGCTGTAGGTTTTTTGAGAACCTGTGTCGCAAGGCAACAATCAGTTTCACTCCGCTAGCTTTTGTATACACTAAGTACTAACGCTTAGATATGAAGAGTATGGAGATAAGTCACACTAAGATAAGTACACTGTAAGTCGATGTGAAGTTTTGTGTAGGTATAATTTATCTTTATTTAGTATTTATAAAGTTAGGTTAGTTCTTTTGTTTATACATTATTTTTTTTGTTTTTTTTTTCTTTCTTTTAAGTTTGTACACCACCCTCTGTTTGTCCGTAACTTAAATCAATCCAAAGGTTGCCTGGCAGAAATCGCCTTAGGCGATAAGGCCGCCTAATGTACTACCTCTGTTATTCTTTTTCTTGATGTAACTGTTTTTTTTGTGCAATAAAGTCATATTGTATTGTATTGTGTATAAGAAGTGTGGTGTATACCTGATAGGGCACTCGCAGCTGCAGATGCGCGTCCTGGCCGAACTCGCCGTCGGGCAGCTGTATGCTGGGCGGCAGGCCGAGGCGCTCGGCGGCGGCGGCGGAGCGCGCGCGCGTCTCCTGCTCCACCATCTCCTGCAGCCGCCCCACCATCGCCTGCAGCCGCTGCTGCTTCTCCCATTCCCTGGAACATTGCACACCACACTGTCACCACTACATCATAATACTAATACAACATTTCTATAATTGACATAGTAATTAACCCATTTAGACCCAAACCAAACTGAGCCGTAAAAAAACTTATTTTTTGGTATTAATTGGTAGAATATGACATAATGAAGTAAGAAACGTAAAAAAAAAATTGTTTTTTTTTTATTTTGGTAGAAAAAAAATGCCGTCCTCAAATGGGGCCACTGGGCTCATACAGTATGAAAACTTTCGAAACAAATTTTACCAATGCAAAGTGTCTTACAACATTTTTTGCATTGCCAGCGGGCTTTTTTATGATAAACGGTACATCTCAATTGCTGGGATAGTTTTTAAGGGTAGTGGCCCCTACATCGTGCTGCAGATTTGGCACTGCAGAAGCTGCTGGTCGCATTGATACGCTTTCTGTGTTTCGCAAATAGTGACGAGCGACGTAGCGTCGATATTCAAGCTGATCCATTTTGACTTCCTTGGTTAGTAGGTGGAGAAGCCATGCGTTTGCAATGGCTAGATCCAGCATGTAAAAATTAAACCCTCCACCATTTTTGCCTCGTACAGCGGTGCGGTACAGGGAAATAGACTGATCAGCTTGATCAACCCCACCCATACCATTGTTGAGGTTTTGAAAAACATGCGGGATTCCAACGTCCAATTTTTTCTTCTCTATAGCACTCCATCTCTTTACTTTACCTACAGGGAGAACACTGTCGAAGTTCGACCCATAGTGCAAACACTGTTGTCCTGCCATCACACAAATAAAACTTGGTTGACTTGATCAAAGCGGTACGGCATCGGCACGGGTTTTCTTCTTCATGTCCTTTACTGCTACGAGGGTAGGACCAAGAAGTGTCCTTTGTCCTTTCTTGATCCTACCCTCGCGAACAGTACCAGTGCGCGATAACCAGCTTGTCGTAGATCACGTAGCAATGTGGAACTGGTAACGAAATTATCGAAGTATACGATATGGATACCACACTTGGTCCTGGAGGCAGTGCCACTAAGTCAATCTCACCAACGTCTCCTTCTTCGTCCATTTCAGTTTCAATTACTTCTTGAAGGCTTTGGTAGTCATTACAACTGCTAAATACCCATCGTGTCACTATGAAATTGGCATTGGCCTATCAACAAAAATATTCAATTATGTACCTCAGATGTGCCCATTGGCCCCAATTGGGGACACCATGATAAAATTAGATTTTATCTTACTTGTACTTAAGTATTGTAATGAAATAAAGTAGTAAGTAATAGTATATAAAACAATTAAGTAATTTATGTAAGAAACCAAAAATATCTAGAAGACAAAGATAGAAATAAAGTATACTCACTTTGAAATATCACTGAAGTAAGAAACAGGTCCACAAAATGCTCAATATACGACTTAAATACGTTTTAAATAATTATTTTAACTAAACAACATAAAAATGCACTACTTGTCGTCACAATCAAGAAAATTAACTAAGTAAAAACTAATATGTAAAAAAAATATGGGTAGATTTATGGGTGTCCTCGTTTGGGCACGGCGGGTCTATATGGGTTAAGAACAAAATGATTTGGAATCCAATGAATGCCAAACAAGTTCTATAAACTGTATAAGTATTGGAAGCGAATGTCTTCTCCCAGAAAAAAATTAAATGAAAATACGATTGCTTCCTACGCTTCCTCGCCACAACGCAGTAGCTATGGACATCCCAGGTCGATGGCATATATGTATGTATGTACGAGAATATATGTACCCAATGCATCAGCTGATAAGATGTTAAAATTCTTCATCTTTGTATGGGCTCAATGGTCAGGCTATGATAAACCAGCAAGGTAAATTCATTAAGAGTTTCAAAATACGATTATTAAGTTATTTTATTAAATAATCGTTTTACAGTTGTATTGATGTCGTTATGATGTGCTTCGGAAAGTAATCAGAAGATAAAAGGAAGGGGATGCTTTATTAACGAATTCCAGTGCCAGAGGCCATCGGTGCTAAATCACAGTTTGATAACTAGTTCAGCACTAATGGTTCAAATAAAATATGTACCTTCTGTGTTTTATGTCAATAAATAATGATATAATTTTTAACTAAGTGTTGGAGGCAGAGAGACACGACAGTTTAACTTGGGAGGCCTTATGGACTACAACATCAGGTTACAAATGGTTACATAGATGGTATTATTATAACTAGGAGATTGCACCATCACCCTTGGCACAGAGGCTAGGCTTGCAGATTAACACAAGCAAGACACATTGTTTTGTTTTTAATGAACAAGCAATTAGACTAAAATAAGATTTTGTTTTTTAAATGTTTTGGTTAATAAATTGGTGTGTATTTTGTATTTATGCATTATCTGTCCACCACTACATTCGGGAAATACTGAATAGAGAACAAACAGCGATGTGTGACGACAAAGATGCCATGATATGCCATATTAAGGCGGTACGGGAGCAAAATAGCATATTTTGAAAAATCCTACGTTATTGATAGGGCTACGATTTCATCTTCAGTTTAGTGTTCAAAATTCGTTTACTAAGTTATTTTTGAAATAATTGTTTTACATTGTAATATTGATGTGCTTCGGAAATAAATAAATAAATACTAGGACTCATTTCACACACGGCTGGTTAACCCCATACTGAACCATTTCTAGTTCGTATTATGGTTGCTAACACAACTGATATACTACATATACATACATACATATTTTATATAGATACATATTTAACACCCCAGACCCACAGCCAACAAATTTAGTTAAGCACAAAGATGTTGGTCGGGCCGGGAATCGAACCCGGAACCTTCTGATTGGCAGTCTGGTATGGTAACCTTTACGCCAACGAGGTCTTCAAGGAAAGTAATCAGAAGATGCACATATAATATATTTATATTTATTTATAAGTGTATGGTAGCACGGATAAGAGATATAGGTAGGTACTCAATGTGGAATGGTGGTGCCTATTTATTTATTAGTGTATGGTAGCCCGGATAAGAGATAAAGGTAGGTACTCACAGTGTGGAATGGTGGTGCCTGTGTTCGTGCCTGTGACGCCCGCCCGGCGCGCCCAGCCGCTCCATGCCCGCGCACCCCGCCACTTGTACCGAGAGCATCTGCAAGTCACAACACACTGCTCTCACTTATGTGGTCATCCACTATCTTACTATACAGCTAGCTCTGACTCACTGCTAGATTTGCCAACCGACTGATTAGTCTACAGCCAAAGGTGGCTTAATATAGGGAGCTAAATTGGTCCTTTTTAATTAATATATTAATATAAATATATTACATATTAGTTAGTAAATGTGGACACCCAAAGGGCTAGCATCATCTTGATACTCATACTATATAGCCTGTGACCTACTACAACGGACACATATTTTTGCTAATAAATGTATCTTTATCAGTACCTAACTGACTTTGCTACTCCATGACTTACATCGTTTACTTACATTTATGAATGGCTTGGTGTATAAGGACCCTGTCTAAGGAGTAATTATTCGAGTTAATTAATACATAATATATTTATCTTCTGTATTTAGAACTCAATTATTGACCTACGTCTGGTATTTGCAAGAGCAAAAACAAAAAAAAAAGTACACCTAACAATTGTGACAATTATGTATGTATTTTTAATAAAGCAAATAACCCAGTTCAAGATAATATGATGTTAGAAAAATAAACTGTGAGTTTATTTTCTGACACATAAAAAAGAGATATTTGATATTTCTCCATTACGGCTCATTTATCGTTTTAAGTTGACAGATTGATTGGATATTGATAATAAGAGACATTTGTAAAAAATAAATAAACTACATGTAACGTCACTCGATTTAACGACAAACTCTCTAAAGCGTCGAAATCCATTGGCTTTAGTTGGTTTAGCTTGTATTCCATACAATGATACATTCTCTCCATTTAACGACCACTCTCTATAACGCCATAAAATGCACAGTCCCTTCAGTGTCATTATATAGAGTTTACACTGTACTAACAAATCATGAATTTATTATTATTTTCCTGTGGCTAGTTAAATTGTTAGTAAAGTATTAAATGTGTAAGCGATTTGTTTAGATATTTAGTGTGATAAAGTAACAAAATATACTGCAGGGGCAATAAACAACACAAATGCTGTTGTTTATAAATAATTGGCCAAGTGCGATTTAGACTTGAAGTATTCCATACCATTAACAAAAAGAAGCAAAAAAAAAAGTTTTTTGTATGGGATATATATTTAATTTTTAATACATACGAGTAATTAAATAGTCTAATGACTAAATGTTAAGAGGGTCTACCAAATATTTTTAAAAGGATCGATTCAAAAATTATATAAAATTTAAGTTAAAAGAGCCCTCTCAAAGAAATATTATATTTTAATTTAATTACTTGTTTGCAAATAAAGTATACATTCTAAATATTCTGTGAAATTTTCAAGCATCTACATGTTACAATAAAAAACGAAAAAACAAGTTTATTGTATAGGATGCCCTGTTAACATATATATTTTTTTAATCATAGTATTTGTTGTTCTAGCAGTACAGGAAATACATAACTTGTGAAAATTTCAGCTTTTTAGCTATCACAGCTTATGAGATACAGCTTGGTGACAGACAGTAATAGGGTCCCGTTTTTAACTTTTAGGTACAGAAACTTAATAATAGGGTCCCGTTTTTAACTTTTAGGTACAGAATCTTAATAATAGGGTCCCGTGTTTAACTTTTAGGTACGGAATCTTAATAATAGGGTCCCGTTTTTAACTTTTAGGTATGGAATCTTAATAATAGGGTCCCGTGTTTAACTTTTAGGTACGGAATCTTAATAATAGGGTCCCATTTTTAACTTTTAGGTATGGAATCTTAATAATAGGGTCCCGTTTTTTTAATTATGAAAAGTTGTGTTGGTTCAGGTATGTATGAGGCAATAAAGGAAACATAAGAAAGTTCGTTTCCTCATACTCACACTTATTAGGTTATACAAGTGAGTGATAACATGAACTTTCAAATGTTTTATTTATTGACTGGAGTTATATATGAATGAAGAGGTATACTCTGCCTAGTACAAGAACCATATTAAATACAATAGACAACAGAAGAGGAAAGATGGTAGGCCACCTTATACACCATGAAATTTCATTAAAAATATTGTAGAAAGAAAGATAGAAGCCAGGAGAGGAAGAGGAAGACCTAGAAGATCATATTTAGACCAAATTAAGGAGAATGCGAAAGTCATGTCGTGTAGGGATGTCAAGGATTTGGCCGAAGATAGAACTACCTGGAAAAAACTCCACAGACAAGAGCCCAGCTCTTATATTTAAGAATTTGAATGAATGAATTATTTAAATATTTAAGGAACATCCTTGGTTAGTGTTGTCTCTGTAGGACTAGAATTAAAATATAATTAAAATAAAATGTTATTGTGGTGAATATTCTGCTAGTAGCAATAATTGTCGGTGTAGATACAAGGTTATCAGTGAATAACTCGTCTGTCTGCGGTCTGTGCGTAATCAGCCTTATCAGGCTTCTTATCATGCTGCTTATCAATACTCTGACCTGACTTATATTTCCAAGAAGAACAGTTTCTTTGCAAAATATCACTTTACAGCTTCCACTTTTATGGTTAAGTGGCTGAGCTCTGGTGTCTAAAGGTTTTAAGCCACCACAAATTCTCTCATAGCTTAATTTTATTACATGGTGTGAGCTACATTTGTGTAACTTACTTGTTAAATTTGAATTACCTTACATGGAAATGGATCAATATTATTGAGTAATATTGATTATATTACCATTGATTTGTGTGGGGTGAATGTCTTATGTTGAAATATGGGTTTACGCCTGAAATAAATGACTCTTAAACTTTGAATAAAACAAGGATTTACACCAAGTTTATGTACATATTTATGAAAGATTCTAAAGTTGTATGATGATTCAGAATAAGAACTTTAAACAGCTAGAAAACCTTTTTACAATCTTTATGCATATTTACTTATAAACGAAGGTTCTCATAGTTTTTTATGCTTTTTAGTAGCAAATATTTACTGAAAACTTTCTTTGCAAGTTTATTGTGCCTTGATAACAACTGATAAGCATGCATGTAAGCTATGCAACTCTTTCAACATGTATGATGTCCATGTTGGTGTAATGGTTACCATGCTTGACTGCCAATCAGAAGATTCGGGGTTTGATTCCAGGCACAGCCAACACCTTTGTGCTTAATTAAATTTGTTGGCTGTTAAATATGTTTCTATATAAAATATGTGTGTATGTATATGCAGTATATCAGTTGTGTTAGCAACCTAAATACGAACTAGAAATGGTTCAGTTTGGGGCTAACCAGCTGTGTGTGAAATGTGTCCTAATATATATTATAATAATCATCTGACTATAAGAACCATTTATTTCAATACAATATTATTTATAATATATAATACATATTAAAAACTAAAACTAATACTAATCAAATAACCCACCCCTGGTCCGGTGCAAAGGTGCCATAATAATTAATTATTAATATATTTAGCATTGAATTCCTACAGAAAATAAGATCTTTTTTTACAGGGAGTAATCTTATATCCCCAACTGCAATGGGGTTCCCCTAATACCCAGCTAGGGTATTAGGGATTTCTACCTATTAAAACCACTCAGTTGACATCCCTTGTGCTTTTTGAGGAATGAAAATGAGACCTACAATACTAACATAATGCTGTCTCACTCAGGTAGAGTCACATTTAATAAAGTTCTTGAAACAATAACTACTATGAGGTATTAGGTGGTGGCATAGTAGGTGCCTACTACCTTTATTTATAGATGTGTGGGTAACCCAGTCATGACAATACATGTATTTGAGCTCTTATATGCTCCAGGTCAATATTCTCTTTATCACTCAACAAAATATACAGACATAATAACATACCTACACTAGTTTCATAGTGTGAGTGTTTGACAATATCTGTAGATAGATTATGCGGGTTGTTTTGCACATTATTCCTTACTACAAAAACTATTATCTTTTTGTTTGTTACTACATATATTGTTTTATAGTGTTGAATGCTGGTATATAATTAAGTGGTTGGATTTATTTTCAAAACATGTAGAATTGGTTATTCTATTATCTAATTATCATCATAGTAAGCTTACTATGCCAGTAGTTTCAGTAAGATTGATTTTTATAATATGAAAACTCATATTTATATTATTTTATATTTTTCATATTATAAAAATGTATCTAACTGAAGGTACTGGCATAATATAGGTACTATAGATATATGAAAACGAGCAACGCTAACAGGATAAAAGAGATTAATCCAGGATAAAAATAGCCTATGTGAAAATCCAATCTTCATACCAAATTTCAGCAGAATCGGTTGAGCCTTTTGGGCATGAAGATGTAACATACACACACACAAAAACTTTCGCATTTCTAATATATTAGTAAGATTTTATGACATCCAGACAGAATTTACAACATCACAACTGACTCAAAAGCCAAGTTAGAGGCAATTTATTCACCAATAATGGGATTGGTAAAAACTCATTTAAAGTCTTTTTATTTAGAATGCTAATTGAATTCTAAATTAGGTACTTGAAGAAAGCTATAAATTAAAAACTATAAGTTGGTAATGAAGGAAACCAGCTTGTGGTGTGTACTAAAAAACATCTTCCAAAAATAATAAAACAAATGAGAGCTGTGTAATCTTATATCTTTAAATGAGCAATTCTTGTAAATATATAATTGGAATCTTGGCTTCGGCTCCAACCATTTTCATGAGATTTAGTATATAGAAGGTTTTGGGGGCGATAAATCGATCTAGCTAGTAATAATTTTTAGAAAATGTCATTTAAAAAGATAATAATAATAATAATTTTGAGCAAAGCTCCTTCAACCAGGTAGGTACTTATTGATAAAGGACTATAGTCTACTCTTTCCATGAGAAAGCCATGCAATGTTGCTGTTCGTATGTCCTAGTTTTTAGTCAAGTAAGATAGACTAACTCTTTATTAGGCAGATAATAGGTACAAGCCAACCCTGAATTATTTTCACCAAGCCACAAACGGCAGCAAGTTGAGTATGTAATGATAAATATTTCCCTGTGTACTAGACTAACTGATAACAATGTTTGCTTTTCCAGATTAATTAGCATTCTGCATGCATTGTTGTTATATTTACAATCTACAGCTCGAGAATCATGGCAACTGTTTAAATGTTTTATTTATTTTTAGTTCTCAAGCAGATTTACATTTATGTTTTATGACATCATTATATTATTTCACAGTGAACCTATCTGTTTACCAACACATACATATATATAAGTGTCATAACACTAATAAAGGCAAAAGTTAATGTGTGTGTGCGTGTTTGTGACTTGTCTCTTAAATGGCTGAACCGATAGGGAACATATTTGGTATGGAGATGACTTAGACTCTGGTTAAAAAGTAGCCTGAGTTATTTTTTTTCTTCTTATGTAACTGTTTTTTTTTGTAGGTATTTGGAGTGCAATAAAGTCATATTGTATTGTATTGTAGCCTATATATTAATATAAGCTACTTTTTATTCCGGATTAAAGCCAGCGAAATAAACTAAATAAACTAAAATAACATAAACTTTATAACTAATAAACTAAAATAAAATGCATAATTAATTAAATATTTTAAATTATTTACAATTCTTGCTTATTTAAATTGATATCAGTACTATGTAAGCAAATAATTGTGGAAAAAGAACCTTTGTCAAAAACATTGACACACAATCTAATCTTTAACATATCCCTTACACATTATGATGCATAATTAATTATCTCGTGATGAGACTTTGATCTAAATGAATTCATCCAAACTAGGTAATCCATGACTAGTCTAATGAGTAACATACACTATAGTATGTTGCAAAAGGTTAAAGAGCTAAAGTCCACATTTGTGTTATCAGCTATGTAACCCAAGATACTACTAGACAATAATACATCTGCTTTGGTTTAGAACAGGATTGGGCGAATGAATACTCTATGTTAAGCAGATAAGGACACAGACAAAAAGAATGAATATGGAAATGTTTAGATGCATCTTAAATAATATAATCTTTATAAATAATTAATGTAGTTGATGCACAGACAGATACATACTATTGTAATGAATCTTTCATAGTTTTTTTATTGTTATGAGTATTGTAAACTTAAAATACTTTTGGATTATATGGTTTAGTATGATTGTGTATGAGATCACACAAGTTGAATACTGAATGACTGGAATCAGATAAATGAGCTAGCGAGGGGAGGAACACATTTGCATTTATTAAGTCTGCTTGCGCCATCAACAAATAAATAAAATCTTTAACAGCTAATAATTTAACTTCCATAAAAAGTATCAATAAAATAAATGCCATACACTAGACTTGGGTCTTTTTTAGAGTTCTAATATGTAGGTATTCATACTTTAAAATGAAAATAAAATAGGTGTAATACCTACTATTCTGAGGAGCATATTCACGAGATGTGCACGCACCGAGTTGGCATGTCGCGGCTATGATATGGCGAGAGGTGATTACGGAACTGTCTGTCATGAAAATTTATTTAAATTCACACAAACAACGTCTGGGTGTGACGTCGCTCGCTATCGGCGCGCCTCTTATCACTTGGCACGCTTCGGTCGCGGCCGTCTCGCGGCCGCCTTGCCTCGGCCCGTGGGCCTCACTCATCTCCACTACAAACACTCTTCCATCTAGATACATCCTGCATTTTATATACTACTACTTCACGAATATCTTCTCACTGAGACTACACAAATTGTTATGACCGTCAGTCAACTCGGAGACGCTTAATTCACATCCACACATAATAGACACTTTAGTGTTGTTTCAATATTCAGTAGATAATCAACTTACTATTTGAATCAGTGTCGTCCACTAATCTCGTAGGTTTTCCACCTATTTTTGACAGTTAGTGATGCTCCTGTATCCAATTTCGATGACACTATAATCGAGTCACTAGCAACTGCTACGATCACAAGTTTCACTTCCTATTTTTTTATTGCACCACACAGTCACTGACATTTTGCAAATTCGGTTTTGAACCCCGTTACAACAAAACAATCACAGTGCACTTTAGAGAGATTAGCGCACACGTACAATAATTAGCTAAAATTTACTAATAAATAAAATATGCTCTTCAATGCATTAACTAACACTATAAAAATAATAAAATCATTTCATAAATAATAAGGATAATATATAATTTTCACTCTCGCGTATTTGGTGATGGAGTTTCTTAACTCTTTTTTTCATATTGGCAGAAAGGCGACTGCCATCGAACGAGTCTTGTTGTTCAATGACGCGGACGGACGCGGCGCGGCGTTCGCAGTTGTGTAGCGGGGAGAAGGAGCGGGCGGGTGGTGCACCGGCTGCCCCGATGTTGCTACACACAGGCGCGGCTGCCTGTTCATACACGTACGCACACAATAAAGCAATCTGTCTAGCTGACTCTGTGTGCTCAATCGGTACTTCGGTAGGTGCGATGATACGATGTAGCTAGTATGTGAGCGTGAGTAAGTTTTGGTGAGCGTAACGTGTGAGCACACACCATATGAGCGGGCACACATGTAAAGGGAGCTCGATTGCTGCTACCGTCGCCGTTGTTGTTATATATGCCTATCTATCTATAGTATACATCACATATCCCTACTCACAGCAAGCGATGACGCGTTTGTCGGCTTGTGCGAGACGAGACAGTTGGCATTGCTCAATGATCAAGTTGTAGTCATAGTTAAGTATCGTAACCCGTTAAAACTAAATTATATTCATTAAAAGGGAGCAAACGCTTAACGTTTTCTTTGAATAAAATAATGAATATTTTATTAATGACATAACATATTATGAAATGTTTACCAAATATAACTGGCAACGTGGGTTATGGACATAAACGCAATCAACGTAAAATAAATATATAGTTATAAACAATACTGTTTAGAAGATATCTGTAGTGAAAAATCGTAAAACTTCGGTAGTGAAACGTAATTATTGAAAGTGACATTGATTAAACTTAATACAATAATTATAAATTTATTTTCTAAATAAAAAAAAGGGACGAGACATCATTATTACTATTTACATCGTTATGCATAGTTTTATTTTGCTATAAATACTTTATTTATTTATTTGAATAATTGATTTGGGTATTAAATTCCAACATTTGGGTGAGCTAATATTAAAATTTTATTAAAGAACTTAGTTTTCGCTACTTGATTAATAACGGTGCCCATTTAACTATTAAAACACATTAGTGAGCGATCCTAAGTATCAAACTTATTAATTATATTCATTATTATTATTACATATATATTTTATGGTCAAATTTGCAATGAACTCGGAAAAAATTGTTGGTATTATTCATACTTTTATATAAGTATTCACGTTTTTCTTAAAATAAATAGTTTGTTACGTCAAATTAGCTTGATATATTATTTATATACGAAGAACATATATTTATTTATTATTTATAAGTATACAAATTTACAAATTTAAACCATCTGATATAAATATTTTTTTATAACTTAAAAACAATAAACTGAACTGAACATTTAAATTATTTACAATCGTAAGATAAAAATGTAAATTTTGATAAATTAAAAAAGTAAATGTTTATTTTTAGAAGTACTCATCATGAAATTGCATATTGTATAGAGTCCAATTCGATTCCACGAGTGATAAACGCATGATGAACGTCACTATTTCGTCCCTTTCACAGATTTGAACATTGATTTAATCTATTAGGAATTATAGCGCCACTGTAATTTTCGGATCTCGACGGTCCAAAGTTATGATGTTTTTTATTACAAAAAAGGGCACAAAGTGTAGGTATTGTGAATATCACGGCTTAACCAATGTTTGGAAATAAAATAAATACTTATACAATGCTTAGAATGCAAGAGAAAATAACATATTTATTTAATTTAATTTAATTTAATTTATTTCATGACCATGGATACAAGTCTTTCAGTCGAATAACATATTTATTGAAATAAGTATTGCCAGGATGGATATCGTAGTATAGTCCGAGCATTTTAGACAATTGAATTAAAGAAAATTTCGACAGAGCCAAATCTTCGTATAGACCTTAGGTTTACCACAAGGAATAAAGTGTCAAAAGTCCCTAAGCTCACATAGCTTAGGGACTTATTCGGGGCCCAAGGTCAAAATTTTAGATTTTTTGGATTTTTCTCAAAAACGGTGAGTTTTATCGAAAAAGTACCTCAAAGCAGAGTTGTAGATCTAGAAAATCTCTATAAAAATGGTCCTGTATTCCTTACTCTATGAATGATGGTATAGCGGGTGACTCACGGGGTTTGCGGCGGCGGCTGCGCCGGCGAAGAAGCGGCGACGCAGGTGCTGGCGGGCCAGCGCGCCCGCGGCCGCGCACAGCAACAACGCGACACCCACGCATGCGCCCGCCCACCACCACTCTGAAACACCACAACCATTGACATAAATACTCTACGGATACGGAACTTGTTTTTTTTTAAATTTATTTCATGACCATGGATACAAGTCCTTCAGTCGATACGGAACTTGAAACAACAAATGCTACCATTTTTTTGCCGTACTTTTCTTGATAGATTAAATTTAACAGCGATGGTATATGGAACATAATAGGTACTGGTACTTTCTTAAAACGAAATCTATATCTTATCTCTTTAAATGAGCAATTTTTGTATATATATAATTGGAATCTCGGAATCGGCTCCAACAATTTTCATGAAATTTAGCATATACCTAGGGGGTTTCGGGGGCGATAAATCGATCTAGCTAGGAATCATTTATAGAAAATGTCATGTTATTAAAAAAAAACCGGTCAACCAGGTACTCTATACTAATACTAGCTGACCCGGCAAACGCTGTTTTGCCTTCAAAATAGATAGTAACCGATTCACAGAGCTACTGAAAACGCATATAATATTTGGTAAAATCGGTCAAGCCGTTTCGGAGGAGCACGGTAACAAACATTGTGACATGGAAATTTTAAATATTAGAGAAGATAGATATAGATTAGATTATAAAGCGGAAAAGTTAGATTTTTTGTTTGTTTGTTTGACGCAAATAGATTCCGGGGGACCGATTTGAAAAATTCTCTCACCGTTGGGAAGTTAGGTACATTATTCTTGAGTAACATAGGCTATATTTTGTTTCTCTTTGCAACTTTTGTAAATTAAAAAAAAAATAACGTAACAAAAATTTTAAAGACATAATTAAGCCAAGGTGGCTTACCTACATAATTATATATATAGCTTCATAATATATTTCGCATGTCTGAGGAAAAAAGCTTGGTACTCTTTTGTATAGTACTTAGTTCGAATAGTAAATAGCCTGTAAGCTACTGTCATAATAGGTTTAGATTTTATTGGTTCAGCAGTATCGCCTTTCTAAAGGATATTGATAACTAACGCAAACCATTTTAATTGCGGCATTAAATGTCAATTTAGAATTGATATAAATGAAAATTCCATCACCCTAAATCATTTTTGACCTAGTTCCTTATTTGTCTGTCTACAAATTTGTTAAAAACCGCAGACAGAATCAGAGGAAAATAATTTCATTATTTACTTCCTTATAAATGAATAATACATTATTAAAATATATTACAGAAAATCTAAAGTTTAAGCTACATCCAGTTTAGTTGAAATTTACTTATTATAAAATATGCCTTGCAAATTCCGAACATTATTTGCTGAAATGTGTTATATCTACATAGATTCAGGTACGAGTATATACTTCATTGGTAAGCATTCTATTAATAAGATATAGTAAATTAGGGAGTGTATGTTGTAAGGCTTGTAAAACAACAGATGATATTACTCTTATATTATAATTTAGATAATTATGAATAATATAATCTGCGATATTCAATTCAAATGTACCAAAACTGCCATATATTTTGTTTTCCATTCGTAGCCACGCCGGCGTAGCGAATTTCGTAGACATTCGTAGCACAAAATCGCATCTAATTTACCACTTGCAAAAAAGTTTCCCTTGTATCGATATTGTATCTATTGTCACGGCAATGAATTGAAATGCTATTATGAGTTTGAAAAATAAATTGAACATCTAAAAAACAAAGACGAAGCGCAAATATGTAAAGAATTTAATTACGAGCAAGAACAAGCATCTGAAGTCTTTCTAAATCCAAGCAAATGTAATAATATTAGTATTGGCCGTTCAAGTGGCATCAAATGCCTGGAGCCTTGTGCAATTGTGCCTTATGTGCCATTCTATTTCCGCCGGGAGTTTGTTTGCGTGGTTGGGCTAATTTTAGCGAACCTTATTCAGAATATCTCTCGACGAACGACCGATGTAAATGCGAGCGCACGTTCTATTAACTTACCTAGTTTATACGCTATCGATACAACCGGATATTTTGGTGTTGGTGCCTACTCAATTTTACCCGAAGAAAGTTGTTACTCGTAAGTTAGGTAAAATATCTCAGAAGGAGCGTACTTTGTTTGTAGTTAGAACGTATTTGTTTCGCCAATAATACGGAAATAATATACACAATACGGAACTCTCGAATATAAATAGAAGGACTGTTTATTCGTTATGTTGTTACAATACCGAAAGTTAGTATTACATTGCTGCTACTGGTGAGTTACGGTCAAACACAAGCCTATCTCTCATAAAAAATATCTTAGTGTCGTGTTTACAGCGAGAGTATTTAATATACATTACGTAGAAGTAGAGAGCAGAAAAACTCATTAGTATAGTGGAATCTTTTCTTTCATGTTTTTTTGTACGACGACTGCTTTTAGCTGTTTATTTTAGTGTTTTGAAAGAGTTATTTCAATATTAATTTAGACTGATTACGAAGTCGACTAGTCACTGATCCATCATCACTACCTCACCCGCTGAAACCGCTTTCTACCGGATAAACAGAAAATCTGAAAGAGTGAGCTAACGTGAATGTAGACCAGTGCGTGCGTGCGTAAATATAGGCTAGGTATGCGTGCGTGGACGCAGCCCGAGAGCCCATTTCACGATGGAGCGTGCCGCCTCACATTGCGCAGAACAAAGCGCATCTCACCGGCGGTTTAGGCCAAAACAAGAGGCATGTGGTCGCGCGTACTCGACAAAAATTCGACATCGTTCGCCCAAGAATGCACAGTGCGGTTATTTATAGAGGAGCCGAGGAGAGCGGGGGCGGCCGCGGCGTCTGGTGTCGGTCTGCGGGGCCTGCGCCGCTCACAGAAATAGCTTCTCCAGCTGGTGCCGCCACGTGGGGCCGGGGCTGCCGTACCTGCCCTGGTGATCCGGCACCTGCCGGACGCAGCGCCCCGCGTCTCGCGCGCCGCCACCCTCCTGCCACCGCATCACAAACTGATGCACACTCATACCTCCCACGCGGACTTACGAGCAACAAACAACGAAGCAATACAATGCACGATTAAACTTACTACTAAGTAAACATTTTCTAATATTTTAGACTTACACTTTTCTGAAACTAACCGAGTGAAGTCTTTGCTGTAATTATCTTTTTGCTTTCACCAGTCTGTATCCGTTGTTTCTATGTAGTGATTGTAAGTTGCAGGTCAGTGCTATATTGATAGAGTTGTAAAGCCATATTCGAGGCATTTACACGTATTTGACACCTTTGACTATTCTGTCCTTTTCTTACAAACATGTGCGTGAAAATTGAGGCATTTTTTGATCAGACAAAGTAGACGCGTGTCAGGGGTCCTGCGTTATGTGTAAGGCTGAAGACTGAAGCTCTAACGTTTTTTGGCCTATCTAAAGGTTAGGTAAAAACTGATAGGGTAAACGCGGTCTGGGATATAAGGGACTGAAGAACAGATGTGAAGTGGTACATAATAATGGAGTAGTACAATAGAATTACTTAATTAGCTTAAGTTTTAATGAAGAAACAAGACTAATAACGCTAGCGATATCACGGGTACAAGCACGTGTGTATATACGAGTAGATATAATTACATATGTCATATTATATTTATAAATTTCTCTTGCTATCCAGAGAGGAAACGTTGCAAGCTTAATGGAAACGTTTGGGGGTTTAATTTATTTATAAATGCAAATTTAATACTTAATTTAGGTAAAAATCTCTTAGCATTAAGATATTTTTAGCAAAAACTTAAGATAAAACTTAATACTTAATCTTAAGTATTAAATTTGCATTTATATACAAGTATATACAGTTTTATGTATATTAATTACCGAGAATTGATAACTATATGTATTAATTACCGCGGATGACGAAGTTAATTTTGAATCCCAGCAACAGTAAAGTTATAGCGGTAGATAAGACGAAGGTCGTCGTGACAATCACGCCGGAAACATGACATCTCAAAGAAACTGCTATATTGAGTAGATTATGATACGGTCGCGTAATTATTACCTATCTTTATTTTATACTCGGGTGGGTATATCTATCACGTGCAAAGATATGGAAACAAGATACTAATCAGAGCCTCGACGACACATTTTTGATGCACTATTGTTGCGTGGTTTCGGTATCATCGCATGATACCGAAATTGATGACCTTTTGCGGTTTTTTGATTAAGGATATAATAAAAGTTTTAAGGTTAAAGTTTTAAAATAATAATTTGAAAAATGTTTTTAGTAATCGAATAAGTTTGTAATTAAGTTAGTTTGTAAGATTTGGACCGTATAGCAACACCCAATTACAATAACTTTGTACATGCTCAGATATGAAAAATATAAAATCAATAAGGTGGTATGGGAAGCAAAATATCATATTCTGAAAAAGCTGCGTTATATATAGAAATTAGTTTTTTTTTGCTTTATAATATTTGATTTAAGTAGATTTCCAAAGCATCAATCCACAAAATTCACTCAAAATTTTTATTTAGGAAAATAGTCTTTTAAAAATTTAAAAATGGTGTTTCTGAAAGTTATAAAGAAATCTTATCTTTTCATACGTATGAAAAGTAACATGTACTGTGAGAGTTAAAAAATCAAATTTCTTAAGTTTTTTTGATTAAGGTGGTATGTATGGGAAGCAAAATATCATATACATATGTAGAAAAACCTGCGTAATATACAGAAATTATATTTTTGTTTTAAAGTATTTGATTTGATTAGATTTCCAAAGCATGACTACATAAAATCCACTCGAAATTTTTATTTTTAGGAAAATAGTCTTTTGATAATTTAAAAAGGGCGTTACTGAAAGTTATAAAGAAATCTTAACTTGAACTGTAAGAGTTAAATAATTCAATTTTCTTATTGGCTGATTTCATATTAATTTACTTCGTGATGTATCTAGTATTGTGATTCTAGCTAAGTACCAGGTGAAAGCTAGCTTTAACCTTTTTGAGTGATGCAGTACAACATAATACAGTTCCCGATTTTTTCAATAACTGCCATGCTAGTTAAGATCGATTCAAAATTGTGGTCGCTACACAATTATCTTAACATACACACAGATATAATTTGCCTAGTTGACACAGAGACGTTATTTATATAAGACAACCTCGTTAGCGTTATGGTTGCCATGCCGATGCAATTGACTGCCAACCAGAGGGTCCCAGGTTCGATTCCCGTCACGGCCAACATCTTTGTGATGAACAAAATTTTTTGGCTGCTGGTCTGGGTGTTAATTATAATTACATATGTATCGATATTTAGTATGTATGTATAGGTATGTAGTATATCAGTTGTGTTAGCAATCACAATACAAACTAGAAATGGTTTAGGCCAGCCGTGTGTGATATTTGTTCTAGTAGCAATTTATTTTATTTTATTCCGTACTCACTTATTAATCTAAGCAACGCTCCAAAAGAGACTCCAATCCAACTTGTAGGTTACTTAATGTCGTTTAATCCGATTTGATTCCTAACAAATTCAGGCCGCGATTTGCCGCCAGACGTGGTGCCATGTAATTTGGTATATTGTAAGCCGTATTTGATAAGGGTGGTGGTGGGTTGGGCGGTGGCGGGGAGGCAAGTGCGTCTAGACGTAGGACGCAATTAGGAAGGTGAGCGTAGGCTGTGCCGCCGGCGGGACGATCGCCCAGCGGCCGCAGCCGACCAGCTTGCGTCACCTGCCAATTAACACCGCAGCCGAGACCCGCAGGCCGCGGCTACCCCAGCATGCTCCAAATAACAGTGACATAACAAACGTGACTTGCCTCTCGCACCACCGGCGACGCGTGTCATGTGGGCAGGTATTCAAATTATAGCAACGCACAGAGAGATAGTATAATTAATTTGTGCGTTAAAACATTGGAGCCTATCGGACGGTCTCTGTCCTCTAATCAGTACAATATACTCGTAATATATGATTAAACGAACTTGAAAAGTGAAGTTCGATCAATATTATATGAGTAAGTTTCATGCGAAGATATAACAACATGGTAGTACTTTTATCCTACAGGCAACATTGCACGTTTTAGAGACATAAAATAGTAGAAAATGTAGGCCTCATCTAGTAGCAACCCTACCCTCAATATCAGCTCATTCTTTAGAGAACAATTGCCACAAAATTTTAAAATGAGAGATTTTGGGAGGGAGATATCTTCGCATGAAACTTACTCATATAATATTGATCAAACTTCACTTTTCAAGTTCGTTTAATCATATATTATAGCAACGCACACAGCGATAGTATAAATAATTTGTGCGTGTATCCACATTAAAGCCTAGGTATTGGACTGCGTCTGTTCCTCTAATCGGTACAATACAATATAAAATATAAATATTAGGACACATTTCACACACGGCTGGTTATCCCCATACTGGACCATTTCTAGTTTGTGTTATGGTAGCTAATAACTGATATACTACATACACATACATATATATTTAATATTGGTACATATTTAATGATGACAACGACATCGTGTTGATTCCTCGAAGTTGTTTATCTCATTATTTCGCACTGGATTTCATGAATTGCGAATTTTTACCTACGTCTACGCTAGTACGTTGAACCGTGAGCAAAATATTTTTTCCTGCTCGTATGTGGAATTAAATTAACAAGAAAATTTTATTTCGGCTCTGAATACAACGAATTATGTGATTACAACTTATTTGGTTGGATGAGAGATTTTGCTTTTATGTTTTCCTATAGAATTATCATTACACTTGAATTTTCTTGTGGTGTGCTTTGCTTATCAGTATTCGTAGTTGACGACCTCGTTGGCGTAATGGTTACCATGCCAGACTGCCAATCAGAAGGTTCCGGGTTTGATTACCGACTCGGCCAACATCTTTGTGCTTAACTAAATTTGTTTGCTGTGGGTCTGGGTGTTAAATATGTATCTATATCAAATATGTATGTATGTATATGTAGTATATCAGTTGTGTTAGCCACCATAACACAAACTAGAAATGTTTCAGTATGGAGTTAACCAGCCGTGTGTGAAATGAGTCCTAATATTTATTTATTTATCCAAATAACTCGATTTATGCAAATATATCTCTATCTACATATCAATACGTACCGAGTAGTCGTATCATGGCATTACAGTGTAAACGATAAGATTTCTTTTTCGATAATGCACCGATGACCTTGATTTATACTTGAACGTGTGATATGTACTCGTCCGTACGAAAATAATGAAAATTGTAAAAAGAACTGCACTTGTGATTGCACTACGAGAACCCGTTCATTTCCGCAATCCTTGAACGAGTTCAGAGAAGGTAAATAATACCTGCGTAGAAAATATGTAAATGTATCTATTAATAATTGGCCAAACGCAAGTTGGGCTCGCGCATAAAGGGTTCCAAACCATTGTTGTATGGGAGCCCCCCTTAAATATATATTTTACTTTAATTTTTTATTTTATTTTGATAGATGAAGTACATTTATATATTTTGCAGCTACCGTTATTGATATAAGTATAAAAAAAAATACGAAAAAAACACGTTTACTGTATGGGGACCCCCCTTAATATCTTATATATAAAATTTCCGTGTCATAGTGTTTGTTACCGTACTCCTCCGAAACGGCTTGACCGATTTTTTCCAAATTTTATATGCGTATTCAGTAGGTCTGAGAATCGGCTACTGTATATTTAGAAATAATTATTAAGGCAAAACAACGTTTGCCGGGTCAGCTAGTCTTATATATAAAATTTCCGTGTCACAGTGTTTGTTCGTACTCCTCCGAAACGGCTTGACCGATTTTTTCCAAATTTTATATGCGTATTCAGTAAGTCTGAGAATCGGCTACTGTATATTTAGTTTTTTTTTATTAAGGCAAAACAACGTTTGCCGGGTCAGCTAGTATACATATATAATATTTTTTTGGTATTTGTTGTTATAGTGGCACAAGAAATACATATCTTTTGAAAATTTTAGCTTTCTAGCTATAACAAAAGATATAGCCTGGAGACAGACAGACAGACAGCGGAGTCTTAGTAATAGGGTCCCGTTTTTACCTTTTAGGTACGGAAACCTAAAAAAATGTGTGGTTTGTCAGCTACCTAGAGCTTTTCAACGAGACAAGATACAAATTCCTGGCGCTGGTTCGTTAGACATGACGTGCAAAGGCAGCGTTGATGGTAGCTATTGGTAAATGCTGCATATGCATGAAAAGTTCATGTCCGTATTAGCTCAACACATTGAACAAATTATAAAGTGCATCAGCCTAGACATTATTTTTAGTCCCTAATTTATATAATTAAATATCAGGCTCAGTTTTTCTGTCTCACAATAGTTTAATAAGGAAGATACAACGCGTCTCAGTTCATGTTACGTCTCTACTAAGTACGAATATTACAAAGGTTTCATCACAAGTCCCCACTCTCGAAGTACAATGAATATTTTTATTATTTTGATAAAACGAAAGATTCTTGTTAATTATTTTTTGAATCACCAATTTTAACTCTGTCTTCTTTTTCTAAGTATGAGCTAAATGCCGTCCGAAAGCCTCTGACTTGTCTAAGTCAAACAATTTATTGCAATATTATGTCACATTACAGTTACATATTTACCCATAAGGCATTGCAATTATTAGCTGGAGGTGAGCAACCCTGTTAATTCATTTGTTTCTTTTAATGTTCCGTCATTTAAAAAGTCTTCTATTTTATAATAACTTTTTCTTATGAGTAAGTTGTCTTAAAGACTGCTTGTACTAAGATTAACAACCGGGACCTACAATTTAACGTCATCCAAACCACTATGTCATAGCGACAAAGATGCGTTGCGTAGAGCAATGTGGAGAGGAGGGGACAGGACGCGTGTCGCAACGCCGCGCCAGCCGCCTCCAGTGTGAAGGTCAGCGCGGAGGATGTGGAGGTAATCGCCGTGTTCCTCGCCCAGTTGTATGTCAACGTCCAGTGCTGCCGATGCGCGCCGGCCCGCTATATATCTATCTATACTATAAGAAGACTCTTTGTCCTGACTCATTCATTCATCTATAGGCAACGCAAAGCCCAAACGGCTGGTCCTGGTTGTGAAATTTGGAGGGTGTATTTGTTTTAGTACGTAAACGCGTACTAAGAACGGATTTTCGGAAATTCCACCCTTAAAGGGGTGAAAAACAGTTTGTATGAAACTTCTTTGTTTTTAAACTTACAGCAATGAAATTTAAAATATGTGTAGTATATGCTAAATGAAAAATAATGGCATCAAGTTTTTTTGCCAGGGGGGAACTAAGGGTTTGTAATGGGGGTGAAAGTTTGTATGGAAAATTCTTTACTTATCAAGTTAAAGTCTTGAGAGTTGTTATGGTTGTAGTTTATATAATGGTTAAAATAAATTTATAAAAATATTGGCCAGGTTACTCAAAAGCGACCTACACGCGAGCGGAGCCGCGGGCAACTGCTAGTACTTTATATAAGGCCACAGCGCGTCATCGCTGTCAACTCGAGAAATACGCCCGAGACGAACAATTGTCATTATCTGCGTGAAGCGATACTTACAATTAGGGACGTAAGCGCATTAGGGATGAATGGTGCAGCCTCGCGATCGCGACTTACGTCACAAGAATGTTTTTACGTAATGTTTCTCGGTTCTAATCTTAGTTGAATTATAAAAGAATCCTCTTCTTTGATAATGAAAAAGATAATCTCAGTAAGACCTTTGAAGATCCCCCTGATATTAATTCTCAGGGCGCAGGGAAGAAACATTGAGTACAGTAGTAGGAAATGCATAGTTTTGCCATACGATAAATATAATCAAGGGTTTCCTCCAATGCGATTTGATTCGACCGTTAGAACTATGAAGCTTGAACTATCATGCTACTATGCTTCTATGAAGCTGGAACTATCTTCAATTATTTTCTTAAGTCTATGTTTCCAGAAATATAGATTTAATTTTATGTATAGTGTCTCTCATTAAATGAAAACGAATTAAAATCACGTTGAAGATCTTCAAATACTCCGCACTACAGTCTGCGCTCAACTTAAAAGAGTACATGTAATTTGATTGATTAACTCTTTATTGGACTGATCATAAGTTCAAATCAACACAAAAAGTAACTAATAGGGGATAACTTAAAATGTAAAACCACAACAAGGTTCATTCCGATTTCATTCAACCTTACTCGTGAGTTCATAAGTTTATACGCGGATGAACGAAACATACCTACGCTCGCTTACTTTAGTATAGCGTGAATAAATTTATTGATATAATGATTGTGAGGTGGCAACAGGGCTTATTTCGTAATAGTTTTTGAGGGCGGGCGGCGGAATGCAATGCAGTATCGATTGTACGCAGGGTGCGCAGGGCGGGCGGCGTAGCAACACCGGACTGCCTCATATAACTACACGCCTTACCTGTCCCAATTCAAACTACGAGTATGTTATCAGTGATATTGTAATTTTCTGACTAGTAGGAGAGCAAAACATACTGATAATTGAATATAAGGAATATGTTACGATGAAATACAAAGCTTACCTAAATACAATAATTATCATACTTTCAGAGCAGTGTCATGGGAAGATGGATATATAACTTTGAATTGGGTAAAAATAACCAGGGACATTAAACATTAAAATAAGAAAAAAACAAAAATAAGTGTACCTCAGTTGGTGGCCTCGTTCTTAAAAGTACATTTAGAATTTGAACTGCCACAACAAAAGAGAGTAAGGTCAGAAAAACCTAGGTCAACACATATTTTTTTAAATAGTATAATTATACTCGCAATTCTTAATGTTACTAAATTAACTGGGCTAGCACTTTCTTTATACACGAATGAATGCACAGAAAAAGCAAACTGCCAATATTTCCACAATAAGACCATTTTGTGTCTAAAAGCACGGTCAATGTAAAAGATCGTTCGTCCAAATTGTACAAATGTGAATTTAAGTGAGTGCATCATCTGTAATTGTAGGAAGCGGAGATCGCTTGGACAGAGCATTTTTAGCTGGAAGATAATCGCAGCATCCGTATCCATGTTTTAGGTTTTATCATTGACTGTAGAGAAGTTTTACCAGCTCAGTAAGGCGTGTTGCCGTCTTATGGCTCACAGATAATTGGTTCTATAACTTCTCTTTGCGAGAAAAGTAGCCCCAGAAACGACAACATCAAATAAGCTTCTAAAGCTTTGTGTTTCTACAAGTTTGGATATTACGTCACTGTACTTATTAAGTAGGGTAATGAAAAAAAAGCAATAACCAATGAATATCACGTTGAAATGACTACCTAGCAACAATGCTTGCTTTACTTTCGTCAGTTTACAAAACAACTTCTTCCAAGTTCTCTTTGCTAGAATCGCAAGACAGGAAAGGTTCTGTCTATGTTTAGCCTTTGACATGACGATGTGGTTTTAGGTGTGATACACAGAAACACAATTTACTCGCTCACTAGTAATGCTCATTATTCCTTTAGGATCCCATGACCAGTACTCACGACATGGACCACTCACTAGTCATATTTAGCTATTTGGGCTTGATCTCTTGACCAAAATTCACAATTGGGTCCACTAGTGATATCGTAAGCTATTCCTGGTGGATCCCTTGGCTGGAATCACATTTTGATCCACTAGTGACGGTGATGTAACGAAGTATTCGTTCAGGATCCCTTGCGTCTGATTCAGCACTCTCTACTAAACCCGCTAGCAATGTTGCAAGCTATTCTTGCTAGAGTTCTTGTCCAGAAACCACATTTTGTTCTACTAGTGATACTGACTATTCATGATAAAGCTTTGACTATCACTCAGATCAATGTCCACTAGTGATTTCCAAGCGATTACTGCAGAATCTCTCAACTAGCACTCAGATCTTGGTCCAGTAGTGATGTTGCAAGCTATTCCTGTAGAATCTCTTGACCAGCTCACACAACTGAGTCCACTAGTTATGTCGTAAAGTATTCCTGAAAAACTCTTGTCTATCACTCAGATCATGGTCCACTAGTGATTTCCAAGTGATTACTGCACAATATCTTAACTAGCACTCAGATCTTGGTCTACTAGTGATGTTGCAAGCTATTCCTGTAGAATCTCTTGACCAGCTCACACAACTTAGTCCACTAGTGATGTCGTAAGCTATTCTTGAAAAACTCTTGACTATCATCACTCAGATCATGGTCCACTAGTGATTTCGAAGCGATTACTGCAGAATCTCTCGACTAGCACTCAGATCTTGATCCACTAGTGATGTTGCAAGCTATTCCTTTAGAATCTCTTGACCACCTCACACTTAGTCCACTAGTGATGTCGTAAACTATTCCTGAAAAACTCTTGACTATCTCTCAGATCATGGCCCACTAGTGATTTCCAAGCGATTACTGCACAATCTCTTAACTAGCACTAAGATCTTGGGCCACTAGTGACGTTGCAAACTATTCCTTTAGAATCTCTTGACCAGCTCACACAGCTTAGTTCGCTAGTGATGTCGTAAGCTATTCCAGCAGGGTCTTTTGAGCAGCAGTCACAGCATAGCCCTGTAGTGATGTAGTGATGCTATTCGTGCGGTATCCCGTGCATATTTCTCGTCATTTTTGCGGTTGGTTGCGGGCGCGGGCTCGGCGCGATGCTGATTGTTTTCGTCGTGTTTCGCGGGCTATTTCGGTCCATCGGCCACCGCTGCAAGCCACGCGCGCGCGTCAACCATCCAACACTACACTGTTGCTGATTCTACTACTTTCACTTCATTATCAGTGCGTAGTAAGTTCTCACTCCCATATAGTATACATATACTCCTATATAGCTATACCTGTCTTTCACATTCATCATCTCTCCACCCAATATATCCTATCTCTCGCTAGTGGATTAGACCTCACGAACAAATACAAATACAAATCATTTATTGATAACACCAAAGTTAAAGTTACTGTCTCTATGGTCACAATAAACCACCACATCGTTGACTGGATATTCTTACGGATTTTATCCGCTTCTTCTTCTTATTTTTCTTCTTCGTATGAGCTAAGTGGCCAAGCTCTGGTGTCGACAGTTTTCAGCCGCCCGAAGGCCTCTGACTTGGCTTATAAACTGATTTATCCGCTTATAAACAGAGTAATTAAAAATAAAGACGCAAGGTCTTCGCACTGATGTTTTCGTTTGTCATTTTCATCTATATCAGAAACACCATTGGCACGCACTAAAAAAATACATAATTCCTACTTAA
Organism: Mellilla xanthometata; assembly: GCA_035578125.1. NCBI lineage: Eukaryota > Metazoa > Arthropoda > Insecta > Lepidoptera > Geometridae > Mellilla > Mellilla xanthometata. Next base: position 9,446,480 of record JAPUBQ010000013.1, read on the forward strand.
GCCTTTCCCTAGTGAAAAAAAAGTTTATATTTGTTTTCTAACGATACAATTTGTATTATATTACATCCAAATGTGCCATGCACATGTAAGTTGCTCTAGTTCCTAGAGGCTGCTTGGTTACGTCATCATGTGTCTTCGGTCAAAATGACTACACAGGTAATAAATTATGTCTGTCTGAACATCAGTATATCACGAACTTTTTTCCTTATATTTTGAGACGAACAAAAAATTATGGTGTTCGTTGATCGCTCACCTAAGTATTTACTGTTAAAATCCCTAAAGTTTTTTTTACTTATATCCAGCTTCACTCTCAATTTCGTAAGACACGATTACAGTTTATAAATTGCCTATTCAATTATTTAAAAAGGTGCAAAAGCTCGAAATCGCAATACCTACTTAATAGTACCTATGTATTAATACCTACTTGCTACGAAGCTCGCAGCTCTTAATGAAACTCCGAAAAGCCTATATTGTGCCGAACCAAAGAATTCGCAGACGGTAAGTAAATTTGAAGTAGACGGTAAGAAATCTTTATTTTTATGCGAAGTTTGGGATGGTAGCCATGTATTCATAAAATGTAGAGTAAAAATCAAGTCCATGAATATAGGCCTCGGTTATGCAATTTGTTGAGAATAAAAACGTTATATTTATTTTATATCAATAGTCACATATGAATAGACACATATGTATTAACATGTCAATGACTCGTTGTACGGGTACAAATACACAGAGGATGTATTATTATCAGCGATCCGAAAAAGGGTCATATACAATATTTTGTTTCGGTGTGTACTTTAACTTAGATGTCTTAGCTATTATCTACTCACCAATATAGACTAGGTCTCCAATTTCAGTGTGAATAGTATGAGGGAGCGAGGCAGGTCGGCGACAGAACGAGCTGGGGCGACGGCCTCGCGACCCACATCCCTGCCGCTCCTGCCACCCCTGGAAGCCCACCCTCCCCCGCGCCTTTATCAGCACACTGATAACAGCCACTTCTGTTCCTCACCCAGACACACGCGGCGCGGCGCACTTTGTACTTTTCAACACATGATCTCAACTTTGCGTCGATACTCGGTCACGACTATCTCTGAATGCTTCGTTATTTATCTCATAAAACGAGCGGCCAGTGCGTTCGGCTCGTCAGTGACGCGTGTATGAATTTCTATAATGGCGCATTATAGTCGGAATGACCCGGCGCCGGTCGCTCGGGGAGACCAGTTTTTGCGGTCTCGAAACCGAGATTTATTAACGCTTCTTGAACCTGTCTCGTAGTTTGAATTCAAACGATATTCGTAATGCATAATTCACATGTTATGAGGTCGGTCGCGGTGCAGCGCGGCGGGCGCCGGGAGCGGCAGGACGCAGGCAGGGCGGCTGGCGGGGCGCGGCCGACGACCCGCCGTCTCAAGGCCGCTCTTACACGTGCCGCCCGTGCCACCGGCCGCTTCCTGCCGCCGCCATAACAAACCTCTCCCGCCCCATTCTCCGCGCCTGCCTCGCCCCGATCCGCTCACGCAATATTCCTAAATCTTTGATTTGAGAAAGCCTTCTTTCTCCTTTTAAGTAGTCTTGAAAAACGTTGAATAAGCCCCTCTTTAAGAGGATATTATATTTTATTAAAGAAATAACCTTGGGCGGTATTAATCGTAGAAAATTTCACGCAAGATTCCACTATTACTTGGGTAATATCTACTTAGTTGTGAACACGGTGGAATTATGAATATTAAGTACTTAAAGAAACATTATCGTTGCGAAAATTTGCCGGATTATGTAAATTTTTATTCTATAAATAAATGCTTATGATACTTATTGTATTACTTTGGTTTGGTCAACAGATCAATTTATCGCTTTCGGCAAGATTTTTCTCAAAATTCTTCTTTTGGTTTTATTGTTATACCAAAATTAGCAAATGACCGCAGAATATTGTTATCATGGGCCTTGTACATCTTAATCAGATTTACAAAGGTCATTTACAAAGGCCAAGATAATATTATTCGGCTAATTAACTATGTGTATCTTAAGAAGAATTTCAAAAGGATATGTTCATGTGATTAGGATTTACAAAGGAATATTGTATTATGTATATTAGAAGAATACCACCCGTCAGCTAAACTAATAAGGCAGACATACTCTATTGTTACCCGGACAGTGAGTCACGGGTTTCCTAAATGTTCAATTTAGTACATGTGTTTTCTAAACGATTCAGGTATATCAAATGAAATCGATTTGGAATTAACCTCCACAGCTTAGGTAAATTCGCACAGGCTGTTCAATGGGTATAGCATATCTTATCTAAATTTTCAATGCAACAAGTTCAGAAATCGATAAATAAATATACATGTCCTCGACCGATTCTATGAGTACATCTCGAGGCCCGGTCTAGACACCTGCGTTTGTAAATTAATTCAATGAAATTCAAAGTTCTCCAAAGATGCTTGGATTACAATTCTCAATTGATGTTTATGGTTCGGAATTCATTTCGGTCTACACTCGAATCTGGATGGCACCAGATTTTTTTTTATTAGGACACATTTAACACACGGCTGGTTAGCCCCATACTAACCATTTCTAGTTTATATTATGGTTGCTAACACAACTCATATACTACACATACATACATAAACACTTTATATCGATATATATTTAACACCCAGACCAACAGCCTACAAATTTAGTTTATCACAAAGATGATAGCTATGCCGGTAATCGAACCCGGGTTCTGGTTGGCATTCCGGCATGGTAACCATTAAGCCAACGAGGCCGTCAACAATTATAACAATTACTTTGTGTGTGCTCCTTACGCTTCTACTGATAACAGATAACACAAGAGCAGTTTGGGAATTACCATTTGAATGCATGAATAATAATGTAGTGAGAATTACAATAGACAAGAATAAAGTGTAGCCGAGATTCTTTAGGCGATACATACATAACTATGTATGTCGTGTCATGTGAGTGGCATTAAGTTCATATTCCACGTGGGAGAAATATGAACTCTACTGAACTGTCCCGGTAAAATTGTTCATCTTCTGCTCTATTCTTACAAATACAAATCATTTATTGATAACACCAAAGTTACAAGTCAAATAATACGATATCATTACAAAAGTATATGATATGTATCCATGTCAATTTTCAATTATATTCTAGTACTATAATATCATTACAATAGTATATGATATTAATAATAATGACAATTTTCACTACTAATTCTAGTATCTAATATAATATCAATACAAAAGTATATGATATGAATCAAATGTCAATTTTCAAATTTAGATAATCATTTATATTGTGCAAAGTTTTATCTAATAGCCAAACCCTGAGTCTAGTCTTAAAGCTGGCGGTGGAAGGTGCATCCCGGACAGTCGCAGGTACGCGGTTGTAGATCGCGGGCCCCTTATTAGTACGTTGATGTCGATGGCTCTACTATTACGGTAAAGATGACTTCAAAGATTAACTGAGGGATGCGTTGATAAAAAAAAATGAGGAAAATCTTGAATTTACAGTTTTATATTTATAAATCTGAAACGTTTGAAAGTTATTGAAAAAGTAACTGATAGATCGTCACTTAAGAAAACTTATACAAATTTTGGTACCAACCATATTGGTGAAAATATAATGAAATTTTTAAATAAAAAATATGTATTTTTTAAATGAGTTTTTTATGGATATTAAACTGTCAATTTAAGCTAATTTGTCCATGTCATCGTCTTAATGTCTGTCGTAATGTCATTCTTTCGTAAATGTCATTGACACAAGCTAGGTTTTGTTTGAGACGGCTTAGTTAGCTATATTTTCCATATAATAATATGATTTTCTGCGGGACCTGATCTAAGCTGTGACAGAGATAAAGTTTACCGGTTTTATTAATTAGAAGCTATAGGTATTACATATTATTAAGTAGATGTTATAAGTGATTATATAAAATGTCCATAATATTTTTGTGCTTAAAGCAATCTACAAATATTTTACTGACCGAACGAGCTAAGTCTATACATTAACTGGCCAAATTAGCTTTCGTATGTCTGTATGTATGTTGTATCACTAATCTCGACAAAATTTGGTATATAATTCCAATTTTCATTCAGATCTCAGATGAAACTTTAATTCAGAATAATTACATTCCATATATCGTCCTAGTATACCATATTATTATAAGTTTTAGTTTTAGTTTTATTATAAATTAAATTAAAACCACATATAGGTACTGCTCAATATTTTTTTTTCTCGAAAGCGATTTTAATTTGAGAGATTTCTAAAAAAGGGAGAATGTTGTGTAGTGCTTTTTATTGGTCAATTTTAATGGCATTCAATAGAGCAATTGAAAACCAAATTCTTCAAAGATTTTGTAAATATGAATGAAAATTGTCTAGTGATTCTTGAAATATGAAGTGATAAAGTTGCGGGAATCACAAAAATGTGTCAAGAAATTTTGTTCGCAATGTTTTCAGATTTCATTTCATTCAGAGAACTTTATTCAGACCCAAACCGAACGTGCTTAATGCGAAGACAATGGCAATAACTTTATTTCACAGTTTTTTAGCTTTAAATCGTAAATGGTAATACATATCGAAAGTATAGTATAAAGGCTGCCTAAAAACCACTCTAAGAATATTTATACTATTTAATTTAACAACTATAAAAGCTTGCATGCATTGTTTTCGAGTATTTGATATATATAAGTTTGTATTTTATTTATACGTTCAGTACATATATTTCTACTTATAATATAAAATCTAATCTAAAATTAATTAAATTAAAGTATATTTAATCTAAAAAACCAGTGCCATTTATACTTATTTTGGTACTAATCAGATTTATCAATTAGTAATATAAACTAGTTTTTTTTCATATTAAATATGTAGTTCATTAGATGGCTTCTAAGCTTTTTTTTAACGTTTACGATTTATAGTGAAATAACTGTAAAAACAAGATTTTGCCATTGTCCTCGCCTTAATGGAAATGCCTACGTATTTTTACTAATATATTCAACAGCCTTATTAAAATATAGATTATTAGGCTGGGTTATAAACGCTACCGGTTTCTATTGAGGCACTTAGCAGATGATGTGAGAATCAATATGTAAATATACAAGACAACATCGCAAATATAACGATTTTTAATGCTTGCGACAGATCATCGAGAAATCCACTAAAGGTATGAAAAAATAGGTATAATATATAAAAAGTAAGTAGGTAAACTGTGGGTTTTCCGCAGGTACTTGATTCTCATAATTTTTTTGGCTGTTTCTGGCTTCTGGTAAAAGGAAAAAATTCTGAAAGAGCGAGTATGTCTCGTCGGGAGAACGTTGGACTGAGACACTCAGGATGAAGAACTGAGACACTCAAGATCGAATCCAGCCCTACGCAAATAACTTGTTTTTCATGTGATGAATGGAAATCCCATTTGGTCAGACTGTGAAGAAAAAGTTCGTGAAGAAACCTAAGTGCTCGAAGGACCACAAATTCTGAAAAACTATGTCATCCGCTAGCTCACACTTGGCCAGCGTAGTAGATTATTGCCTATTTGGAAACGGCTGTCTCTGCTTATAAATGCTGGTTTCTGTGAGCTCTAATAGGCTAATTACTGAACTTTCTTGTTTATAGTAACAGTACTTTACATATTATGTAAAAGTAAACATATTTTTTTTATCACATAAGGTGAGCGCATATTATGTAAACCAGCTTTCATGTTTAAAAATTGTGCAGAATGACTTTGCCGATAAACAAGTACATAATATTTCATGCTTATAGTGCTCACAAATATAATTGAGACTACATTAAGTAAAATGATAATAATTTATCTCTTTCAAGTGACCTCAGCCATCTCTTATTAGCGAGCGGCCCAATTAGCAAATTGAATCACACAACAATAAAGTATATCTCGTAATTGGCATATAACTATAATATATGTGTGTCGCTTATCTGTGCTACATTGCCTTTGACCTGTCTGTTGGACATTTACTCGATTGTTGTGATTCCGAGAAATGCGATACGGTTGTTATGACTCCGGGCGCGGTGGAATGGATCCGCGGCCCAGCCGGCGGTGCGAGCTGTGTTGCGCACTGCGACGAGAGGAGACCAGGGGACCACCTCGCCTTCGCCCTGGTAACCCACATCCCGCGCCCCGCCGGCGCCGAGCCCGCGCTATCCACCACATACTCCATTTAACCCATAAGGTCTTTCACATCTCTAAAAATATTACTCCACCCCTTACCCATAATTGTCTATAAAACCCTGGCTACCAGTATCTATTCCCCGACTCCCCCTAGTTACTAGGATACGTGTTGTAGGACGCGGCTGCGGAGTTGTATTGATTTTCCGTCGGCGTTTATTTACGTTTATGAATTAGATGATGTAAAATTTCGAACTTCTGTTATAAAGGTTCCCATTTTTGTTAGCATTTTAATTGTTAACTTAAATTTATATACGATTAATCATTTGAAATTTTTATATTAATTTACAAAATTAAGTGACATTTGCAGTGCTGTTATTATAATGAATCTTGGAAAGTAGTTTTGTAATATCTGCGTTTTATTTTCTGTTCTAAGTAATTAAGAAGAAGCGAAGATATATGCTCTAGTGTCACGCATTGTGAGCACAACGTTACGAAGATAACAAGTATTGTTTATGATTGGTAAACAATGTTACCAGCGAGCTAGGTCGTTCGGTTCGACCTCGTTCTCAAAAGTAACGAGTTATCATCGGATCACTTCTAACCGTTCGAGTGCACATGCAGGCAATTCTAATCACTCTACGGTGAGAAGCAACAGGTTATCAGATATATTCTCATAGGTAATCGCATTTATAATTTTAGAATGCGCACGACATATCGACCGTGTTGAGCTCGGGCGGACTCCGGTTTAATATCCGAGTATCAGCGAAGGTGATTAATAGAGTGGACGCGTGTCGTAGTCCGGGAAGGCGGCGCCGCTGGGTACTGACCGGAGTGGTCGGGCGCGAGGGGCGCCGCGGCGGGCGCGGGCGGCGGGCTCGGCGGCGGCTCGCTGGCGAGGCAAGGCGCGCCCGCGCAGGCAGCCGCATCGCGGGCGGCGGGCGGCGCGGCGGGCGGCGAGACCGGCGGCGCGCCGGCGCCGCTCGGCCCGGGGGGAGGCGCGCAGAGCGCGACCAGCCGCAGCAGCGCCACGCACCACCACCAGAGCACGGCGGCCAGCGCGCGGGCAGCGCGCCGACGCGGCCCGGGGCCCTTCCGAGACCGAAATACGCGCGCCGGCGGTCCGTGCGCCGGCGAGCTCGCGCTCACCCGGGTATTCGTGCGGCGGACGGCTGGCGAGGCGACGCGGGTGCGCGCGCGCGGCCACACGGCGACTGGAGCGCCGCTCCCGACGCCGCACGACCGCACCCGAACACTATTTCGGGAGCGACGCTCCGCACCGCTGCCGCCGCCCGCCCGCCGCACGCTGCCAATTTTACGCGAAATTGCGGGCGGGCGGTGATGCGATATGTACCGCGGCCGGCACCTGCAGCGGTGCCGGCGCGCCGCGGGTCCCGCGCGCCGGCCCGGTCCGGCAGCCGGGCCGCGCCGCCGCGGGACCCGCGCGCGCTCCACGTGCGCACTACACGCCTCAAAATAGTCGGCTGCGGGCCCGTGTCAATAGATACAATGTCGCAGCTATTGGCAAGGAAACAGAGACTCGCACTATCTCACTGTCTCGTGCTCTCTGTGTTGTGAATTCTTATGCACGGTTTATATTTAGAGGTAAAATTATTTCAGATATAGATAGGTGTTTGACATTACGTTGAACTCTCATACGTCGGGGAGCTCCACCTGTATCAATATTCTGCATCGAGGAAAGCGATGCAGTGGAGAAAACTCATTGAGTATTTCGTAAATTTTACTCGTTGATTTTTTGATAGGATTGTTATATTTTAACCAAAGATAAAGGTAAAATATATGACTCTTTTTTCTAGGATTTTAACTAATTTATTTATCCAAATGAGGGCTATACCCAAATTATTAGGGTTTGAGAATTAATTTATAAAAATTATACCTCAGACATTTTGATTGAATCTACGATTAAAGCTTTAGTTTTTTAAGTTTTATCATCGTCTCCAATAAAAAAATATTGTAATTTTTTTATAAATTAACGCTAAAATTAGCTACATACTTGTTATTACTACCACGTACCACTACGCACTATGCACCAGTGCTAAGGTACAAAGGGTAAAATGTAAATACCCCTTTCTTTAATATATATTTATGATGACATTACTGAGCACTGATATTACGATATCTAGAATAATTTAGTACAACGACTCGCTATGTCCTGTAATCCAAAATTAAGAGTGCATTGCCACTGGAATAGTCAAGCGTGTTGCTTACAGAGATGTGGAATCTCTCGATATCAGAGTCTAGTCGCTTGCCTGATACTAATAGAAAAAAACATGAAGAAGACCAGAGGTTAGCGAAAAGACTTGTTACTGTTAATCTTTAACACTAGCACAATGATGAGAGGTTCTTTCCTGGTGATGGGAATATGCTTCTCTCATTTCATGCAATTCAATTTAGGACTTGTGCTAGCAAGATTTTAATGTCGTCGACATATCTTACTGCCTGACGACCGACTCTCCGTTTCTATATTATTGACCGAGCGAATGAAGCGAGCGAAATGCCCAGGATCAACTAGTTTAATTGCTTATTACTATCCAAGTGTTAATAAGATAGTATGCGTAACTAACCTATTGATTATTGATATCACGTGTTTCGCCTTTGCACAAGGCATCATCAGGAGGTGTTGAGTAAGAATTTCCGAATTGAGATTGGTAACGTTATTATTAGAATTATATGATTCAGGTTTTTCCGGTGTGTGAGGAGACCAGCCACGCGGAGTGAAACTTCGTTGTGTTAGGAGGAAGATTAGGGATTAGTTTACTGGTGTGAGTTGTAGTGGAGGTGTGGTGGTCGGTCGGAGGAATACACCTAAATTTTTTTAAATATTTAAAATTGTCCTACGCTTATCTTAATTTGGGTTTCAGATCACAGCGGAAGTACACTAAATATTTTATTTTGTCTTCTAAGATATGCGTATTTGGTTGTTGGTACTTTTTTTTATTGACGAATACGCTTACGTTTGACCGCAGCATGCCCGATGTTAAGCTTGACTATTATCTAAGATGTATCACGCTTGCCTAGAAGGAACCTATTTACTCTAGATTTGAACACGCCCAAATTGTACTTCTCGGGAAAAAGAGACTCAGGAAAAGAGTTCTTGACTTGTTTCTTGAGAGTACTTGCGTAGATGCGGACTTTTTGAATGAATCTTGAAAAAACTTAGTACCAAGACTAAACAACACATTTATTCTCTCTGTGATTTAACGATTTTTTTGGTTCCTACAAAAAATTGTTGAGTCGTTTTTAACTAAATAAAAGAATAATGTTCAAAAAATATATTTAAAAATGTTAATAATAAGAATAAAGGTATTTTTTTTGTGTTCATATATCATATGCCAAAATATGATGTTGAAAAGGTCTACTATTCGGAGAACTCCTAGTTATAAACAAACAGTTTATACTGGAATCGCCAGTGGCTACCGAAGATGTGCAAAAAGTAGTTGGTCCTACATACAGTGTTGGCGGGACCTGGCTGCTGGCTGCAGGCGGGTCACTGGACTTGCTAGAGATGGGAAAAGCTACTATTTTGCTAGTACTAAATAATTATTTCGTTATTATTTTAGTAAATTATATTTATAGACTGACTGAAGAGCACCGTATTTATAAAACGAACTCAAATCGATTGTTAAAAAAATAAGACTCATAAATTATTTCAGAAAAATTATGGGAGCCTTTAAATATTATTTTTATTGTATAATTTATTTTCAAAGTAATACATAATTCAATATTCTGTGAACGTTTAGAGAGTCTACCAAATAATGTTATGAAAATCGTGTAAAAAAACTACTTAATAATTATGTTTGTTGTGGAGTCCTCAAAAATATATTTTATTAATATTTGATTGAATAGTTAATATACATAATTATATATATTTTGTGAAAGTTTTAATAGCTGCTATACCAGTTATCGTTATTGACATATAGCAAAAATTACGAAAAATAGCACGATTGTTGTATGGGGCCCTTGATATTTTCATTATTTATATTTTTAAAATTTGTTGTCTTAGCGGCATGGTGGGTGGGAAATACATAATTAGTGAAAGTTTCAGCATTCTTGCCATTACGGTTTCCAAGATATAGCCAGGAGACAGACAGACAGACAAGGGAGGCTTAATAAAAGGGTTAATAATCCCGTTTTTACCTTTTACGTACGGAACCCTAAAAAACGAGTATTATAAAAATCGGAAAATATCTGCTCATTATCTACGTTACAATAAAGTGTCAAGTCAAGCGTACGTTACAGTAAATTATTCTGAAACATTAATCTTACACTAAACCATCCTGAAACCTGCGAGGCTCTCTCTGTAGACATCCCTAGCCAACTGAGGTCATGATGCATCAGGCCAAGTGACCGTCCCTCTCCCCCGCTCGCGGCCGGCTCGCCTCCCGTCGAAGCCTTCGCTGCGAGTTATACACTTACAGCGATTTACTAATCAATAAAGCCTTATATAAGGAGGTTTGATTAATTAAATAACAGCCAAAGTGTTAGCCGGACTCACACACGAACGGCCCCACCAAAAAAAAAAACAACTTTATTTAAAGGGCGCGTGGGTGCACCCTTTTAATATTAATTTTATTCTCATATCTAAGAAATAAAATTAAAATACTATGTACAAACTCAAAGATAAAAAAGAAAAGAACAAGAAAACTTTAAGCACTCTACAATATATTTTTATAGTTTATATTAAATTAAGGTAAGCACTCTTAAGTCTAAGCTACTACTTTTTTAAGGGTGGTCCTACACAGGGTGATATTTTTTACATTTAAGTTAAAAAAATATCACCCTACACTCTAATAGTTTGGGATATCGTATAGAGTGTCTAAAAGATGCGTGTAAAAATATAATCTTACATCGCTAATAATTTTTGTATTTTATAGATTTTTTGTTTGTATTTCAAAGTGATTTCCATTCTACCGTCGAACGAGCTAGGAAACACCAAGGCTCGATGCAGCCTTATACTGTACAGGTGCCAAAACACGTATTAAGCAGTTTGAGTTTACCTTCATTCTGTGGGATTCAATACGAAACGTCCTGTTCCCCAAAACTATAATCTAACAGTGTTCAAGGCAAGAGTGAATCGGTTTCTTCAAGGCAAGCACGCTCCACTTTAGATAGTCAGAGCTTCCCCATCAGGTGAATTGTTATCAAACGCAAGCCTTTTAGAAAAAGGAAAAAGATACTTACCATAATCGCTGTTCGCTTATCACCTGCAGAATCAGGTCCATGCACCGGTTACTTTAAATTTTCATTAGCACTGCAATCCGCCGGCGGACGCCGCGTCTGCAATTACATTTTGCAATTTGCAGATTGTGTTTTTATACATACGAGTACGATGCATACTTTTCGGGTCCATTGCTTTGTGCGCGTCACCCTTTACGGAACTTGTGATTAGTAAATATAAAAGATAATTAAATTTTAATTTTCCACTTTTGTCATTAGGTACGCAAATCATTCTTTTTGTATATTTTTGGATTTACATAGTAATGAATAATATTGTCAAAAATGTTAGAAATAATTATTATCAACAAAACAAAACAAAAATTGACAAAATTAATCTCTGATAAAGAAGTTGAATATATACTTATTAATTTAATTTTTATTCAACGTTCTCTCGACATTTTAGGTAACGATAAACATAAATTCATAATTGCTTTTTCTTAAAAATATCCATATTTTTTTTTATCATAATAGCTTATGTTAATCATTTTCTGACCTATTTTATATAATCCGAAAGCTTTGCTATATTTTCTGCTTTCCACACATCAGGATCAGATACACATTATTGTTTACCACTTGATTGTAAAATGTATCAGGCTATAGTCATTCGGCGTCAATAAAGAAAATATTTGATCGTTATTATATTAATGTTCTCTTGCTATCACAACTAAATGAGTGCTAGCGAGAGGGAACGATTTTTCAGATGTCTTTTTTATCAAATCGAGTTAAAATAAAAATCCTTTAAAACAAAAAAAATGTTAAACTGAATCGAATAACTAAATTTGAAGTTTCTCACATTGAGTAAGAGATTTACTAAGTTAGAAACATTATATTGGCACGCGTTGATGTCTTTTGTTCACGTTCGCAAGGAATGCTAAAAAGCTTGATACTCATTCGTTTCGCGATTCGCACTCAAATGCTAATTTCGTATTTTATTTAGCTGCATGGTAATAAAGTGTAGGCGAAACACGTGTAACAAAAACAAGTATATTCGGAGGACGCTACCGTATATTACGACTTCGCTACAAACACTGCACTTGAAGTTAGTTTATTATGGTGGTATGTTAAGTTAATGAAATTCCTCGCATTATCTTATCTACGAGTATATAAAATTTTCATGTCACAATGTTAGTTACCGTACTCCTCCGAAACGGTTTGACCGATGTTTACCTATTTTTATATGCGTATTCAGTAGGTATGAGAATCGGCCACTATCTATTTACCATACCCCTATATGATAAGGGTTGTTAAACCTTAATTTTTCTAAAATTAATATAAATAATTTGTAAGGCAAAACAACGTATGCCGGGTCAGCTAGTCTTCTTATATATAAAATTCCCAAGTCATAATGTTAGTTACCGTACTCCTCCGAAACAGCTTGACCGATTTTTACCAAATTTTATATGCATATTCAGTAGGTCTGAGAATCGTCTACTATCTATTTACCATACCCCTATATGATAAGGGTAGTTAAGCCTTAATTTTTCTAAAATTAATATAAATAATTTGTAAGGCAAAACAACGTTTGCCGGGTCAGCTAGTCTTCTTATATATAAAATTTTCATGTCACAATGTTAGCTACCGTACTCCTCCGAAACAGCTTGACCGATTTTTACCAAATTTTATATGCATATTCAGAAGGTCTGAGAATCGGCTACTATCTATTTTTCATATCCCTAAGTAAGGCAAAACAATGTTTGCCAGGTCAGCTAGTTTTAATAATAAATATCTATTTATATACAGGTAATCAGCATTTTAGATTAAGTCTTTATTTTAATTTATTTTAGACAAGAATAAGTTTATGATTGATTAAAACACGAGCATATTGTTAGTTGTTTTATAAAACTTGTAGTTAGTGAGAATAAAATCCTAATATACACAGGAAGTTATATCGAAAATACAATGTTAAATAGTTCACTAATTTCTTCAGTTTATTTCTCTGCCTCAATAATGTTACCCGAAGATAGCCTAACATATTCGAGTATAAGTACATCATCGAATAAAATACTAATTTATGAATTTAACTCTATAATATAGACGCAGGTTCTAGTATTTAAGTATATTAATTTGTTTTATTAACATAAATAACTAATTGGTAAGCTAAACGGGCTCGTTTTCGTTGGGTTTTATTTTGACGCTTTCATATTTAATATGTATCTTATCTTATATATTATAAAATTTCCATGTCACAATGTTAGTTATCGTACCAAACTCCTCCGAAACACGTTAACCGATTTTTACCAAATTTTATATGCGTATTAGATTTGGTAAAAATCTAACTAACGCGTTGTTTCTATTGTTTTTAGTTATTCTAAGGCATAGTAAAGTTTAAATGAGTGATTATATACACAGACATGCTCGATTATAGCTGGCCTATTTATAGAGGGATGTGTTTGTTAATGTTTGAATATGTTTTACTGCACTTCTTCTTTTTCTTCTGACTTGACTTAATGACTGTTTGTACTAAGACTATAACAGCCGGGACTTAAAATGTAATGTATCATCCGACCCACGGTAGAGCCCAAGTGAAAATTTCACTTGAAAAACGACAGTTTTGTGCATGGTCACCCATCCAAACACTGTCCGCATCGACCGTTGCTTAACTTCGATGATCGCGTCAGACACCGTAGCTAGCTGAGCTACCGGCGCTTTTTTACTACACTTAATTCTACAAATGTAGGTAAATAATATTAAAAGCATAAACAAATTATAAACAGAGTATTAAATAGTGATTCAACTTATATATTATATACTAGCTGACCCGGCAAACGTTGTTTTGCCTCACTTAGTAGTATGAAAAATAGATAGTAGCCGATTCTCAGACCTACTGAATACGCATGCATTGTGACATGGAAATTTTATACATAAATGATTAGTATAGATAGTATAGATGTATTTGAGTGTTACACAGTCTGAGCAGAGCAGACTTGCTAAAGAGTGGGCAGTGCTGTGTAATCAATCGGAGTTATCTGTTTACGTGGCGGCCATTGACCCCGACCTCCCGCGCCCGCGCACGCAATCGTAGGGTTGCCACGTCACACTTACTGATTACTTTATTTTTTGTTTAAACAAACAAACTCTTATACATTATGTACAGGTGTAACACAATACATAGACAGATATTTATTTCATAATTTACCATAAGGTTTATAGGTTTAAAGATATTTATTCTCACAAAAGATATTAAATTGGGTATTTGAAAAAAAAAAAAATTTTGTGATAAATAGAAAGATTATATATTAGTTTTATAACAAAACTATTTTTTTATTATTTTTTTTGCAATAATTCAAATGTTATTTCAAAATAAAAATTAATTTTTGAATCCAGTACCGAAGATACGCCGACAACTCCCGAACAAACCCGAGCGCGTGTGACGTCATAATGTTAGTTTTATTATACTTTGTATTCATTATTTTCCTATCAACTGCATTGAGTGTCTGAGTGAAAACTAACATTATGACGTCACACACGCTCGGGTTTGTTCGGGAGTTGTCGGCGTATCTTCGGTACTGGATTCAAAAATTAATTTTTATTTTGAAATAACTTTTGAATTATTGCAAAAAAAATAATAAAAAAATATTTTTGTTATAAAACTAATATATAATCTTTCTATTTATCACAAATTTTATTTTTTTTCAAATACCCAATTATCACTTACGTGAGAACATATTTACGTTAATTTTATTTGTAACATTCGTCGCCACTGCAAAATTATTAAGAAATTGAAATTAACATGTAAACAAACAGTTTTCCCGTCCATGCATTCATAAAAGTGAGCTATCCGTTATTACATGTTGGTAAAGTCGACTTATGACTTCGGTGAACGGGCTTACATTTTTTAGATCTGAGGGGAATTTATTATAACTCTTCGCGCCTGCGAACGTTATCATTGTTTTGCCGTAGTTCGTGCGAACCTTCGGCAAAACGAGATAGCTTGTGCGTCGAGTGCAAGGGCGCGCAACAGTTTTGCTTTTAGTGAACCACAAGTTTGTATAGAGATTACTCTCGATTGTTTTGCGAACAAATACACAAATATTCTATTTATAACTGTTTTATATTCATTAATTTGGTTTCCTGGCAAATTGTTTTAGTTTCCGTTAAATAGAGATAGTTAAATAACATTTTTTTAATTTTATTTTGTTCACTCAATCGTGTTTTAGCCGCGCTGCCCCACAGATTGATAAGATCAATAGGTTATACAAAAAATCTAAATTATATGTATAATCTATTATAATAAATTACATAAAAATCTAGTTTATAATAAAACTAAATGTCAGTCATGTGTCACCCCTAGCCAGGGCGTCAGCGCGCTTATCGTGCGCTCTGCACCCGGTGTTCCGCTTTGTTCTGGACTCCGGTAAATAATGTCTGTGTCCGTGTACATTACATATGCACAATAACGCATGTATTCGTACATTATGTTCACAGTACTTTTCATCCCCACACCTCTGAAATGGTATTTTAACTATGCGATAACTGAACGCAAAAGCTGTTTTTACCTCCTTGTGGTTAAAGTAAATTTGAATTTAGAACATCGCGTGCACTCGGTATGTGATTTCAAAACATTAAACCTATATTTACATCCACCGTCATGGTGCCATATTTATTAAATAACTTTTTTTATTTATTTTTTTAACTCAGTCTCGGAACCTTTTTGGTGTATTTTGGTTATTAATTTGCTTTGTGCGCGCCATTGTCATTGGTGTAAGGCCGGGATCTAACCAGGGACCGTCTGATTGAAAAGCTGACATTTTACCACCGAGCCACATTCGATTCGCTTCGAGTTTTAATAAAATCACCCCAAATATCAGGTCATATCGGAGGCCAGCAAAGACTCGATGACCTTAATTCTTGTAAATAATTTGTCCTTATCTACACAATTCAATGACTAGTATCGCTGTATCGGTAATAGGGTCAGGCGGCAATGCTGCCTCTTCAGAGATCCCTATTTATAATATAAAAATAAATCAGGTTTTCCTTCCTAACACTTTAACTCCAGAATGCACCAGATTTCCGCGGTTTGCATTAATTGCGAAATTCATTCATTGGAAAGGTCTCGGGTTCCTTGAGGTTTGTAGCAAACAATATTTTAGGAAAATTTCAACAGAAAAGGAGAAATCCGGGATTATCATTTTTCTCATACAGCGCCATCTCTGACACAAAGCTTGTACTATGCTTGTAAACCAATATGGTTTTGCATGGTAGTGGAGCAGACGCAAAAAGCAACCTACACGCGGGCGGAGCCGCAGGCAACTGCTATTATAGTAATACATTTATTTTGTTCTAGCTGGAAAGAAAACAACACGTAAACGAGCGGTAAAACAACCTTCACTAAGTTGTGAGGTACGTATCATTTTCGAATGTTTGTGCTGCAACAGATCAATGTTCATGTACGAGTATATTATACATATTAACGCGAGTAGATAGTTTTGGAATCCAATTTTATTATTTTTTATTCGAAAATGTTACTTCCTAAATTCATATTTTGTGTGTAAAAAGCATTTTAGGCACCTTACCCGCGGACACTGACTTATTTTTAATCTACTCTTTGTAATGTTTTTTTTAATTGTGCGTGTGTGTGTATTTATAATACTAGCTTATCATTTATAACATATAATAGGATGAATAAATAAACAAATTAAAAGTAATAAGTTTTATTTATCTACTTATTTACTAGCTCCGCCCGCTGTATTACTCGCGCTAATCCGGAATAAAAGAAGTTGATCCGGGAAAAAAAGTAGACTATGTTAATTAATTCAAAGTTTAACCTATCTTTACACTAAAAATTTCATCAAAATCGGTTCGGCCGTTTGAACGTGAAGAAGTAACAAACATACATACTTGCACACAGACTTTTGAATTTATAATATTAGTAGGATTTAAACCGTACTTACTTGCACTTATAATAAGCCTTACACAGATTTATCCAATTCGCTTATGTAAAGTCATTAGACTACTTGATTATTTACACATACATATTACACTACACTACTAAATTGGATTCAAATTTATTGTTTAGGCTGTGATGCATAATTTATCAAGATATTGATTGTTTTGAGACCGCTAACTATGTTGCATAACATAAACTGATCAAAACAATCTTCGATACACATCTCTATCGAAACTTAATGTCAAAGGATCTCATAAATTTATAGATATTAATTTAAGCCTAAACCGTTGTCGGTATCAAACCCATAAAATATGCATAAATTGATAATGAAATTGATTCTATTTAAACAAGAAATAGCTTAAGTCTAAAGTCTATTAACTACGTCAATATTTACTATAATAATGTATTCGATGTTTATATATGAACAGATCAGAATTGACGTAAATGTTTGTGATATGTATCAAGTTCATGTGTAAAGTACATTTAGTACGCATGCATCGGCAACAAATATTTGTATTTGTTAATTTATTTACGGCACCGTGTGCCATTATACCGAACAAATTAACATAAATAAAAATAATATGATCTGTCCAACCGTTTAGCACCGACAGGACGTAACTGCGTCATATTTACTTTTTAACACTTTTGCTGCGGCAGCATTGGATTTAAACCTTCTACTAGTGCGGTACGAGACAAATACTGCCCGTATCTATATTTCCTGCTATGCGTTACGACCTCTATTTTGCCGTACCGGCACCTGACTTTCAAAGACCATACAGACGTGGAAACTCCCCATATCAATGGTTTTTTTTGACAAATCGATAGGCTACATCCTCGTGTATACCTAGCTGCGGTAGCCTCGGGTTCTCTATGATATTTCGAAAGATACAGAGATTTTACAAAACCAGTCACTCACGGCAATATATATGCCGTATAGCATAGAAGTGAAAAAAATCTAGTGATGGGATTTACTTCTGAAATAACAATCGATATTTTAAATATAATATTCTTTATTATAGACACAAAATTCACATTTAACAGTGTATAAATCAACATAATTCTTCTTAATTAGTCAACGTAATAATTATTCTTGCAAGTATCGGCAATTTCAAAAATATTTAAACATAAAAATAAAAAGCAGTCACATGTACATACTAAGTACAAATACACTAATTAATAAAAATGGATTTTCTAAATTTTGGTCCATATTAGGGTACTAAATTATTATAATTACTTTTGAATCTATAATGACATCACACAATATTAGGAACATTAATTTGACGAAATAAAATAAATATTAAGAACGTCGGTGTAACCATACCCAGTATGGTTTCATCGACGTTCTTTATTACTAAATTATCGAGCGCTTACGTACGTCTCACTTACGGCCAGCACTAACGCAAACTGAGGCGCCGCGCGGACGCATACAGTAAGGCGCGGGGTTGGGGGGGGTACGGCAAGATAGTCGCCGTACCGCACTGAATAAAAATACTTACCGTACTGTGCGTTACGGCAACTATTTTGCCGTATATTATTAGTGTAC
Organism: Mellilla xanthometata; assembly: GCA_035578125.1. Classification (NCBI taxonomy): domain Eukaryota; kingdom Metazoa; phylum Arthropoda; class Insecta; order Lepidoptera; family Geometridae; genus Mellilla; species Mellilla xanthometata. The sequence goes on from JAPUBQ010000013.1 coordinate 9,465,268, forward strand.
AATATTATTATATTAAAAGCAATAATATTGAAAAGATCACTGTCTCTTTCCTACACGTACGGGAACATAGTTAGATCACTCCCGCACCGCGCGCAAAACAAGGACACCGAGCTGTCGCACTGGCTGACCGTCTAATACGGCAAAATACTAGCCGTAACGCAGCGAATGTGTTAATGCGAGGTTTATATCTGAGTTGCGAGGTTTTAATCTTTATCAAAAAGAAAATAAACGGTTGGATATACTATTGTAGAACGAGAGCCAGTAATCAACTGTTGACACGATTGTTGATCTATACCAATATTACAAAGATGAATAGATTGATTGTTTGTTTGATTGACGTGAATAGGTTCCAAAACTACTGGACCGCTTTGAAAAGTTCTTTCACTGTTGGGAAGCTATATTATCCCCGAGTAACATAGGCTCCAGTTTCTTCTCCCTGCCAGATCTCCAAAGTGATTTGGTGACCTCGATGGCGTAATGGTTACCATGCCGGACTGCCAATCAGAAAGTTCCGGGTTCGATTCCCGACCTGGCCAACATCTTTGTGCTTAACTAAATTTGTTGGCTGTCGGTCTGGGTGTTAAATATGTATCTATATAGAATATATATGTATGCATATGTAGTATATCAGTTGTGTTAGCAACCATAATACGAACTAGAAATGGTTCAGTATGGGGTTAACCAGCCGAGTGTGAAATAAAAAAAAAGTTATAATTTTCAGGTTATAATTTTAGCGTTCCAATCTTATGATTTACATGATGCTGTTTTTTGTACATATAAGGGCAATATACCAGATACCCAGTATTATTATTTCTGTCTCGACGGAACTCCCATAGCGGTCCGTGTAGCAAACACTTCTTCAAGTTTTACTTGGATTTTATATTTAGTTTAAGATTTTATCATTTTGTAAAAGCTGTTCGCGAATGCATGACTAATGAAACATTCGCAGATAACAACAGTCAATGGCTTTGAATTAAATATTAACGCTTTTCCGCGTTTATTATGTTCAGTATATCTTTCTAAAATGAAATAAATCGTGATCAAATTATACATTTTACCCGAAAATTAATGAGATATTTGTGTAGTTTTATGTAAATTTAAACATGTAGTTAATGTTCTCACATCAATAATGCCTTTCTCTGCATTCGTACTTATTATTAACTAAGATCATAAACTGATAAAAGAGTCAAATGAAATATTGCAATTGATTCATATTTCTATTAAAATATACACTTCAAAATACTTTTTTTGAAGATCTTTTAATTCAGAAATGTTTTTTTTTTCTTTTGTGGAAACTTTATTTTATAAGCGAAACATGTAATATTAGGTTTACTAAATTAAAAAAATAACAAAATTAGTATATTAACAATGATAAATAAAGAATATAATTTTTTATAGGTATCGGCATACCTAATGTCAAGGAAATACGCATCTAGGTATTCTTATTCTGGACCATCTGAAACAAAATCGACGTAACAATGCCCCCTTCAATACACTTTTTAGTGTTTTTAGGCCTCAATACAAGACTACACCATAAAATAAGTAATTAGTAAGTGATGTTATTGGAGACAAGTGCAAATTAAAATTTTAGAATCCTCGTTATAACTTTTTGTATTGGAAATTTATTGCAGTGTATTTAGTTCACTGCGATACCACTGCTAGTATTCAAATCCTTTTATGTAATACCCATATTAAAAGAGCTGTGAAAAAAGCATGTCATCCGCTGCCTTTTGTGGGAGCCGCCATCTTAGATTTTTTTTATATACCTAAGATTCATATTTTCTCTCAAACTATCACAGTTTTCAAATAAAAAAAATTACTTGGGGTTATTTAAGAAAAGAATGAACAGAATTTTTCTAGATCAACGTGTTACATCTTGAGTCAGAATATCGGTTACCAGCAGAGTTGGTGGCCCAACGTAAGCCTATCGAATAAAAAAAAAAACAAATTTTCATCATCCGTTTGGGAGTTACAATGCCTCTAACAGACACGGCAAACTCATAACACCTTTTTTGTGCTACAGTTTATTAATTCATTTATTTCAGAATAATCCATCCATACAATTCAAACAAATATCAATAAAATACAATTAAATACAATCAAATTAAATTAAATACAATCAAGCTACAGAAGCAGACATCCGCAGAGCGGCAATGGACTCATTAGTACAAATTTGTTATAATAAAGTAGTTGCATAAGATAGTATGTAATCTATGTATGTATGAGTTAATTTTTACTCTTCTTTGTATTTGTAAAGTTTTTAGTATTTACTTTGTTAACTTAGTTTAAGCAAGAGTGAGTGTATTGGGCAACTATGAAGCTCACATATAGTATGTACTCGTACAATTAATAAATAAATAAATAAAAACACCCTTTCGTTTTATGTCGCGGGTTAAAAATAAAGAGACTGTCTGATGTCGATGTAGTAAGGAATAGCTCTGTAATTGAACGTCCCCTGGCGTTGGAGGTCACACCGACTGCAGGCGCATTCTCCCGTCTGTGTGCAGTGCAGACCACGCGGGGGCTACCACGGTCTGCTCTGCCATTTACTTATATACAGACAATAATCATATGATCAAATTGATACTATAAGATCAGGATGAAGATGATAATGAAAACGCAGAGTAAGACGAGCGTGATGACAGGCACATGTCATCATCTGCCTGACACACGAGGGGTACGGGGAAGTAGGTGAAGTGTTACAACTAGAACTCCGGCTGAAGTTAGTACGTCCTATGGTGGAAGAATGTAACGTACAACAGTGGTGGAATGAATATCAATACCGCTTTCATGCCGTGCCGAGAAGGAGTGGATTTGGAAAATAACGTCACCGCGAGTTAGCTTTGTGAAGTTTTTCACCTAGCGCCATCTATTGGCAAGCGGCGTAACTACTTTTTCCGGCTTGATACGGGCTGCCTATGTAACTCGTTACAAACGTATATTATTATTTTTTCCAATTTATTAGAAATGTATATTGATTGGACATAGGTAGGTAATATTGACATGTTTTATAGAGTACCATACCCTTAGGGTACCAACGGGACCCAATTGACTTTGCTTTTCGTCTGTCTGTACGCTCGTCTCTCACCAGGCTGTATCTCATGATACCTTGATTACTAGATATGAACTTTTTATAAATAAGCTCAGAAACCCATGATAACAACGAAAAATACTAAAATAAAATAAATTAATCATCTAAGGGGGGTTCCCACACAACAACAGTGTTTTTTTTAAAGATAATTGGTAACTTTGGTAAGGTAAGGTAGTGGTATAAGTCCATATGCGCGAGCCCGATTATTATAATCTATGGGCCTTGATCACCACATTTCACATGATGGTAAGTACTGTGATCTAAAGTGGAGCGGGCTTGTCCAAAAGGAACTCTTGGGGGAACATTTATAGTTTTTTGCGAAAAAAATGTAGTTGATTGAAGGCTTTTTTACTTTAAATGTCTGTACTCAGTACAAATTCAGTACTAAAATATTTATGCTTCCGATCTTGTAGATAAACATGTATATATTAAGTATGGGAGAATGCTGTTTATAGGTTGAACCGGTCCGACTTACTCTATATTATTACGATATTATATAGTATGATACTTGATTTCAACAAACCTGACATATCATGTGCAGTATGTTAATATATACGTTCTCGTTGATCCGATAAACGTTATTTTACTATTAATAGCACTGTTTCAAGTAAATTGAGATAACAATCGTTGTAGACATATAACTGTCTGATAGTTACATATGTAAAATGCCGTAAGGTGATATTATAAGTGAAATTTACTATCATCATTGACCATTTATTAAGTTATTTTTATATTTTTTGGACAATTCACATAACTATCTGTAACAGTAATAGTCTATATGTTATTTTTCTGTATATAACATCTAAATAAAGGGAAGATATCACTGGGTTGACAGCCCTCCACGACAAGAAACATTTTAACCGTTTGCTGAATGCTAAAGAAAACAGATTGCAATAATAGAAGAAAATAATATTGATATAATTATAAGCTATATTATTGTAAACTTTCATTAAAATCCATTCGATATTTATTGCGTGAAATAGGAAAATACATCTAGACAACCATGGAAACTTTCAAGTTTATATTATTTATTATTAGGATGTATGACAGAGCTTGGTTTATTTCTGATTGGTCCAATTTTACAATTTATTTTATAATGTTTTCCTTGTTTCGTTTCAGACATGCAGAAGTACAGAATTATAACTTATTTACAGGCATTTAACCAGCGGGTCACGTAACCACACAAGTGAGTGAAACTATGGCCTAAATTAGAGTATGCCTAGTTTGCATTAACTGGCTTTCAAAAAACCTACCGAAACACATAGTTACGAGGCAACAGAAGCACTAGAACGCTTTACCACCATGTAAAATTTAATAAATAATTTACTTAACTTACAGTCGAAGTAGCGTTATTTAGTAAATTAAAACTATTGAATAAGTTGTATATACCCTAACTAATATAACATATTTTTTATTAAGTACACCAATTCGAATTAAATAACCATAGAGTCGTTAAGACAGGACAACGTCTGTTGGGTCAGCTCATTTATAAATTAAAAATTAATACATATCGCATTATATATAAGCTTGGCGATCCAGCGAGGTAATGCCGCCAGCATTTTAGGCACCTTACCCGCGGACACTGACTTAGATTGAATTTACTATTTGTAAGGATTTTTCGTGTGTTTTTATTTATATAATTAGTTTTTCTGCATAAAAGTTCGTAAACAAATTAAGAAATCTAAAATAATAGTAGTTTAAAAAAACTAAAAAACACGCTTATCTGGCCGTTTTAAGTGGGTCAAAATCGCGCCCAAAGAAGTCGGTTACAAACAAACATACAAACAAAAATACAAAAAAATGTAATAATTTTATCAAATTAGTGTATTGTCATCGGTCCTCAATAAATCTACAAAATTTCAACGAAATCTGGCCGTTTAAAGTGGGTCAAAATCGCGCCCAAAGAAGTCGGTTACAAACAAACATACAAACAAACATACAGGTGAAGCTAATATAAAGCGTGTAAAAACGTGCGTTGGATTGTATCGGTATTGCAGGTACCTTTTTTTTTTTTTTTTTTTTTTTGTTGACGAGGGGGAAATCTTCTACAAGATACCTGGCTACGATGGGGCGCAGCCAGGTTATGTGGGATTTGTACCCACTAAAACCCCCCCGGTGACCTGCCTCCGTGCTTAACGGAGGTCTCCGGGTTGTATTGCAGGTAGCTAGTAGGCACCGCGCGGCAGGAGGGGGGCTCGGGCGATGCACCGGGTGTATGTGTGCGCGCCGCAGCCTCCACCGTCTGTCCACTGTCTAGACGCCCCCTCCCGCGCCCCGCGCCCCTCGCCTGCCTCACCTACTCAGCACCAGTGCTGGACTTCGTACCGAGCTACTGTACTGCTGTTAATAACTAACTCACGAATTGATGAGCATTGCTATAGACTGTAAAAACGTACTTTTGTTAGGTTCAGTTTTTACAGGGTCAGTGGTAACAACGACTGACAAATATTTGGTAATACGATAAAGAATACTTGAGGTTATACAAAAACTCAAACACAAATAAAATATGTTGTTTTTATTTAATAAATAGATAGATCCAAAAGAATATTAAAAGTCACGTTGTTTATGTAAGTTACAAAATTAGGAACCAACTTAAAAATTGTGTTCAATTACTCTAAATACGGTTTTATATAGCATTAATCCTGCTTCTATAGTCTGGCAAACGAAACATGACCCTGGAAAAGAGCGGCAAATTTAAAAAATCTGAGTATAGCAACCCCAAAACTAATATGAAATATATGGAATAAACTAATTTGATACTTTGAAATTATTTTATTTCGTCTGAATAAAAATGCTTTAAGTACTTTAGAAATTATACAATCAATCTGAATAAAAAAAGCAGTATTCTATAATGTTTTATTCACTGTCATAATTAAAATGTGAATATAAGACTTAAATTTGAAAAGATTCACCGGTGTCACTAGAATAACAGTTTTATTTATTTATATTTATTATTTATATTTAATAATGGAAATTTCCAAATTATTTTCGATGATCCTGTCCTGATCTTATTTTCATATTAATTTTCAATGTATATGACATTATCAGTCATATTATATTCTTCCACTTCTCTGGAGTTATGGTTCCAAATGTCTCTTTAATCACTTTTTCTGATTCAACACCACAAGACAGACAAGGCAATATTTTCACTTAACACTTTGCGTTTACCCAAACTTCATATCAGCTCAATGGCAGAGTCCAGATTATGAAAAACCTGTTACAGAAAAAATGTGTTAAAATTACAATGTAACATTTTGTGTATGATAAATAACTAAAATGCATTATTACGAAGGTGGGAAGGTTTTGACTAATAATACAAGAATGTGAATCGAAATAGATAATTACTTTATGCAAAAAGATATTATAGTAAATACGAATTAAAACAAAGTATCAACTTAGTAGTGTCATACTAACCTAAGAAATCAAACATCACATGTAAACAATCTTGTTTTCGTTGAAATTACGCCGAATTTCAATTCTTTTTCTTGTTGTTTTTTATGATACTTTGAGATCATGCAGAACAACAACTCCCGTACTCCACTTTTGATGATTTCTTTCATTTTTCGCTGAGTAATTAGTGTTTAACTTAATCATAACAACACGCCATCTTGTTTTGGATATTGACGTTTGACATTATTATAGCATTGCCATATAAAAAGTTTGCAAATAATTCGAGTCTCATGTTTCGTTTGCCAGACTATACCCGCCATGCTTAGATCCAAAAACTCATTTGACACGTGTGAATTAAAAATGTAGAAACCTCAAACTAAAATAATATGTCATACGTCATTTCGTGACGGCTGCCAACTTTGAACTATTTTCATCAAATATAGCTAGGAAAACTTTCGATTAACACAACTATATATATATAGCTATAACAAACACAAAAAAGCTATAAAAGAATCGCATACGTATTAAGTATACAATAAGTTCACTATTATAAAATACATTAACATCATTAGCAAAATAAATTAATCCATGTACGAGTACATCGGAAGTTAAGTTGCATATAATTGTGGTTAATTAAAATACTCTTTGTCTTTTCTTGTATGCAACAAGTTGCCGTTTTAAAACGAAACGATGTAATGTACTATGTATTTTGGATGTTTTCGACGCGGAAATATTAAGATGCCTTACGTGCACACTATACAATGTTTATTTTGAATGTACTAAAAGAAATCTGAATCCATCACTGGAGTATCACCTGTTCTCGGTAACAATATCATTTGGTAGCAAGATGGTAGCAGGCAGCAAGCTATCATTGCTGCGGTTTTTGTAATGCTACCTGCGACCACGGCTAAAGTTTCATGTGTAGGTGTTTTTCGTTACGTGGCTTTAATTTGTAATAATAAAAACTAATAAGGTGACTAACTGGTATGACGTATTCGATAATAAGCAAAGTTGTTAAAATAAGTTGAAAGAGGTTGTAAATGACATTTTTAAGGATTTTTTTTTTAAGTTTTACATTTATCAGATGTGCTTGTCAACTTGTTGAAGTGAACATCGACAGTTTGAAATAACCTCACTTCTAATATATATCTTTGAACTTTCGTCTTAAATCCTGTGTTCTTTATTTCGACAACATCATCATCATCATCCACAGCCGATTCTATCCCAGTGCTGGCCTCTCTCCTGTCATGCCATACGTCTCGGTCCTGTGCCAATCTGGTCCTGTCTATTTCGATATATCAACGAATAATATGGCCCAGCAGTCCTCTACGTACAACTGCGACATAATACAGATGAAAGGACTGGACATTGTGCGCTTATATCTATTTAGATCGTACAATAATTACAAGCTGTTCCAACTTTTACCACAAATCTAAGATGTTGACCAGCAGCGCGATTACTACACGATTTAGCTACACACCGGCCTAAGGTGTAGTATGCCTAGTCTGGAATAATTGGCTCTTTAAGTTTGGTGACAGATTTTTTAACTTGAGGGTTGCTAACCAGGCAAGGGCTAGAAAATTCTTTACCAACATGTTATGGTTTCCTCAAGATGCTTGATATCTATCTTCCTTATCACATTAAACAGATGTCAAAATTAGAACATAAATAAGTAACGTTTCATACAGAAATATCTAGACCACTAACTTTTTTAATAAAAGTAACTGATAAGTTTTTGATTTAATTATTTAAATAGTTCTTAATCAATATGAAAATCCCACGATACCTACGAGTATATTCGTGAATAGAGTAGATATGAAATAGAGTAATTTAAAAAGTAATTCAATGCTGTTTGATAAAATAAGTTTATCCTTTAGTTTGGTGTTGAAATTAAGCTAAGTTAAAATAAAATGACATCACTTATTTTGTATATCCTCTAATTCTAAAATGTCAATCTCGACTAGACGATCGAAATCCTTGACATACTCGTTCAGATAATTTAGTAGGTATTGTCTGCGTAGTTTTTTATTCATTTACATAAATTGAGGTTGTGTTTAATCCGGTCGTGTACTAAAATTCTCTCATGTTAAAATCTGTAGTTACTGCTCTATACTTTTTAATGGTATAGAAGAAAGAGAACCAAAATTGAATGCATTTTCAAATTTGTCCGTATTGTATTTTGCACATGCGTAAACGAACGCTAGGAGACGGTTTATTTTAAATTAAGTAAAAATAAATATAACAAAAAAATTTAAAAAAAGTTATTTGTTTTTTTTTTATCAGACCCCAGACATTAACATTAATTAACTAAATGGGTAAAGGAAGAAGGAAGATACCCATTTAATCAAATTGGTGTCTACCAATTTAATTTTGAACTGGTAGACGCCAATTTAATTTTCAATATTACTTAATGTAAATCTTATCTAAAATTAATTAAAATAATTACAGATAGAAGATAATAAGATTAAAACCTAGTAAAAAAACCACTCATAAAATTAATTTAATAGGCTACTCCGGATAGAACCTGACGGAAAGGTACCCATGATGCTCGTGGAATTGCCGCGTTGTATGGCTATCTTCAATTGCTAATTTTACTAAAGTTTTATAATTGAGGAAATTGCAAATTCAAGTTAAAAAATAAATCATAAATTAGTCTCATTATTTCATACCATCGTCTTTGGCTACTAATGTAAAAGGTAAATGAACAACTCCGTACAAGGTGTCTGTAAGGTGATTAAAACCTGCTCTCCATATTACGTCCCGTTTATACGGGACCGACCTTATGGTCGGGACGTGTAAAAAGGTTGAGTAGAAGTGAGGTAGGGAATGCGAGATTAGTGGCGGCGGAGGATGCTGGCCGCCGACACATAAATAAGGTTCGATACAATGTTAGCGGCGGACACTGAACATCCCGCTGCGGTACTGCCAACCACACAAAGCTTTTGAAGTGAGTTTTATTTTTTTCATATTAAGCACTAGCCCTGGTAAATAATCGAGTCAGTTTAAATACTGGAGACTTGGGTTTTTGAAACGAATCAGGAAATGTACAGAATAGGCTAAAAGATGGATAAATTAGTCCATAAATCCCGTTATCCCAGATATAACCGTTTTCGAATGTTGCGAGATTAGATCTATATTTTAAGGCAAAAGAACATTTGCCGGGTCAGTTAGTATCAATATATTTTTTCTTAAACTGGTCTGATAACTAGTACGAGACCAGAGCACTAATAAAACTCAAACAAAAAACAAATAATAAACTCAATATGCACCAATTTATAATTATGTATTTGTATTTTACGACACTTACGACAGTTTATTAACCATTGTAAATAGTAGGCTGATTATGTATGGGCACTTCTGTAATAAATGCAAGAAGGCAGCTGTTTTGCAACAAAACCACATCCGCACTCCTCGTGTTGGTTCCATAGATACAAAACAAATGAACAAGTAAAAAAGTTGAGAACTGCAACAACAGGTTCAACAAGAGCCAAGTAAACACACATTGTCTGTAATTAGAGTAGACCGCAGATTGTACAAAAAGGATGTACAAAATATATATTGCATACGAGTAAATGGTACATTAACTTTCATACTGCCTAGCTTAAACAGTTTAAATACTGTATTAAAACTTTCGTAAGGCATATTTGAATAATGTTTGTATAACCGGCTATCACTTACGTTTATTTTGTCGGTATTAGCCCGACATGTTTCGGCACAATCAGTGTACTACCATTCTCAATATAGTTAAAAAATATCCGTATTTTTAGTTTCCGTAAAAACTTAAATATAAGCAAGATATCATGTATTGAAATTGAAGAACTCCAGCTTATGGCGTTACGGCGGAGTAAATTTGAAGACGTTGCATCTTCGTTCTTATTGGTTTGTAGAACATAAAGTTTCGGGTCCAATATTTATCTATTGCATATACCGGTTCGACACACAAGTATTGTAGTTTTAACTTATTTATTACTTGATCCGAAGTACAACATTTTAAACATTAATTTTATAAAGCATAAGCAGCCCACTATGCGTTCCCACTGCTGGGACTCGGGGCCTTCTCTCACAGGTAGAGAGATATAGGACATAATCCACCACGCTGGCCAAGTGCGGGCTGGCGAATGACACACGTCTTTAGATATTGCCAACATGCCAGTTTATATAATAAATAACTTATTGACTCAGGCGTTACTTTGCGGAAATCCATTGTAAATAGACGACAAAATTAAATATTTAGTGTACTTCCGCTGTGATCCGAAATCCAAATCAAGACAACAGCGAGACGTCAAGTCGAGAGTGAACACTCGACTTGTCGTTCGAAGAGTCAGTATCTCCTGATGATGCCTTGTGGTTAGGCGAAACACGTGTAGAGTTAAGAATTTCCGAATTGTGATAGGTAACGTTAATCTTAATTAATCTTAGTTAATTTTTCCTTTACTTGTTTTGATTTGGATTTCGGATCACAGCTGAAGTACACTAAATATTTAATTTTGTCGTCTATTTATATATTATATTTCATTATATTGTATTTTTTTAGTATATCTCAAATATATTTAAGCGCGAGTGTACCAGCACCCACCTGGCGGGAGACCGGCACCGCAGGGAACAACCCACTATGTTGGCCGGATTCTTCTAACCGACCAACTCGCCTTATTCACTCGCTTATATTCTATTCAAAGGGCAAACTGACGACTGAACTCTCAGCAATGACGCTCACGAGAGTGCATTCTTTCAAGACACTAATTAGTTAATAGCTAAATATAGGTTCATAATTTTCAGTTCACAAAAACTTGTGCATGGAACTTTGAATACAGAAACAAGTCTCCAAGCATGTTACGTTGTAAGTATGTATTGAACTCTAAATATTATGTCGAAGTACTTAACCTCTAAAATATTATCAGCCACCTGGAAATGGTAGATATCAGGATATAACTACTGAAATCGCTGGAATAAAAACATATATTTGCAATCTTTTTTGTTTTTAACCGTTGTCGAAAACGAAAGATATGTAATTCAATTACTCATCGAAATAATACGAGTAGCAATAACAATGAAAGATCTATCAGCCAAATAAATGGTTCACCAAATATCTAGATTGATGCGTAGCGCCCAATAAACCGACCAGACGATTCATTGAAAATAGTTACAATCGGCCATTAATTCTAAATAACGTCACGTAATCACCGATTGTGTCGGGAGCGTTTCGGCGCGTCTGGCTCTCAATAAATGTGTGAAAGCGGCTCGACCTCCTGGAACCGAGTCTAGACCTAGCTAAGTGTCTAGACGCACACTCACAGTCTAGGTACGCGGCTGTTTAATAGGCGGGCTTTCCCCCCTCGAATTTGGCGGTACAAAGCGAGCGGATCATCCGGCGCGTGCGTCATTGCCTCGTTGTAGCGAACAACACTCATTACCGGAACGAAGTGCGCCGCGACCGATCATCATCGCCGGCAGTCAGACAGTCATAACGCACAGATTTACTAACTTGTGGAAATTAGACACACTTGTCTAACGCACACAGACGTAGGCCTCTACGCTGTCTACGGCGTAGCGGTCTAGCTACGTTATGGTATAATTAGCTTTACTGGGAAATTTTAAATTGAGGTAAAAAAAGACTACTGTGACTACACATTCATTGATGTTTCATTGAATGTCTACCAAATGGTACACCAGATTCAATGGTGTGTATTACAGGTGTTATTTGTCGTCGCATTTTACAAAGTATGGAGATAACAACAATTAGCAACCATAATACAAACTAGGAATGGTATAGTATGGAGCTAACCAGCCGAGTGCGAAATGTGACCTAATACATATGTATACGTATTTTGTCAACGAATAGGAGCTAAATAAGCTAGGTTCACTGCTAAGGGTATATATAGATATATATAGTAAATTGTTTTGGTCTATTATCACGCAAATGCCACGTATGTAAAACGTTTTGGTTTATACGCATGCCGCTCAATTACACATGTATTAATATGACCCTTTTAGAAAAACTGTATTGGTAGGTTATAAGATATAGTTTTGTTGTATTGGATTTTAATTTTAATTATTACTTATAATTTTTGTATTCAATGATAATTGTTATTCTTATTTGATACTATTTTATGGATCAAAAGTCTGAAATAAACAATTAGAATTTGAATTGTAACGATGTGTCCAAAAATATATAAACCTGTTTGTGAAAAAAATGCAATCACCTTTAATTCCAATAGCATTAAATGCAATTTCAAATGCTATTGAAATTAAAGGAGATTGATTTTTTGCATTTGAAATTGCATTAAATGCTATTGGAAACAGAACTAAACTTTAATGCACTATTTCAATTTACAGCTAGATAGGGTAGTAGTTATTAATAGTTATTATAAAGACAAGTTAATCTTCTAAAATATTAGATGCCGTCCGTTACGTTCTGATACTTTATGCTATTATATTATTCTCTTTGTTTCCACCGTGTATCTACATAAGCATCTATATTATAGTATGTGAGGCAGACAACAGCTAGGTAAAACCAGTCCACATTTCAGAGAGCGAGCTAGGTATGTATGTACCTATTACGTGAGGTATGTAGCGGTGCAACAGAGCACTGACGATGACCCGTCTAATAGACTGAGTCTAGACTCGCGAGGGCGTTAACATCTGCCAAATGTTAAGAAATTGACGCATCATCTAGACAAACACGAGCGACCGGCCATGTGAGTGCTACTCAACAAGCTGCATTTTAAATCATTTGCATTTACGAGTCTGTTGCTTTTACATTTGCCAGTTTTGGTCGTTTTTGGCTCTTTATTGCGGTTTCAGAAATTGGCGAAGTCGGCCATCATTCCATAATAGCTTGTTCAGTTAACTGGTAAGATTTGCATAGTAATAATGGGATTACAGAAATGTCTGGATTGTAATTAGTAAATAAGTGGCTAACAACGTGACAGTACATGGTTCCGTATAGGATTTTGGCACATACACGTATTCTGATTTCACCTCAACTTAATAATTTTGATTCAAATTCAAATGCATTTATTGTCAGTATTATTATATTGGGTTGAAAAAAAGTTTAATGTTTACCATAACTACTAGCACTATATTCAGTATATTGTGACGCAATATAATACAACATACAAATTTGTATATAAATCCAGCTTCATTAAGCTATAGCGCCATACTATATTCGCGTATATGTATGTAACACCTAGTGCTATTTTGGAATTGTTTTATTTCTTTTTAATTTCGTTGAGCAGCGTCACTGGGGCAAACAATAAGCTTCCAGCAGCTACTACTTTTCTATTTACCGATTTGTTTTTTTTAATAGGCTTATGTAATTTGACGAAATGTGTGGGAAATAGATTAACTTTTAGTAAATATTATTAAAAGTTAGTAACTAAAAAAGTAAATCAAAGTTAAAAGAAAACTTTTTTTACGCTTAATAGGCTTGCGCTTGACCACTACTCACCTGATGTTAAGTGACATTGCAGTCTAAGATCAAGCACGCTTGCCTAGAAGAAACCGGTTCACTCTCGCCTTGAAGAAAGTAAAGTTAAACAAAAAAGTTAGTTTAGTTTAAAAGTTAATTTAAGTTACTTACTTTTGGTACTAAAAGTTACTCTATTTCTACATATTTGTCAATAGTTAAGAAATTTTAAGGAAGAGTGGAAACTAACATACAATTAAACATAACAAATATACAATGCACATCCATCACTAACCTAACAGTCTCTGTTCTGCAGTGGGGTAAAATACAAAACTTTTTATTTTACAAAACTCAAATCCCAAGACGAATTAAATCGTCATAATCTAAACGACATATTCATAGCGACACGCAACCCGATAGCGTTTGTATTTATAATTTGTCTCGGCGGTTTATCTGTCATTAATTCATCACAAGATAAGATAATGTGAGACGTTATTGTTAAACTTCAGAAAATAGAGGCATCAGGTGTAATAACTAATCTCGCCGTGTCATAATAACGTTTATGAGTCATAATTTTTACGCGTGTCGTGTTTATAGTCGGTAATAATATACCTTTTGTTTTGGTGCGGTGCGTCGCGTCAGGCGAGACTAAACGGTCGTCCTCCAGACACTCGAGCGACCTTGATTCGACGTGCACTTGTTCTCTATTTACTTGTAGGTACGAGTAAGTTATTCGCGCTCTACTTGACCTTATTTTTTTTGTGAAATCCGCATAGCAAGCCGCCCCGATTAGCGCTAATGCAACGTTAAGCGTCGCCAAAAGAGACGATGTAAAAACGTGACGCTCATTCTTATGAAAGGAGGAAAACGTGGATGCCTCGTTTTGTTTTGTACAATGTACAAAATACATTGTCAATTGTTATTTAATCATATTCTGGACTGAATTTTTTTAGACAACCCATTCGCAATATATTTATTGACTTATTTTATTTTATTTGATAAAGAATATCTTTCATCCATTAACCAGCTCGGTGAAGGTCGTTTTATAGCGGGATCCTATACTAAAACAAACGCTCAAGTCATGAGCTTGTGGTATACTTACTAAGGTCCATTTATCCTGACGATTAACCGCTTGAAAGTTTTTGTGAGTCTAAAAATGAAATAAATAAAGTTGGATTACTAAACTTGTTACGTATCTTTGTTTAAGCGTTGTATAAATTTGGAATGGAATAACAAACCTGAGTTTGAAGAACTTTATTGTCTAGACTCGCCTACCAAGAATAACAACTTTAAACTAAGTTTAGTAGTTCTCCGAACAGTAGACCTCGCGAATAAATTTTCTCAACAATCAATTGACCAATTTTTTTATAGTCTGAAAGTCTTTTAAGAATGTGGTGCGAGAATTTATAAATACTCTTATACGACACATTGCACCTCTAGCTCGTCTATATTCTGATGTGATCAACAAGATTAAGCAACGGTCGATAGGGACAGTCTTGGATGGGTCACCACATACAAGACGTTTCAATGAAAGTGGCGTTTCATTGGGGCGCTACCGTGGGTCTGATGACACGTTAAATCGTAGAAGTCACCAGAGAGCTTGGTCACTTGGCTCATACGAAGAAGATAAATACCTTTACTCTGCCCAATATTATTAAAATTGACCAGTATTTAGCAATGCAACAATATTCTCCTTATTTGTGGGAACAATCTTGATCAAAAAACGCAGACGTCTAAAAATTCTGTTGAGTAGTAGATACCTGCGTGCCAAGTTTCGTCACAATCGATTCAAAATTACGGCCTCTACGCGAGAAACATACAAATGTACATACATACAGTCAGAAAGACAAAATCAAAATAGGCCAGTTAATGCATAGACTTCGCTCACTCGGTTAATTATTTTGTGAGAAATAGACTTGGTTTAAATAATGTTCATGTTACTTTTATGTAACAGGTTTATTTTAACATCTCCGCGACACATCCTGTTTGCTGCAGTCTCTAATTTACAGAACATTTATGGCTTAAAAATTTACAGTCTGCTTCTTTAAAATCATAAATTTTATAACTCTCTACATGGATCTACGCGACATGCGGTGAGGGGGTTACCATAAGAAAAAATAGTCAGTCCTGAGATCGACATTGCATCGTTTTGAAGAAAATGAAACGAAAATATTCAAGTCCAGTCTCGGCAAAAACAACTTTGGATTTACATAGTTGTTTACACAGAACAGTCTGAGTTTGTGAATTTAGAAAAAAAATCCCCAAAATATTACTTTTGTTTGCAAAATAGGCAAGTACTTGAAATTAAAGCTTAAACTTTAAACCACACAAGTAATAATGTTTGTATAACCGGCTATCACTTACGTTTATTTTGTCGGTATTAGCCCGACATGTAAGTGATAGCCGGTTATACAAACATTATTCAAATATGCCTTACGAAAGTTTTAATACAGTCACACAAGTAATAGTGAGTTAAACTTTTAAAGTATGATGGTTATTTATAAATCTCTTTGTTAACCCGCCAGACCAGATGCTCGGCCGCATTATTAAAAACTTGTCTGAACCTTGTCTAGACGCCTCGCATTCACTTTGACAGTGCACTCACTATACGAAATATCTGACTGCATTTATGAACTTCTGGCTTTTTCCCTACTGACTTCTTCTCAGTCTTACCATAGACAAATTATCTGAATCTTTAGTCTTAAGTAGTAGAAGTGAATAACTAAATCCCACTATTATTTTAAAGGATTTGCGGAGGTAAATTTTAACATATAAGAATAGTAGCTACGCCCGCATTAAGGTGGGATAAAAGTAGCTTACGTCAATAAAATTGGTCTAGCAGTTTGAGCGTACAGAAGTTACCAACATACACACAAACATTTTTAGCATAAAATTAAAACGATTAGCAACGCGCCCGCGTTATTCCGGCATAAAAAGTAGCCTAGGTGTTAATTCAGGTTCTGAACAATCTCACTCAACTATGTTTAAAAAGTTTGAAGCAGTTCTTGAAGTAAACTTTAAACTAGACATACGTTTTTTTTCCTTTTACCGTTTTTACTATAAACAAACTATTTGACAACGCTCCTAATGTTGTAATCCACCTGTGAAAACTGCGTTCAAATCCGTTGTGTAGTTTCGAAGCTATATCTTACCAGACAGACAGACAGAGAAAAAATTCTAAAAATTGTGTTTTTTGTTTCTGTTAATCTTTTTTAATCACCCTATCAGCCTATCAGCTTTTAAAAATATACATATAAAAATATAATATTATATTTAATGTAGATACGATTATTACTCTCTTATTATACGTAATGATAATTTCAGAAATTCATATGGCCACCTTTTGGTTAAAAGGTGAAATTATCAAGATATGTACATATTTAACACACATAAATGCATCACATTTGAATCCAGTCGGTCTAATTAAGCGAGCGAAATTCCACCCGAAACAAACATACCTATGCCCTACAGACATTGCAAGTTAAATAATATTATTAACAATTCGAAATGCAGTTTCACGAAATTTAACATGAGTACAAGTACGTTGGCAATCCATTTGGGGCTTTATAAATTATGGATTATACTCATTCATCATTCAAAGTGGAACTCATCGACTGGCTTACAGGTTGAGTGATTTAAAATGCATTAAGCAACTTCTTCGCTTGTCTAGACTTGGTAAAGCGGAGGTTATGTAAAATAACATTTAATTCCACTTTTTGTGGTCTAGACGACAATAACGGTCGGCACGAACTGGAATATAAGTATAATTGTTTTTTTTAACCCCCGTGTCAACACTGTATGCTAGCGGCTATCTTTGATTTGAAATTAAGTACCTACAGAATATGTATTCTACTAGTCAACTCTTTCATTTGATAGTCATATTGAGGGAGTTAATAATCAGCAAAAAATATCGTAAACAAAATACGTCCGCATAAAGTTTTGTGGTGGCGGCGATTTTGGACCGATTTTCGTTAAACATAGCTAAGAACCCTCTCGACTAGCAACACACTTTTTGAACAAAAACTTATAATACCACGTCGTTTTTGCGTCCGGGCTCAAAATAAAATGGAGATATTATTAAAATTCATTATGTATGCATTCCAAATCACATGTACGATTAGCCATTTAGGCACTTGGTTATGCTTAAATGTCAGTATAAGTTTCCATTTTTATCTGCGACAGTACGGACTTGGGTATATAAGTTTACGGTGAGAGTGTGTTTGTGCAAACCAATTTTAAGATTTTTTATTTCTATTTACTCCTTACAGCTAGGCAGTTCCAGCAGGGCGCGTAACCATGCGAGTTAGTGATACTCCGGGCTAAGGTATAACAAGCCTTGTCTGTGCTCTCAACGAAACAGCCAGAACACACTCTTAGGTACTTGTCGGCAGATTTTTCAATTAGAATGGTCAAGCTAGGGTATGCCCTACCACTATGCTATGGTTTCGGACGGCGGGGATCGAACGACCCACGATCTTCGGGACGTGAGGCGGCCGCTCGCCCAACTGAACTGTCATCGCACTTCGTCACTTCATTTATCCCCAAAACTACAGGCTTGATACTGATACGGTTTTCAGTGATAGATTTAGATTATTATTTTTTAGATAAGTGTTACAGTACAACTCACACTGCAGCAAATTTTTTGCTTTAAAAATGCTCGATGCTATTTTTTTTAAACTAAATACTTTTTATTTAATAACCTTCATTTATTTTAATTTGAATCGTTTTGAGTCGATTTTACCGTGCAATCAGAAATTTTGTTGGGAACCCGGATATAAAATTGTACCTACTCTTTTTTATTTGCGCTTAAATGGCACCACGTTGGGATGAATGCATTTGTAAAAAATACTTATAACGATATCTCATCAGTCACAACATAGATAAGCATTAAAAATTAGTTGAATCTTCAACAAGTCATGTAGAATGCAAACATTATTCCTAGCAACACGGTGGCGAAACTTGTGAGCTCGAGACAGCAGTACTCGTATTTTCAGATAATCGTCTCCTTTCTAAAGTACTCCGTAACAAAATTGTATCGTCTAGCACAAGATAATGGTATATCGCCTACATACTTTAGCTGCAGTCTGGTGCAGTTTGTAATGAAATTTTCTCGTCTGCAGCCATTGCCATCAAAGGAGAACTCGCCGAGCTTTAGGACATTACTCCTTAACTCGCGTAGAAAACTTGCTGGAAATTAAAGCTAGCACTAGACAGATATCTGGAACCACCTTTATTTTATTTCTGCAATAAACAAATAAAATATTTTTACAATAAAAAAAAATTGCCTTTATTTGCCCAAACTTTTGTACAGATAAATATATTTTTAAGAATAAAGTTAATTAATTAAGTATTTGTAAATTATTAGTAAGTAACATCGTGAGGACCACAATATCCGAAGACGTGTGTCATCCGCCAACCCGCACATGGCCTATATCTCTTGTGGTGGATTATGGCCTATATCTCTCTCCTCGTAAAGGAAGGCCCCGAGTCTCAGCAGTGGGAACGTATAGAAGCAAAATGTAATGGAAGCGAGAATTTTTTTGCGAATTTATAAATCGTAGAATAAATAGTTTGTCTGGCATAATAAAATCGCCCTTTAGTTACCAGGAACCGCGTTTAAACTCAATAATTATTTAACTAGTTTTGTGTATTTATGTACCAATTTACTAACATTCAATGTTTTTAACATTTATAAATAACTAGCTGACCCGGCAAACGTTGTTTTGTCGTATAAATATATTTTAGGCGCATGAAAAGTAGATAGTAGTCGATACTCAGACCTACTTAATATGCAATTCAAATTTGATAAAAATCGATCAAGCCGTTTCGGAGGAGTACGATAACTAACATTGTGACATGGAAATTTTATATATTAGAAGATTAGATTAGAATATTAGTATCTAGTTATTAGTTAGCAAAACAATGTTCAGTATATTAATGGGAGCTTAGTGGACTGTATAAAAAAATGACAATGCAGTGGTGATGCACCGATCCAAACAAAAACATAGATAAGAGGAAGCCAATATATCTACCACTTACCTTCAATGCTTCTAATGCCGTTCCAAGACAGGGCTGGTCGGGTGAGAGTTCTCCTGGGTAAGGTGGGATCTTATCGGATGTCGACACACACACACGCACTGGTTAGTAAATAGTGTACAGCAGCTATTTGCAAAGCTCACGGATCTAAAGGGACGTCCTTTTAGTTATTTTGAAGAAGATGCGACCTACGGAGGCGCTTGTCGTCGATCCACTCACTTATGTGTCAGTTGTCTTTTTCTGCTCTCATCCAGAGTCGAGGGTAGAACAAAGAAAGACATCTCGGGCAGTGGCAAATAGTGTTGTACAACCTTCAAATCTAATGCAATGTAAAGATCGCACAAGTTGGGTATTAGTGCAATAGTGTATATCAAAATCAAAATCAAAAATCAAAAACGTTTATTTGGGCTAAGGTAACATAATGAGTAAAAGTAATAAGAATCCAAAGGCTCCCAAGGTAGTTTTAAAAACTGTGTTATGGGAGCCAATGGCTTGTCCCAAGCTTAATCTACGTTAACAGTGAACTTATGCTAAAGTACTATACTATATAAGATATAGACTTGTGAATGTAAATAATTGAGTAGGTACCAACTTAAATAATTTTGTATGTATATTAATTAGAAGAACGATAAGCATCCAGTACCTACACATTCAACAGTTCACTGTAGGAGTCGTGGGGTCACGTCGACGAGTCGTCGCTCCCGCCGCTGCAGCTGAATGCAACGCTCGCGGCTGCATTTCTATCAACATTTACCGTTGCATTACAGCGATACAAGACAAGACTGAATTTTTACAACCACTCGTAATTTTTCTTTTGTATTTTCCCGCAGCAGTCTAGTTGCTTTCTATAAAAATAAAAGTCGTGGGTGATTTTAGATGTTTGTTGAAGGGCAGGTTCGACTAGAATAATTCTGTTTTTTACAGTTTACAGCTAGGCATTTGACCGACAAGACTTTACCACACGAGTTAGCGACACTTTAGGTCTAGGTCTAAGGTGGAGCATGCCTAGTTTTTTATAAAAAATATAGCCTAAATTATCTAATAAGAAAGTGAGAAATCCATACATCTATCGTCATCTGAATTGTTCGGCTGTTTCATAATTACAAGGAAAAAAAAACTAAAATTTTATAGCTTCAGCCAGTCCGCCTCCGAAAGACGGTTTTGTTATTTACTAAGTGTTTTTGTCATATTTTTTCCTTGTCTTGTTATCTACGTGAACACATCTTTCTACTAAATTACGTATGAGTTTAAATTATGTACTCATACCAAAGTCTTTATACCGATATCTCTATATACGAGTATCTCAGTACTCTTTGTATCGGTGGTTCATAGAATAAAGTACAAGAGCCGTTTTATAGTTGGGTTTTCCTTGTTATCTGCAAGGATCGCGATAACAAGGTTCGTTATCGTAATTCTATTACGTTTTTATCTAACAAACTGCGCTATTGTTATTCATATCTTCTGGTTCGTTGCTCAGCGTTTAGCTATATGTTATGTAAGGAGACATATTTATTTTCATGATAAAGAAATGATATTATTTTTGTTCTACGAAGTTATGCGACACCAAAATATAGTTCTTATTATATTATCTATGAATATAAGAGGCATTTTATAAAATCTATGATGAGTAGAGCGAGCATCTTTTGATGTCCACTCAGGGTCACATCAATCTTGCCTTTGTTCAGTACAGCTCTGTTCTCAATCCCTATTATTCATTTGCACCATATACTGTCACAAATATTAGTTATTAAGTTGTGTTTACTAACCCATATACCTTACTGTAGTCTAAATAAAGAAAATTTTGATTTGATTTGATTAAGACTTGGACAATTTGTGTTATTTGCATTGAGTAACTATGTTACTTTAAGGTTTAACATTATTAGTGCTACACATAGTAATTACGTTTGACTATACTTACCGGTCAGTAATTAATATATATTAATTCGCACCAATAGAAGCCAAGTAGAATTATAAATGACAAACAAACATTGACATTCTAATAGTTTTTAAGTATATGATTTTGATGCTGCCTCTTGCTCGCACTCTTTTAGTTATGCAAACGAGAGGAACCATCAAATGTTTTCTTTATCGACGCGAGTTAAATTTACAAATATGTAGAAGTAATTTTGCAAGAACAATGAATAATGATGTAGCAACAAAGTACATCGACATCTCTCAGAAGGACGCAGTCCGATCACCGCAATCTAATTCTAAATCGCTGTCTAGTACCTGTTTTGTGTTAGATATGAATCTCCAGACATGATTAGACTTTATTTTTATTCATGGCATCGTGCAACGAATAGCGCTGCAAAAACTCAAAGACTTGCAACAAAAAATGTGGTCTGCCAATCATACCTATTATTCAGTGCACATTTGGTCGTGTGGTCGATGTAGGCAAACAGCGCATATGTGCCGCTAAGCCGAGACGGATGGCACGTCTAGACTCACCATTCATACACGTCTATCTCCAGACCGATCTGGAAGTGCGCAAAAAATGCAACAGACTCGAGCCACCTTTAAAGTAACTCGACAATTAGGAATTGCGATGTTCGAAAACGATGCATAGACGGGGCGTGGTAGTGAGGTCATAGTCTTTCTTTAGATGGTTACACTAGGTTTTTTCAAATAATTAAGTGTTTTGCTCTTGCTTACCAGTTTCTTTTTGTTAAGTAACAACGACTTATATATTTGTACATACATACTTTCTGATACAAAACCTAGCCGCTCTCCATAAAGTAACTCGACAATTAGGAATTGCAATGTTCGAAAACGATGCATAGACGGGGCGTGGTAGTGAGGTCTTTCTTTAGATGGTTACACTAGGTTTTTTCAGACAATTAAGTGTTTTGCTCTAGCTTACTAGTTTTTTTTTGTTAAGTTACTACGACTTATATATTTGTACATACATACTTTCTGATACAAAACCTAGCCGCTCTCCATAAAGTAACTCGACAATTAGGAATTGCAATGTTCGAAAACGATGCATAGACGGGGCGTGGTAGTGAGGTCATAGTCTTTCTTTAGATGGTTACACTAGGTTTTTTCAGACAATTAAGTGTTTTGCTCTAGCTTACTAGTTTTTTTTTGTTAAGTTACTACGACTTATATATTTGTACATACATACTTTCTGATACAAAACCTAGCCGCTCTCCATAAAGTAACTCGACAATTAGGAATTGCAATGTTCGAAAACGATGCATAGACGGGGCGTGGTAGTGAGGTCATAGTCTTTCTTTAGGTAGTTATACTAGGTTTTTTCAGACAATTAAGTGTTTTGCTCTTGCTTACTAGTTTCTTTTTGTTAAGTAACTACGACTTATATATTTGTACATACATACTTTCTGATACAAAACCTAGCCGCTCTCCATAAAGTAACTCGACAATTAGGAATTGCGATGTTCGAAAACGATGCATAGACGGGGCGTGGTAGTGAGGTCATAGTCTTTCTTTAGGTGGTTACACTAGGTTTTTTCAGACAATTAATTGTTTTGCTCTTGCTTACCAGTTTCTATTAAGTAACTACGACTTATATATGTGTATATACTTTCTGATATAAAACTTAGCCGCTCTCCATGGTCATAGCTGCTGCCAGAGGGTTTAACACTATTAGACGAGATAAAGACGAGAAATGTTCGTTGAACTTATCACATGTTCTGAAGGACTTCAGCGAGTAGCCAGTTCATTTTGAAAGCGGCGTCAGCGGCGGATGCGAAGCTGTTTCCTCAGATAAGAGAAGTGGCAGATCAAAATAAAATGTCAAGTTACAATTACTGTTAAAGAGCATAAACTCGTACGTGTTCAGAAAAAGGTGAAAACTTGTATTAATACTAGTAAAAATGATATTTGTAGATAAATATATAACCGAATATTTAGGGAGAAAAGTTCTTTATCCTTTTGACGATAACAAGGTTTAAGTTATCGTATATCAAATCTTATCAAAGTGTCAGCGATTGCGTCAATAGATTATCTTCGTCAAAGACATAGTCCTCTTTACTCTGTTGGTCTCATGTAAAGGTAATGACTTCAGGTTCAGGCTAGTGTCCCGATCCGTCTGTTTTTTCTCTGGCCGCCGCTTGATATACAGGTTTAGCGTCTGGCAGGTGGTAGGTATGTAGGGTTGGATGGTCGCTGCACCTTGTGGTGGAACGGGTCGTGGAGGCGGCGGGGTGCGGGGGCCGGGGCGGTCTGGAGCTCATCGACCTCACGGAGGCGCGGGCGCCGTGCAAAAAGCGCCTCACCCAAATTTCGGTAGCCGTCTGGCGCGATCTCTCCCGACAGGGCCGCGGGCGCAGCAATTTGGCTCTACGTAAGCGGCACGCGTCGACCCAACGCTGCGCCTGTAAAAACATCGACGGATCACGTTCCTGTATGTGGTCTTTCCTCTACATACAATTACCCTGTATACTTGTAATACTTGCATGCTACATTGAAAGAAAATAAAATACTATTGTCATTTGTTCGGTGCCTCGAAGTGAAGAGGTAATAATATTAGAGCTATTTTTATGTAAAAACTTCGACGGATCACTTTCATGTATGTGGTCTTTCCTCTACATACAACTATCCTGTTTACTGCTCGCTGCTCTGAAGTGTACACGAGATTAAATAATAATTCAAACTGTGTACATGAAAATGTTCTGAGTTTTGTAATTTTCAACATTGTGTTGAAAAATATTTTTATTCATTGCCATCTTACTATTCCACATATATATGTATTTTCATCCATTAAAACGCGTTAAAACTGACAAACACATATAATAAAAACCATTTATTAAATCATGTGATCTTGTTAAAATAATCGTCATGGTTTTCACAAACAATTATTTGATATCTGTAACAACTTAATGGATTAGCTTCTTACATCTCAAATGTTTTAGAAGGTCAGCAAAAAATGCAACCATAGTGAGACATGGATTAGATTGTTAATACTTGCATGCTACATTGAAATAAAATGAAATACTATTGACATTTGTTCGTTGCTTCGAATGAAGAGATAATAATATAAGAGCTATTTTTAAGGTTAGCTTGAGGCTGATGGTCACATATCATGCAGGTTACAAAGATCGGGGAAAAATAAATATTCAACTTACTTAGAACAAGCAAATCAGACCAGCTAGAATAAACTTTTGACGTGTCAATAAATCAGCACAGATTTAAAATAAATACAAATTGAAATTTAGAAAATGAAATAAAATAAAAAATCTTTTATTTATCTTAACCTAGAGTAATAAAAAATATTTTATTTACTTAAGAGTTTATGGTTCTGTTAGTGTTTACAATTACAGTGTAAACTCCATGTAACGTCACTCGATTTATCGACAAACTCACTAAAGCGTCGAAAACAATTGGCTTTAGTTGGTTTAGCTTGTATTCCATACAATAATACATTCTCTCCATTTTTTATGAACTCTCTCTGAATAGGTCAGCGCTTGACCATTATTCAAATGTAGTCAAGCTGGTAATGATCCATTTAACGACCACTCTCTATAACGCCACAAAATTCTCAGTCCAGTGACGTTATATAGAGTTTACTTTGTATCACGTTGGGAAAACCTATGTACTGTAAGTTTCGTCAAATGGGATGACGATACCTTGTTCGAGTACTTTTAATTAAACGTGAAGTTGGTTGGTCCAATAACTTAATAGTGTTGGACCACGGGTCGGTAGCGAATATATGGGACTCTTATTCTACTTTTAATTTACGTGCAATACGTACATACCTACTCGTACATACAGTACTCAAAAATGTAAAGCATATCAGTTTGTATATTCAGGTGGCTGCATTAACAAAAAACATTACATTATCTCATTCAGAGAACATATGCCTCGGATCACGCTTGTATGCCAAATAATTTCGCAGACAGATAATTACGAGCGTTTTGTATGATTGTGTTACATGGAGTTACGACCATAATTACGTCAATGTTAGCCATGCATATTGTTGTTAAATGGTTTGCTAGACGAATGAGTAATGTTCAGTCGTATGCCATCATGACTATTTAGATGGAGTTACTAACGCGAAACAATCAGCTATTACTTACAAAAAGTTTGTTGACCCGTAACAAAAAGTATGTGAGCAGTTGTTTTTTTTTTATCAAATATCCTATTTTGTAGATATGAGCGTATTTAGGGCTGTAACTAACGCAAAAATTTTTAAGGGGGCTTTAGTAATAAAGACATAAATTCATTTTGAATTTGAATTTGACTTTAGTACGTCTAGGCTAACGATGTTTGTTCTACGACTTCTGTAAATTCGCGGAAAAATATATTTTATTAAGTACTTACTCGTGTTTTGTCTGCGGTCTACAAAACTGCGTCCACCTGAATAGAAAAGAAGAATGTCCTATTCATATATATGGGTAAAATTATAGCTTTAATTTTTTCTCACTGATTTGACTTTAGTCAATTAGATGAGACTCATTAATAATTTATATACAAGTACTATAAACGAAAGTCAAAACCTGTTGGACGTATATCCAACGTTTTTTAAGTAAATGTGACCGTTTGTTTCGTGCAAATATATGTGTAAGTACTTATTTAAATATTCGGCTATTCTGTAAAAAATAAACAGAAATCGCTATGAAACCGCGTGTCGTCATCACCGGAAGCCCTTTTATCATTGAATCAGTCTAGACACATTTGATTGATGTGATAGATAGATATCACACAGTACAAATTACACCAGAGGATAAATACACATCACCCAAGCTGCTCCCACGGGTGTCTGCTGCAACTATTATTCAGTTTTAGAATACTCGTTTGTCTCTAAAGATCAAAAGATAAGTTTACTTGAAAACATGGATTAAACAGATACATAAAAATTTATTATTAATAAACTCTACTTTTTTAATTAATTAAAATATAATTGGCAAAATATCACTCATATTAGATGAGCCGAGAAGGGAACCATTTTATTATTCAACCAACCTTGAAATCACGAAAAAATACACGTGTAATCATTGTGTCCTTACAAATAGTTCGTATCTCACGACTATATGAATGCTACTATGTCATTACTCAGAAATAGTGCATGGATTATTTCATCTCTGGTTTAAGGCAGTAAGCGACATCAAAGCGCGTAACTAGTGTCCTAAAAGTAACAAAGTACTGGTAATACCGATAAAACGCTAAGCCACTGATGTCTAGGCATTTACCTCTTGTACAGATAACAGCTGAAACCAGACAGATGCGTCACGGCCTCACTCACAGTCTGGTAAAAACCAGACGAGCTTGCTGAATATGATGATAAATTATTTAGGTTTGTGGTTGACGTTGCTCGCTATACAATATACCTACCTATACACCTACTACACAGATTATTTAATGGCACATTTTATTGTGAGCACATGTCGAGTTATAATTGTATAAGTACGTACATACTTATAATAATTTAGTAATTTCAATGTGACATGTAAATTGACTTAATGAAAAATAAATTATTGTGATTATAGTACTTCTGTTAAAAAAAAATAAGTACGAGTATGCAGTAAGAAGTATACACGAATCATTAAACATTGTAAACTGTTCACGTAAGGCATCTTAATATTTCCGCGTACAAAACGGTCACACATTCCAACTTTTAATAATAAGTAAGTGTGACCGTTTTCTATGCGGAAATATACACGAATCCACCAGTGGATTTAAGGGGAGAAGGAAGTATCCATGGATCCATCGGTGGAGCCGATTTGTGGATCGAAGTGAAGGGAGCCGTGAACACATTGACATTTATCTATTATTTATATTTATAGCCCCGGGTTTTGTCACATGCAAGAAGTCTCTGGATAATCTTCTGGAGAAGACTCGAGATCTGATGACCTTCTGTGGTAATGTGTTGACGATTAGGAACGTAGTGCCTTAGAGATTAAGCCCATGTAATGTTACATTTTATTGAACTAACGAATGTATATTTGGCCTGTTTTAGAAAGCTCCATAATATTTCGTTTCAAATACACGCGAGTTCGGTAGGTATGTTACAGGTAGACGTCTAATGCTATAAATCAAGGGTAGATACTGTAAAAATCACTGACGTTGGTGCCTTTTCTATTTTCATGCGGCTTTCTTTGATGAAGCCTGCTTTACAATGTGTGAAGCAAGATTTACGATGCATAAAATTCATTTCGCCTTGTAAAATGTGTTCGGTGCGCAGAAACTGCTAAACGCGAGTCGGTGCAGTTTCACAGTTCAGTTTAATTGCCTAGACAATTATACGCCAGACAGACGTGATAACTCTGTCTAGGTCATTTGTTGTCTACGGCGAGAGTTTAAATCATTACTGCCACTAGGTATAACAGTTTTTGCTCTTTGACGGATATTGGATCTTACCTCCTTCACCTAGATGCTGAATGGTCTTAAAGTTTTATTTATGACCGAAACGTCTGACGTCTACTGACGAGAAGAGTCAATGCTACATCTTGTCACGAAGATAATAACTTTGCCCAATTTTAGAAACTGTTCACCTGTAAGTGTATGAAACAGCTCCCATGGCAAAAAAACATTAACTTGTAACATGTTGGATTTTTTTTAGCCGGATAGTTGGTTTTCGGATCGGAAATAAAATAAATAAAATAGCAACACTTTTTTTTTGATAACCGTACGTGCCAATAAAAAATAAACAAATTATCAAAATGACCTGCACACAATATCTTCACGAGATCTGTAGCTAAAGAGATATTAATTTACCTGTGTCTTGCAAAAAAGAAAACCACAATTCTGAAACATTTTATCCAAAGGCCAACTTGCGGGTTTATATCGCGGTGTAGGTGAGTGGAGAGTGTAGTATGATGCAGCCACCGGCGGCCAGACGCTGCGCTCCAACCGGTCCGTTCACTGACTTTAACACACTAATTATCACTTCTGTAGACGATTGTCGATTTATTATTATGCCAACATGTTTTTTGCACTTGCCATGTCATTTTTTGCAAAGGTACACGGAATTAACGTTTAAACGTGGACAATTTTCATCGCAAGATTGTAAACATTTTGCGAGTGGTGAACGAAGCATTTGACCTGCAATACTAGGGGTCAAGTCTGTAATTGAAAACACTGGCAAAACACTGGCAGTGGATAACATAGTTCATTATATTAGAGTTATAGCAGACAATTTGTTCAAAAAGTGACTACTTTGTTGCCATAGTTCAAAATTATCGTAAGATGTTTTTTAAATATTAGCCACTTGTTCTAAATAAGAGACTTGCCCAGACTTGGCAGCAGCTATTTTTAGCTAGCGATGATATACAATGTAATTATATTATAGGATAAATTTATATTATAAGTTTGCGTTTGACCACAGCTTGCCTGATATTAAGCAGCGTCTACGTTGCAGCACGCTTACCTAGTAGGAACCTATTCAATCTCGATTTCAAGATCATGATGGTGGTTCTCAGGAAACAGAGCCTCAGGCAGATAATCACGAAGCTTCGCAGTCCTCACTAGGAATGTTGAAGCGAAGCACTTTTATGTTAGTATCTGTAATGATCTAAGGGACATGAAAGTTAAATGCACCTTGTAAAATAAGGGACTAACTTTTCTTACACCATCCACACTAACTAACATCCACAACCTAAGGGCCTAACTATTGTTATCTTTAAATTTGTTTATAGTATTTTAATTATTTTTTTCTATAATAGTTATTTGTAAATAAATTTAACCTAAGGGCCCGAAATGAATTTCAGAGGCAGTCTTAGAAATTTCACTAAAACCTCAGTCCAGACTAATCTGAATAGCTCAACTGATGAATGACATCGGAAGTCTAATTAATTAAATATACAGACCGTACTATTAGAGAATTGAACAGGCGTTCCCGAAAAAATGCACTCAATCACCCACGTAGCCGTGAGCAAATACATTGATCTTTACAAAAACAGCTATCGCCGGTCATGAGATACATTGACGTCAATCAACGTCTGTTACAGAGTATACTTACTTATGCATTCACCTGTGTTAGAGAAACATTACATCACATTGATCGAACGAGGAAAATCGTATCTGAAATTACAAAGTAGGAAAAACACACATTCTTGATGATTTTGTTTCACGCGGCCGCGTCATCGACTCTTAGTAAAATTTGTGACGCATGCCTATAAAAATAAAAACCCAATACAACATCATTATCATTTATCACATGTGATACGTCGGTATTGATGTGGCTAAAAGATAAAACTACTTCATGAAAACCCAGACTACATGTGATTACTTAAACTGATTCGACTGATTTGTGATAAGCATCCTAATTGTGGATTTGCGAGGGAAGAGTTAAACTCGATTAGTAATAGGTTCATTATCTCTTGGGTCTGTGAGGATGGCTATCGTCGAGTCAAATCATGGCTATTAGAGTCTGAGTACCTTACGTGCAAGGTATGTTATATTTCGATAAATTTGGCACTCATGAACATTTAGCAAGCCGTAACAATATTCGACTGAATCATCTCTACCTACATGTCTGCGTTTGAGTGAAAAATGAATTGATCAAAGAACGAATTAGGTATTCTCCAACAAGGGGCATTGTTAAAAGTTAGTGGTAAGTGTCGGTCAGACGGCGGCGGTGCACCGCTAAAGCTGCAGCATTCAAGAGATAAGCCGGTGATGGAAACAGTGCAGAGGGCGGCGCGGGGCGCGCGGGCCGGCCGCCGTCTAGACGCTACGTCACGCGGCCTCGCGATACCGCGCGCCGGTAAACAACAATGTGCACTGACCGAATATGGCACCCGGCTCCCGGCGCACCCGGCACCGGCCGGCGCCGGCCCCTCGCCACCTGCATTCCTCGCGGCCCTTATTACTACAGGTACCTCTGCCATCACCTCAATTAAATCGGTCGCGCCAATCAACAGTCCGTAATGAGGTTCACGCCAATAACGTTAAACTAAATACATCATTGTGGTCAGCTATCTGTACCACTTATAGTAGAACATAACACGCATTTAGTACATAACACGAATTGGCTAAATTATCCTATTCGGTGTGTGAGAAAATATGTCATGATTATAATAATAAAACAGTCGTGTTGTCGTATGTAAGTCATCGTATTTACACAGACTTGAGGAGGATTTGGCTGCGATCTCATCTGAGAGTGCACTTGAAAATAGCTGTATGAATAGAAAAGGTCACACGGTTCACGGCCAGTTTGGTTTCATCATTATGCCAATGCCAGCGTATATGTTATAAATGTTGAGATTGTATTGTCCGACATTCATGTTATATTTGTACATGTTATATACGTATTATAAATAACAAAATATTACTCGTATATGTACCTATGTAGATATATTCGGTCAAGGTTATCATGGGTGCCTTAAACAATGTTGCAAGCAGATTATTCATTTTGTAAACATTCTTGCACAGAGCTTATATAATTGCTTGAAGTACCTACCTATTATTTTTTTAGGATTCCGTACCTAATAGGTAAAAACGGGACCCTATTACTAAGACTCTGCTGTCTGTCTGTCTCCAGGTTATATATCAGAAACCGTAATAGCTAGAAAGCTGAAACTTTCACAAGATATGTATTTTCTGTGCCGCTATAACATCAAATACTAAAAATAAAAAATATTAAGGGTGGTGTGTTGCTGGTGTCCCCATACAATAAACGTGTTTTTTTCGTATTTTTTTGCTATATATCAATAACGGCAAGTGCTAGATACTTAAAATCTTCACAAAATACATATTTGAGGGGGTCTCCCATAACACAAACATACAAGGGTGGATTAGAAAACTTCGCAGCCTAATACTTAAACTATTTTAATGAAACCATGACAACCATGTCTCAACTCTGGTTGTCAAATTATCAATCTCTATCTCAATTGATTCTATTTAAATTAGGCTGAATTTGAGCTGAATATTAAGCTGAGCCTTTGTGCAGCGTTTTTAAATAATTTAATTAAAAAATAATATTTAAAGGGGGCTTCCATACAATAATGGTACGGAACCCTTCATGCGCGAGTCCAACACGCACTTGGCTAATTATTTATCTCAAAGCTTATCAATGTTTTTGTTATAAAAACTGTTCAGCTTTTATCAGTCCGCTTTGAACTTCATAATGCAACAAATTGCGTTAAGAAGTTTAAGGCAGAGTGGTACATTCCGTTTCGCCAATTAAAAGTTAGAAAAAAGAAACACAGCAATGTTAATTCAATGTTAATAGCCATTCAACAATGTTAATTTTGCAATTGTGTCTTGCATTGAGACCTCTGAAATATTATAATTAAAATAATTGAAGTTTTTGCTGCGAGCACTTGCTTAGCCAGCCAATGTCTTAGACATACTTTCAATTTATTATGTAACCTATACTTACTCAGAAAAAAATCTTTTTATAAATAAGTAATTTGTTGAAATGTGTATTTTCTTCACAATCTTTAGTAAAAAAAATGTAGTTTTTAATTTCATTAGCGTAACGAAAACGAGATTTATTCATTGAATTAGGGTTGAAGATCGCCTTACGTGCTAATAAATAATTTGATGGCTGATTAATTGACATCAGTTATTAGGTAATTCAAAAGTAATTATAGTTACGTTGATTTTTATAATATGCACTTTAATGTGGCACGGGTGTTCATTTACTGGAACACAGAGATCATCAACGGTTCGTGTTCTTGTAAATTCATTGAGCTGAAAGAAAAATCTATTTCAATTCGTTGAACTGGACAATTTGAACTGTGATGTAAACTGCTGTTTCCTTACGTATGACCACATAAATACCTACTGTATATTTACTTGTTATTATTAATATATCTTAAAGTATTCTTATACTACTTTGTCGTTTTACGAGTACACATACAAATGGCTATAGATACCTAAAACTGAAATATTATTTATATTTACCCAATAAACCGAAGGATATTAAAATAATCTTTACTCTACTTAAGTGTTAATTCAAACTAGTCCAAAGATTGCCAGTGTCTAGACAAATTAAAAAAAATACTAAGCATGTATGCAAAACTGTACATATAATGCAGACACAGACATTGCAAAGCGAAAGGTAGACAAATTGTGATGAGCTTCCATAAATGTTCTTAGCATTGAGGTCATCGAACAAAAAATGAAATGTATGGTACGAAATAATATTTGTAGATTATAATCGGTAATAAACACTGAGTTGTGAAACATTGCATGCAGGAGAGAAAAGTATAGAGCTAGGATAACTGTCGTTCAAAATGAAAGCCTGTACTCAGTTGTGGTACAGGCTGATGATGATGATGACTGAAATATAAACTATCAGATGAACGAGTATACACCCATGAAAGGGCGTCGGCGATACCGTTATCATGTCTAAGGAAAATGTTTCAAAATTTTCCATCATCGGTCATACTATTATACAAACTGGGTTGTTAAACGTAAACATGTTTGAATCAATAAAATGTTTCACTGCGAGCAAAACAAAAGATAACAAGCGCGATATTTCAACAAGCGGTGAGAGCTATGCTGTAGATAAGATTCTATCGTCAATCTACGAGTTTACCCCACATTCTTTTCTGTAAAAAGAGACATAAAATAAAAATAGCTGGTAGCGTAAACGTACCGCTCGAAAATAATGCGTCGTACTCGACGACTCCCGGTTATTGAGAAAATTTATCATGCTATAACAAATAAACGGTGTTCTTATATTATGTCTCTGTCAGCTTAACATTCGCGATTCACAATTACAACTGCGCCTGAAGAAAACAGACACACCTGTCTAGTCTCGCCTGCTCTATAAAATACTTAATGAGCGCGACGCATCGATGCCGTTAATTGCACGCCTGCATCCAGACGCTATAAATAAATAAAACTATCGATCGTAACGGACCTAATTTTAACAAATTTGCTAAAACATCTGTTCGTATATGCGTGGGAGTGTTTTTGTGGTAGGAAATAAATCAGATATTTGACGAGCGACGTGCGGGCGCGGTGGCGGCCGGCGCTGATCTGATTTCAAAGGATTCGGACTTTTCAGTCTGCTCGTATGTCATGTTTGAGGAAAATATGTTCATTAGCGGCGAGACGGCGGCGTGGGCCATCAAGTCCACACAGAATGATAAGAATGTCATCGCTAAGCAGTTATGGTTTTGGCCGTGGCCGCGTTAACGTTACGCACGTTCATTCATTGGCATTCCACATTCGCTCTCGTAAATAAGCGAGCGTGTTTCGCCACGACCAAGTGAAGCAACCGACGCGACGGCCTCCCGCACTAACCATGACCGCCCTGGTTGCATAATGTATTTGTACCGCGGTTCCTGAACAATTCGAAGGTTATCGCATCGAAGAATGAATCGCTGTTGTGAGCGAGAAAACAGTCTTACTTCATTCATAGATTTTTCACACACATGGCCTGAAATGAAACAAAAGAAGAGCAATACAATGTTTGTGCTATCTATAAATTTGAGAATTTTCTTGTTATAAAATATGGGAAGCGGTAGAACTCAAGTGGTCTCGGCATAATTTACGATGCTATCCGGCGGGAGTCTTGCTTTCGCGCAGATAGCTTACCTTCCGCAATCCTCGTGTATACTACCCACTAGATTCTCTAGTGCATCCGCTTCCATACCATGTTCAGACACTCGACACGCTCTGCTGCCTGTGAAAAATGTATTTCCCGTATTCGTATCAATATTCAATAAAATACGACTAGACAGGATTTAAGACTAAAGGCAATACACGCACATCGTTATGTAACGTATCTAAAGCATCTTCTATTACTGCATGTAAAGTAAAAATAGACACATCTAATTTAG
Source organism: Mellilla xanthometata (assembly GCA_035578125.1). Classification (NCBI taxonomy): domain Eukaryota; kingdom Metazoa; phylum Arthropoda; class Insecta; order Lepidoptera; family Geometridae; genus Mellilla; species Mellilla xanthometata. Next base: position 9,499,889 of record JAPUBQ010000013.1, read on the forward strand.
ATTTTTATTTACGTGCATCTCCTCACACTCTTGCATTTTATATCATGGTCGTAAAGTGTCCCCCTATAATTCAGACGTAGAATAAAATTTCTTCGAAATTCCAAAAATACATTAACATATTTTACCTCATACTACTTTCGTAATTTATTTCATTCTATTTATTCGGGTTGATTTATGAGAGCTCGTCAAGTTCCAATCTGGAACCAGTTTCTGCATATTCCTAGAGAAGTCTAGACAGACACCCATCTAAAACATATTCATAAGTCTTTTTGTCTAACAAGATTTATGATTCCAAAACTGTCACCTAAATCAGTAACAGACTTAATTCTGTTTTTGCCGTTATATCTTACGACGCTTGAGTTACTCGTAATCACAGTTTAATCAAGTGCAACAGATTAAATTGTGACATTCTTTTATTTGAGAAGGATTTTTAAAATTGGAACGTTAATTATTTGGACCAATCGAGCCAGCTCTACCGAGCCGTAACGAAACAAAGAAAGTGTGTGAAGATGACCGAGGCAGGTGAGTGAGTGAGGCGGCGAGCGAGGTTGCGACACTTGGTAGGCGCCAGACGTCTAGACGGGCCGACACGTCACCTGAAGGCTCTTCAGGAAGGCCGAAATTCCCCCGCCGCTGACGTCACCGAGTACTCACCGAACTCGGTGAAAAGAATAACCATAGAGATGGCACGCACTAGTGACTTCTTGTCACGGTGAGTTTGATCAATTGATACGAGGCTGGCTTCTCAGACAAGTGCTTCATGGTTTGTTGCGTCTACAGACGTTAAAGTATCTAGGTAGATATAGATATACTAACTGTATCTTTCTAATGCTGACTACCACGTGCCCTTTGAATATTTTTAGGGATACTTTAGGGTGACAATAAAAGTTTTGTTCTAGTAAAGGAAGTCCACGATGCATTTTTAGTTACATTTTTAATTTGATGTCTTGTACCGATGAGTGTTGTCACCGTAATGCTTATCTAAGTACATGCACCAATCTTACCCAAACTTATGTCTGGAAACCATATTAAAATCGGTCTAGCGGTTTGACAACACTAAAAATTGCACAATATCGGACGAGTAGTTTTCGAGATTTCAATTGCGAATGACACAAACATCTCACCTCAAAAGCATCTATACGAGTGTATACATATACCGCTCTCCCTTTGGACGCGGATATATTGCTAGGTAGCTAGGCGCGGAAAAATCAATAAGTAATTTATTTTATTACATTAAGTAAAAGTGCCTACTTAAAATTTCACGCCAAATTCACTCCAAAACGAGAAAGTAGAATCGTGTTTTGGAGCGACTTTAAAGTACTTTAATATTAAACTGGGTAAATGCGTTGGTAGGTAGGTATATACTTACGTAAGTTATCTTTTATTTTTACGCCGAAAAGGTTAAGAATTATTTATCTGCCGGGAGGAGCCTTTGTAAAGTACCCACTGAGTTCTTTTGTTCCATTGAAATAATTCAGAATTTCAGGCAGAAATAAATTGCTTACTTTTTGTTGTAAATTGGGTTAACTTTTCTTTCTTTAAAATATTACAAGTACTCGTGTACCGAAATATATTTTATAAGAAAGGCTCACTCGCTTTAAAAGTAAAGATAAGAGACCAATACCTTGTGTATAAACGTTTATACAAAAGTTCCTTATCTAGACTCCATTACATATTCTGATTTCACTAGTTACATACAGCATTCATTCAGTAGACTAACCTCACGAAGTAGCAACGGAATGACACAGTTTCTGTATGCAATCCCATGTCATCGACCTGCGCTTCTCCAAACATTTCAAAATGTATTGTTTACGAGATTGTAAAGCTACGAGTGTTTCTGTTGTTGATCCGAGTGACTATATTCCCGGCGGCATGTATACTTGCACCAGACAATATCAGTTATTTTCCGCTATTCCGATCAGGTGGAGTTGACCTCATTAGCTCGCAGACAGAGCATAACATAGCTAAACAAACATTTGCCCAGACAGGCTGAAACTGTGTGCAAATGAACCGTATCTGAGTTATCGCGGTGATAACGCGCCGCCTGATAGTGTCGGCCGGCTCTCGTATTATATACGCTTGTTTGTTCGTTGCTGATCCAACAGCACACTAATAAATCATAAATTTGTAAATACTATATAAACTATACTAGGTACCAAAAGTGGAGAGACGGCAGGGAGGCCTTTGCACTGCAGTGGGCTGATTTACCTTGCTTGCCCTATTGAGATTGTAATTTATAATTTTACATTGTAATTTAACTTGCCCTATATGACGCGATGACATAAGGTAAATAAATATCTATTCTATCCATTCTATTCAAAGCATGTGTATATAAATTAAATTTTAATATTAAATTATTGTAAATTGACTTTCCCAGTACGGCGCGATGCCGTAAGGTTAATAAATAATTTGATTTGATTTATAGGCTTAGATAGATTTTACTACAGTATACTAGGTAGGTATACATGGTTACTTGGAACTAAAGAATTTTGAGTGTTAAGACAAACTTTTGTTCCAGAAATTTTGGAAATAAGCGAAAAAAATCACATGTTCCATACTAAAGTTGGTTGATTCGCAGCAAAATGTATGGAGAAACAAATATGTTTTCGCATTTCCAGAAGTCCTTGAACAAAATTTGTTTGCGTAGACGTACTTACGCTGCCCTAGTCGCCGTAATACCTTGTACATGTATAATGTATATAGTATTTGACAAAGGGCTAGTCAACATCTTCAGCTTGTATCTACCAACTGCTGGTCATAGTTGTTATTTTTAGTTATTATATTGTATATTCTTTACGAACAAGACTGTTGTAACCTAATCACGATTTTAAGATCTCGTCTTTGTACACAGTTACGCAATAAATATATTCATATTCTTAGGCCTCCTCTATCTTATGCCATTAAGGGGAGTTAGCCTTTAAGCGCTACGCTGGTCAGTGCTTCCTGGCAAGTCATCCTGACACGTTGGTCTTTAATGGCATCAGGCAAATTTTGCTGTTGAGCATAAAGTGGTCAAGGGGCGCGACGTGCACTGAAGGGTAAGTAGATACTCGAAATACATAGACATGTACATACATATAAAACTCTTTAATCTATGATTACCGGCGTTAGGATACGGCACTGGAAATAGGTATAGGAAAACCTCAAAATATAGAAAGAACGTATTCTGAGAGGAAAACATATCCCTTTTTCGAATCCGGTGAATAAATGTACCCATAGGAAATTTACTTATACCTACTATAAACTAAAAAGCGTATTTTCTGATATTATATGGCGAAGCTTAAATTTAAAGCCCGTATTAGCTCCAGATCTTGAAAATCACAGACATACGAGTAAATGGCATTTCTGAAAAACAAAACAATATATTTTTTTATTTTTGTTCTTGGTCTAATAAACGGGCAGCTGGAAAACTCGTCAAGTACTTGGCACACTCGAATAGCTAGGTCAAGTGTCGGACTAATGAGTTAGTAAGGACAAGTACTCAAAACTTACGATAAATGATGATCAGCACTTTTCTGTAGGAGCTATGTCAAGACTCTCGGAAAAATCTTTAATTATGAAACGTTAAAAATTACGCATTTTTTACTTTTACTTTTTACTATTATTTATTAAACGAGTAAGTTCTAAAGTACTAAACTAGATGTCTTGTGAGAAGATATACATACATAAGTATTGACAAATCTATTAAAATTTTCTTAAAAAAAAAAGTCAAAATTTACATGCAACAAAGCTTTATGTTTGTAGTATTTCGATTGTGCTGAGGAGACACAATCAAAGACGATGTTTTTTTGTGACGTACCATATTCTTCTTTCGGTTATCCGTATTTTTATCTAACACAGATACAACAGACAGACAGTCTAACAAGCGTGTGGTCCTATAAAGATGGCTTATATTGTACGGAACCCTAAATAGAAAAACGGAGAGGTGTATAAATGTCCAGTGCTATTCAGGTAATCTTCGAATGCATCCGACAATTTTCTTCGAAAAATGACATTTCTTCGAATCTGATAAAACAATTGCTATTCTCATAATCAGAATCGGAAATTTTTGACATTTCATTTCATGCAGTCTATGTTTTTCGGAATCGTTTGCGACAACAGATTGCGGGCGGATGTAAATATCCGATTTTAGAAAAGGAGCCCGAGTGAACCTGTCATCCGCTATCTGTGACAGATTAGTTATATTTTTAAAAAGTTTACTATATAAACTTTTTACTTTCTGTGTTTATCTGCGAGTAAAAGTATCTTTATACGAAAGCATAGAATAAGTATTTCAAGTTTTGTCATCCAAAAACCAACACGTTAGTAACAAAAAACATTTTTTAATCTGATATTATTACACATTTTTCTTAAAAAAAACTGTTTCTACCATGGTTAAATTTTAACCATTGTAAAATGCTTTGTAAAGTGAAGGTGTTATATCACTCTTCGAAGAAAATTGTCGGATGCATTTGAAGATTACCTGAATAGCCCTGAACTCTATATTGATATCCATTATCATTATCAGACCAGTGTCTATCTGCTATGTACCTTACTGGTCAGTCTTCACGTTCGGGGCATGCGTGTACATACAGCAGACCGTATCTCCAGCTCACATTTCTATCCGTTCCGAGACATGGGTTTACATTATCTGTGACACATTTGTAGTATATTATCTTTTGATATTTCGGCAAAACGTGCTCGCATATTAAATTATGTAACCTACTTTGTATTGACATTCTACGAGTAAATTAAAGCTATATTTCTGAAACTTCATAACTTGTCAGCACACAAAATTGTACACAATTTCTCTAAATTACGATTTATGAAAGTTTGCAAGTTCTAGTCAAGCTCTCGCTCGCGACCTTCCGTCAAGATTTATGATAAACTTACAAGAGAGTTATTTTAACTGATTGCGTATAAATTACTTCGTAGCCTTTTACGGAGGCTGTGTTAATCTAATCTTAGCTTCTCGAGTAAATATAGACTTTCTTTTACGTGAATCGAATATACTACTCGGCAGAAGGTGGGTGGATAATAAGCGGCCTGAAGTTTTCTTATTATCCAATTATTGCGCGGTGTCTTTACTTATCTAGTTGATGCTTTGGGAAAGTTGGAATTGCTGTTTGAAGCTATTAATAGAAGACTCTTGGTGACAGGATAAAACTACGAGTTTTAGATTGAATTCAAAATTTGGTTTAGGCTTGATGATAGAACGTATCAGCAAATAAATAATAAATGTGCCAATTAAAGTATGTACCTTGACTATCAGCAATTGTATAGAGATAATAGTTAAATTAAGAAGATACTTATATAATAATCATTCACAAACAATCATTTAGCAAAAGCTACATAGAGCGAAATACATAAAGTAGTACATTTGGTAGAGTAAGCAAAAATAATATTAATAGCAACTAGTGGGACAAAAAACATTCGCCGTTACCATGATTTTATGCAAAGTAGTGAAATGTTCGTTGACTCGTTTAACAAAGCTGGAACCTACGACAACGAACTATGGCTGTTTAGGAAACAATGCTTTTGTATTTGAAAGAGGCGCGGCGCGTCGGGCGGCCGCGCGCTGAGCCGGTCGAGTCACGCGCTGTCTGCCTCTAGCAGCATTGTTGAGGCACAGGTTAGGCAGCAGTGCGCGCGAACTAGGCCCGTGCCCTCGCGCCGACCTTGTCTCGACACGGATTTATTGATGCGTCACCCACCGCGAGCGGCGGTCGCGCCGGAACCGATCTAAGCACCGCACATTCGTTACACCGTGCCCGCTCGCTGCGTTACGCTTGTTACGCCAGCTGCAGTCCACTGTCGACGACACGCGATAATGTCTTCCAACACGGAAGACGCATGGGTCACGCAAGCTAATAAAACCATTAATTGCGCCACGCCATACTTATCTGACATGTGAACTCGGCAACTACAGCCTATCTTAACGTAACGGAGTCAAGCATATTTAATTAGAATAATATTGACATTCCAATTTGCATTCAACCATTCCGAGATATAAATGACGATATTATGTGGAAACCTGTTGTGAAATTGCGGCCTAGGCAGGCTAGCATGTAAATCTGTGATTCTAAATACCGAGCCTAATTTCATAATCTCAGTGGTTGTCATTGGGCACATCACTGCTGGTTCACAGATCTTGTGCATCCTCGTAAAATTATCAATTAAAAGTATTAGAACAACAATACGCTTCGCGGGCCGATCGCCTAACAGAAAGTGCAGAAATTGCCTTCGTTTTGTGACCTCGTCACAATCATTTGGTACCGTATATATTATTAACTAATAGATAAAGCGATTGGTTTAAAAAAACATCTAAACATTCAAATAAGAAATCATAAACATAGGCAGGCAATGACAGTGATATTGTCATAAACGAAGAACGAGAAGACGAACAAGAAGTACAATTTGGGGATCTTCAAATCTAGAGTAAATAGGTTCCTTCTAGGCAAGCGTGTTACATCTTAGACCACAGTCACGCTTAACATCAGGCTAGCTGCGGTCAAACGTAAGCCTATTCATCAATAAAAAAAATACGAAAACGAAACCTTTCGTTTTTCAGTTCTCAATTAAAAATTAGCAACCTCCTTAATGCATTAGCTTTCTGTACGCGTAGTGATGGAATCGCACGAAAGCAACTAGAGTAGTAGTGACGTGTCGCTCGGGCCGATGCGTGCCGTAGGATCGAGTTGCTTGTGTCGACACATGGTAGGCGCCAGACGTCTAGACGGGCCGTCGCGCCGCTCGAAGGCTCTCCAGGAAGGCCGCCCGCCTCACCCCGACACGGCCGTGCGTTCACTCACTGTCCCCAAAACCTGTTGTTTATTCGGTAATGGAATCAAGAACAAACACGATCGTTACGCCCACTGTTAACATAATATCTATCAGACTGAGTGCTTGACTTTTTGTATCCATTCGTGTCGTATGACTTACTCTACAATTTGTACATACCTATGTACAGTTTAAGCAGGTTTTACTGGTATCATATGCAGATTACCTTGTTAATTTAACTTTCATCCGTAAAACTGGTACGTTTCTTTTTATGATGTAGATTAAGGGGTCTTACAGTAAATTTATAAATTTGGTATTGCGTATATAACATCTATAAGTATGGTTTTTAATTGTTATAAAATACAAATAGATATTTAAATAATATAGGTAGATGTATAATTGAATAAATGCCCTTTTTATTTTATTTTATTGACTGTAAATTTAACATCGTATATCCATTACTGCTGCATTGGTGAGGTGACTTTTTAATGGGATACGCAAATAACTTCCAAAAATGTATGTCACTCCTTCACGCTCCATCGTCTGGACGATTTTGATAAGATTTACTATGAAGATAAGTTAGACCTTGGAGTAACACATATGTAACTTTTTATCCCGGATTAACGCGTGTAACAACGCCTGGCACAGCTAGTATTACGAATATATTTCTCTAAATCAAAAGAGATATGGATGGGTACAAGCCGAATGTTTAGGCCGATCACACACTTAGGCTCTATACCGCTTGCAGAACAAGCGGCCTCTTCTTGAAAGCTCGACTCAAGCAGAACGTGCAGCCGGCGTTCGTCGATATGTAAGACGCAATTATATACGTCCAAACTACAAAGTACCTTCACTAGTGCCCGAAAAAAGACACAGAATTTCGTATTTTGTGTAAGTGCGTTAATAATGTTGGATGGTACGTCCAAACTATAAAGTACCTTCAGTAGTGCCCGAAAACAGACACAGAATTGCGTATTTTGTGTAAGTGCGTTAATAATGTTGGATGGTACGTCCAAACTATAAAGTACCTTCAGTAGTGCCCGAAAACAGACGCAGAATTGCGTATTTGTCACGCTTGACGCATGAAAGTGCGTTAATAATGTTGGATGCGTGAGCGGGCACAGGTATGCGTCGAGAAACTGGCACGCGTGCGTGTGGATTACTGTGAAAGCGCACCCGTCATAACAACTTCCGAGTTACGCCACCGTGCGACGCCCGCGCCGCGCCGGCCCGCGAGACGCGCCGCGGTGTGACCACTTCTCTCGCTTTAACCGTACTTATACCCTTTGACTTATTACGATTAATCTGTTATCTACTTTTTTATATAGCACAGGGGAAGCCAGAATACTTCTATTTGCGGGAAAGAACACACACGTCAAAGTATCAACGTAACGTACTCTTATACTTTTTCAGACCCGTAATTAGCCAATTTTACAAAAAAAAAATACAATACTAAAACTCTGTTTTGCACACCAAAAAACAATTATAATAAATCTATACCAATATTATAAAGAGGAAAAGTTTGATTGTTTGTTTGTTTGACGCGAATAGGCTCCGAAACTACTAGACCGATTTGAAATAATATTTCACCGTTGGGAAGCTACATTATCTCCGAGTAACAAAGGATGTATTAACTAAACTATCTTCACACCAAAATAGTCTATATTTTGTTTGTCTTTACAACTTGGATTATTGTATAGCCCGTGCGAAGCCGGGACTGGCTGCTAGTAAATAATATAAAAAGTTGCATAATAAGCCGCCTTATCGCCTATAGCGATTTCTTCCAGGTATTTTACAGGATAACTAGCAGATATTTTTGAATTTTTGTTACACGAAATGCGTTTTATGTTCGGTTCAACAAATGATGAATAAATGAAAAATATTTCCTAGTTAATCATTGTCATTACCAGTCTTTTCTTTCTTCTGGTCTCATATTTAGTGGTTTCATATTTAGTTCTCATTTTTGGAAATGACTTTATTGTTATATTATTCTGAGCCTGTTCGGTCCCATTGGAGCAAAGGCCTTTCTACACCTTCCAGTAACTACAGTATCTATTTTCCTAGTTCACCCCGCCATATATTCATCTGAGCCTTCTCTAACGCGACATCAAACACCCTGTAGCATCTATCGGACGGGTCTACAGATCTTCCTAGATCCATCACCCATCCAGAAAGTATGTCTTCATGATCATCATTATCATTATCAATGGTAAATGTGTTCTGAACTCATATTTTTTACATTTGTCGAACAGAAAACTAATTTCTCTGTCCAAAAAGTCTATTTTATACAGATTATTTTTTTCTACAGGTTTTTCCTTGCTTCGAATAGCATCACCGCTGCGCACCAAGTTGCGTAGAAACCAGACCGAGCCGGTTTGGAATGCGTGACCGTACCCGGTATAGATTCAACGAAGGTGATACTACTACACCGTTATGAGCACTCCCACGATACATACTGAGCAGATTTTATTTCTTGTACGAATCAATCAATTATAATGTATCTAAACATCGTCATGCTTCAAGCGAGTGTGGCTCGGTGGAAGAACGTCTGCTTTTCAAATTCAAATTTATTTATTCCTTAAAAATATAGCATAACAGAGACATAGTCTCTAAAGCGCTACATTTCTTAAAAATAACATATAAACACTAAGAGTAAACATTTGTACAATAATGTACAATAAACACTAAGAGTAAACATTTTGTACAATTCAATCAGACGGCCCCTGGTTCGATCCCGGCCCTACACCAATCACTTGTTTTTCAAGTTATGTGTGGATTTGCACTCGCTTTACGGTGAAGAAAAACATCGTGAGGAAACTGGCATGTTTGAGGACCATAATATCCGAAGACGTGTGTCATCCGCCAACCCGCACTTGGCCAGCGTGGTGGATTATGGCCTATATCTCTCTCCTCGTGAGAGAAGGTCCCGAGTCCCAGCAGTGGGAACGTATAGTGGGTTGCTTGTGCTAAACATCTTCATTAATTCTATACTTAAATGTACCAATAGAATTACCACACGCACCATAGCACACGCCAGAAGATAAGCAAGGGTCGCCATCGTCGGATACGACGCGGATGACATTATCATCATCATCATCATCGGTATAGCCTGCGTAGTGAATTATGGCGTTATATCTCTCAGCGCGTGAGAAAAGACCCAAGTTCCGGCAGTGGGAACGTTATAGGAAAGAAAGAAAGAAAGAAACATTTATTTTGTGACACAAAGACAAAAAAAAACATAATAAACAACAAAAAAACATTTACGTGGCACAAAACCGGCCCCAGCTCAGCGTGTGCGTGTGCGTATGACTGCAAGCAATCAGCGCTGGTCTTCCGCTGGAGCCGACCGGTGACCTCACATACGACTTTACAGGATAGCTGCTTATAGCATTTTCTAGTGCTTGCCTGGCGAATTACCACTCTCAAGTTAAAAAATCTGTCACTAAGCACTATTGGTGTGCTCCAGAAGCTTGTTTGAGAGCTAGTTATTCCAGATTAAGCATGCTCCACATTTGGCCAGATTATCGCTAACTAATTTAATTACGCGCTCTGCTAGTCAACTTTTAAGTGGTACAGTGTAAAAAGATTTTTTGGGACGTTTGAAACTAAGTATTAAGTTTTCCTGAATGAATATAGTCCGTTTTATGTGAATGAATGTTCTAATCGTAGATAGAGCTATATCTACGAGTACGAGTATAACGATAAAGTTATCTCAAGTGAGACTCCAGTTTCGAGTAGAGCAGTTCAGTTTAACAACAACAAATTAACGTTCATTATATTACTAGCAGCTTGTAATCCAACCGTAACTGATACTAACTTAAACGAATCATTAATGTTTTGGGAACTTAATTATTCTTATCTTCTTCTTCCTTGCCTTATCAACAAGGCGGGGTTGGTACAGCAAATGTTTCTCTTCCACTCTCCTTTATCAGCCATCATCTCTACGCTGGCTCCTTTCTCTTTCATGTACATTTACAATACCCATCCATATCTTCTTCGGTCCGCCTCTCGCCCTTCTACCTTGGTTATTCTTATGAAATAACCAGCTGTGCTCACGGCGCTTCCCGCGTTAATCCAGAATAAAAAGTAGCCTATGTGTTAATCCAGGGTCTAAGCTATCTTCACACCAATTTCCATCAAATTCGGTTCAACAGTTTGAGCGTGAAGAAGTAACAAACATACTCTTACAAACTTTCGCGTTTATTGTATTAGTAGGATTAATTAAAACATATTCATATGTTAAATCAATTGTACATGGAACACAAAGACACACTTCTCTATAACAATATTTCTTTTTCTTTTTGTAGGTCAATACGCAAGTTACGCACTAATTGTGATATACCTCAGTTCTCAATATAAAGCGACTACACAATAGAACAATGACATGATTATACACTAGATATATGTAACATTTTCAACTCTCATTGTAGTCTAGATCCATCAGTACAGGCGATGGGAAAATATTTCCCTTTGCTCAAAATCTTTAATGCAATCCGTTTTTGCTAGCTGCAGATTTCAACATTTTTAAATATTCAATGTTGAAATATAAATTTTCACCATACCAGTAAAAGTATACTGTGTTTCATACCTCAAATTCAAATTCTGTTTATTGATATAAATGACACTTACAAATAACCAAACGTATCACTTAGACTATTCCTTGCATAAGCAGCCTACTATACGTTCCCACTGCTGGGACTCGGAGCCTTCTCTCACGAGGAGAGAGATATAGGCCATAATCCACCACGCTGGCCAAGTGCGTGTTGGCGGATGACACATGTGGATATTGTGGTCCTCAAACATGCCGGTTTCCTCACGATGTTTTCCTTCACTGTAAAGCGAGTGCAAATCCACATATAACTTGAGAAACCAGTCATTGGTGTAGGGCCGGGATCGAACCAGGGGGCCGCCTGATTGAAAAGCAGACGTTATTACCACCTAGCCACACTCGCTTTCACTTTCTTTTTTCTTCGCACAAGACTATTCTTTACTTTACTGTATTACTGTTATTTCTTTACTGTATTCTTTAGCACGCTGTAGAAAGACAGGTATAATAAAATTTAAACCGAGACAATGAATTTTAAAATGGCACATACCTTTTATGTGGAGTGTTAGTAATATAAAGTTGGTTTGTCACAAAACGTTAAAAACTCGCTTAGGATCAATAAAAAGCAAATAAAGACGATGTTTTCTGATATACGAGTACATCCTGTCATTTAGTTTTAGGGGTCGTAAAAGTTTCGTAGTTTCGTAGTAGATGGTCAACGCTCGCTCGTCATATGCATAATGCAAGCGACTAGCTGCAACCTGCGGCATTACCCACACTCAATCGGAATAAAAGTAGCTTGAACTTAAGAAAAGGTTTAAAGCTTTCTGCCGAGGAAAACTACCATGTATTGACGACCTCGTTGGCGTAGTTACCATGCTGGTTTGCCAATCAGAGGGTCACGGTTTCGATTTCCGGCACAGCCAACTTCTTTGTGATGAACTAAATTTGTTGGCTTTTAGTCTGGTTGTTAAATATGTATCGATACAATACAATACAATACAATACAATCATTTATTAATAACACCTTGTTACACGTCAAAAATACAATTCAATATATGAAAATTAATGTCAAAATTTTACACATTACATTATGTAATACAAATAATAATTATAAATAAATTAATAATCCTTTAATTTCATAAAATCGTCAATTTCGTAAAATAATACGTCAAGCAACCAAGTTTTAAGCTTTTTTTTAAAGCGCGCGATGGAAAGTGCATCTTTGACGGTAGCGGGTATGCGGTTGTATACCGCGGGCCCTACAATATACACCGACCTCTCTGACTTGACAAGACGATGCAACGGTGTCACTATCTGGTCAAATGATATAAAAGTATTTATGTATGTATATGTGTATATCAGTTGTGTTAGCAACCTTAATACTAGCTATAAATGGTTAAGTATGGGGCTAACCAATCATGTGTGAAATGACTCCTACGGTAAAAAAAAAAAAATAGTTTCAGTGATTTAGATAGATAGATAGATGATTTCAGTATGAAAGAGTACAAACAAACTTACAAACAAAACTTCGCTTTTTTAATTTCAGAATGGTGCATCCACCGAGTACCTACTGCGGGTCGAGATTACGGGTGCAGCGCAACGTCAATGCACGGAATATTCGAGAAGAGTGAATTGATGTGGCCATCGGGGTGAGAGGCAGAGGGGGGGGGGGTGCATCACTGCACTGTGTTCAATGCACCCGGCGCCGCACCCGACGCCCGCTGGCCAATGCCACCAGTTTCACTAACACTTATGAAATCTTTATGCACCTCGGTTACATAACGCGAGTGCTACTGAAAACTGCCAATCTACATGGTTCAAACGTTTCAGGTTCGTTGGTCTCGGGTGGATAATACGAGACGAGTTTTCTTTGTCACTGTTTGAAAAATCCGTTACGAATGAATTACACAAATAGTGCTGGTACTCAATACTACTGCACAAATAGGGGCAAGGAACATTTTGCAAATGACAAGATGGAAGTGCTAAGGAAAAAAAACTAAAATAGAAAGCCTAACTAATTAGCTTTACAAAATATCATCTGTTCTGTCACAGGGGTAACATTTTATTAAAACCTTGTATAAAATTAAATAAATGACTTAAAGAAAAAAAGCCTGATGCAAGAAAACTGGCCTACCAATAATAAAACAACATTCAATAAAGCCTTAGCATTCGCCTTTTGGTTACAAAACTGTTCACTATTTCTTTCAAATAGAAGAAATAATAGCAATAGTAATAAATGATAAGCAAAAATATTTTTAATGTAAAAACAAATTCTTATGATACTACTAGTTTTAATCTGGGACAAAATAAGTTAATTCGGGATACAAAATAGCCCATGTGTTAATCCAATATATAACTAATCTTCACACCAAATTTCATACAAATCGGTTCAGCCGTTTGAGAGTGAAGAAGTAACAAACATACACACACACACACAAACTTTCGCATTTATTATATTAGTAGGATTAATTAATTCATTTTAAGTTTTCTTAGGCATGCTCTTATCACTCTTTGATGATGAAACATTATTCACTAAGCACGGGTGCACTTGTTATGCCATATAAAAGATAATTGCTAATAAAGAATTAGAAAATGGAATTTTATAACTCAACATATTTATTAATGTTTTAGTCTCATCGGTGTATGTTTCTGCTTTGGCCTGTTTAAAATGGTAATTATTCAGAAATTGTACATCTAGACTTTGCATATTTACCAGGTTCAAAAATATATAACTAACGTATGCATCGCTATTTCACATTGAAATTTGTGTAATATTTTCCATTCACAGCGAAGTGGACAGATTGTGAAACGGGAGGTCAGTGACCCTGTGTGACGGGTTATAGTACTGAAGAGCTACTACAGGTATTAACTATCATGGAGCTTTGTTTTTCATCCTTCAGGCCAAGTCACTGACACAGATACCTTACAACAGCGAACTAGAATAAACGGAAGAGTAACTCCATACAATTGCCGTTTAGTATTTGGATCCATCTACGCACACAATTATACTGCTATCCCGACGAAACACACAAACACAAAGTACGCACGCGATTGGTCACTCGACGCCACGCGGGCGCGCGGGTATCTGTTTTACCCCGCCCACCGCGGTATTTTACGCGTAGACGGTGGAACCATTTTATCGGTCAAATTGCTATTCTATTTATTCTAGTTCGCTGCCTTACAAGCACTCTGGGCCTCTGTATGGTGACCGGTGTTCAAAGATCAAAAGCAGCCGAATCCTTTAAGAGGGCACAATACAAGTTGCCTGAAAACGGCCACGTACGGACTTGTCAAAGTACATCATAGTAATATTTTTCAAGAATGAATATATCAGAAATCCTATCCTTTACAAAAGTTTTGTTTTTACTATGCTTTGTAAATGATTTTCACTTTATTATTCTTAAGTTATGTTTAAATTAATTTATCTACTTTTAATATATTTATCTACGTAGTTATCAGGAAAATTATTAATTCTAGTTATTTTTATTTGAAAAATAATATAATGTCTAGCCAGAGTTTCCGTAATTTCCGTAATTCGTATCAATTTCAAAGTTTCAAAACTCGAAAAATATCAAAACTCATAAAGAATAAAAAAATGAATTAAATCACAGTTATGAACCTACTGGATAATACAGTAATTCTGTTTACTTTCTTTTAAAAATAAATTATATAACGTAACATCTTGGTCCACTGAAGCGACCGAAGGTACATGCAAAGAAGAAAGAATGAAAGAAAGAAACATTTATTTTGTGACACAAAGTAAAACAATACATAAAAAACAATAAAAAAACATTTACGTGGCACAAAACCGGCCCCAGCTCAGCGTGTGTTGACTGCAAGCAATCAGCGCTGGTCTTCCGCTGGAGCCGACCGGTGACCTCCCATACGAAATTACAGGAAGGCTTCTGAAGACATGTGACTTTTCCATTCCAAAAACTGACCTCCCTCACCGTTTCTTTTACCTTTGATGATGCTCTCCACTCTGTGCTGGTAGTAGCATCCCTTGGTGTACGTTTGTGCATGCTTCACAAAGGTTAAAGTGCATTCTGCATAAATGAGCGACTGCAGTTCTTGTGTATTCAGTAGATAATACTATTTTATTGCAGTGCATAGTTCTCTAAACATAACCATCTTGATGAATTGTAGATTTTTTTCCTGCATATTCAACTATGAGTCCTTTAAAAATAGATAATGTTGTGTAGACTAAAAACTTGATGAGTTAATGAGGAGTGGAGTTTAGTGACTGAGTTTTGTCTCTATGTGCCAAGTTAAAACATGTAGGCGCTATAGAAAGTTAAATTAACTAATAGCAAAGCTGTAGATATAGCGCAGGCTATATATCGCACTTGGTAAATACGTTTGGATGCGTAAGTTCAAGTTTAAGTGTTTATAGCTAAATGCAATCACATGTACTAAAAACGACCTTATATTTATAATATTAGAATCTTTATAAATAAACAAATATTACAAAACACAAGGCTGGTTAGCCTCATACTGAACCATTTAGTAGTATTAGTTCGTATTATGGTTGCTAACACAACTGATATATTACATAAACATACATACTTTATATAGATACATATTTAACACCCAGACCGACAGCCAACGAATTTAGTTTAGCACAAAGATGTTGGCCGTGCTGGGAATCGAACCCGGAACCTTCTGATTGGCAGTCCGGCAACCGGAAACGTCCGGAAACCGTTATGCCAACGAGGTCGTCTAAATTTCGCCGTTGATTGATATAGTAGGTATACATGTATATGATCAGCTTAATTATAATTTTGTATGGAAATGGTTTAAACCGCGGATTATTTCAACCCCTATCCAACGCGAGGTCGTAGCTGTATTAATAACGAAATTCCTTCACAATGTTTCCATTACACGAACCCACCCGTAAACTAAGGCCGGTGAGTGGCTCCAGTTGTTTTATCCCGCATCCGGCTCTCGGCGTATTTCCCTGCCCAAACAGGACTTGCAACTTAGCGCTCGCCGACGCATTTCCTTCGCAAACTCATTGCTTTGTTTCTTACTTTCCACACACCTTTGTGTAAGGCAGGAAGTCAATTAAATTGTTACACGTGTTGCCCATTAGCTGCTATGCGCGCTTAGCATTCTATTGTCTTGAACAAAGGAAATGCGCATTTGCTAATCAGGGAATCAATTTTCAGCGCATTTAGTCTGCCAGTGCTAGTTGTGCTTACCAGTAGTATCCTCAGTTATTTTGGGCATGCACATTTGTATTGTTCTGTTAGTAACTCGACTATGCACATGACTCTTGGAAATTCACATAAAAGTTGTTCAAAACTTTTTATCTTTTTCGAACTTTTTCAATAGCTGATTGATTATCTTCCGCTTCCAAATTTTCAATTGTTTTTATTTACATATTAGTTTTATTTACAAATTGACGTTTAAGTTACTTTTACCTTGCATAGACATTTGTATAATTCACAAGATAGCTGAGAGTTTCTGAACAAAATATTATCCAAGAAAATGTTTGAGAACTATGAGAACTAACCATTTGGAGAACTATGTACAAAAGCAAAAGCAAAACCTCTAATTTATAGTTTAAACGTTATAAATCACGGTCATATGATAAGCAAACAGTTTATTGCTTATCATATTTTAACTCAGTTATTGAAAAAAATATCTTTAGAATGTCTAAAGAACAACTCGAAATACCTATTATGGCACCAATTAGACTTGAACATGAAATACAACCCATTCAAAGTTTTTTTTTTTTATTTATAATTCATAAATCTGACCTTAATAAAATGCTAAAGACCAGGCTAGACTTAAATACATGATCCAAAAACGAAGTGTCTACTAAACCACTCTTTTTTGCACAGGGATAAAAATAACAAAATGCAGCTGCCACCTTGCAAATGGCAAGTGCCATACCTGTGCTATCCAGCCGCCGTCGGGCCTAATGATTCCACCTTCGAATGACCGATCGCCAGAGACGTAGCCAGGTTAAGGGGCTTGTTATATCCGTAGAAAGTTTGGCGTGGACGGCCGCACTTACCCCCTTATATATTTGTATCTTTTGACAATAACAACAAACTCTGAATAGCGACATAAATAGCGATGTGCTTCTAAATGGTTTGTAACTTATTAGGCATTTTGCATACAAATTGTTTTGTTTCGCAGTGAAGGTATTTTCCTAGAATGTTTTCGGTTTAATTATACGGTAAATCCTCAATTACCGTCGCCTACCTCAGCCCTTTTGGAATGGCAGCCATTTTAATTTTATCGACTTACGTTTTCAACATACTAGGGAATATGTAGGGACAAGCATGTTAGTTTTCATTTGTTTGATACTTTTTATTTCAAATACTTTCTGAATTTAACATTACATGTCAACCATTATTTGCGTATAGCATAGGTTAATTGTAAGTAATATAATAAAAGTGGTAAATATTGAAGTCGGATGAAACACGCGCCATTTGTCAAATCGCAATTGTGACGTCAGATTCGATAATGTCTTTTAACAAACATTTATTATTTATTCTGTGGTAAGGGTAATATGTTAAAACACATTGCGGGCGCAATGCGTTTTAACATATCAAATTAAAATACATTTTAAGAATTTTATGTTTATTAAACAATGCAATGATCACGATGAGGAAAGTGGATTGAAGTTATAAAAAGTGCATATTTCATAAGTAGATGTTGAAAAGAAAGGATTTTCATATTATATTTATATCTTCTGAACAAATTATAGATAATACCTAGCTGATCCCGCAAACTTTGCTTTGCATTAATAAATAGATAGTAGCCGATTCTCAAACCTACTGAATACGCATATAAAATTAGGTAAAAATCGATCAAGCCGTTTCGGAGGAGTACGGTAACTAACATAGTGACATGGAAATTGTATATATTAGAAGAAAGGTAGATGACCCAAGGTGTAAATAGTAGGCTAAGATTACATTCAGATTCGTAATCTTAGATAGTTAAAAAGGTAGTAGTTTAAAAAGGTTAAATATCGAGATGAAATGCACTGTCCGTGTGGAGCCTCTGATTCCTCTACTGTGAATCACATTGTGAATTGTGACTCAGCCATATTTACGAGCCGGGTTATTTTTAAGATACATTGATGGATGTCAAGCTAACCTTTCAAAGACTTTAAATATTTTTTTATTCATTTACTGGTCCGACTTTGAGAAGGTTGCAGACGGCCAGCGTTGCTTTTGTTAGGTTTATGAAGTTATGATTCAGCACTCTTATTATATCCAACATTAAGTTATATACATACGTACTTTAAAGTTATATTTGATTCTGGCTCAGCAGCTCGTTGATTAATTTGGCGCAGGTTGTCAAGAATCTCGGGTTGATGTTATATTGTTTTATCTTTTGTTAGAGCATAATAAGGCTTTCAGTTTTGCTAAAGGGTAAACATTTAAGTGGTACATGTATCGCATTGTGATTAGTAATACGATGATCAAAGCTTATAAATCATCTCTGAATGGACTCTTTCATTTTTGTCAGAAACCGCAGCAATCAAAATCAAGAACGATTTCACGAATACAGACGCGAAACATTTTTTGACGTGTCGAATTCGAACTTGAAATCATAGAATGTGACCGTCTCCATAAACTGCTCTCGTCAAAGTCAATATTATGACACCTCTCTGTAAGCACTTTGAAACATTAGATTATTCGGGCTCGTTAAATCATAATTTACTCAAGTGGCTCCCACACATTGTTACGAGTACCTATGATAAAATTAGTTTTCAGTCAAGAAATACTTATTATAATTTACAGCAGGAATGTAGAGCATTGTCGCGGTTGACATTAATTAATCTCAGGCTTGTGAGGAGCGGCGGCGTATATCAATGTCAACAAGTTTACTTGTGACGCACATCGTAAGGACAAATTCTTCTTAAATGTCCATACCTACTTACCTGTATTGTTGGTATTTAAGTTAACTATTGTAAGCACCACTAGTATTTCTCCAAACTACTACTACTTCGCGAAAACATTTCGTGGCGAATCGTTTGTTTTTGTCGCAATAAATTGATCAAGACTTGATAATCTTGATCAATTTATTCATGTGCACATAATCTTTTTAAAATAATATAGTATTTAACTATTCAATTGCTAAATATCATTAAAAAAACGCCCAGTTAATCAGCACTGCACCTAATATTTTGTGAATAGTAACATAAACGTAAATAAACGCCAAATCTTTATACTCTTAAAACTACTTAGAACTTAAATAAATCTTCGCAGATAGAACACTAATATATAATTAAATAGGAAATATATAGACTTTTATATTTCCTAATTGATCTATTTTACTCTAGTCACTTTTGTACAACTACAATTAATAGTAGAAGAGCCCGTGAAGATCGTCCTTCACCGATCTGATAACCAGATGAGACGTATTTTTTATTAAATATTTTTTATAAACAAATGTGCCTAAAATTGCTTGCCCATCGAAAAGTGCTCATGGCTATTTTTAACTAAATAAACTTTTATATAATAGTTGGTTACCATATTTTAAAAGGTATTTCAAGTCAATTATTCGTTAGGTCTGGTTGTTGCACCACGCCAGACACCGTCGGGGTCCGCCAAGGGCACAGCACGGCCAGTGCGGGCGGCGCGGTGCCCTTGCGACGCAGTGCATGCACCCCGCAACAGACAGTGCACTGCTCCACCACAAGAGCAAATAGGTCGTCGTCATCGATACATCAACGCCAATTTAGCTTTGCATTTTTAAAGAATCAATGTATGATTTATTGCCTATAAAAACTAGGTACATACACAGGTGGTATGGCCCGACTAACGTTGTTTTGCCTCATTAGTAAAAAAGTTTGAAGAATACTAACATGTCAATTAAAGTTATAGCTAACTGACAGTATTTAATACTTACTATTAGTTACAGTATTTAATGATAAAACTAAATTTAAAAATAACTTACGAGTAATATTTACAAAGTATAGAAGAAATGAAAATTTATAAACTAAAAAAAAAAATAATAATAAAATAACATTTTTAATAATTAAGCCACCCGCCCAAAATATGACAGTTACGTAATATGTCAACAAGTTACATTATAAGTTATAATGTAATATCAACATCATGAGCCATCATTCTCAATAACTTATTTTTATATGTTTTAAATGAATTCAACAAAGTTAAGATTAATCAATCATTTAGCGGAAATTGGATATAAAAACTGTTTGTTACTGGAATGTATTATTGCATGATACTCGTTAAACTAAAGTAAAAAATTAAAAAAAAATGATACTTAGGTTTATTATCGTTTTTCTGCTATCTGTCCTACATCGAGATAGCAACACGTGGGGAACACGCCCCCTACAATGATTCATTAAATTATAATTCCAGCTCAAATGCCCGCCAAGAAATAACTTAATTATATTCTTATTTTTTAAGAGAACTACGTAACAGGATTACGTATCGAATAGACAATAAATTCATGTTTAGGATTTTGTCTTGTCTTCCATTATAATATATACCTATGTATCTACATAAAATATGTATGTATGTAGTATATCAGTTGTGTTAGCAATCATAATACAAACTAGAAATGGTTCAGTATGGGGTAACCAGCCGTATGAGATATGTGTCCTAATATTCATTTATTAATTTCGTATGTGTTAATAAGTTGCCATGATCGAGAGTTTTCAAGCCACTCAAGACCTCTGGCTCAAGGGCTTGCATGCAATATGCACACTAAATAAAAGTTATTTTTTAACAAAATATAATCCTAGTACTTGACTAAAAGCATCATTCACGATCAATAATATATGAGTATAGTATGTTAATAACATAAAACAATACGAGTTTGTGCATCAGAGACACTGAGCACGTTAAAGCGATAGACTAGACAAATAAGGTACCGTAAAGCACGAGAAAGCCAAAAAAGCTAAGGCGAGTACACATCTCTATATGTCTGGGTGTCTTAAAAGCTTTCTATTGTTATCGAGTGACCAAAAACGTAGCGAGTTGGCTAAAGTATTGTGTGCTGAATACGCGACGCGAGACGACGCGTCCTGCAGGCTGATGTCAACGTCTTCTCAGACACCCGCTTCAAGAATTTAATCAGCAACATCAGCTTTGTATGCGCCCGCGCACAATACCTATTCAGATTTATGAACGCTGAATTGGTTATCGTCAATCCGCCCAGTTGCCGGTCGGTAACCCTTCCTTTTACATTTTTAATGCAATATCAAAATGCACACAAAGACTTTTTGAAGTTTTATTATAAGTGTCAGCAATAAACCTTATTTCCCAGTTTTGTTAAAGAAGCAATAAAACGGGTTTTACCCAGTCATTTAATTTTAATAATATGTTTTTTGAACCTTTGCATTTCACGATTATATTTCATTTAATGATATTATTAATGTATGTTATATGCTCAAAATACATAAACCATAAATTATATAATGCACCTCACTGAATAACACCACGAATAAATTCTAAAGCCTCATCTATTTGTTGTATCAAATTTTCTGTGTCTTCTTTTAATTTGGCTAGATCATTAATAAGGGCTTCCGGAGCTAAATCTTTGAGCTTCGTAAGTTCACCTTCCTCTTTTTCCAAGTTTTCTTTTATATTGTTTTTAATTGGCTGCAATGTAACTAATGCGTCCTGAACAAAGGCATCTGGATCTGATATGATTGCTAGTGACTGTTCAAAGATGTTTGCTTGGTATATATCAAACTCTGACTTGATATGACCGATATAATTATCGAGTAAATGGTCTAACAGGTCGTCAGAAGAATTATCTTTAGATATTGGCATATTTTGAGGGATTTCTGAAAATAGACATTAAATTGGTTAATAAACATTGCAATGAAGTAATTAATTATTTAATTATATTTTTTCGAGTGAGGCTTAAGGCGAGAAGAGTGTGCCGGTGTTTTATAGGTTGACGCGCTTCACTACAGTTTGCAATATCACTTACCACCGGGCGAATCACGGTCACGGAATGTAAATAAACTATCCATTGTGGTGGTGCATTTAATTCATTGTTACATATAAAATATTTACTCACCGCGCCGCATTCGTAGATGCAAATTACTAACACAGTTTAGACAGTATTTTCTATAGCCTTCGACACTATTCTTTAATTCGTCGATTTTATAATCAATTTGTAAATTATTCTTCTTGATTTCGCTAATTTCGTTCTCAATATTACTTGAATTACCCGTTAGCGTACTTATGATGTGGTCGTATTCATCTTGAAGGCTCAACAAGTCGTACATTGTTCCGCCGAATTCTTTTACAGCTGCATCTTTTAGTTTTGTTTTGAGTTGTTCAATTTGTGTCTCATAAAAATTGTGCGTTGTTACTGTTACTAAGTTATATAAAAAATCTGAGTAATTATCATGAAACTGTTGCAGAACAACGTTTATTTTGTCTTTAATTTCTTTGATTGTAGAACAATAATATACTTCTGTGGGAATTTTTCTTAGTCTTATACTTCTCTTATAAATTATTTCTGAAATTAAATACCACAGATGATTATATTACTAATGTACTTGTGCTTCGATATTAAATAATTCCTATTTTTCTAAACAGTAAAAACTAAAATAAATGTGCTGAAAAAACTTACTCGATTCTGAAGCACAATTAAGTTCACAGATTTTTTTCGATTTTGTTAGTTTTCCTAAATTGACTTTAGCCGTAGCTACGTTTTGTTCATGAATGTTTGATAATACCGAGAATGCCGGTCTTTTTGACACAATTTCTTTTACAAGAGGCTCAAGAATAGACTTTCTGTTTCTGGCAAAATCTTCTAAAATATGATCCACATGTTTCGGTCTATTTTCAAATTTTGACATGAAATCGTTTAGAGATTTCAAATGTTTATCCCGGACTTCCACAGCTGAGTCTTGGTAACTAGCATTTAACTTGTCAATTATATTCATTTGTTTAGCAAAATAGGATATAATATCGTTTAGGTCTTTTTCAGAGAAAGAGCTTTCCGATTCTGGACACTTCAGAGAGGGTTCTGAAAATCACAAAATAAATATGATTACATAGTGAAGTTTTGTACACTGAAATCAAAGATTTCTGACTCTCAATAATTCAGAAGGAACTTCATGTAGGAAAGTCACTAAATGTAATTACTAAAAAAAACAACTTAATAATAATTGCTTTTATCTACACAAATTTTGTAACATTCTACTTATGTTTCCAATACTTGACTTATAATGACTACTGTTATAGTGCAGACAACAAAACACTCAATGTAAGCAATTTCACATGATGGTATAATATCCACATCAATATCGTAAAATCTCATCATAACATCAATAGAACAGCGCGCGCTTGCTCCTGATTGGCCCTGCGCTCGTAGGTGCGCTCTCATAGGTTAGATTTTAATGGTGGCAAGTTCACTGTGACAATACACGTACGCGTGAATTTAATGTTTTTTTGTTTATTGTCAGCTATAGTTTATTTACTCTTGTTGTTTGATTAATTGCATCAGTGAAGATAAAGTAGTATATGCCTCTGCAAATAACACGGGTATTAAAACACTCGTCACTATTATGAAACTCGTGTTTTAATACCCTTCATTATATGACAGTTGCATAAACTACTATTACAGTTACGAAGTTAGAGTGATAAACTTACTAGTGGTAGTAAGAATTTTTTCAGTGGTGGTTGTAGGTGCACTAGTTGGATAATCTTCAATGCTGTCTGAATCATAATCATAATTACTGTAATTATCATCTTCTGAGCTCTCGTCACTGATAGCAATATCAAAATCTCGTTCTTTTGTTTCCTTTACTAACTGACCGTATGCCAAGGTAAAGTAAATAATGACGAAAATATACAATTTGAATCCCATGTTGTTAGTATGAATATAGTTCAATCTATTCAAGGGATATGCGGTACTACATCGCATTTTATACAACTAAAAAAATGTGTGGAATGGCAATATTTTTTTAAAATATTTTTATTGTTACCTGTTATAAATTTTTACAATAAATCCTTCCGTTATATTGGCGTTATTTATTTGCATACTCATTTTTAAAAGATAAGATTGCGCTATTACCACGTGAGCTAGAAACTGCATTGTCACATATTTTACTCTATTATTAGGGTTCCGAACTTAAAAGGTAAAAACGGGACCCTAAGCCTCCGCTGTCTGTCTGTCAGTCTCCAGGCTGTATCTCAGAAACCGTAATAGCTGAAGAAGAAAGCTGAAACTTTCACAAGATATGTATTTCCCGTGCCGCTATAACAACAAATACTAAAAATATTAAACTTTTTTTCTAGATAAAGATCTATATCGTTTAAAGAAACAATATTTGGTAGACTCTCTATCCATTCACAGAATATGGAATTATGTATTCAATAAAAAAATAAATTATAAAATAATTTAAAAAAATTATATTTAAGGGGGGCTCCTATACAACAATGGTACGGAACCCTTTATGCGCTAGTCCAACTCGCGCTTGGCCAATTATTTAATTTCTTCAAATACAAAAATATGTGAGCTGTTCAAAGTGCTTGCATTTATTTAATTGACATTGAAACTCTCGCCAGTCAAATGGCTGAAAGTCAAAGGTATCAAGTTGTACAATATAAAGTAATTTCAACTAATTGTCATGCACTAGTGCACATCATACAATTTAATGAGGCCTGTCTGCAGTGGATGTAAGCCACGGGGTCGTACTCAAGGGTACATGACGCAACAGTTAACAGTGTCGGTGTTATAAATAACTAGAATGTGTAGGTATAGTAAAAAAAATAATAAAAACATACTAATGAGACACGTGTAACAAGGATTACAATAAAAAAATCAATTTTGTTATAGTACTTTTGACATATGTTTTTAAAAAAACAGACATATTTGAGATAGGATAAAAATTAATTTTGACTGTCCCGACGGTCCCGACCGTTAGCCGTTTTGTAGAAAAGCGGCAGTATTTCTTATTATGATAATTCATAATTATTATCAATAATCTTCGATTCAAATTTAATAATTAAGTATATGCGTTATTACATATATTTTTTTTATAATCCGTTTCATAAAATACCCTACTCAATGGGCTGTCTTAACAAAAACATTAAGGTTTTCCAAAACCAATACAACCGTTTGAAATATACAAACAAACATGCATGCAAATATTCAAAAGTACGTGCAAAAAACAACGTCCTTCTTCATTCGTGCAATGAATCAACAATGACGATTATATATTTTATTTCAATTTTATTTATAACGACCGACAGATTCGTTAAAATTAACAAGAAGCCCCGAAGAAGAAGAAGAATGATTTTAGTCGTTTTGTCTGTAGTTCAGAACGTGCCGTCTCTTTCTGGCCACCTAAGATGAAAAGAGAGGGGGCTTCTTTAAATTTAGTTTAGTCGTGTGTGCTTCTGAATCGCCACCATTATGCTCTAGTTTTTAAGTTCTATACCTTGTATTTTTTTTTCTCTATTTTTTGGTGTGCTATAAAGTAAAATTATTATTATTCGTAATTTCTAGCTTTAAAATGTGTGTGAGTGCGTCCCTGTGGCAGGCAAGGTGTAAGGTGTCTGGCGACCCCGCATGGTCACCATGCTGTCTAGAGGCCGCCCGGGCGCGTCCGGTCACGGCGCCCGATAATCTAACCCCGGCTACCAATCTCTGATAGCGATACTCTAATTAAATTCGTACTTTTGTTGTACGTTCGATGATTAATTGCACTTAGTTTGCCAGTTTCGGGCTTTTGCGTCAGCGTTTTGGCACTTTGGTAAATTACCTCAGAGGTGGTTTATTTCATTACTTGTACCTACAACTAAGGTTACTCGTATCACTAATTGAAATCTTGTTTTGTTATTACAGAACTGAACCTTTACCATAAAGTATTATGGTACTTCTATATTTGTATTGGTTCTACAATTTATCTATACCAATATTTTTGAAAATATTATTGATATATTTATTAACGGGTATGTTCTACCTAAAATAAAATAAAACTATAACACATTTAGCTTAAAATTAATTATACATACATAAATTTATAAAACATATTAAGATATTACAATATTAAATGAAGAGGAAAAGTTTGATTGCTTGTTTTTGTTTGGCTCCAAAACTACTGGACCGATTTGAAAAATTCATTCACCGTCGGGAAGCTACATTATTTCCGAGTAACATAGGCTATAATTTCTTTCTTTGCTACTTAAAATATTTTAGAGCTCGCGCGAAGCCGGGGCGGGTTGCTAGTTTTAAAATAAGACGCCTACAGTCTAATCGCAATGCTATAATTGCTAATATTAGTATATATAGCGTTTAATATTATATGTTAGTTTTTTTCTTTGCATATTGTACCTAACGCCTAGTGAAGTCACGATCTAGGTCTCTTAGAATCAGAATCATCTACGTGCATGTTATTCTGCTTGACCGCAAGTGATATTCTGGCTAATTTCACTCAAACTCAAAGTTCCTTATTCATAAAATTTAAATTTACATGTAAATATAAATATTTTATATAATACTAAATATTTTTGACTCAAGTTTTAATTGTATTCATATTATTTTTAAATAAGAGGTTAATAAAATAATTTTACTTGACTCAACACCTCATTAGGGTTAGAAATAACGAACGAACTATGATTCTTAGAGTAATAAATTGTATTATAATGATGCATTTTAAAATAACCGTCGGCTCTTTGCGTCGTTACCTTGAAGTTTTTATGAATAACATAACTTATTTAATAAATCGCTTCAATCGGCGAGTCAAAAATACCTATATAATATAAGTGAAGAGTGTTAATTATGAAATAATAAAATATTATTTCAATAGTATTATAATTCAGTAACTTTTTATCAGAGCCAAAAAAAATTGACTCATATTCTAAACCACCTTTTATACGCTTAAATATATGTATGTATGTACATGTGGACCGACCAATACATACCGACCGTAAATCTGTTTAAAAAATAGCGCTGCAACCAATTTTTCCAGACCCATCCGTGCATTTGAATATCAACGACGACTAATATTATATATTATTCAGTAGTATATAGTACTTGTATATCAAATATCGTCGGGATTGGTTTACAATTCCAGCCTCTACGCGAGAATATACAAACTTACACACATATGCAATGTATGCGAAACCAAAATTGGTCATTTAATTTAAATACTTCGCTCTCTTCCCACGCTCGATCAATGATAGATAGACACAATTTAGAAAATAGACATAAGTAATATCATAGACAAAATATACTAAAACATACTAAAACTTTACACAATATACTAAAGCCTTATATATTTTTGTCTATTGTAATATTAATATAATTATTATAGTTTTTTTTGTACTTGCGTAATATAATAAGGGTTTGCTCTAATGTAAGATTTACCTAATCAAGTAAAGGTTTGATTGAAAGCCACTCTGTACGAAAACCAAATCACAAGTTCCTAGGTCCGATAGCTAAGCTGTTTGCTAAATAATGAGTCGGCTGCAGCGGCTAAGATAACTATAAATAAATGTATTGAGATTAATGCGTCTCTTCTACATTATTTTATTTAGCAGAGGAAGGAGTCCTACTTATCTACCGAAATGAAAAGAGATCGTGAAGTACGAGAAGATATCGTAGACTTTTTCCTGTTAAAATTTAAGCGGAATATTTAATCGGTAAGTCAATTAACATTTTAAAGAGGTTTTTAAGATTGCACATAATTAATACATTTATTTCAGCAATCGCATTATTTGTTCATATTTTCAGGTGCTTGCTATTGAATGCCGTGTTGAGGTTTTGTGCATGAAGAATCGCTATGCTCAGCTCTAGGTACCGGATGGTCCTGTTGTGCTCAGCGGCAGAGAATCCACAACCGCTCGTTCAAACATGAGTTCTTGAGCAAAAAAAAATAGTGTTTATCTTCTGTTTCCTCCAGTATTCACTTTTTATCAGTAAATAATTATAAATAAAATAAAATTAGCCTTTATTTCTATCACTACTAATGCAAGTTAACAATCAAAGCATACATGTATGAAATTACTTTTACAACACAGATAGACAATGTAATATCATGAATAACTGTTGACTGCTGATAGATTAATATTAAGATTATTAAGTATTAGTTAAGTTTAGAAGTTGCTTTAAAGATTACATAAAGCTAGTTTTCTTTTAAATTATTTCCATTATTACTAAATTATGAGTAAGTAGTTACCTTTATAAAGTCCTGAAATGTAGAATATATTCTTTGGTAGACTACGAATCCGTGGTAGACCCCGCGCCACAGACTAAACAACCGCGATACATTATTTCTTTCTTTCAAACAGATGTTAAGTCTAACAGACGGATGGACACATAAACACTCGCTCACTACGTAAGAGATACAAGTGCGAGGTGTAACTGCGATCATTCACACATTCTTGGAAACGGTTGGAATAGACAATGTTGTTAGTCTTGAAGTTTATGAGGCTGGAACCAAATGCAAAAACGACTTGGTATTATGGTGGCACACTATACGTTCCCACTGCTGGGACTCGGTGTTCACTCACGAGAAGAAAGATACACGCCATAATCCACCACGCTGGCCAAGTGCGGGTTGGTGAATAACACACGTCTTCGGATATTGCAGTCATCCCAACGTGTCGGTTTCCTCATGATGTTTTCCTTCATCGTAAAGTGAGTGCAAATCCACACATAACTTAAAAAACAAGTCATTGGTGTAGGGCCGGGATTTGAACCAGGGGCCGTCTGATTGAAAAGCAGACGTTTATACCACCGAGCCACACTCGCTTATTTCGGTGTTATAGGAGAGCAGATTATTTCTCACATATTACATATAGGTATTTGACCATAAACAGGAGGGCACGAAACTTTACGGGCTAGCTTGACTCTGGCCTATGGTGGCGCATGCCTAGTCTGGAAATACTGACTCTCAAGAAGGCTGCTGACACACACCGCTTCGTGACAGATTTCTCAACTAGAGGGTTGCTAGCCTGGCGAGCGATAGAAAATGCCCTACCAACTTGGTTTCTCAACGATGTTTTCCTTTACCAAAAGCTAAAGCTCATTGGCGGGGATCGAACCCAAGTTCTTCTGGAGTTAAGGTGGTTGCACGCCAGACTCAGATGTCATCGCTTCAAAAATGTGTGAACATATGAATGGATTTTAAATTATATATGTACTTGTATAGAGTTAGATGGAGTTTGAACCGTTTAAATAACGTTAAAATACAAATATACTAAGGTCTTTTGATATACCCACTTCGTTAGTATTATATTAACATATAGATACGTTAGTATAATTATAAAACATTAAAATAACATAATCTTGACAAACTAAACAGTACGTTAGGAATAACAGATAATGAATAAAAGTTTAATAATTGTATTATAAGTAAATTTTTCTTAGGTTAAAAATGTGTTTATAATCTCCTTATTCTTCCTTGCCTATTAAAATGTGTATATACCTGTAGTATGAAAATAGCATAAAAAAAGTATAATTTACCTACGTAGGTTGTTATAATAAAATGTAAGTACTCGTTTAACAAACAAGTCTTTAAAGCCACTGTAAATTTCAATAAAGACATAATCTTTATTGAAATGTAGATCATGTTTAATAAATAAATAATGAATAAATATTAGGACACATTCACACACGGCTGGTTATCCCCATACTGAAGCATTTTTAGCTCGTTTTATGGTTGCTAACACAACTGATATACTACATATACATACATACATATTATATATAAATACATATTTAACACCCAGACCCACAGCCAACAAATTTAGTTAAGCACAAATTTAGTTGACCGGGCTGGGAATCGAACCCGGAACCTTCTGATTAGCAGTCCGGCATGGTAACCTTTACACCAACGAGGTCGTCAAATGTACTTAATGTACTGTAGTTACTTACTTGTACTACTGTCCAATTAGACGAAATCTTTTTTTTTTTAATATATAGAATAGATCTACGCTTGGCCACCAACTCACCTGATGGTAAGCGAAGCAGTGGCCGGAGATGAAGCACTTTGATCTAGAAGAAATCTGTTCACCCTCGCCTTGAAAAGATCCAAGTTATATTTTTCAGGAAACACAGTAGGAGGCAATCCATTCCATTCCTTAGCAGTACGCATGATGAATGTGGAGTCAAATCGTTGCGTACGGATTTTTGGAATCTCCACAAGGAATGGATGATATAAAGCTGACCTCCTACTGGTCCTGTAGTGGAAGGGTGAAGGAGGGATGAGATCATGCAACTCCTGCGCACACTCACCGAAGTGCAATCTGTAAAATATTGACAGACAAGCCACTTTACGACGGTGCTCGAGACTAGTCAGCTTCTTTGCGACTTATCGCTGGTCACCGATTAGTCGTATAGCACGATGATCTATCGACTCCAAGGCTTCCAGCTGATACTTGGCAGAACCGTCAAATCTGTCTAATTGGATGAAATAGAAACACACGGTAGTAAGCTTTACAAACAAAGGCGCCTGCGATAACATGTTTGTTTTGATTGAATCACGTTCTCATTTACATTGTACTCCTATAATAGAATTCTTGGGAAATTTCTGTAATATACGCTCTAGGCAAGACAAATATAGTTTATTGACTCAGGCGTTAATTTGCGGAGTCTGTTATTATAGTGTTCTTCCGCTATGATAATCACAGCGGAAGTACACTAAAATTGACTTAATATTACAGACTTTCTTCCGATTCTAAGATCAAATAAACAAATCCTTATCGTTAGCGTTACGTTACCGTTATCCTTTCATGGAACACAAATAAAGTTCCTTTATTCTGTCACCTTAAAAAATGTATATAACACCTCGAAAAAAAGTGCTTTAATGTAACCGTTAGGTTACAACCTATCCCAATGGACTGTATTTAAATTAGGCTGAATTTTGTGAGCCTTTGTGCAGCGTTTTGAAATTATTTAATTAAAAATAATATTTAGGGGGAGCTCCCATACAATGGTACGGAACCCTTCATGCGCGAGTCCAACTCGCACTTGGTTAGTTATTATTTTGACGTTTATTTTAAAGGACGTAAACAGACGAGGTATCATCATCCCCAATAGCATAGCAAAGCATAAACAGCCCATTATGCGTTCCTACTGCTGGGACTCGAGGCCTTCTCTCACGAGGAGAGAGATATATATCCCATAATCCACCACGCTGGTCAAGTACAGGTTGGCAGATCATCCCCAATACATATAAAGAAAAAAAAACAAACCTCTTTCGCATTCGTATAAAGTTTAACGCTGTTACGTAAACTCGAGACAATTTCATCAAAATTCTGTAGACAAATTGGAGACAGAATGAATTATCGTTGTCTCTCTAAGAGCAGACGTTTATGACGTGTATTTAACACTACTTCGAGCTTATTGGCGAGACGGGAAGGGAAGGGAAGGGGTGGGAGACACGTACCCGCACACAGTAGCTTAGCTTCGGAGATGTACTAAATAAATTGTGCCTAATTTAGGCAATACAAAATCAGAATCAAAACATTTAATAACCTTACGGCATCACGCCGTACTGGGCATGTCGTAAATTGACTTGCCAATTATTGAATATTAAAATTTAATTTATATAAACATGCATAGAATATAATAGATAGCCAAATTACAATGTCAAATTATAAATTAATTACAATGTCATTAGGGTAAGTCAAATTATAAATTACTATCAATCTTAATAACTATCTTATACGTAAAAAACGTCATTACTTATTATCCATTGGTAAACTACTTAACAAGACGCAAACTTGATAACAATCTCTGTAATTCATTGCAGCGCCTGTAGCTCGGCTAGCTAAAGCGATCTGATGCGATCATCGAAGTTAAACGGTCAATGCGAACGGTGTTTGAATGGATGAACATGCGCAAAACTGTCGTTTTTAAAATGGCATTTTCATCTGGGCGCTACCGTGGGTCGGATGACACGTTAAATTGTAGGTCACGGCTGTTAGTGCTAGTAGAAGCAGTTGTTAAGCCAAGTCAGGGAATACGGACGGCTTGAAAACTCTCGACATTAGAGCTTGGCCACGTAGCTCATACGAAAAAAATAATCCTCTTATTTATATTAATTTATTCATTTATTTATCCTCTTATTAATATTTTGGTGTAGTATTTAATAAGTTAACTTATTAAATACTACACCAAAATACCTTAGATAAAGTTGTGATAAAGTTGTACGTTAGTTACAATATAAAATACGAATATAAGTATAAACCATAAGAATACAATAAACAATCTTATCTTAGACTTATTGTGAGTTACTACTGAACAGATTTGATAAGTTCTTTCACCGTTGATAAGCTAAGATATTATCCCCGAGTAAGATTGGTTATTCTTTGTTTCTATTTCCAAGTTAGATTATTTTAGAGCCCCTGCAAAAACGGGACGGGATGTTAGTTTGACGCGTATGAAGTGAATGAATATAGTAGGTCTAATGCTTAGCTAAACAAGCGGCATAATCGTGAACTGACGTTAATTTGATTGACAGTTAATTCCAATAGTTAAAACGTAGGTATACCAAACTAAAATGACATTGGCTAGTGATGTTTCTCATTTACAATTATTTACATTACTGCCGAAACCAATTACAAAGCAAGTTACATTTAAATGACATTAAATTAAATTACAATATAACAGTCAAAATAAATTACATTAAATAATAAATATTCCAATTATAATAAGTATACATAAACATAACTAAAAGGAATTACAAAACAATTGATTTACTAATTAAATTAACAAGGTCAAGAGATTAAAACATACAATATACAAATTAGATTTCTCCTAAGTCATCATATACTGTACTTATATTGACTTGATGAGATCAATACATGCAATACCGTGATATAATTAGTAAGCTTGATTGAAACACAGGAGGTGATTCACCGTCTGTCAACTCGACGCGCAGCGGGGTGCGTCGAGGAGACGATGACGCGGGGGGCCGGGGTCAGACGGTTCCGTTCAAGGTTAAGGCCACCCTACCCTACCCTGCCCTACCTACTCTATACTACAGCAATCACGCCAGCCCTGCATACTGCATGCGTGTGCCAGCCCTAAATATTGCGCGGGAGAAAGTGGAATTGGGTTTACGTGGGTTACGTGGCGTTTGCGTTAGATAACTTTCTTTAAAAGAAAATCATGAAGTTTTGTATTGAATGAATGTTTTGTGTTTTAAATTAGACTAGTTTATCGTTCATTTAGAAAGTTTCCATCCATGCATGTTTGTCAAAAAACTTTAAGGTTCTGCAGTTTTGTTTTAATAAAATAGTGGAATTGGGTTTACGTGGGTTACGTGGCGTTTGCGTTAGATAACATTATTTTGAAGAAATTCATGAAGTTTTGTATTGAATGAATGTTTTGTGTATTTAATTAGACTAGTTTATCGTTTATTGAGAATGTTTTTGGACATGCGTGGTCTCTTTTCTTTGTTAAAAACCTTAAGGCTTTGCAGTTTTGTTTTCATAAAATAGTTATTGGAAACATAACTAGACCGCCTAAATAACAATCCTAAAAATATTTATTTCAACTTTCGCACCAATCAGACTTACTAATTACAAAATATTATAAAAAAATTCTAAAATGATTTAATTTAAGTAAGTTTAACTATTAAACTGTATATTCTGGGTGTTGTTTATGTATGGTCCTGAAGCAGTCTCTCTACTTTCTATGTCTCTATCTCTTATATATGTATGTGTGACAAAGTACTTTCAAATATAACTATACATCACTTTAGCCATCGAACGTGAATTCGACAGAATTCGAGTGTTTCATCTGTGGTATTTCTATTTTATACCCATCGCAGGATACACTCCGTTATTAAGTAGTCATCAAATCGAGCCACCAAGGATTAAACCACCAATAAAAACTAAGTTAACTTAATACCTATTAAATTATTATTTTGTGTCCAAAAATTATTATCTTGACATACAGTTATGAGTTCGATTCGGCATAGTTTACCGCGCCTCGCTGTGAATAAGCGCAAAGGGCGGGCGGGCGCCGAAGTGTGGGCGGAATACTACACCGAATGTTACGGAACACCAAGTCTCGACTCCTCCCTGTCTTACAACAGATATTAGACGTAGGTGTGTAAGAGAGGTGAGATTGTGATCGTCTATTCCTCTCGGCGGGTAGCCGGCGGTCGGGCAGACTGTCCGACGGCGCAGACGAAATGCTATTAAATGACGTCACAGGCACCTCGCGCGAGGGGAAACATAAGAACGTAACGTCTCGCCGCACGACACCAGCCGTTACATAATAACAATCAGCCGTGACTCAACCCGTGCATTGTTCACATACACGGGTTTTATTAGTATTGGGAACGCGTAGCATCGAGCTAAATAGATATTTTACGAGCGACTCTATCTGTATAAAATTATCGTATGCACTCGGAACCCGCTTTTTTCTATTTCTTATATTCAATAGATGTGAGAGTCATATCTTCGTACATTTCGTTGCAGTTTAGTGAATGACGTGATTTTTTTTTAATTTAATTGAAAACGATGAAAAGTTATATTCTTCTTTTTTTCTTTGTGTGATCAAAGTGGCTGAAATCTGGTTTCAAGATTTTTGACATTGTAACTTTTGATTTTTTACTTGACTTTGTATAAAATATCTTAAGTACCTACCATAAAATTGTACTCGT
This sequence comes from Mellilla xanthometata, assembly GCA_035578125.1. Lineage (NCBI taxonomy): Eukaryota > Metazoa > Arthropoda > Insecta > Lepidoptera > Geometridae > Mellilla > Mellilla xanthometata. The sequence goes on from JAPUBQ010000013.1 coordinate 9,534,784, forward strand.
ACTGTACTAGAATTAATTACGTATATAAGAAAAGAAGCTATTTATTCCATTATTGACCCAAAAGTGCTTATACCGACGTTAACAGTACCTAAAGTACTTGTTCTCAATAGATTCTCGCCAGGTAGGCGCTAGCTTTTGTTCGAGAGACAATGCGGAGAGGTCTCGAGGCCAGGATTGAGATTGCTTCGCAGACAACAATGCGCGATAACTACGCTGATAAACAGAGATCAATGAATGTTGAGACCTAAAAGTGTCCACTCGATCAACTATCAAGTCCTAAGACATAAGACAAACGACATCGATATAGTAAGACTTTTTAATAAGACTTCATAAAATATCTCCAAAAATATTTAAGATAAACCCTTTTCTAAACTCTACTTTTCAATCAAAACTAATTTGACAGGTAGGTAAATAATACCCCTAGAGTAACAAGTTTGCAAAAAAATGTCTAGACAGAATTGAATCCAATTTAAGTAATTTTTCACTCGGTGTTTTTGTTATCGGAGTATCTATTACGTTAACTTGCTGCTCACTCATCATCTTTTTTAAATAAATAATAGAAAATGGGAGTTTTTATTTACACTTGATACTTAACTAGTAAGAGCTGTTTTTTTATTGGTAGTAAGTCTAGAATACACAGCACATTGGGCAATGATATGCAGTGAACTCAGCAATGATATGCAGGAATTCGGTAATGATATGCCGTAATTCGGTAATGATATGCCGTAATTCGGTAATGATATCACTGCATATCAGTGAGAGCTGTTTTTTATCACGTCATTTATAACAACAACAAACATAACCAATAGATGAAACAAAGAAAACCTACATATTATAGAATAAAGATTTACTTTTATGCTGCAATAAATATCTGAAAGAGGAGGCCTATGTCTTTCAGGCAACTTCTGTTTAAAATCAAGTCTAGAAAAGCATGTAAAATAGTGATAAATAACTAGTATTTACGAGAACTTATTTGTAATTGTAGAAAGAGGCAATGCGGCAAGCCTGATTGGCACGTTTGGGCGGGTGGCTTAATTTTGTCCTTAAAATTTTTGTTTTGTTATTTATTTATTTTGAGTTTACAAAATTTTCGTTAATTATGCTTTGTAAATATTATTCTTAAAATAGTTTAAGAATAATAAATGTAAACATAGGTTTACATTTGTTTTTATCACCGCTTGTAAAAATTACAAAATACATGTTTTAATAAATACTCTAGAATAAAACTTTAATTATTTCATTTAATTTTTATTATAACAATTTTAATTTGGCGAGTTTGGTCGATGAGATCTGTGAGGCGTCCGACCAGACGCGACGGATATGAGCGCTTCCTCTGCGTTATCGGCGGCCACTTTTGTTAAATTAAAATTGATGAGGTTTAAAGTGGAGCGGCAGTAACTAACGGGTGGCGGCGACGAGGCGCGCTCGCCGTCTGCACGGCCACTGATTGCCGCGGGGGCTACCCTGGGAAAATTATGAAGTTCTAGTCTTTTTATTTTTAAGTTAAAATTGTTGTGTATAGAGATTAGGAAGCGGTTGATTCTCGCTTCTGGAGATCCAAGAGCTGGCAGCTGTTTCTTACAAAGACTTAGTATAGCCATGCAACGGGCATCTTGGGAACTCTGCCACACAGTGTTAGCCTGGATGGTGAGCTTACTTTAGTTTAAATTGTAGAGTGTTTTGATTTTTCTTGTACTTTTCTTTTAAACTTTAGTACAAGACCACACAAAACTTGAAATACAAGTCGTTGGCTGGGATCGAACCCGGTGCCGTCAGATTAGATGCAGACGTTTTCCCACCGAGCCCCGCTCGCTATACTTACTGTCCAACTCTAAAAAACTAATAAAGATCTCCGTACTCCAGCTGAACATCCGTGGTAGCCCTCATGCCACGGAGTAGGAAGTAGGGCGAGGTGGCGACGCGTGGGGTCTGACTCCCTGGATAACTCATAAATAAGGAGGAGTCCTGAATCCTGCGACGCTGACACCATTTGTGAGCCAAGCCAAGGGATACTTGGATGCCAGGGGAAGACGATCCTTAAAATATTGCCTAATATTAACAACATGCATACGAGTAATTTCATCACTAAAGTTTTTTTTAGGAAACATTTCACGCATTGACTTGTTAGTCCCATACCATTTCTAGTTTGTATTATGGTTGCTAACACATGTGACCATCAAATGAGACAGCTAGAAATCCCATTATTTTTAAGGTTCCGTATCAAAAAGGTAATAACGGGACCCATTACTAAGCCTCCGCTGTCTGTCTGTCTGTCTCCAGGCTGTATCTCAGAAACCGTAATAGCTAGAAAGCTGAAACTTTCAACAGATATGTATTTCATGTGCCACTAACACAACAAATACTAAAAATAAAAAATAAAAATATTAAGGGGGTCCCCATACAATCAACGTGTTTTTTTGTGGTATTTTTTTTGCTATATATCAATAACGTTAGCTGCTAGACACTTAAAATGTTAACAAAATACTTAAATGTATATTTTAAGCTTTCAAATTAAATACTTATTTGAGGGGGGCTCCCATACAACAATGGTACGGAACCATTCATGCGCGAGTCCAACTCGCACTTGGCCAATTATTGTAAATTAGTTAAGAACAACAGCTGTATGTTATTGAATAAAGATTTCATTAATTTATTTAGTATCTATTTATTTATTGAAATATTGCGATCAATACAACTTGCGACACCGCACCGTTAGGAAACATCAGTGTAGAAGTAAGTAGGTACTTATGTATGTAATTACATTTTATTTGCGGCGCACTTGTGAGACTGTTTACGAGCGAACGTCCGATAAACAGAATGCCTGAGCACATATTTATAATGTAAAATACGTGGGAACACGGTCATAAAACACACATTAGCCGACGGCACACTGCCTATCTGGCGATTTAACTAGCCGGTGCCAATTGGCGTACCTAGTGTACCTATATTTTAGTTTTTTTTAGTTTATTTATTTATTTTTTTGTATTAAATAGTTTATTGAAAATATTTATACATTTTAAGTCAAAAATTATCCGATAAAAGATTATCTTATATATAAAATTTCCATGCCACAGTGTTTGTTACCGTACTCCTCCGAAACGGCTTGACCGATTTTTTCCAAATTTTATATGCGTATTCAGTAGGTCTGAGAATCGGCCACTGTATATTTAGAAATAATTACTAAGGCAAAACAACGTTTGCCGGGTCAGCTAGTATTTATATATAATACACGTCACTTAGAAATAAAAATTAAACTGCACAAACACAAAAAAAAACAACTAAAACAGACTATGAGCTCCCCGCGCTGCACCGAAGGTCCCCAAAATGCTGGCGGCGTTACCCCTCTGGATTGCCAAGGAAACTCGCTGTGTCAAAAACCATCCTGACCTCGCTCCCTCATTCGACGTCCGAGGTCACGGACTAGAAGCTTGGCGTCCAAGCACCATGATCCTAATGTTTCCACGGCAAAGTATTGCAGAACATGGGAATAACAAGTTCGTGAATAGTTTGAGTACGCCTTATAATAAGCCACATTCGTAATATTATAATACTAGTAGCTCCTGAGATTAGCGGGTTCAAACAAACAAACAAACTCTTCAACTTTATAATATTAGTATAGATAAGGTTTTTTTGCAATAACTGTTGGAAGCGAAAAGTGTTTGTTTGTTGGACAATGTCGTAACACATAGAAAACATCTTCGTAAACAATTTGATCGCGCCACATAATAATCCTTTCGGCATGCAAAATCATTATACATTAAGTGCTTTTGTTGTATTGCACTTGCATCCACTATATTATACACAGTAATATATAATAAGCAGCCCACTATACGTTCCCACTGCTGGGACGCGGGGCCTTCTCTCACGGAGAGAGATATTGGCCATAATTCACCACGCTGGCCAAGTGAGGGTTGGCGGATGACACACGTCTTCGGATATTATGGTCCTCAAACATGCCGGTTTCCTCACGATGTTTTTCTTCACCGTAAACCGAGTGCAAATCCACACATAACTTGAATAACAAGTCATTGGTGTAGGGCCGGGATCGTACCAGGGGCCGTCTAATTGAAAAGCAGGCGTTATCACCTCCGAACCACACTCGCTTTTTATACACACAGAAATATATCACTTACTAATATCATAATATTATTATTTGCATGGTGGTAGGGCATTTTTCTAGTGCTCGCCTGGCTTGCAACATTCAAGTTGAAAAATCTGTCACCAAGCACCTAACAGTGTGTTCTAGCTGCCTACTAGAGAGCCAGTTATACCAGACTAGGCATGCTCCACCTTAGGCCTGAGTAGCGCTATTGTGTGATTAGCTGTAAGTATTAAAAAATATATTTAACGAAAGTTTAAATGTTTAGCCAAAGGTATAAAAGTAAAACTTGTACGTACAAGTAAATAGACAAATAAGAAAGAAGAATCGTTTTGAAAATTAAAGCTTACATAATTATCATTTAAGATCATAATAAACATTTTACTATGTTCTAAATGCATCCAGCACGGTTTCATTAAACAACGTTCAACATGTACCAATCTAGTCACTTTTGTCGAGACTATTGTTGAAGCGGTTGATAAAAATAAACAGGTTGATGTAGTGTATACTGATTTTAGCAAGGCTTTTGATAAAATTTCGCACAATGTACTTTTACTTAAGCTTTCAGCATATGGGTTTTCTGGATCTATTCTGAGGTGGATACAATCCTATTTATATGAACGTAGTTTCTCTGTTGTTGCGGCTGGCTTAACTTCTGATAAACATTTTCAAGTAAGTTCAGGTGTCCCGCAGGGTTCACATCTAGGTCCTCTCTTGTTTAACATTTTTATCAATGACTTACCAGACTGCCTAAAAAATAGTACTCCGTTTTTGTTTGCCGATGATCTCAAAATTTTGAAGATAATAAATTGCACCGATGATGTGTTAGAGCTACAAAGTGATTTGGATAGATTAGACAAATGGTGTAGGGTAAATGGCATGATGCTAAATTGTGATAAATGTCATCAAATTACTTACAGCAGGAAAATATATAACATAAAAAGAAACTACGAAATTGATTCAACTAAACTAAAAATACTTAATACAACAAGGGATCTGGGTGTCACACTTGATGAGAAACTTACTTTTATTTCACATATAGATATTATAACCAAAAAAGCATCAAAAATGTTGGGATTTCTTATACGAAATGCTAAAGAATTTCGTGACCCTAGGACCAAAATTTTGCTATATAACTGTCTAGTACGCAGTGTGCTGGAGTACTGTAGTCCAGTGTGGAGGCCCCACTATGCAGTCCATACTTTAAAATTAGAAAGGGTTCAAAAAAGATTTTTATGGCATCTTGCGTACAGTGCTAAGAAGGCTAAACAACTTCGATCATATGACAGCAGATTAAAGTATTTTAAAATACATAGATTATCGGATAGGCATATTAAATCTGATATAATATTTTTTCATAAATTGTTACATAACAGAATTAATTGCCCTACCCTTCTATCGAAATTCAGGTTTAGAGTACCGTTCAGATATCCTCGTAAGCCTACATTATTAACTCCTTTTGCACCTATCCTTCGTAGAACTGTGTTAGGGGCCAATTCACCAGTGTCTAGAATTATTAACCTAATCAATAAATATCACAGTGATACATGTAATTTTGATATATTCATGGACTCTGAATCTAAATTCAAAAATAATCTAAATGCTGTGCTTAGGTCACAAATTTAATTTTTATATATATATATTACTCGTTTTAATTCTCAATTTATGTATCTTTTGTTTGTTCACTATTTTTGTTATATAACTAATAATAATATTTTTTCCAAGATTTATATTAATTTGTGCATGTTGTGTTTGTCTTAACAAGTGAAACAATTAACTGTATAACCAAATCCAATTTAGATAATAAGAACGTGTATTATTGTATTCGCTATTGACAAGCCTTATTCAATAAAATAAAAAAAATAAAAAAAAATTTCTAATTTCGGCTCAAAATAAATACTAATTAAAGCTTTAATTCAATCACCCGACATTAGTATACATATAACTCAACATATAATTAAACTATACTACTAGGCGGGCTGTCCTGACTTTAATTTTATTATTTTAATGTTATATAACATTTTATAGTTAGTTATAAAGATTGTGTAATATATGATTTTGACATTCTCTTTAGGCTATTTACATGACAATAAGTATTAAACTATTATTATTAAATGACCAAACTATCCAATGTCGGCTCAGTTAAAAAGAAATACTTAATATGTATAGCCTTAATTCTATCACCCGACTTGGTATACATATGTATAACTCAACAACAATAATTAACCTATTATTATTAAATGACCATCACTATTTTCAAACGGTCGACTAAAATACAAACCTGAAAGTACACTCTAAATTGTAGCTTACGTACGTAATATTCAAAGAAAGGCCATAGACAAAGTATATATACTTTGTCCATGGAAAGGCTAACTAATATAGTTTTATTTATATTTGTTTCCATACTCATTACTCATACTCATCTTTTAGAAGAAATCGTGGTGATTAATACTAAAGTAACAAAATGATGAAATCAGAGTCGTTGGCAAATAACACGGCAAAAAGTAATTTATTTTTTAAATGAACACACCAAATTCAAATACGCAATTTCGCCTCTAGGTTTATGTGTCAGAAAGATTATGAAAAAGTAATTTAATTCGAGAATGAAATGTAAGAAAGGAAATAAATATAAAAATATTCAGGACGCCCTCCAGACGTACCCCAGACGGTTTTGTCTTACTGTAGAGCCGCCTACGACACCTTTTTATTAAAATTGATTAGACTCTTGCGGTTACCTACTGCGTAAAGTGAACAAGTACTCTCGTAGACTAGATTAGAATATACATAAAATACTCAGTTTCAATCGTTACAAGGTTATTTTGTCATCAAGCTCAGTCTATGCTTGGATCGAGATCTTCTTCTTCTTCGTATGAGTTCTGATGTCGATAACTCTCATATTCAGAGTTTGGCCACTTGAAAACACCGTCCCCATGGACCATTGCTTAGCTTTGATGATCGCGTCAGATCACCTTAGCTAGCTGAGCTATAGACGCTACTTGTAGGCTGTACCGAGATAGAAAAGTAAAGTAAGTTCTAAATTTACTTTAATAGAAAACATAATATCTCGATAAAGATTTTTTATACTCGTTTTATAACTTCGCAACGTAAGTGCCAGACGAAGAAAGTTTCAGTCAGGTACTCAGAAACAATCCTGGTACTTACTAATTTTGTTTACTTTGATAAATACTACCAGTTATAAGAAAGAACTGATTGATTTGTTTAAAAATCTTATCTAGAGACAAAAAGACAGACATCTCAACAGCTTCTGAGAACCAAAATAAAACATATTGCGCGCTAAAACGTAAACATCATTACAGTAAAAACAAACAAACTTTCTAGTTTGTGTAAATAGGCGTCTAGGTATATAAATTTACATAATGCAATTCGTCTAGACTAGACAAAGTGCGCCCGCTCGCGCCGACTGGGCCCGTCTGGAGGACTAGAGGTGAAATAGTCCAAGAGGTGGCGTAAACCATCTCAGAGGTCTACTTGCAATATAACATATATAGGTCCGGTACCCAACGCGTTCCAACAAAAACTAACATTTATAAAGTTATTTCATGGATGATTTCTATTGTTTTAAAAACAGCAAATACTAAAAACCTTAACTTTATTTACAACGTTATTTAAATTCATTACGTATACTCTAATACAAAAAAAAAATGCTTTTGCTTGATGTTACACAGCGCTGTGGCCTATGTTGTAGCAAGCTTAACTGGAAAAAACCTATTTACTCTCGATTTAAAAATCTCAGGTACTTCTCATGTGTTTCCGGCTAGCCCACAGGTAAAGAATCCCAAAGCTTCAAACTTTCAACTTCTTTCTTTTAGAGACATTTATTGTGTGAAATGCATGTTAATTGATTTGAATGTTTGATTTGGGTTCATGTCCGTGGAGTTATTTCAATATCATCGATGTTTGGTCAAATCGTTGACCTCCTTATATGACATAAAGAAAAATAAAAAAGCCTTTATTCAACTGCTCATATTTACATAGTTTGTTACCATGTTTATTAGTAACAAACTATGTAAATATGTAATTAAACATATTTATTGCACACGATTTAATTACCTGAGGTCCAAGTCCTTCCACTTTACGTGGTCCCGATACGACTTAGTTACCCAAAAATAAATTCATAAGCAAAAAACAAAAAAACAGTCCAAAACTTGCTTCACGATGCGGATAACAAAAAACTTTTTTATGAGAATTATGTCACAATCATAACCCTTATTATTATAATTCCTTTATCTACTCGTATAATTGTAACCTAATTCACAGGAACACTGTTCAATATTGTGTAAACTATACCTAACAATAGGTCACATCGTAAAACTCACCGAACCAATTTAACTTATATAGGTTTTTGCTATAAAATGAGAATAGGTGTTTCAGTTTAGGCAGTAGACCGACCTCTAGACGGCAAATATTTTTTGACGATATGTAAACTAGGTCGTAAAACTTAATGGATCTAAAATTTTTTTTCGTAAGGAAAACGTTTCGAACCGCCAGCTCTCGGTCTCCGTACAGAGGGCGAGACGTGTTGCAGTCTGCATATATCGCATCGGGCAGACGTATCGATGTACTGGCTGCCCTTCAATGATGTCTACGTCATTATTTTGTCTGATAGTAGACGACGCGATAGTAGTGTAGCGTAGTGAAATATGTGGAGCGCGCCTGCCTCGAAAAAAACCTAACTAGCCCTAAAAATTCTTAATTACACATTTCGGTAATACTTCTTCTGGAGCGATATTTTCTGTTACCGTTATAATGAAAAGACAAAATTAGATAAGTACCAATGAAGCAATTTTTTGGGTCCGTACGTAAAAAGTCATAACGGGACCATATTACTAAGCGTCCGATGTCTGTCTGTCACCAGGCTGTATGTCAGAAACCGTAATAGCAAAAAAGCTGAAACTTTCGTATTGCCCGTTCCGCCATGACAACAAATACTAAAAATGAAAAATTTTAAGGGGGTCCCCATAAATTAAACGTGTATTTATCGTTTCTTTTTGCCATGTATCAATAACTGTAACAGGTAGACGCTTTAATTTTACACAGAATATATAGATGTACCTTGATTATTTTGATTAATATTCGACCTTTGTTACCTTTCGAAATAAATAGTAATAAAATAGGGTGGCTTACTCGATGTTTATAACGACATTTGGTAGACCCTCTACATTCACATAATATTTTATTACATATGTATTGACTTTAAAAATAAGTTATATAATTCAAAAAAAAATAATATAAGTGGGCTCCCAAACAAGAAACGTGATATTTTGTTTGTATTTCTTTAAATAGTGGTATGGAACCCCTCATGTACGAGTCCGACTCTCATTTGACCAATTATTTATTTTTCAAAAGGGTATAAACAATCTATATCAAAAGCATTGATGACGTATTGTTTAGAGTTCGTGTTCTGTTTCTAAGAGACAAAATAACACAAATCACAATTGATACCGGATTAATAGTCTAGACAACTAGAGTTGTCCTAGAGGATGCTAGACACAATTAGGTAATAGCTTTATTTGAGGTGGTATACTGTGTCTTATTCACTGAAATTTTAGATCCATAAAATTTTACGACCTAGTGTACATATCGTCAGAAAAAGCTATTTACCGTCTAGAGGTCGGTCTACTGCCTAAACTGAAATACAATAGGTATTTCAGTTTAGGTTTAATACCTATTCTCATTTTATAGCAAAAACCTATATAAGTTAAATTGGTTCGGTGAGTGTTACGATGTGACCTATTGTTACGTGTAGTTTACACAATATTGAACAGTGTTCATGCGAATTAGGTTACAATTGTACGAGTAGATAAAGGTATTATAATAATATAATATAATTATAATAGGGTTTTGATTGTGACATAATTCACAAAAAAAGTTTGTTTGTTATCCGCATTGTAAAGCAAGTTTTGGACTGTTTTTGGACTGAAAGCTGGGTATCGTTTTAGAAATATGTATAAAATAACAATTTATATTCGTTAGAATAATTGAAAAAAAAATGCTATTAAATCGGCAGAACCAATTTGTCTGAAATTTGGCGTGGAGGTAACGTATACTATTATGTATTGTCACATAAGCTACTTTTTATCTCGGATTATTTCGAGTAAAACTGCGTCGTGTAGCTAGTAATAATATAAACGATTTGACTATTTGTACGGGTACTGGAATAAATATATTTATTCGTCCAGTACCCGTACACATAGCTTGTTTCGTGCGACTTCTGTACGAATAATAATAAATTGTTCGTATAGTACCTGTAATAATAGATTCAGCCTAAGATAAAAGTTATTCATGAAAGTAGCGCTAATCGGCTTCGCGGCCCAGAATGCATTTGGGCGTAACGAAAGGCCCCTTGCGTCCTCCAGACAACTTCTGTGTCATCTAAACTTGGAAAACTATTTCGCTTTAATTATATCTTTTATTGAGTCCAGACGATTTTCCAATAAATATTATTGATATTGTTTCTAACTTTAGAGAAATAAGTTTAACAAAGTTCATTTGGACAAACGTTGAGAAATAAAAGTTTTGTAATAGACTATAGTTCTGACAAAAGCGTATATATAGTACATCAAAGTTTACGCTCTGAATGTGTCCCCAGCGAGTTTTATTACACAATACAGCTGGATATTTGACCAGCACTGCGCAACTACTTGAATTGGCGACACCCTGGCGTGCCAGGTGGAGCATGCCTAGTCTGCAATAACTAGCTCTCAAGGAAGCAGCCGTGCTCTGGGACCATGCAATTGCATTCGTTAATTAGCTTGAATAAAATTGTTAAATACATGAACCTAAGAGTGTTAGAGTTTTTGTGTACGTATTCTAATGATAATTTAAATAACTACCTATTAACTCTAATAAAAGTTACTAAATCATTTTTACTTATGTAGATAGTACTTATCTACCTGTATACCAGTTAAGTCCATCAGTCTATTTGTGTAATAAAACAGTCTACAATGAAGACAGCAAGGTACCTAAGCCAACGCGTTGCATTATTCTTGCTTAGACTTAAGTGAAAATAAGTAAGCATTGAGTAAGCAATGAGCATTGAACAAAGGGTGGGCTTGCGGTGCAGGCAGACCCCGCCGGGGCCAGGGATCGGAGGGGGGTTTAGGCTGTCTAGACTTTCCCCCTGCCTACACGACACTAATTAATATTACCGTCTGTCCGTCTGTAACATCGCTGTACACAGCCCTCTAATTACCCTTGTGCGATTCCATCATTTTATTTCGATGGCGAATGCTCAACTGATATGAATGGCGTGCCGCGGAAAAGGGGTAAGCGAAATTAATAGGAAGGCACGATAGGGATAATAACAAAGGTACATAATAGCAACTTTGGTTCTTTTTTTCATCTTTGTGCTGCACTAAATTTGTTGGTTATCAGTCTGGGTGTTAAATATGTGTCGATATATCGACGACCTCGTTGGCATAACGGTTACCATGCCGGACTGCCAATCAATTCCCGGCACGATCAACATCTTTGTGCTAAACCAAATTTTGGGTGTCGGTCTGGGTGGTTAATATGAATCTATATAAAAAAATATATATGTATGTATATGTAGTATATCAGTTGTGTTAGCTACCATAACACGAACTAGAAACGGTTCAGTATGGGGTTAACCAGCGGTGTGTGAAATGTGTACTAAGAAAAATTAAATGTATATATAGTATATCAGTTCTGCTAGCAACCATAATACACACTAGAAATGGTTTAGTATGAGGCTAATCAGCCGTGTGTGGAATGTAATAGAAAATACCTAGACGTAAATATCAACTTTTACTCGTATTGATTTATCAATGTTTAACTTGCGATATCTAAATTGACGGCAAAAGCTTACTTTGGATGCAGTTTTCAATATTTGCAGTGTCTATGTAGTCTAGACGTCTGCGGCAACGGACGTAGGCAGTATCTGTGCCTGTGAAGATGATCATAGCAATAAGCGCCTACGGCATTTTACTTAGCAAACATACGTATAAAAAGAAGGCTTTTTAACCGACTTCAAAAGTGGGAAGGATTTCAATTTGACTATATTTTTTAGTAAATGTTACCTTTAAACTCCGATAAAAAAACCCTGACGCAAAATTACGTAATATTAAGTTTTTAACTTTTCTGTATGTGTGTGCGTGTAAAATACAAAAGACAACAATGATGCCACAGACATGTCAAACTTATAACAACTGGAACGTCAAAAACGATAAACTGGCGTTACCAAATGGGTTAACTACCTACCTTCTTGTTTACTCTAGTCTGAGCGACTTCCATACCATACTCATCTACGGGACTAAGCGTAAAACCAACCTCTAGTCTGTACTTCTTAAACCAAACAGATAAACACGACCCAGACTGGAATGCCTTCGGGTAAGTACTCAATTTTCAGAAGCGCAGCGGTCGCAGTGTCGAATTGCGTAAGTTATGAGCCTATGTCTAGACGCGGGGGCGTGCAAAAGGTTAGGCACATTCAAGTACTAGGCCCCTTCCAGGCCCTTTCCTTTTACGACCCTTTGAGCCTTGCTGGCGTTACTGAAATTGGGGCAGGCACACTTTCATCGCTCATGCGAAGAATTTAGGAAACATCTACGAAATTAATACTTTCAAAGCTAATGCCTATGAACGTAGATACTGAACAAAGACGGGATTTTGATCTGCTATAAGTATTAAAACTATGTTTCAGAGAAGAAACAAGACCTAATCTATTAGTTACTCTCACGTAGTCATATTCGTTGTAATTTATAGAAAACTTGAGGTTCTGTGTGGTAACCATAGATACTCGCAACTCTTGACTTTTGGATATTATAGCAAGGATCTACTAAAATGTAATCTTATTTTTCTCTCAAAATGTTAATTAATTATTTAATTTGATTTATACTAATTTATTACAAATAAATCATTTTTATAAATCATTTATTTGACCTTTGTATGTAAGGAAGAGCCTGTCCTCCACGACCCAGGTGAAACCTAGTGTGGAGCACAGAGTCCCCCGAGTTTACCAAACACTAAAATTCTATAGGTACTTCTTATATTATAATTTCTAAACTCAGTGTAACCTAGATTTAAGTTTCAGTGACAAATAAATGATTTATTTATTTATTTATTATTAAAATACTAAAAAACGTTTCATCCAAATATCAATTAAGTTTAAACGGGATACTAAGGCGGGACTAAGCCTCCGCTGTCTGTCTAATAGCTAGAAAGGTAAAATTTTCATAAATTATGTATTTTCTTTGCCGCCATAACAAACTAAAAAAAATACCTAAAATAAAAAAGTAAGAGGATCCTCATACAATAAACGTATTTTAGTAATTGTTAGGAATCCTTCAAACGCGTGCTCAACTTGCACTTAGTCGATTATTTATTTTCGAAGAAATGACTGGAACACTTCATTTTTAAATAACAAGCTGATTTCACAAAATATTTTTTTTGCAATAATCTTGAAAATACGAACACCTTAAGACCTTTCATTAATCTAATCTGGGCACACGAAAACGTAAAAAAAAACTTGATGATAGCCAACAAAAATCAATATTTTTTGTAGAGCTGAAAATCCATTTGGTAAAGTAATAGAATCGCTCGAGAAGAAAATGTAAAATCGTAACCGTGAAAGACAACAAAGCCTGCGAGTATGTGCCTATCTGAAAGACGTGTGTGCTCATACTAGGTCTAATACGCGTTATTAATAGCGTCTAGACTTCGTTTAACAAGTAAAGTGCTAAAGCACTAAACCGTTCGTGTACGCATAGGTATCATACATAGCTACTACCCAGTGCTAACATTGAAATGGATTTTGGAAGGTCAGTCTGGTCGTATTGGGGCTCAATACGTGTATACTAGAACAGTATTACATACTAGGTATGTATATATTATGCATATGCTTGTATATCGTTGTAGTTGCATATATTAGCGTGTTTTATCTGGTTTGAATAGTTTATTAATTATACTATGATCATATAATTGTGACAACAACTTTTCGAATTCGATTTTTTTTTGGAATAATATTGAAGAAAATATTTTTACGAGTATGTCATCATTATTTTTTTTTTATACATTCATACACTTAAATATAAATTATGATTCCTTAAATTATGGAAATAACATTTTAGGTAAAGAGGTACATTTAGATATTTTCACTAAAAATATATTAAAATAAATGTTATACTCCTGGTTTAACGTACGAGTACGTAACGTTTCAATATCCAGCAAAATACATAAACACTAAATTGCATACCTAAGGCACTAATTGCTCTAAGCGGGTAAGTTATCTATTTCTCATCAGCCTAGTTACTTCAACACATGTTCCCTTAACACCGAATACAGAAATCGAGGCTGAAACACACAGATGTTCTTAATTAAGACATTTAGAATGTTCGTGATCATTAGCACAGGTAATAAACGTATGTTATAACCAACCACACGTAGGTTTTTAAGTGCCTCCTAAACACTGTAATCCGGCCTTATTAAGGGAGGTAGGTATAAGGTATAACCACGAAATGGGCCGTAAAGAAGGCAAGACCTAGATATTATATTTTATATTAGATATCTGATCTGCCGACCAATTTAATTTCTAAATATGCCCCGCCGTGCTATTTGTGCTCTGGGAGAAAAATACCTCCCAACTTATTCCAAATGTCATCCGACTTATCCCGATTTACATGTTTGAGTGTATAATTAAATAGGGAAAAAATCACACGTATATATAACCATATACAAAGTATATTAAAGGGTTTTAATCATATTTAATATACTTTGTCTATGATTATATAACTGTACATTTTGTATACCACATGAGCGAATATACTTTTTCTACAGATAGGCATTTGTTCAGCAGGGCTCGAGACTCGGGCCTACACGAGTTAGCGACACTCTGGCATAAGGTGGAGCATGCCCAGTCTGTAATAACTGTCAAGAAGACTGCGGGAACACACCGTTAGGTGCTTGGCGCAGAATTTTCAAAGGGCTACAGAAGGTCGCTTGGCAGGCAAGCACTAGAAAATACCCTGCCACTATGAAAAATGATCTTATAGTATTAAGTATTTAATTTAATATTATAGTTTCAACTATGCCCTATTCAGTAAGCAAAAGCTCTTTCATGTCTCAGAATAATTGGGTTGCTAATTATGATTGAATTTAAATTAAGGCGTAAAGTGTCTGTATAAGACTACCTTTTAATTACTTACTTTCACAAAAGTTCATATTTGAATAAAGTTTTAAGTTTGGAACGTTCGCGTTATCTAAAGTCTGAGCCTTTTATCAAACTGCCTACACAATGTCTCGGAGTCTCACAGGCGTAGGATGCGAGAGACAGGCGAGGCGAGGTGGGTGCGGACAGTCTGCCCTTCCTCGCCCTTTCTACGTCCGCCTGCACTCAGGATATGCCAGCCTGGTACTTCATCTCTATGTTTTTAATTTAAAAAGAGATGACAAGGGCAATTCTTGTTTTTTTTTTTTATTTGAAATGTTTTTAAGACGAGACAAGGGCGATCTTTATTTTACAGTTTTTTCCTTATAAATCGTAAACGATAAAAATATCGAAAAAATACTAGTAGCTTAAAAATCGTTTAAAGAACTACTTGAAGAATATTTGTACTTATATATTTTTTTTAACATACTAAATTGACTTATGAAACTGGTCCAAAAATTTTAAATTAATTTTTTTTTAACCATTTTTTTTACATTGATAAGTCTGATTGGTACCAAAATAAGTATAAGTAACTATTTTTTCGGTATTCTTTAACTTTTACGATCTATACTGTAAAAACTGTCAAATCAAGATTTTTCCCTTGTCTTGACTTATAAACATGTCAAAAATGATTGTCGCTGTTATTACAACATCGCAAAGGTCAGAGTGTCGTAGTGCGTGCGCGTGTGATAGCGGCCAGACGTAGGGCAGGGAAGGGCAGACATCGTGCACCTACCTACTACTAGCATACACGTCTGCCTCGAATCTGGCCGTTATTGCAGGTGTTGTGACCGTGCTCATGGCGGAAAGGACATAAGAAGGGCACTCAGTATGTTACTAATGAATACAGTAATACCCCGGACTTACGCGATAGGTGGGACCGAGCGCTATCCGCGTAAGTCGAATTCGCGTAAGTCGGGGTACAATTTTGCATACAATTATGTATATACATACCTATAAAGTCATACAAAGTATGTTTAATTGGGACCGGAGACTATAATTTAGGAAATAATTTTTAATTTAATTCTAGATAATATGACAAACTATATTAATAAAATGTATAAACACAATCTGAAGTGCGCGGCTTTCAAACAAAAAACGTTAAAATAGACGAGAAAATTAAATCGCGTAACTCCGAATTCGCGTAAGTCGAGGTAGCGTAAGTCGGGGTATTACTGTACCTACACGGTTCGGATAAGGGTGTTTGTGAAAGTATTATGATTATGATGACGACCTCGTTGGCGTAATAGTTACCATGCCAGACTGCCAATCAGAAGGTTCCGGGTTCGATTCCCGGCACGGTCAACATCTTTGTGCTGAAGTAAATTTGTTGGGCATCGGTCTGGGTGTTAAATATGTATCTATATAAAATATGTATGTATGTATATGTAATATATCAGTTGTGTTAGCAACCATAATACGAACTAGAAATGGTTCAGTTTGGCGTTAATTAGCCTTATTAGTTAATTAATTCGGAAGCTTTCGTTTCTGAAAATAAAGCTGCTTGCTTTTAGCAGTTTAGTTGGTATTAATTATGACATTACGGATTAGTTGGTATTATTGTAAAATAGATAAACTCTATACATTGATATACATAGGACGATATCACTCTCGACTTGTCGTTCGAAGAGTCAGCATCTCCTGATGATGCCTTGTGGTTAGGCGAAACACGTGTAGAGTTAAGAGTTTCCGAGTTGTGATAGGTAACGTTAATCTTAATTAATCTTAGTTAATTGATCTTAATTAATTAATCTTAGTTAATTAAGCTTGGTTAATTGATCTAAGTTGATTTTTCCTTTACTTGTCTTAATTTGGATTTCGGATCACAGCGGAAGTACACTAAATATTTAATTTTGTCATCTTCAAAGATTTTTTTTTTTTTGAGTAAACTTTTTTTATTTATTTTTTATATTATTTGAAGCTTTGTTGGTGAGCGACCATACCACCTAAACTTTATTTAAAAGAGATCTCTACAAATATGCCTATACCTATTCATGGTATGTCGTATGGGTACCTATATCTGTGTTCTGTGTTAACAAACACGAACCCGCCCCCGAGTTTACTGGATAGCTCGTGAAATTCCTGAAATTTGCCTCACATAAATCCGCTGAGCAGTAGGTCACTCCGCCCTCGGCGGGTTAGCAAGCTTTACCACTCGTATATTGAAATAAAAGTTAGTAATATTATGCCTGAGAAAGTTTATAGGCCTGGTCTAGACGTCTGTATTGCGTACAGTCTGGGAAGGCGCCCGGAGCAAAACTTTGAATTTGTAATAGACAGGCTTGGTGCCTATTGTATGCCTTATTACTTAGACTAGGCGCGTACCGCGGTGTTACTTGCTCCAACGGGATATAAGGTAGAAGATAAAGATAAATCAGTTGTGTTAGCAACCATAATACGAACTAGAAATGGTTCAGTGTGGGGCTAACCAGCCGTGTGTGAAATGTGTCCTAGTATTTATTTATTAATTTATTTTAAATTTATTTGTATAATAAAAAAGTGTACGTACAAAGTTCTTACGTCTACATGGAGGTTACCTTAGGCGATCCCATCGTTGAAGTTAGGTAAGTGATAGGCTAACCAGTCAAAATCATTATATTTATTTGCATATATAGAAGTACATTATAGCATTGAACTATATAGAGTGTTATGTTTCTCTATGTAAGGCAAATAGTGGCCGTGCAAATGTATGCAAGACAAAATCATCACTTTCATGCAATGTTAAAGAAATAAAATGTTTGTCAATATTATAATCAAATCTCAGTTTAAATTTGAAATGAGAATATAGTAATGTATTCTTAAAAATAGCACTAAAAGTGACATTTACATCTGGGCGTTTCCGTGGATCGGAACCGTGGCCAGTGAAACGTATGACAGCTGTTGTTGAGTAATAACAGTTTCTTTTCTGACCGCTGAAAGCTCGTGACGCAAGAGCTCAAACCCTTAGCTCATATATAAAATAATAGTAGTTTAAAAAAAACTAAAAAACACGCTTATCTGGCCGTTTTAAGTGGGTCAAAATCGCGCCCAAAGAAGTCGGTTACAAACAACCATACAAACAAAAATACAAAAAAATGTAATAATTTTATCAAATTAGTGTATTGTCATCGGTCCTCAATAAATCTACAAAGTTTCAACGAAATCTGGCCGTTTAAAGTGGGTCAAAATCGCGCCCAAAGAAGTCGGCTACTAACAAACATACCTACAGGTGAAGCTAAAAGCGTGTAAAAACATTAAAATCGGCTTCAGAACGACTGTGTAACAAAACATTTCTGCATCGTTACTAACTTTCGCCGTATACGGTATACTTACGTAATGTGTGAGTAAATCTTAAACTGTGATATATTCTGTGGTAGGATAAACCTTTGTCTGAATTTGTATATTTAGGAACTCTATGATTTACTTTACAGGTACTGCCTACAGACGTAGTGTTTGCAAATACCTGATTAGGAATGGGAATACGGGTGAATTGGAATTTCGGAGAGGTTTCGTGATTTTGTGTAGGTATATTTGTAATAAGTATGTAGATTTATTATAGATACTTATGAAATTAAATATACATGTAGTAATAAAATATAATAGTACCCAAACCAGTAGCCAGCAAGGCCATACCCCTAAGTGATGAGGGTTATTCACACTTAATTTATTTTTTTAATTTTTGACGAATTATTTTGTTTTTATTTTTTTATAATGTGGCAAGATACATACCTATAACTCTACATTTTAACTTTTTATTACCAACCTATATTTTCTTATGCTCATTTTAATATATATATATATATATATATATATATATTTAATCATTAATAATTTAAAAATAATAATCATAATTATTAAATAATAATAATAATTAAATAATTTAATCATTTTTCATCCCGCTCGATAACTGATCAATTATAGTGTTTTTAACTGTACTTAAGGCATAACAATGTTTGCCGGGTCTGCTAGTTATATTATAATTACCATTTGCTTTCTCACCCCTAACCGTGGGGTAAGTTCCTCGTTTGTTCCAAACGCTCTCCCATGGCCATCGTTTGATCGATCCACTTTTCCATGGCAATACACTTCCCCTAGTCAAATATCCAAACAACTATTCCTAGAACTGCGGAAGAAAGCACCGAAGAGCTAAATAGCGCAGTTAATTTTCAAACAGCTATTGAGTATTTATTACTGTTTGCCAAATAACTAACCAGTTAATAAAAACCGTGTAAACCCTATATAACGACACTGAAGGGACTGTGCATTTTATGGAGTTATAGAGAGTGATTGTTATATGGAGAGAATTTATTAATTTCGACACTTTAGAGAGTTTGTCGTTAAATCGAGTGACGTTACATGGAGTTTACACTGTATACCTACGAGTGTATACAGTGTAAACTCCATAATAACATATAGAGAGTGGTCGTTAAATGGAGAGATTGTATTGCTTTCGACGCTTAAGAGAGTTTCAATCAAGAGACATTAAATCGAGTAATGTATATAACGTCACACGATTTAACGAGAAACTCTCTCATTTATTTATTACAATATCTCCATTTAACGACCACTCTCTATATGTTATCATGGAGTTTACACTGTATATAGGTATACAGTGTAAAGTCCATGTTACGTCACACGATTTAACGACAAACTCTCCCAAGCGTCGAAATCAATACATTCTCTCCATTTATCGACAATTCTCTAGTAGATACTTATAGTAGATCGGTGAAGATACCTGTGTTGTGAAATGGAAACCCAGCAGCAAGCGGCTCCAGTCAACGTGGGAGGGAGGCGGGAACCTTCCACCGATCCTGTGAAGGCTCAAGGAATTTTGTAAAAACATACTTATTTATAACACGACGCCGTCACTTCGTGTGCAATAGTTATTAAGTTTATTATTTTAAAATGGAAATGGGAACGCGGCCGCTATAATGGGCACGTTTGGACAGGGAGATTTTCGGGGGGCATTTTTGACAACGCGTAGGCTTACGTTTTGACTTGGGTTCAACCAAATTAATAATTATGTATAAATTGACTTGTAATTATTTTTTATTTAAAGTATTTAATTTTGTAATATACATCTAATTAATTTTAAAATGTGTATTAGTTTATAGTTATTGTTTTATGGAGCGACGACGGTCTGCCTCCATCTAGCAAAGGGGTAACCCCCGGACAGATGTTGTGTCCGGAACCTCTAGTTGCCTGATATAAAGGAATAAATAAAAATAAATTAATTAAATAAATAATTATATTGCGATTTCAGTAGTGAGCACGGATTACACATAACAAAATTATGGTTATCTACGATTTTAAGCCAAGTCAAGCCTTCGGATAGTTTGAAAACTCTCGACACCAGAGCTAGACTACTCAGCTCATACGAAGAAGAACAAAAACCTACGATTTATCTTTGGAGCCGTGCGTTAGATAAGCACCGTGTTTTTGCTGTATCTCAGAAACCGTGGTAGCTAGAAACTGAAACTTTCACAAGATATGTACTTCCCATGCCGCTATAGCAACAAATACTAAAAATATAAATGAAAATATTAAGAGAGGTCCCTGCAAACGTGTTATTTTCGTTTTTTTTTGTATATATCAATAACGGTATTAGCTCCTAAACACTTAAATGTTACACAAAATATATAAATGTATATTAGCAATCAAAATAAATTATAGGGGCTCCCATACAATAATGGTATGGAACCCTTCATACGCGAGCTCGATTCGCACTTAGCCAATTTTGAAATATTTTTGACCGGCTCGACTTTCATTAAAAGTCTTCAGTTTTGCAGTTTATTGTGAATGATCCTTCTTTGGCTACGAAGAAGAATGATCATGGCATGGTATTTATTTTAGGCAATCGGTGAATAAGAAGAACAAGTATGCTGCCCAGCTCTGGCCGCAAAGATGGTCGTTCTACAGCAATATGCACGACATTCAAGAAGAAGAGGCTCAGAAAATAGGTAATGAAAAAAATCTCTTGCTAACCTGTGATCAGTGCACCCAAGGGCTTTAAACATTGATTAGTACCTGGTTGACCGAGCTTTGCTCGTTTTTTTTTTAAATATATATAATAGTTGCTCATTTAAAGATATAAGATAAGATATTGAACAGTGGAGATTTTGTGAACTGTTAAAATTAAAATTTCAACTCAGTGTGATATATGCATATAAATCAAATAAATAAATAATGAAGCATTGTACCGTTGTGTAAGTATAGCTGGTGGGATAAACGGCGTTGGTTCCAATCATTGACTTTGAATTCCTTCCTCTGTGGTTACAATTCGTTCGTAGACGTAGTTTTAATAAAGGCAATGGCAAAAAATACGTTTTATCTGTGACGTCATTGGTTTGAAAATGCATACAGCACTCCGAGTCTAAAAAAAGGCATTTGCAATAGATGCCACTGACAATATGAATGACCTCCACTCTTAGTCTCAACTGATACCAAAATTCTCAATGTCGGTCAGAGATCTGACTGTTACATATTACTTATTATGTAACTATGGAAAATAGAACGGTTCTAAATAGAAGACAAAATTAAATATTTAGTGTATTTCCACTGTGATCTGAAACAAATTTAAGATAAGCAAAGGAAAAATTTAAGTATTTAAAAAACAAAGAACAAGGAAGTAAACTAAATATTAAATTTTGTCTTCTATTCACAATGCATTTACGCCTGAGTCAAGAGGTTAGAACGGTTCTACAAAGTAGAGCAATAATATTGAAGAAAATAAATTAGTAGTGTTGGCATTTTCAGGGTTATCCGTGGAAGATTACCGTAACGCCGTCCGGTCTGTGAGCTGTTCTCTTGAGCCGCAAAAATATCCTGTTGTAGTAGACCCTTCACCCAAACCCGTGCCGCCTACTTCGTCTGGTGAGAATTATTCCTAACAATTAGTAAGCGTGTGGATTGAAGTTAAGATAGCAGTTTTGAGGCGATGATAACTCTTCTGTCTTCGTCTACAGCTGCCTCAAGCCCCGAAGGTCGTAATGCAATCGAACTTTAGTGTAGGAAAACATCGTGAGAAAACTATAGCACAGTGGTATGGAATTTTCCAGGGCTTACCTGGCTAGCCACCCATAATTTGAAAATTTTATTGCAGTGACACCCCGAGTTTTGGAATGATAAATTAGGAGGGTTTTATACTCGTATCTCATTTCCTGTAATTTCAACGAAAGACAGTAGAGCTTTAAATCTGTGGCAGAATAGTTTGCAGACGTGTGATACTTCCCCAGGTGGCCCCCGCAAAAGAAGCGCTTATCACTATGAAAACATACATTGAATAAATAAATAATTATCCTACTATAACTATTTAATTAAATTACGGTCGCAATAATAGGCACACTTGGGCAGGTGGCACTTTTGCCAATGCGTAGGTGTTACGTATCGCCTATTTGACTTTTTATTAAGTTGTTGTAGAAAGAATTAAATATTATTACTTTTATAAGAAGTATGACATTGTTAATTGAATTAAATATATATTAAAAGTTTTAAAATAAATAACTTTAATCACATTTAATGATTAAAGAAATAATTACAAGTTATATAAAAAATAATGATAACCAATAAATCGTATTGTATTGTGGCAGCTCTAGTAGGTCGTCGCGCCACGTGCCCGCTGGAGCGCTACGGGCGACTAGTGAAGACTGCGCGCGATCACCCCACGAGGCCGCCGGTCAAGCCGGGACAGATCTACGACCCTTACAAGCAAACCATCGTGTTCTTAGGGTAAGGAATCTTGTATATAACCTTTTGACTTAGGCGTTACTATGCGGAAATCCATAGTATTAAGGTAGAAGAAAACTAAATATTAAAGGTTTTTATCCACATTACTTTAAGGAGTCTTGTGTTTAGATCTTAAATCTATATTATAGAAAACTTTAGCGATGTACTACTTATGCGTGTTTTCATGGGCTCTTACATCATAACTTTAATGCACGTGGTTACTGGCAAAAGACATTTAGAAAACCACTGTCAAAATGTTTCCTATTTGCGATTAATTTCTTTGCTAGTATTGAATAGCAACCGCCCGAACTGAGCTTTGAAATTTATTAATTGACGTCAACATGTAAGTGGTGAAGTGGTAAACATTTTATTTTATCGAAACCCCAGATGGTCCACTTGGAGCACTTTAGGATCTACTTATGCAGGCAAAACATCCTGACATAAACGATTTTTACATAGGTAGTATTAATTTCATTGATCAAGAAAAAATATATTTGATTTGATCTGATTTGGTTTTCGTGAATTTCCAAAAATCAAGGAACAAAACTTTGCTAAGACACGCTAAAGTCGCAAACCAAAAGTTGTGCGTCAGTCAACAGCAACTTTGTTTATTTGATTTGAATAGGAAGTGTTTTCGTATTTGTTCAATTGAAAAGGTTTTCAATTGACTGCACAGCTCGAAACTAAGCTGTCAAGTCTAAAATGTAGCCATCCTTACCTAAAACATGCCTAAGCTGACCTTTGGGTAAAATTTCTCATGAAACTGAGACTCAAGCAGACATAAAAAAAAAGGATTACAGTAGAAACTCAATTGGCTCCCACAGATAACACAGTTTTTAAAACTACTTTGAGAGCCTTTGGATTCCTATTACTTTTATTACTACCATATAACTTAACCTTTGCCAAATAAACGTTTTTTTTTATTATCCATCATCACCCCGACCACGCCGGTTTCTCATCGGAAAATAAAAAAATACAGATTTTCTTCATACTTTCGATTATCCGGATTTTCGATTATCGGAATGCCTAACAAAAACAAATAAGTCCGGTTAAACGAGTTTCTACTGTATTTGTAAAATGGTCTACTTACAGGAGCGTGGAAGGCGACCCGATATCGTTCAAGCTGCCGCCGAGTCGGAGCGACGTTAGCGACGAGATGTGGTCGCGCCCGCTGCAGCTCTCCGTCACGCCGTTTGACACGCTACAGCTACTGCTGGACCAGTGACCCACAGATACTGAATGATAATATACTAGTAGACGTTTGACACGCTACAGCTATTGCTGGACCAATGACCCACATACTGAATGATAATATACTAGTAGACGTTTGACACGCTACAGCTATTGCTGGACCAATGACCCACATACTGAATGATAATATACTAGTAGACGTTTGACACGCTACAACTACTGCTGGACCAGTGACCCACAGATACTGAATAATAATATACTAGTAGACGTTTGACACGCTACAACTACTGCTGGACCAGTGACACACAGATACTGAATAATAATATACTAGTAGACGTTTGACACGCTACAACTACTGCTGGACCAGTGACCCACAGATACTGAATAATAATATACTAGTAGACGTTTGACACGCTACAACTACTGCTGGACCAGTGACACACAGATACTGAATAATAATATACTAGTAGACGTTTGACACGCTACAACTACTGCTGGACCAGTGACTTACAGATACTGAATAATAATATACTAGAAGACGTTTGAACGGTCTTCATTTTATTCACATTCAGGAAATATTTTTAGAATTTGTCAAATGGGTTAAAATTTTAGCTAATCATAATTAATTTAAATTTATTTTGTGAAGTTTACTCAATTTTAATTTATTTTATGTGTAATGTGTAAAAAATGTATTTTATCGTTTTGTCAAAAATAAATAAATAAACCAGTAAATAGCGCTACAGTAAATGTATACCTTGTTTGTGAGAAACGCCCCCCTACAATAAAAAAAAGCTGACGATAAAAAATACAGCAAAATTGCCCAGTCAATGCTGAGACTTCGCTAGCTCGATCAACAAAGTACATAGAATAGTCGTTTTCCGAGCGTACGCGAACACAATTTCTTGGAACATCGTTTGTATGGAATCATTAAGACCTCATGTCTCAACGGTGCTTTTTTTCATATTCTCCGTATCACTTTAGAATGTTCAACATTCAGTTCAGTATGTTTTTGAAGAACCATTACAAAAAGAAAACTAATGTAAATAAATACAAAGAGATTTATTGAATAGTAAAATACTGTGTTACGTCAACGTTCAAAAGTATCGTCTCTATGCGATTAAAGTACATACCTAAGTACTGCAAATATGGTAAAAAATTGATGCAGACGCTACTATTGCTTCGCTTGATCCATCAATTAATAATAGTAAACAACTACCGAGATAATTTTCGCTAAGAATGTATCGGAACTTGCTAAACTTCTTAAAAAATTATACTTCTACTCTTGTCAAATGTTTGACTTATAATTATTTAAAAAAAATAAAAAGCTTTATATCCAAAGATATTTGTTATTTATTTTTGACGCTTACATACTAAAGTAACAACAATGTTCATCCTTTCCCTTTTTTGTTTCGCAAAGTTTCTTTTAATCCTTCTTTATTTGCATTAATACTTTTAGTAGATAGAATTTATTTGACATTGGTATTTTACTTAAAAATTCAGTAGCACATTTCAGTAAATGAATTGAATAGTTTTTTTGTATTTATCTACGGATATAAGCTATAGCGGGAATAAGACCTAATTCCGCATGTTAGTACATAATTTAAGTCCTATTTCCGCTAATTACTTATTATTAAATTTTAGGTATACGTACATACCTGTACAAAAATTGTAAATGTAATATGAGTATGATACGAATTATATCAAAATAACAAATTATATGTTTGTCAAGTTTCTTGCCACATTGTCTCAGGAACAAATAAATATTTTGAGTTATTCTTGTTTCATGATTACCAGCCAAACAATTTGAGATGATATTTAAACGTGAACATATTGTATTTATTATACTTGTCTACATTAAATAGTCTACCTTAGAGAGGTAAGTTAGGTGTCAGTAATCGAGTACTAACGCAAAAACTTTTAATGGCATTTTTACTACATAGAGATATTTAGATATCACGAAATAAAACAATGCATACAATAAGTTACATGAGCTGCAGCAAAATATAAGCAGACGAGGATTTCAATATTTCCAAAAGTTGTGTAAGGTTAGACAACAAAAAAATTGGCCAACTGCGAGTAAGGCTCACGCAGGCATATAAATGGCAAAAAACTAGCTTGTTGTTTGGGAGCCTCCTCTTAAATATTTATTTTATTCTGCTTTTATTATACGACCTCGAAACACAACCCAGACTGGAAGACTATTGCCCAGGACAGAAAAGTGGAGGGAAGGTAGGGCGGCCTTTGCCCTGCAGTGGGCTGATTTATAGGTTTAGATGGATAGATAGATTTTACTATTTGCTGTTATATAATAGTGATATGTAAATTAAATTAAATTACATCATCTGTGAAAAATTCAACTCTATATCTATAACGGTTTATGTATAGCCTGGTGACAGACGGACAGACGAACGGTCAGCGAAGTTCGGTAATAAGGTGCCGTTGGTAGGTACATACCAGGGTTTAGAATATTAGAGAGGATATTCTGATTTCCATACAATAAAGCTTGGCACGGAAGTTTGCCATAATAACCAATAAAACCTAGGTGGCGCTGCAAATCGATCGTGTAGTCTAGCTACCGCAAACGCGCTGCAGTCGCAAAGTGATATTACGATAGTGTTCGTAGATTTCGTAACCCCCCTGAAGTCGTTTCAAGAAAATACGAAAAGATGGCGATACGAATGATACACGTATTACGATTTTCAACAAGAGTTTGAGCCTCTATTATATTTGTTAGTCTATGGTACGAGCGGAACATAAAAAAACATTTCTAACGCCGCCATTAAGAGATTTTGCGTTAGTGACATGTTACACAGTATAGTATAGGAATCTTTACGCGGGGTTATACGATCTGGTCTAATGTTTCTTGTGTGAGACGACGGGTGGCAGTAGAGCCAGGATGTTCTCTCGAAGCAGCTCTATCGTCACCGCCTCTTCTTGACCCAGCCAGTGGAAACCCGCTAGGTACTGGAAAAGAATACAACATTACTTTAGTATAATTCTAATTTGAAGTGGGGGTGATGAGACCTGCACCGACATCCCGCTAGGAAGGTATTGTGCATTCCCCCCTTACCAGCCTACCCAAACCAATCGAGCTCCTTGAAATAACGGAGCACAGCCCTGGGTCGCTGGCATACCTGTTCCACCCCTGTTGCGTCAGTTGGTCTGTTTGTCTGAAGATTAGCAATGGAAGGCTAACTTTCATCTTGAGCTGCTATCATCAGGCCGTAACTCCTTCTGGTTTGTTTGGTGGCCTCACAGTGCAGTAGCACGTGTTCTACCGTTTCATTTTCCTCCAGACAGCCCCGACATAGAGGGCTGTCCGTCGCCCCTATTTTATGTTGGTGGTAGTTGAGATCACAGTGGCCGGTAATGATGCCGACCATCATACGCAGATCCTCTTGTGAGTTTTAGTAAATTATTTGTTACTTTTTTGTTGAATTTGGGTAAGAAGTTACTTTAGTATACATCAGAATATAAAACAAACGGTATTAACACAAGTACGGTACCGGTACCTGAGCGATTTCGGTAGTTTCTTTAACGCCACCTTCGAACAAGTTTTTGCTAAATCCCGGCGTAAAAACAAGAGGTTTTTTTTAATTCTTGATAGGCTTGCGTTTGACTACAGCAAGCTTGATGTTAAGCTGCGCTGCAGTCTACGGGGTTATAATTTTGATGTGTCTGTGTTTTTGTGTAGATGGACCTATTTCGTTTTTTTAGTTCAACAGGTATGTAAGATGGGAGTGTTCTTAGCTGAATTTGATGAAAAGTGCAACAACAAATATAGGGACTCTATTCTCGTTTGCTAAAAAGAAAATTTGAAAACATATATAAATATAAAATAGACCTCTTTACTATATTCACTTAACTTACTAAATTACAATTACAAAACAGTATATCTATTTTATTTAGAAATATTTTAAAAACTTACTTTTATTGGTACTATGTTAAATTCAAGTTTCAAATCTCCAACTGCGACTAATTTTCCCTTCTTGTTTGGCATTTGTTGACGCTTCAATTTCTGTAAGAGAAAAGTTTTATATTTATAATAATCTTATTGTTAGAAAAGACAACCTCTTTACATTGACACATATCGAAACCTAATTAATTACATATTTCGCATGGGTTTGAAGTTGTCATATAGTAACTAACTCATTAAGAACTCTAGTGCAAACCACCAATTAAAATTTAGGGTTGCATACCCAGGCTGTATCTCATCAATCTCCACATTCACTCCCTTCTCATTCATATCCTCCTTCACACAATTCATCCTTTGCTTTGGTTGGCTTTTGCTTCGGCTTTACTCCACCTGTCGTAATATATTATACTAGCTGACCCGGCAAACGTTGTTTTGCCTCACTTAGGGGTATGAAAAATAGATAGTGTAGCTTATATGATTTACCATAGCAGCGCCATCTATTAATTATTTACTCAACCCAGTCGAAAGGTATCGACATTTGGAGTTAACAGATAATTGTGACTGTCAAATAATAATAGACAATAATTAACAATAAATTAAAATTGCGACTATAATTTGAGATTTAAACTATGCTATCTCTCAGTTGGATCGAACTGCACATGGTATGCAAATATTATTATAATCGGTTAAGTGGTTTAGGAGTCCATTGAGGACAAATATTGTGACACGAGATTTATATATATTAAGATTAGTAGGATTGATTTACACCGACGGGGGCTGTACCTTGTCAACAACCCAGAGCGAGTTCTGGTCCTGCAGCACCACGGCGTCGCGAGCTGGGTGCGCGCACACCGCTTCTATGGCCGCGGTCCTTCGACGCCACGACTCAGGGAGCACTGAGGCGGGCCACTCCGCGAAGCTCTTTGTTGCTATTGTGTATTCTACTATCTGAAAACAGAAACAATTCGTTTAAACGACGGATAACAGAAGAAAAGCGGAGCGGAAAAACCTGGACTATAAATCACGAAATACTACTTTCTCGCTGTTTTAATTTTTACCCATGATAGGTTTGCATTTTGAGTTTTACAACCTTGCCTGATGTAACAATCGACCACCACACCCACTCGGTCGGAGGAACACACCTACATTTTTAAAATATTTTAATTTTGCTTATCTTAATGTGGGTTTCAGATCACAGCGGAAATACAATAAATATTTAATTTTGTCTTCTATTTAGCTATACATCAGGCTGTAAAACTGGTATTTACAATGAATTTCCGCAAAGTAACGCCTGAGTCAATAGGTTATTGATTTAAAGCTACGCTGAAGTCTACGATGTAACACGCTTACCTAGAAAAGACCTATTTACTCTACTTTTGAATACCCCCGGATGATACCTCTCAGGAAACAGAAAAAGCTTCGCTGTCTTCACAATAAGTGTAAACGTATGAAAGTTTGGAACTTTAACTCTGTATCGGTGTCTCTTCACTGAGTCTCCGCTCGTTCTGTAGTAAAACGGATACGGTGGGATTAAATTATGGAGTTCCAATGCACACTCCCCGTAATGTATCCGATAAAATATCCCATAATTGATGATCGCGTCAGAACACTTTAGCCGAGCTACAGGCGCTAGTAACGTCGTAGAGATTGAAACAAATCGTACAGTACAAGGTTCGTACCGTTTGGTCAACGTAGACAATGTACAAGATGGCCGCGGCGGCGTGCACGGACAGCGCCGAGGGTACGCACTGGTATGTAGGAAGGGTCACGTAGTGCTCGAACTTGTTATATTGTAGCGTAATTGCATGCATATTGTACCAAATGTCATTAGTAAAAGCTAGCAAGTAACGTCGTAGCGATTGAAACGAATCATACAGTACAAGGTACGTACCGTTTGGTCAACGTAGACAATGTACAAGATGGCCGCGGCGGCGTGCACGGACAGCGCCGAGGGTACGCACTGGTACGTAGGAAGGGTCGCGTACTGCTCCGAACTTGTTATATTGTAGCGTATTTGCATGCAAATTGTACCAAATGCCACTAGTAATTTAGCGATGGAAAAGAATCGTCCAGTACAAGGTACGTACCGTTTGATCAACATAAACAATGTACAAGATGGCCGCGGCGGCGTGCACGGACAGCGCCGAGGGCACGCACTGGTACGTAGGAAGGGTCGCGTAGTGCTCGAACTTGTTATATTGTGGCGTTAATATGCATTTTGTACCAAATGCCACAAGTAACGTCGTAGCGGTTGAAACGAATCGTACAGTACAAGGTACGTACCGTTTGGTCAACGTAGACAATGTACAAGATGGCCGCGGCGGCGTGCACGGACAGCGCCGAGGGTACGCACTGGTACGTAGGAAGGGTCGCGTACTGCTCCGAACTTGTTATATTGTAGCGTATTTGCATGCAAATTTGTACCATATTCCACTAGTAACGGCCAGCTAGTAACGTCGTAGCGATTCAAACGAATCGTCCAGTACAAGGTACGTACCGTTTGGTCAACGTAAACAATGTACAAGATGGCCGCGGCGGCGTGCACGGACAGCGCCGAGGGCACGCACTGGTACGTGGGCAGGGTCGCGTAGTGCTCGAACTTGTTGCCGCCGAGCCGCCATATTGCCACGCCGCTCCGTGTGTCCGCTGCCACCAGGTACGTCCCCGACGGGGTCGGCTGCGACAACACCAGGTGGAGCAGCGACTTGGCTTTCAGATCTAATTAAACAACAAGTAAATATTATTTATACGTACACCAATTCAAATTTTAACAAAATAATAACTAACTACCCAGGTATCTTAAAGATTTCGCCCTCATCACCAAAAAAAAAGAGGGAGCATGCCTAGACTGGAATAACTGGCTTTTAAGGACACTGCCGGAACACACTGTTAAGAGCTTGGCCAGTTTTTTCAAAATGATGGTGATTGCTAGCCATGCGAGCACTACAAAATGCCCTACTCACCATGCAAATCCATTATTCCAAACCTCACGTTACTTATTGATATAATGTATCTTACTCAAAACATATTAACTAACTATTTTTAATAAACTTTGTTACCGTTCGTACTTAACAAGAATAAAATAAAAATTAAAAAACCTATTACACTAATCTTATATATATAAAAAATTTCCATGTCACAATGTTAGTTACCGTACTCCTCCGAAACGGCTTGACCGATTTTTACCAAATTTTGTATGCATATTCAGTAGGTATGAAAATCGGCTACTATCTATTTTTTAAGGCAAAACAACGTTTGCCGGGTCAGCTAGTATTAGTATATTATATACCTACGTAAGTTAGGCTTTATTTTAATATACGTAAGTTAGGTTTTATTATACTAAACGAATTCGGTTTTCGTAGGCAGGGTGCCCAAAATACTGGCGGCACTTCGTTGCTTAGGCAAATTTAAAGGTCAGCCGAGGTGAGCGCCAGCTCTTAGGTCACTTGTTCTGTCCACCAGCCGCTTGGATAGATTTTTAAACGTCTTTCCCGCATTGGAGCCCCACGCATGGTCCTAGAGTTTCAACTACGAGTATAATAGGCGAAAATATGGCTCCATCGCTTAGGTAGTTGCCGGCTGCTGCTTTTACTTTAGGAAGGCGGGCTTTAAAAATAATTATACGAACATAGGACGAGACTTCACGCGATCCCAGTATCACCTATACTGACTGCGGGCCAAATCACTATTGTGTATCTAGTGAAATACAAAGAGAATTATATCAAACTAGCAAGCCCGGCGAACCGCGCTACAAAGTTTAAATTTTGTTTGATACAAACCTCGCAGAGCCCAAGACCTTTCCAACGAATGCAAAACCGTAGAAATCGGTTCGTGCGTTCTGGAGTTAGAGCGTCAGGAAGGAAGAAAACCCGACTTATTTTTGAATTATAGATATCGTTTAAATAGGACATTTAAATCGAACAGGACATAAGGAAATCAACTCCGATGACAAGATTCTAACCACTTTTCAGCCATTATATTAATTATGCAACTTGGCCTGAAAACTACATAATTGTTTTTGCTACTATTTCTGCAATTTATTGTTTTTTTGTATACCTAACCCTACCCTGAACGTTTACGAATATGAATACCAAAATTAGTCAAATTTGTCCTACCGTTCCCGGTCTTTGACTAACGTACGGTAATTAATTTTATATATACTAATGTATATTGTGTAGTATATATATATACAGTATGTAAACTTATATATAGAGTATTCTAGACAAGACAGATTTATAGCGTAGAACTGTTTTTAATTAATTCCTAACATTTGTTTCTTTTCTTGTCTTTTTGTTAGTTGTAATCATATGATTCACAATTCTCCATTTATTGGTCAAATATTGTTGACCTTAACGTTGGTTTCCTTTTTTGTAATTCTTATCTTATTACCATTATTTTATGGGAGCAATAATCCAATATAAAATATTAACTGTAGAAATAAAAATACAAAGAGCTTGCTAATTATTTAAATCATTATGCTGTACCCGTAAGGCGATTAAACTTGTTGAAGGTGACTTTTGGCAGAATATGCGAGGTACTTTGATTCAACCAAAAAAGTTGAATCAAACCTGTTAAAGAAGGCATTGTACTTTAAAACAAACCTTTCAATTAGCTTCTCCATACATTTTGCCGCGTGTTAACGAACTTTTGACAGGCTTCGTAAAAAGAGGAAATTATCATTTTCTGTTTTTTTTTTTCTTGTGTTGGTTACCTCAGAACTCTGTCATAAATAAACCGATTAAAAACAGTCTTATTGAATAGGATATAATTACCAAATGTTCCTATAGCAAAAATGTCGAAATCGATTCGCCCAGGGGGTTTTACAATTTTATTCTTAACTTATTGTACCTATGCATTTTTTTAAGCAAATTTCCTAACAATTTGTAACAAAAGTTGTTTACTTAAATGTTGGATTTATAGGTATTATCGACTTGCATTATTAGAATCAAATTAACTCCAACAACTTTTATATTAATTATTATATTTTTTTATGTTCTTGAAATATCGGATTAAATAAACAAATACCCACCAAGATTGTTGTAAGTATACAGCGTTTTCCACATAGTTTAGTTTTGGGTGTACATGGTAGAAACTTTGGCAGCGAAATCATTAAAACGCATTTTCAAGTGGCCACTCATTAATTTTATCCACCAAACCTTAAAAAAACACTTACTGATTATTTTCATTAATGATTAAAGATGTACGAGTAAATAAATGTATATCAAATATAACTTAAAACCTTTCAATAAAAACTTATTTCTTAAAATTTAAAGCGACTTACCAGCGACGTTATCGAAAAAATATTTAAAATAGTTCGTCAATATTTCCCGGTAACTTTGCATTTTCATTCAAACAAATGTAATAATCGAAATAATATTTTGCTTACTCACGCACGTATGTGTAAAGTGTACAAGGAACACGGACTAAATGCTGAGTTAAATGTTAAATGTAAAATAATGATACGGGCGTATAAAATAAATCATTATTCAGACACGTGTATTCAATCGAAATAATTCACTAATTTACGAAAACTTAGGTATATTAAATTCTGCCAGAACCCGTTTACGGTTCCTTTTAAATAAAACTTGTTAATGCAACCTGAAATTAATTATGCACATATTATTCGGTGCATCAAGTCTTGTGACCTTGGCATGATAATGCATGTCACTTTAGACTCCGTTATCGAAGTTTGCTTGCTTAAATAAAATATTTTTTTTATTTCGTTTCAAACCAGCGAAATATAAAACATTAGAAACACCAGTTTCAGCCAATATTTAGTTATGTATTAGTTTGAAAAATAAATTGTAAAATTAATAAATATATATTTAAGTGTTACACTTACAACAAATGTGTTTTTTTAATTTTTAAAGATAATGGTACGGAGCCTGACTCGCACTTGGCCAATTATTATTAGAACATTTAGTTGTTGTTGTAATTGACGAACTCGTTGGCGTAAAGGTTACCATGCCGGTCTGCTAATCAGAAGGTTCCGGGTTCGATTCCCGGCCCCGGTCAACATCTTTGTGCTTAACTAAATTTGTTGGCTGTGGATCTGGGTGTTAAATATGTATTTATATATAATATGTATGTATGTATATGTAGTATATCAGCTGTATTAGCAACCATAATACGAGCTAGAAATAGTTCAGTATGGGGCTAACCAGCCGTGTGTGAACGTGTCCTAATATAAAAAAATAAAATAAAATAAAAAAAATAGAGACTACCATATTCCCGTTTCTTGAAAAGTTTGCGCAGGAGGTCAAGTAGATTAATTTGTATTTCATTTACATAATTATGAGTGCTAATTTAACTGACTGAGCATAATACCTGTCTATAAATCTACATGTATATTACCTTCCAATTACTAAGTCAGCCAAAATAACTGAGCATCACTATAGTACAATGCTAGCCTCTACTTATCTTCTATTTTAAATACAATTCAGTGAGGAGAATATTTTTTAGCTTCCAACCATGTCACAGTTAGAAAACTAGTAAACTTCAAAAATACAATTACGCTATTCAAATACTGTCAAAAAGATACTATTTCAGCTTAATTTCTTTTAACTCTATAGTAATATTCCAAACCACCCCATATTCATTCTTGAACTAAACTTAACCAAAATTAACAACAAAAATAGTACATAGAAATCATTGAGGACCGACAAAATGGCAAATTTTAATATTGGAAAGTCAATTTTAGTATTGAATATTAAACATCTATTTTACGGTCAAATTAAAACCGTTTCGCAAAAATCGCAAGCCTTTATATACGAGTATAATTTCACAAACTATAATTTTATAATATCCTACTTATAAGGCAACTTATAAAAAAAATATGTTTCTTGACTTAAAAATTATTGACAAAATTTCATTTATTATACAGTATCAACCAAACCTCCTAAGCGAGTGTGGCTCGGTGGTAATAACGTCTGCTTTTCAATCAGACGGCCCCTGGTTCGATCCCGGCCTTACACCAATGACTTGTTTTTCAAGTTATGTGTGGATTTGCGCTCGCTTTACGGTGAAGGAAATCATCGTGAGGAAACCGGCATGTTTGAGGACTACTATATCCGAAGACATGTGTCATCCGCCAACCCGCACTTGGCCAGCGTGGTGGATTTTAGCCTAAATCTTTCTCCTCGTGAGAGAAGGCCCCGAGTCCCAGCAGTGGGAACGTATAGTGGGCTGCTTATGCTATGCTTATAACCAAACCTAACTTAGTGATCAATGTATGCCACAGAGATCTTATAGCTCCGCCTGCCTCATCTACGGGACGCACGCTCAGCACGCGCGATATTTTGTCATTGGTTTCAACTTAACCTAACCTAGCGATGCATGACTCAGACTTTTTGCCCTTCGCCGTGCTCAGCCGCAACACTTATTTTACACGCTAGTTATAGTAAATGAGGTTGCCTATCGATGATTCCATTATATTTATATTTTGAGAACTGAGTCGCCCTCGTCCGTGGGAGTATACTCCGATTCCGTTACCCCACACGCGGTCCTCGGGTGGTGCTAATCAGGCGACACACACACTGGTGGTAGGCTTCGGCCGGGGCTAGTGACCACCCACCGGACTAAGTCGCGCCGCCAAGCGGCCTGGCCGTGTTCCGGCGCTTTGTCCGGTGACGCCGTTTGGAGAGATGGGTCGGGACTAGTTACTTTTTTTTCTTTTAGTCGCAAGGACCGGTATCTGACTCATCGGCTTTCAGGCATCGGACGTCTAGTTTTGGAGGGTAGCGGGATCCGTGGCACGGTTCTCCGCTGGCCGACCGCAGGTAGTAGGGGACCCAAGTAGTGAGCTAGCTACTCACGAAAGGCTGTCCCGCCAACTAGCGAAAAATCCCGGGAATGCGCCATCGTGCCGGTTAGCGACCGGATGAAAGGGCCCGATGGACATTCCTGGGGGGGCACGGGCGTCCCCGCAGTCTCCGAACTAGCTGTCCAACGATGTCTTGTCTGCTCCGTGAGTCTGGGTTAGCTGCTAGAAGTCTAGTCCCACTGCCATCTCTCCACCGTTTTCACTTAATGCGCATCATGAGAAGTAAAAGTTTTAAGAAAAGGGTTCAACAGCGGATGCACGCCCTTTCATTGAAAGTGCACCTCGCCAATATCAGAGGCTTGCACTCCAATCTCGTTGCGGTCCACCACCATCTCGAGACCGACAAACCCGCCCTCATGATTCTTACGGAGACGCAGATCAAATGTCCGTCTGACACGGCGTACTTGCTATACCCCGGGTATACCCTTGAGCACAATTTTAAGGCTCGGGCTGGGGTATGCTTGTACGTCCGGGATGACATTTGTTGTCAGCGTCTCCGTAACCTTGAAAACCGCAATTTTTCGGTGCTCTGGGCGCTGGTGGACACAGGCATTGAGAAAATTCTCTATGCCTGTGTCTACCGTTCACACACTGGAGACCAGGAGACGACCAGGCTAATGGAATATCTCAGTGAGGCGGCGGATGCGGCTCAGCAAAGGTACCCGACAGCCCAATTAGTGTTTTTGGGGGATTTTAATGCACACCATCAGGAGTGGCTTTACCCACACCGAGACACTGATCATGCTGGCAGAGAGACGCGTAAACTTGCCTTGGCGTTAAATCTCTCTCAGCTGGTCCAAGGGGCAACTCGAGTTCCCGATGTTGAGTCGCACACACCTTATTGTTTGGACCTTCTGCTGACAACTGATCCAGACCGGTACTCCGTGACGATATCGTCACCTTTAGGTAAATCCGATCACTGTCTGGTGAAATCTGTATCTGTATATTCCCCGTCCGACCCGAGCCCAATTGGCACCCGGCGGATGTGGCGATACAGGTCAGCAGATTGGGATGAGATGCGGTCTTTCTTTGCGTCTTATCCTTGGCAGTCAGTTTGCTTCTCCTCCGGTGATGCTTCGGTTTGTGCGGATGCCGTGACAGATGTACTGCGTCTGGGTATGGAATACTTTATTCCTTATTCGGATGTGTCTTTGTCAGGCAAAGCTCGCCCTTGGTTTAGTTCTCAATGTGGACGTGCGGAAGCGCTGAAACATGAGGCATACCTTGCCTGGGTTGATGCTCGTCACCGCAAGACTGGAGATGTCAGTCGGAAAAAGAAGCACTTTAACAAGGCTGCCAAGTCCTGCAAGAAGGTTCTTCAGAAGGCTCGTTTTGATCACATTAGCCGAGTTGGGAACAAGTTGGCTTCTTACCCTGCGGGTAGTAAAGCCTTTTGGTCCCTGGCAAAGTCGATCGAAGGTAACTTCTGCCGTCCCTCATTGCCTCCACTGCTTAGGCCCGATGGAACACTGGCTCACACTGCAGACGAGAAGGCAAACTTATTTGCTTCCTTGTTTGCGGAAAATTCTCGTCTTGATGCTGGTGGCGCTTCACCTCTTCCATCTCTTGGCTGTACGACACAAATGTCTGAGTTTAACATTCGCCAATCTGAGGTTCGAAAGACGCTACGCAATCTTGACGTGAGTAAAGCCAGTGGCCCCGACGGTATACCGGCAATAGTGTTGAGGACCTGTGCGCCTGAGTTGGCTCCTGTGTTGACACGTCTCTTTCGGCTTTCTCTTGAGACTGGAGTAGTGCCGAGTTCTTGGAAGCTTGCTAATGTGCAGCCCGTGCCCAAAAAAGGTAGTCGCGCCGACCCTGCTAACTACCGGCCCATTTCAGTCACGTCCATACTCTGCAAGAGTTTGGAACGTGTCTTGAACCGCAGGCTCCTGGCGTACCTAGAATTTAACGACCTCCTCAGTGACCGACAATATGGCTTTCGCCGGAATCGGTCTACTGGGGATCTTCTAGCGTACGCCACGCACTTATGGAGTGAGGCTATAGAGAAATACGGGGAAGCCCTTGTGGTTTCTCTCGATATTTCCAAAGCCTTCGACAGGGTTTGGCACGATGGCCTTATTAGTAAGCTTTCTTCATACGGCCTGCCCGCTAGTTTTTGCGTATGGATATCTGACTTCTTGAGGGGTAGATCTATTCGGGTAGTCGTTGACGGCTGCTCGTCAGATCTCATGGCTATTAATGCCGGCGTCCCTCAGGGGTCTGTGCTCTCTGCGACGCTCTTTTTGCTGCACATTAATGACCTGCTCAGACCCGGAACCATTGGGTATGCAGATGACAGCACAGTTGTAGAGAGCTACATATCCACTGCGCGAGCTAGTGCGGCTGAAATTCAGTCTCAAAGAGAGGCTATGGTTGGGCGCTTAAACCTGTCTCTTCAGGCAGTCTCCGATTGGGGCGATGCCAACCTAGTCAGGTTTAATGCTGCCAAAACTCAGGCGTGTCTTTTCTCTGCTAAGAAGAGGCCCTTTAATCTGGCCCCTACTTTCCGAAATGTGATTCTATCGATTACTGACAACCTCGAGCTTCTAGGTGTTTCGTTGTCTTCGACCCTCAACTTTGGCTCTTACATTGAGTCTAAGGCTCAATTGGCAGCCAAGAAGCTGGGTATCCTCTCGAAGGTGCGACGGTACTTCAAGCCGGAACAGTTGCTTACATTATATAAAGCACAAGTTCGGTCGTGCATGGAGTACTGTTCGCATCTTTGGGACGGATCGGCTCAATACCAGCTTGAGGCGTTGGAGATGATTGAGCGGCGAGCAATGAGGCTCATTGGTAACGATGCTCTTTGCAAGGGAAATTTGCAGAGTCTTGAGCATCGCCGCCTGGTAGCCTGCCTCTCAGTTTTTTATAGGTTACATTTCGGTGAGTGTGCGACGGAATTGCACGAGTTGATTCCCCCCGCCCCATTCCACTACCGGACGAGCAGGGAAACACCAAAGCGGCATCGTTATACCGTGGAGGTTCCAAAGGCGCGTACTAAGCGGTTTGCCTCCACCTTCATAGTGCGAACTGCGAAGGTGTGGAACTCTTTGCCTAGTTCCCTGTTCCCTGAGAGCTACAATCTGGCGGTTTTCAAAGCTAGAGTGAACCGGTTTTTTCTGGGTAAGCGCGTTCCACCTTAGATCATAATGTCGCTTGCCATCAGGTGAATTGTGATCAAGCGCAAGCCCATTTAATGTAAAAAAAAAAAAAAAAAAAAAATTTTTAGAGGATCTTGTGTTGAAGCTGTAAAGCGTAAAATGATGATGAGATGTAAATGTCGTGGCTGAATCACTAGTGTAATCCATAGCAATACAAAGAGGGAAAGAGGAAATACAAAGAGGAAAATTTTGATTTTCGAGTAGAAAACGGTTAGTTATTATTAAAAGTTGGAATGAGTCCAACAGTTTCGGTGCTTTCCGAACACCATCTTCAGGGGCGAGTGTTAGACGGACCGCCGCCGACAAGATCCGCGCGCGCACTGACTCAAGATGGTACTCGGAGAGCACCGAAACTGTTGGACTCATTCCAACTTTTAATAATAAGTAGTGTGACCGTTTTATACGCGAAAATATTAAGATGCCTTACGTGAACAGTTTACAATGTTTAAAAATTTGATTGTTTGTTTGTTTGACGCGAATAGGTTCCGAAACTGCTGGACCGATTTAAAAAATTCTTACACCGTTGGAAAGCTATGTACATTATCCCCGAGTAACATAGGCTACATTGTGTTTCTCTTTGCAACTTAGATTATTTAAGAGCCCGTGCGAAGCCGGGAAAGAGGACAACCTAAATAGTTGGTGATATCAATTTGTAGCCTCGTAGTATTATTAATTTCGTCGAGACCACAACTTCTACTGAAAATCGACGAAAAAACCCACGGTCGAATAGTAGATAGTAATAGACCTAATACAAATACCAAGTTTCGTCAAAATTGGTTTAAAATTACCAGAGTATCAACAACCAAAACCTACTAGCATAAGGACAGTAAAGCAAAGGCCAGTCGATACAGATACGCTTTGCTCGCTCGGTCAATTAATGTCAGGTGATTGTAAATTTATAAATGATTAAATTAAATTGTAATTTTTTAAATTATAAAAGCTAAGTATTCTCCATTATATATCCGAGTTTGGCAGTTGTCGGTCAAGTTAGAGCTTCTAGTGTAGATTGAAAACTCTCGACGACTTTCAGCTACTTACCTTAAGAAAGAGAGTAAGACAGTCGAAATTCGTTTATTTTGTCAGCCCAGTGATTAGCAACTGTCCACTGCGTAACTCGAAGTGTGGGTTCAATTTCGTAACTTAACGGCACGCTGAATGGAAGCTTAGAAGAGGACTGCGGAAACCGGCCTGATCACTTATAAGTGTCCGATAATTATGCTCTTGGTCATGCCTTAATGACATTATAAACTAGTATCGATTTATAATAAACTTCATAATGTAGTACTACTACCAAAACTGCGCGGTTTTTTCATGTAGAGGTAGGCATATTATGCCCCTTTTCGACAACTATTACAAAAGTAAACTTATCAAAGAATAATGTTAAACTTACGTTTATCAGTAGCGATGGTCTGTAGCACAGTGGCGCCGACGTCCGGGTCGACTTGCAGCACGTATATGACGCCAACAGAATGCGCCACCAAGAATCTGGAGTCATCGCTGAAGGCCACGCGGTCGCAAGGTGAACTTAATCCGTTTACTGCTAACTTTGACAGGAATATGCTCGGGTCATCATCTGTTTCACCGTTCTCTTGTTCTGTGTCGTTTTCAGCCTGTGGCGCAGACAGTGGAGTTTCAAAAGGAGGATCTAGTTTTTAGGCTGATTGAGAGCCAAAAGCGGAATAAAACACATTTTGAAAATGTTTCATCTTCTATGGTTACATTATTTTTTTTATGATAGGCTTGCGTTCGACCGCAACTCAACTGATGTTAAATGATGATGCGGTCTAGGATGGAGCGAGCTTGCCTAACCGATTCACTTTCGCCTTTTTGACTATTGACTTTGACTATTGCGACCATTTATGATTATTATTATTATTTATATCATTACGATACACTTTATGTAATAAATGTGCGAAGAAGAAGAACAATAAATTGTAGATACTACCATTACCAACCAACTTTCACTGTCTAAAAAAATTAAATAGCCAGTGTATATAAGCTTAAAGGACAGCACATTAGTCGGAGTCGATCACACTAAACGAATCGAAAAAAAGAATGCCGACAAAGGATTCGAAGCGGGCAAGTGGTCATAAGATTTAAAATAAAGAATTATACACTTTGTATCGTTCGCCGCCCTCGCCTACGGCTTATGTGCTGTCACCTTTAACATTACCTTAGTACCAATTGATACTTACGAATTCCAGTTTCAATAATCGTACATCGCTACTCGTCGAGTAGAAAATATATTCTCCCTTCGGCGACAGTTCACTGCTAAGTATTTGTTTATTCTTCCTCGTCTGTACTGAAATCAACTTCACCGGATTTTCCTTGACACCAAGTCTGATTATTCTACTCTTGGAACTTTCTTTCTTGTACATAATATCTGTTGTATCTTGTTCTAAGCGATCTTGGACATCCCTTTGGTTTTTTTCTTTTTTTAAGTCATTTTCTTCTGTATCGTCTGTGTATGGGATAAGTTGATCGCTTGTGGGATTTTCGAAGGCGCCTAGTTTCCATATTTCTAAGTGGTTACTGAACCTGAAAAGTAGGCATAGAGGATTCCTTTATTAGATTACCATTGTTGAGGAAACAAGAGCAATATCAATGGGTACACTAACACAATATAGCACAATCTCTCTAATCCAGCACTTCAATATATGTACAGACACTTCCAATAAATAGCTCGGCACCCTCTGTCCTTTCCTCGTCCACCTCTTTACGCCTATGCGCTCCGTCGCCGAGCCGTCGTCTAGTTGTCTTACTTCAAAGTAATCACGTACGGACGTACGTATTTTCCTGCTTTATCGATATGAGAATACTATAGTTTAGTTTAAAAGTCAAATAGACGTAAAAACAAGACAATAAGAATCGAAGGGCCTCTGACTTGGCTAAACTAATGTTTTACTACAACTAACCGACATGTGTGTTTAAATTCACGGAAGATCCAAGTTGGAGAAATACTAGTTTTACATAGAGCATGGTCACCCATCCATAGACTGTCCGCAATGACATTAATGTAACTTTAGTAGTCACATCAGATTACCTTACCAGAGCTACATATGCTAACCAATTCAATCAAATACTATGAGTATTACCTGAGCAACAGAAGTCGTTTATCCGAGCACAGAGAGGATCTTCGGGCAGGTATCATCGGCGGCATCCGCATTATCCACTTGGGAGGGTAATTGGAGAAGGTCAGATAACCGTCCACACCTGCTGATATCAGCTCTCGCTCGCCTAGCGTTAGGAGTACTCTGGAATTGTGATGCAATGGATTCAGCTCTATGACTGGTACTTATTTCATTAGTTCATGCATAAGCATAAGCAGCCCAATATGTTCTCACTGCTGGGACTCGGGTCTACTCTCATGAGGAGAAATATGTAGGCTATAATCCACCACACTGGCCAAGTGCGGGTTGCCGGAACCCACACATCTTCGGATATAGTGGTTCTCTACATGTTGGTTTCCTCACGATGTTTTTCTTCACTGTAAAGCGAGTGCAAATCCGCACATAACTTCAAAAACATGTCATTGGTGGCCAGGGTCGAACCAGGGACCATCTGATTGAAAAGTAGACATATTTCCCATCAAGCCACACATGACTGTCTGCATCAACTGTTGCTTGATGATTGCATCAGATCACAATAGTCAACACAGCTACAGGTGCTTAGAGAAGATTATTGCATAGATGCATCCTTAACTGGTAGAGCTGATTTCAATTCTGTTTTTAACCAAGCAAGAGAAGCATCTATCTATCAACTGGCTAAGAACACTCCTGCCT
This sequence comes from Mellilla xanthometata, assembly GCA_035578125.1. Classification (NCBI taxonomy): domain Eukaryota; kingdom Metazoa; phylum Arthropoda; class Insecta; order Lepidoptera; family Geometridae; genus Mellilla; species Mellilla xanthometata. The sequence continues at coordinate 9,577,647 of JAPUBQ010000013.1, forward strand.
GATACACCCTTCATACAAGAAAAAACTAAATCAAAATCTGTTCATCCATTCAGCAGCTACTATGCAGACACAGACACAAATACACATCAAACTTATAAAAAGGGAAAATTATTAGGCCAGTTTTAGCTATCTCCACAGAAAAAATACCCCAGAGGCAGACCATGTAAAACATGGATAGCATAATATGTTGAAGAAGATTTGAAGGTCCTGAAAATGGACAATCCTGGCCCAAAACCACACAAAGAAGTCTTAGATTAGTAGAGGAGGCCAAGACCCTTCCAGGTTTGTTGAACCACAGGAAGTAAGAAGTAAGTTTGAGTTTAACTAGCGGGATAAGGTAGAGACAAAAAAGTATGGAATAAATTAAGATGTAATCACCTGACATCATGTTCATGTATATGACGCTGCACGTTTTTGACCCACTGCTGGTGCACTTTCCTCTGCATGTTGGTGCTATGAGACACCCTCGTGAAGTGCATGATGACAGGGTCCACACCCGCACAGAACAGGTTCTGACCATCATCTGTCACTGTCAGTGAAGTGATGTCCGCCTTGTGGGTTGTGAAGAAATCTTTCTGAAAATCAAATGAATATCAGTGTAAATTCACATTATTTATTGCCTGAACTAAACATATCCTAGAGGACATGTATGGTAATCTTAGAGAGCTTCCAACTACCCTGACAGCAGATCAGCATATCTTTGTGCAAGAAGTGTGGATTATGATACTAGGGCAACCGCATTTGCAACACATTTTTGGTTGGATTAGGAAGTTAGTTAAGAAACAAAAAGTAGCAACAAAATAATAAAGTTTTACTAAAAAAATAATTAAAATATTTTTCCAATAATTTATAATTTTTTTTAGGGTTCTTATTTATTTTACAAAGAAATAGATAAACATGTTAAGTGTAACAACTAGCATGCTTATTGCTGAAAACAATCACTTGCAGGCAAACAAAATTTATTAACATAAACAATTATAAATTAGTTCAATTATTATAAATACATGTCACATTAGACAATTAAAATGTCAAAATTAAATTAAATTTATTATAAATGACTTAATTCTAAATAAATAACCCACCCCCAATAGTTCCTGGTGCCAGGCCTGTGTCACTCCGCGTGTAGGTGTTAAAAACATACCTACGGGCGGCGGCCACTCCGGAGTGGCCAATCTAGTAGGCTGCCACAAGCGAACGAAAACACACGCGTGCGCGCTAGGTATATGTTCGACCACGTTCAACTTAATTATTTGCGAAGTACTAGTTATTATTCTGTGTTATTTGATTGATTCATTATATAATTGCAAGATGGACACAAAACGAAAAAAGCAAAAAATACTGTGCAGTATTTAATTGTTTAAATACGGATCGTGATCGAAATTAAACTTTTTTTTTGTTACCTAAAGACGCTGACAGGTAAGGGTAAAATCTATTTCGACTGTATTACATAATGTTCCTATATGAAATGAAATTAATTCAAACTACAAACCGTTTCTCCCCGTACTATTCCAATATCCAAAAAGTACAATAAAAAAGATAGTTGCATTTCATTTGTCGTACATTTACGAAATTAGACTAAGAGCCCAACGCAAAATATTTTCGGTGATACTATAATAGATGATACCTATGGAATTCTATTCGCGCTAGATGGCATATGAATTAGTTTCTCGAAGTAAGCAACCATAGTCCGTGGCTCTTTCAATACCACAGAATAATAACTAGTACTACGTATAACCATGTACAATGTATTATGAACCGTAGCATAGTGAATTAAGGCCCATATTCCTTTGAAAAGAAATTGGTAGGTAGAAAACTAATCATGTGATCGACTGGACCGCGAGCTAAATTAAATCATATTGTTCATCAGATTGAGTTCATATTTCTTTGAAAACCATTGCGAAGTGAAGCTTCTGTACGAAGTACAAGTTATTATTCTGTGCTGGTGCTAAGGTGTGATTGAATATGTATAATAAATAAATACTATTCAATTTAAGAAAGACATTTACCTGGTCACCTTTACTGCTATCCCAGAAGCTGAGCCTGCCAGCGCTGTCCCCGGACACTAGAGTACCATCAGCTAGGAATGCCAGACACCACACAATAGTCTCCTTGCCACGACGCTCCACTGACAAACGGGTGATTGCATGACCCTTAGCCACATTCCATACTCGTATAGTGTTAATAGAACCTGGAATGTTTGATAGTTTCTCTCATCCCTCGAAATTGAAAAATCTTAGTTAAAGCTGATAAAGAGAGATTAACCGAAAGTGAGGTAAGAGTTTGCTAATCATAAATAATATGCTTAAAAAGTAATTACTTGACTGATTGAAGAGTAGTATTTGCAACAATTAGGCTGTAAATGGTAGACTTCAGAATGAAGAACAATTTTTTTTACACATACTAACATTTTCAGTAGTGATAAATAATGATACCCACCTGTAGCCAATAATTTCCCAGTTGTATCAAACTTGCAGCACAGTATCCTGCCTTCCTGCTTGTCAAATAGCTTTTCGTACACGATATCTCCATGTTCCACATTATACAAGTTTACATAACCTTGTTCAGTGCCTGCTGCTGCTAGCAAATTATCGGGAGTAACGTCTAAACACCACGCCGCGTGGCCAGTAAGCATTACAGTGTTCTTGATGACCAGTTTGTCTAGATCCCACTCGACTAGTGCCCCACTAAGTCCAGTCGACAGCAGTCTTTCTCCCACCCAACACACAGCTTCCACTGAACCATTATCGATGGCAGGGATGAATTTAACGAGATAGGGCGAGAAATTCACATCCCATATTTCAATAGAAGCATCGCCTCTGTAAGTAATATTACAAAAAACAAATGTATAGATAGAAAAATACTCTTAAATAAACAAATAACCTTTAATAAATGTTACCTTGCTAAAGCGAGAAGTTTTGTTGTTTTATTGAGAGCCGCACAACTTATAGGTTGGGGTTTGGGATTATAAAACCTAACTCTGTGAACTTTACTGCTGATATTAGGCATTTTTACCGAATATTTACTAAAACTACATTGAAAACAGTCTCACATGCGAATTATAACCTCCAAACTCATAACCAAAACATTCTAATTTGCTGTCACTATCGTAAAATAACAAAGTGTCACAGTCGCAAACTTTGACAGTTACATTTACACATACAAGTACAAGTTGTTGGTTGATTGGTGATCTGTCATTTTAGAAACAAGTATTTTCTTCGAAAGAAATCGGGTTTTGATTCAGATTTTAACATACTGCGCTGTAAAATATAGTCATCTAGGATGGGGGACGGTCAAAGTGAAACCCAACTATTACTTAGAGATGGTAAGGAATAAGTCGATTTCATTGTCCCGTCGGCTGATGATTCAACCGATATCACGTCGTTATATTTGTTGCTAAACAATGAAAAATATGGACCAAATGGGTCGGAAAGTACTCAAGCAAAGAGTGGTTCGGTTGTGTAATTGTTTTACTGGTGGTTATATGATGTGTTACGCGTTCCGAGTCGTCTACCCACCCATCACGCAAATTGGGCATTTTCAGAGGAGTCGAATGTCAGCACTATATCCCCTATTGGACCGGACGAGCTGCCTCCGCCCTACCAGCAAGCGGGGATGCCGATGGTGACATGCCGCGTGTGCCAGGCCATGATCGACATCTCGGGCAAGCGGGAGCAGCATGTAGTCAAATGTTCAGAGTGCAATGAAGCCACGGTGAGCACAGTTCTGTCATTTTTAATTGTATATACAACAGCCATATCATTGTGTCTGTATACTGTATATGTATCTGTAGGTAGGTCAACTCTTATCTTGTATGCATGTGTAAGTCAGCAATTATTAAGTTCAATTCATTTGCCTGTTTCATTCCTAGTTTCAAATATTAAATTTAATGCTAAGCTTTTTTTGGAAGTTTACTTGAAGTTAAACGGCTAGATTTTTGCAAATGATTACTAATTTGATGGTCCCATAAATGTACATTTGTTACAATGACTCCATTTTAGTTCCAAATTAAAAAAAATATGCAAATATTACTGGAGTTAAAAAAATAGTTTTGATTACAAAAGTAGCATACCAGAATTGGTCTCAATCTAAATGTAATAATAATAATTGTGTTTTTTGTGATATTTTGTTATCAGTAGATCATAAAACAAACCCTAGCAAACATCTGGTTGTAGTTAACAAGCTAATTTCCTTGCAGCCAATCCGAAATGCCCCCCCTGGGAAGAAGTATGTGCGATGTCCGTGCAATTGTCTGCTCATCTGCAAGTCATCATCCCAGCGCATTGCGTGTCCCCGAGCTAACTGCAAGAGGATCATTAACCTGGCCCCCTCCCCTGTCACTCCACCAGTGCCCACTACGCCCGGCATGCGCCGAGTCATCTGTGCACATTGCCAGGATACTTTTCTGGTAAGTTTATTATTGTATTATATTCTATAGTTAGTAAACAAATAAGCCTTGCTGAACCATTATTATGTAGACTAATTAATATTGCCCTCTAGAGAAAATCATCAACTATAAATAATCAGTAATCACTTGTTATGTTATAGTCTTTAAGATAATGAAAACATCTCACTTCTATTCTCAACAGATATAACTCAGGCCAGTTTGAAAGGTTTAATTATATTTTAATGAGCTAGACTATTGATACAATTCTAACAGTATCAATGAACTCTCAAGGTACACCAGTTCATTTTAATGTGGTAATGGACTTGCAGATAGAAACAAATTATTTCTAGATATTCTTAATAGGTTTAATTTACTGTGTCAACACACATTAACTGTCTATTGTTTTTTTTGATGATTCAGTGTCATATGTTTTGCTAAATGTATGTAAACATAATGTACATATATCAGTACTGATGACACTTACTAAATTGTTAAAATACATACATATATTATATATCTTATATATAAAATTTCCATGTCACAATGTTAGTTACCATACTCCTCCGAAATGGCTTAACCAATTTTTACCAAATTTTATATGCATATTCAGTAGGTCTGAGAATCTTTTTTTCACACTCCTAAGTAAGGCAAAAGAGTGTTTGCCGGGTCAGCTAGTGTATATATAATAAGTTCAACTCTTTCCTTAAGGATAAACTTTTGCAATAACTTATGTTGAAGTAGAGCAAATATTGTTTTTATTATTAATATGATAGCAGTGTTGTGAGAGTGTATTGTCCCCATTTTCTACATTTTATTTGTCTGTTCATGAAGAGTTGAATGATCTTATGATACTTGTAGATATGTAAGCTTTCACTTGAATATTCTTCCATAACTAACTATTATTTAAATCACTCTATCACATTATTCTAATATTTCAAAAGTTTCTCCATCAGGAATTGTATGCATAATACTTTATATTATTTTACATACTTTATTTTGTTATTTCGTTTATGCATATACATAAATTAAAATGTGGTTAAAAACATACATTAATATTAAATATCTATTGACTTGGCCTACTAACTCATAGAAAGCATAAAAAATTTAAAAAAATATATTTAACATGGCTGCCACCACAAAATGATGATGAGTAGATGTTTTTTTTTACTTATTGACTCAGGCGTTACTTTGCGGAAATCCATTGTAAATAGAAGACAAAATTAAATATTTAGTGTACTTCCGCTGTGATCCGAAATCCGAATTAAGACGAGAGTAGGACTCTCGACTTGTCGTTCGAAGAGTCAGCATCTCCTGATGATGCCTTGTGGTTAGGCGAAACACGTGTAGAGTTAAGAATTTCCGAATTGTGATAGGTAACCTTAATCTTAATTAATCTTAGTTAATTTTTCCTTTACTTGTCTTAATTTGGATTTCGGATCACAGTGGAAGTACACTAAATATTTAATTTTGTTTTTTTTTTTATTTACACTTGTTTTATCTAGATTTGTGTAATTTGTGTTAGTAGTTTGATGTCCCCTTGTCCCAACAGCAGGACATTAAACTTTTCAATTTCATGTTTTTTTTTTATAAAACAAGTTTGCACCTGTATCCTTGACCTTATGCAAAGTAGTGATTTAAATTCTGCTTACAAACAAAAAAAATACAAATTCCAAAAGCTTAAATAGCAATGTCTGATTTAAAACATGTTTTATATATATATATGTTTTGTAAATTATAAATGAAAGATGTACAAAGCTTGTTCTAGCAACTATGGGATAATTTATTGTTCCTTCAAATTAAGCATTTAGATGTGAAATGTAAGACTATCTACAATCGCCGTAATATATTATTAGCGGCGCCTCCCGGTGCTACCTGCGTTAAGGCGAGATAAAAGCAGCTATAATTATGATAATCCGGGGTATAAACTTCTACACACCAAATTTAATACCAATCGGTTCAGCCATTTGTCAGTAAGGAAGTAAAAAAACATAAACAAACTTTCACATTATTTATAATATTAGTAGGAACAGAAGAATTAGTAGAATAATGATCAAACTGTTAAATCAATATGCAGATTTTAAATAAATTTCCATTCTTGTTTATTATTATAATAAATAAAATCATAAACATATACATATGTTTAATAAACATGTTAATAAGATGCACTTATCAAGCACCCACTAGTTTTTTTTTGACACATCACACACGGCTGTTTTATCCCATACTGAATTATTTCTAGTTCGTATTATGGTTGCTAACACAACTGTTATACTACATATACATATTTTACATAGATACATATTTAACACCCAGACCAGCCCCAGTCAGCCAACAAATTTAGTTCAAAGTAGCACTAAGATGTTGGCCGAGCTGGGAATTGAAAGCGGAACTGTCTGATTGGCAGTCTGGCATGGTAACTTTTATGCCAATGAGGTCGTCAAGCAACCACTTGATGTTCAATTACTGTGTGTAGCTCACCCCTCACTTTTTCTGGTAAATGCGTAATTGTATGTTTAATTTTCAATTGTTAATGTAAATTATATATTTTCCAGTACTCGTTGCTGAAGAACGCGCCGGTGCGGTGCCCGCACTGCCGCAAGGTGTCCTCGGTGGGGCACGCCATGGCACGCAAGAGAGGTATCATCTTCGCCATACTATCGATGATCTTCTTAGCCATCGCTTTGGGAGTCACCCTCGGTACGCTCAACGCCGCTAAGACACAGGGAGGTGGCATCTATGTCGCGTATGTAGGCGCTTTTCTCGTAGCCTTCCTGTTAGGCAGTCGCGCGGTCTATTATTTCGCTATGAAAGTCAGTACAATCGAAGGGCCCATGTAAGTCTGTAGCCTGTCGAGCCTCTATTGCGGCAATCGTATCACTAGTAAAACGATCTTTCCGAAGGCAAAGATGACACGATTTAAGGTGTGGGCAAAATCTAGAACAGTATTTGCTGTTTTCTCGTTCAAATTCAAAAACGTTTGAATTTATTGAAAAAATAACTTATAAACTGTCTAAAGCACAGCTCTAAGAATATGTATGCCAGTCAGATTTATCAATATGAAAAAACTTCTTCAGAAAATTTAATTTTAGAAAAAAAAATACTAATTCTTATTCGTAAGGTTAAGTGTTACCAAAATTGATATTAATATTCTTAGGGTAGTCCTTTAGACGATTTATAAGCTATTTCTTTCAACAACTATATAACCGTTTATTATTATAACGAAACAGTAAATTCCAAATTTTGCTCGTGCCATCCAGCAAGTAATGTTAGTGATACAATTACGGGATAGAACGCCGATAATGTGATATGTTTGTATGACTAGAAAATATACATATTATATAAAAAATGCATTATTCCATTATATAAAATGTAACATTAAAATTGAATTTAATTTATGTATTAATTAAATTATGTATCACAGTATAGAGCCTGGACTGTTCTATTTGATGATATAATTTATGAATTGTTCGATCATCAAATTTATTGATGTTTCAACATTATTCTGCTTCGGGTATTATAATTATTGAGATATAACAAACATGTCATATATTTCATTTATACCGAAGTTAAATAAATAATTATTAGAAATTGTATAAACTGTAATAAATTGAAGAGTTTAGCTTATCCTAATGTGTATTTGTAAGGAATCTCATGCGCATCAAAGTACTCGTAATTGCATCTGAGATCGTTCAGAGTTTGTTTATTTCACTTGTTTGTTTTTCAATAATGAGCGAGTGTGTTGTCGTCATGCAAACCTTTAGCGAGTAAACATCGTAATCTGTTTATCAGTCCAAATAGATTACTCACCGATCGATGCGGACACCCTACTTCAATCTAATTAATGGCCCAAAACCTTTATGTATAAGGGTATATATTGTAGTATGGCCTTCATTCATTAAATTGGTTAACGGCAGCTTAGGGTTTCCGTGCACAACATTAAAAATTATAGTTTGAAAACCAGCAAAGGGTGAGATAGTATAACGAATTTCGTACTACCAGGTTACCTATCAACTTTTTCTTATCAGTTTAAAATATTTAACTTTACTAGCTTAACTATAACATTAAAATAAACTGGCAATAAACATTTTATACATAAATATAAGCTAGGTATAGGCATGGCGTGAGAGCGTTCTTACTTTGATTTTGAGATTATTCGATTCCATTCTATTTTACAGGGTGATTGATTTGTTTTTAAAACAATTATTCGTTATTTTTAATATTATATATCACGATTTCTATAAATTAGGCAAATAAAAATTATATAAAACAGACATATGAAGCTTTCAATGCTATTGCAACAAGCCTTTGTCATAGTGTACCTTATTTTTATTTTACATACGTTTTTAAAGTAATTAAATGCTTGATTCGTGAATAATTTACATTGCGATCGTTAGCATCAAGTATAAAAAAGCTTTTTACTCTAAATTATTAAAAATCAAATGCCGAAAAACTTTAAAAAATGTGTAGGGTTTACAAGAAATTAATATAAACAATATTTTATTCAACATAGAAACAATCATAAATCGATCTAAATCTAACAGAATGAATATCTAGAACGACATATTTCTTTATAGTATAAAAACGCCTTTCCCAAAGACCAGCAATTTATTTATATACACAACTTATATGTATTGGAATTCGTAGAGAGAAGAATGCTACAATATTCATAATTATTCGTAAAAAATGTAAAAAAAATCCTCAAGATCTATGAGACGGCGCATCAATAATAAAACAGGTTTTATAACGGGTTATTTAGCTACCAAAGTCTTTTAATATAACTGTGTTAAAATAGCATTTCATTTGAATAAAAATTATCAAGGCATATAATATGTATGTTATATTATTCATGGGCCCTATATATAACAAGCCATACATATAACAAGCCAGTACATTATAATGTACATTTAGGTTAACTTGGACCCACATGGATTTTAAACATAAAAATATATAATAAATTCTGTATGTAGTATTTATACCTGGAATATTTTCCCGTAAAAGGCCACATTTTTAACTTACTTTAAAAAAGAGGAAGTTATTCGACTGTATGTATTTTTTTCAACCAATTTTGGCAGAATATCTCATTCTAATATTATTTTATGAGCATAGAATGACACAATCACCGTTTGCATGTTTATTTTATTTTCCCATAATATGAATATGGACAAAATACAATTTGCATATTAAGTTTTTAGGCGTGTTTATTCCGTTCGTGATAATTTTTTTACTAGGCTTAGACAGAACTGAGAAATTTGATATCTTCGTCTTATAAAAACGAATAGTAATTAATAACGCACCTATAAAAAAGACGATATTAAAGAAGGGCTAACAAAACACGTTTTATTAGTAGGTTTGTTTACAGTTTAGGTTTAGATGTAACAATGACACACATTAAATTATGACAGCGTGTGATTAGGCAACAGACACGCGTTCAGTATAACACTGGTTTATTACGCAACCATAGCTCCATACCTACATGTGACACAGCCTTCAAACTAGATGAGAACTTCGGTAGTCGTTTGATGGCCTTAGAGTTATTATACCTTGCATAGTAATTTACCTTTGATTTGTATGTTCTTTACATTTTATAGAAACAATCGCTCGGTGCAACTCTTATGCATGAGTGCAAACATTGTAGTTATGGTTTTTACCATTTAAATAATATTTCTGTGAAGCATAGTATAAGCGTTAGGCCCGTATACCGGTGGCCTTAAAAGTTATAGCTAGTGTTATCTATGGCTTTTTCGTTCTTCATATTATTTGAAAGTGGCATTTCATTGTTCAGTGTCATTTAAAAGTGACATTTACACATGTGCACTACCGTGGGTCGGATGACATTATTAAGTAGAGGCCGTTGTTACGCGAAGTTAGAGGCCCTTGAATGACTTGAAAATGTTGACCACCAGAGCTTGACCACTTAGCGCATATGAAGAAATAGAAGAAGTTAATGATTGTGTGCTTTGGCTATTTTCAGTTTTGCTCTTTTTATGTTACCATATAAATTCATGTATTTAGGACAAACATTCAGAGAATATTGCTGTTTACTGCAAATATTAATATATTTTAAAAGCATGATCTAATCATATTATATTATAAACAGTAACATACTCAAAAAATCCTTTGATTTTGGCATGATTTAAATATAATATGTATAAATCTTAGTTTATTTCTCAACGATAGTTGAATTTATTTTAGAAAAAAAATATAAAAGTCTAGGATAAAACTATATACTCGTAATCTTAAACCTTTATACTCTGTCTAGTTTGGTAAGAATCTATAGCAAAGAGAAAAATACCTATTACTCATCCCATGTGCTATATAACAAATGCATAGTGTTGTTTATGTTAGGTATAAATAGTTACACCGTAACTAACGTAAAACCTGTAGAATGATTTAACAACATACAACTTCAAAATTTGCGACAAATAAAATAAACTTATCCGCTCCATAGATATTATTTCGCAAACAACTGATTATTTTTTCGCAAAAGTTGTTGTTTACATATAATAAGATCTTCTAAAAGGTTTTACTTTAGTTACCAGTAACTCTATTTAGTAAGTAGTATGTTATTATTTACTCAGATAGTACATTCCAAACGTACAGCGAAATTCGGATTTTGACCTATGAACATACTGCAGGTATAAAAAAACGCAGTTTTCAATTGTTGGTTTCAATTAATTGTGTTTTTATTGTTAATAGAAATTTATTTTGCTATTATAATTTAAGTTTTCCTTATTATGGATTACCATACATACAGTTGAAAAGATTCTTGTATCCTATGATATTGTTAACCAATACTTAACTGCTATTAGTCATTGTATGTTACTTTAGAAATAAATATAATGCTACATATAATTGTAAATTGACAACCTATATTATTCAAAATAGGCATCTCGTTTTGCAGAGCCGATGGGCAATATTTCGGAAGCAGACTTGTCAAAATTATCTTCTCAACACATATTTCATTTTTGATGTACCAACGAAGACCATCTGGGCGTCCTGTGTACCCGCAGTTTGAAATAAGATAAAAGGGGTTTGTGACCTCTGGATGACCGCGGGTCGGGCGAAACCCCGTACTCGGTATTTTCCCGTACTATGAGATTATAGTATGACCCCGTACCACGAAATCTTTACGACAGTTTCCATCTCGGCAGCGATACCGCACTTTTTTTTTGCTGTGATAAGGAGGCGTTAATGTCTTAATTTCGCTGTAATTTTGGAATGAACTACTATAAACTTGAAACATTCTGTGAATATGAAGACTTGTCGAGCATTCTGGTGAAATGTTAAATTCGATGTAATGAGCGTAAGTGTCGTACATTTAATTTCTTTTATTATTGTTTATGCTTAACACGTGTATTTGTAGATTTAAGTTAAATAAAATTGTACCTACCTAATTTAACGTGTTTAAATTCAAATTTGATATATTATCTTCTATCTTTAAGTGAGCAATTCTTGTATACCTATGTATATATAATTGGAATCTCGGAATCGGCTCCAACGATTTTCATGAAATTTAGTATATGGGGGTTTCAGGGGCGATAAATCGATCTAGCTAGGAATCATTTTTAGAAAATGTGATATAAAAAAAATACCAAATTTCGGTCAACCAGGTAGGTACTTATAATTTAATTATATAAATACCTTAAGATCTAGTTTTAATTCTTGTAAACGATTCAGTGTTTTTGTCCTGTAAATGAGTGTGCATAACCAACTGGCGAAAATCAAATCGCAACATTTTACTGAGATTAGGTATACCAGAAATGGTGGAACTGGTTTGTCAAAGTAATATTCTCCACGATGTTTGATTTTGACATGGCGAAATTTACTTAACAATGTTCTCACTAGCATAGTAATACAGGTTGGTATGACGGCAGAGCATTATAATATATAGTGCTCGCTCATATGTTGAAAATCAAATACCTATATGTTCTACGATACGTTCCGGCAGCCTCTTTGAGAGCAAGTAATTCCAGACTTAGCATGCTTCTGTATTGGTCAAAATATCGATTGCTACTCGCCCGCACTCTTTACAGGTCAAATGCTTGACTGCCTGACTTAAAAAATAGGAAATCCTAAAATTCAAACAATGCTTTGTATATTTTTATATTATTTATTTAACAAAATAATTTTACATAAATAGTTAGGTACTTAAAAATAATATACAAGTATTACTTGCTATTCTCTTTATGCGTTTTCAAAGAACCATTTTAAAGTAGGTATGTTTGGTTTGTAGACGATGTATAATGCAATATTTTGCATACAGCATGCACTTATCTTTATATGACACGAAATTCTAAAACTTAATATGATTATTTTTACACTCTACTGAATACATTTGTACTTAAGAAGCTAGCTAGCCAGCTTTCTCTCTATAAGAATAGATAGATAGTTGCTGACAAGTTGGAAGGAAGAATATACTTGTTATAATCGTAAGGTCTAAAATCTGATATATATAGGCAGCCACAGAATAATAACAAATACTACGTTCTTTTTCAAATAAGTATTCAGTATTTTACAATCGAGTCAAATACTTTAGGAAAGTCATGCTTGAGAAGAGTGCAAGGTGTTTTTTTGAGATCTCGTATTATGAACATTTAAAACTGTTGATCTTAGTATCTGAGGAACAATTTTAAAACTATCCAGGCTAGGACTAGATATATAATATGGAATAGCTAAAAAATAAAATTTATTAACTTACACTTATTTTCTAGAAAAATAATGTAAAGAGGAGGGAATGTTCCTACAATTTTTTATACATGTACGTTATGTAGGTTTTTATCATCTTTTAACATTTCAATTATTACAAAGTCTTATTAGAACAACTACTTACGTAGAGAAGATAATAAAGTTAATGATCGACTTAAAACGAGTAAAGGACTAAATAACATATAATTTTTAAAATGGTAAATGCCCATATTTTGATTCTGCAAAGAGGTTGTCGAAATCTTTTTGGTACAGTTAGTTCACAGATTTGCCCCCTGGTGCGCCACTGGGAACCAAGTTAAATCAGTAAAGAATCACTAGATATAATAAATGTGCTCTCATAAAAAGTAATTACTGTTATATCCTTTTCTCATGTTATTATTAAAACAGAATTGGTATTACATACTTCTGTACTTTACGTCAAAAAAATATCGTGCAATGTTATTCATATTACATATTATAACGATTGTATGGCCCAAGTAATAGGAATTTTGTAGTAAGAAAACGCAAGCAATCCGAGAACCTCGTTGCAGTCCCGTCACCCGAGACGGTAAATCTGCGCTGCCGTGCCCAAGGAAAAACCGCTCTAATGCGACTTGTCATAAGTGTCTTTATGCTGATACCCGGAGACGTATCCCGAGCCGTCGACGAGGTCCTTTCTTCCAGCAATGCCTTTGCCTTTGCCGGAATCGTCGAAGCGTTGTTTGTGCGAGCCTGTGTACTTGCTGGTATCGGTGAGACGGTCCACCGCCGCAGCCGCTGCGGGGGACTTGGTTACCTGGAATTGGTTAAAATTGTGCATTTTGTAATACAGTAGAAACTCGATTATCCGGCTCTTAGTTATCCAGATTCGCGATTATCCGGCCTACAGACCAATTGTCCAAAGTCGTATTTTAGCAAGGATGAACGTGTCGGACGGAACTGGCCCACTGGAAACTAAAAAAGCCCCAATTTTCTTCATACTTTCGATTATTCGGATTTTCGATTATCCGAATGCCTAACGACAACGATTGGCTATTTTTCATCGTATTTTTAATTTTTAAAAGTCGTAGTATAAAAGTTAGCGCTTAAGATATATACCAAAAGCTACTCGTAAAATTAGCCTTAGTGCCTGGATTGCTTTTTATATCTTTGAAGAGAAAAGTTAGTAGTAATTTGTACATAAGTGTACCTGATCGTAAGTATTTTATCTCATATTCAGTCGCAGGCTAACGTTCAATGCTTACTAGTTTAACTGGAACTTTATTTATACCCTGGAATTATATCTTAAAAATTAAAATACCATCGTTAAAAGTGCAAGAATAATAGGTACATTATCGCACCCATTCGGTGTAATTACAGTATTTATCTCGGTGTAAATGCGGCGATGACTAATAGGTGAGCAGCCGCGTTCATTGTCTGACCTTATGCACTCAAGCAATTAACTTCAATAACATTATCGACACCTAAGTACCAGGTTCATGTAGGTGAATATAAACATTATTATTTACCAAATGACATCGTAATGATAAGCAACAATCTTCTTGCCGTTGTTTGCTGGTTTGCAAACCGCATAGTAATAACAATGATAAAAACATTTTATCAACACATAAAATAAGACAGTTAAAACATATTTTTCCAAAAACTGATATTAAGAAGAGTGTCAGAAAGAAAAACAAACAAGTTTTGGAATTTTTGTCTTTCTATCCGTTTCGTCATAATTTCCTAGATAGAAGTTACTCAACGGATTAGAACGCGGCTTCCACATGTAGTAGAAGAGCCCGTGAAGATCGTCCTTCACCGATCTGATAACCAAATGAGACGTATTTTTTATTAAATATTTTTTATAAACAAATGTGCCTAAAATTGCTTGCCCATCGAAAAGTGCTCATGGCTATTTTTAATTAAATAAACTTTTATTGATTTTTTTTTCATCACCTTCATACTTTTGATAACCAAATGAAATTTATTTCACTGATAGTTTTTAATACACAGAATATACCTCGGTATGCTTGCCTACTCATTTCAGTGTATAACTACCTGGCAAGCAGGTGTAAACAAGTAAGTCAAAATAGGTGACTCATTCGATTTTGATGCGCTTCATAGGAGTAACAACGATTCTGAACAGTTAGAATGTTATTTTTTTTTTGATAATCGTAGCTAAATTATCATTTGACTATACACGAGCATGCGCAAAAAAAAAGCCATGAGCACTTATCGATAGGCAAGCAATTTTAGGCATATTTGTTTATAAAAAATACTTCATAAAAAATACGTCTCATCTGGTTATCAGATCGGTGAAGGACGATCTTCACGGGCTCTTAGACTAAAGTGGATTATATATAATTAGAAGCGTTGTCAAAACTGTGTTTTGTCAAAATTTAAGGCAAAAAGAATTTATGGTCCGTTGAAAATTTTCTCCCAGCACTGCTTCAAAACCTTTAAACAAAGGTGAATGCGGTTAATATTAGTAAGATCATTAGTCAATATATAGTTATTATTTATGTAAGTATTACGGACTGTAAAGTGACATGAATTATGAGTTAAATGTGTTGTTATTTACTATTATATTATTATGACATTGTATGACTATAAGCCTTTGATGACTTTGTTTGCGTAATGGTTACCATACAGGACTGCTAATCAGAAGGTTCCGGATTCGATTTTGTTTGGAACATCTTTGTGCTGAACTTAATTTGTTGGCTGTCGGTCTGGGTGTTAAATATGTATCTATATAAAATATGTATGTATGTATATGTAGTATATCAGTTGTGTTCGCAACCATAATACGAACTAGAAATGGTTCAGTATGGGGTTAACCAGCCGAGTGTGAAATGTGTCCTCATATATATTTATATAAAAAATAGCAATAAAATTTACATATGCGTTTATTGTATGAGGATCCCCCTTAATATTTTAACTTTTTTATTTTTAGTGTTTGTTGATATAGCGGCACGAGAAATACATATCATGTGAAAGCTTCAGCTTTCTAGCTATTACGGTTTTTGAGATACAGCCTGGAGACAGACAGACAGCGGAGTCTAAGTAATAGGGTTCCGTTTTTACCTTTAAGGTACGGTACCCTAAAAAAGCCACAACTTACATGTGACGTAACTCCAGGCTGTCCGCACGTCGTCAGCTTCCTCTTGATTTCGTCCAGCTCGACCTTTTTACTCTTAGCAAGATCTTCCAAGAACTTCTGGTAATCGTCCACTCCGACTTTCAGAGACTTGAGCTTCTTGAAGTGTATCGCCGTGTCGGTCGTTGAGATCTTTTTGCCATCTATCACCTTCGCTTGTTTCATCCACTTGTCGCTTTGAGAGAGAGTGATCAGCTTCCCATCTGATTTTGGGTCACCGAATTTGGAGAATGCTTTGAATGCATCCTGAAATAAAATAGGTGATATGTTTAACATGTGAAAAATTCAAAACTGAACAAGCGATAACAATTTTAGTAATCATGAACCGATTACCACAAAATTGGTATGGGGCCATTGGGAAAGCAATATAATTCCTTCAATGTATTAAAAATTGAGGAATTATGACGTAATAAACACAAATGTAATCAAATTTAAAAAACGCAGACAATTTGACAGCTCCTTCTTTTTGAAGTCCGCTAAAAATAAACATGCGAAGTGTTGTGTGTTTAGATATAGCATATATCGCTTAGTTGTTTCGTATATCGCTTGTAGTTCTTTTCTAGATTTATAGAACGTACTTGTTGCCATTTTCACAGCAGGTTAGTATTATCGTGTTGTGGAAAACTATAACTCTCGCCCCAGTTTTACAGTT
Organism: Mellilla xanthometata; assembly: GCA_035578125.1. Lineage (NCBI taxonomy): Eukaryota > Metazoa > Arthropoda > Insecta > Lepidoptera > Geometridae > Mellilla > Mellilla xanthometata. Next base: position 9,594,504 of record JAPUBQ010000013.1, read on the forward strand.
TATCGGCCTGAAGTCGTATAAATAAGATTTAATGCCTGCTTTATAATTCGTCGATAAAAAAGTATCTTTGTACTACCATTTCTAGTTTGTTTTGTCACCTTAAACTATAAAGGTAAGTTTATGACTTGAATTTTATGCGCGAAACATAAATGGTTAGCGCTAGGATATTGCCTACATGTGTGCGTTTTAACGATGCCGCCAGCTAGGCTATAAATCTGTTTAGTCTCCATTGTACGTATGTAGGTCGATTGATTCATCACATTCGTTATTCCATTGTAGTCTATCTATTGTTCCTGATTATCATAGGCCTAAAAATATATAATCAGTTTCTTCGTTAGTGCCTACCTATTTTTCTATATCTAGAATAGGAGAAGGGTGGGAAGATATGCGTGGAAGAGGTTGAACTTAAAGACATGGACGTGCTTTGTGAAAGGAGGATATTAAAGAAGGGAATTCAGATCATTTATTTAGGTATTTCTTTACATAGGAATATATAACAAAAGTTATAAGACACTTGTAAAAAGTCAATATCTAAATTACATGACAAAATGTATATTTATATATGTATATAAATATTTACCAAAGTAAATTAGGTCACATTATTGTCATATGACAAAAAAAACATGTATAATAATGAAAAAACGACGGAATGAAATAGGGAACGGAAAACTTGCTGTTCCGAAAGATAAAACGAAAGGGAAAGAGAATGACTACGATCAATAAAATAAAAAAACACACACACGAAATAACAACCACGATGCGTTTTGTGAAAAAAATACGTGACTTTATATATTTCAGATTTTTTGCGAGTTCGTGTAGCATAAATATGCCACAGCATTCCTTATAAATATCTTAGTAGAGGAGGTATGGGACTGGAAAAGTTTGTTTGTTCCCTCACCTTGAAGGGAACAGCGTGGTCCTCCTTGGCAGGCGTTCCGTTGGTCGCTCCCGGCGCAGAGCCGTTCTCCAACTTGATATCCTTCACCTCCTGGGCCACTTGCTCCACTGCGTCTGCGCCGTTACTCTCCGACATCTTGGGACTTCACTGGAAGTTAAGAAAAATATCGTTTTACTGGGAAATACTTTACTTGGCAACTTTGAATTCAAATCGGTAGGTAAATATGAAAGTTTATATGTATGTACTCATAATTAGTAAATTAATAATTAGTAAATTATTAATTAGTAAATTATTAAATAATTAGTAAATTAATAATTACACATCAATTTCAAAATTTTTAGTTTTAAAATCTAAGTTTTTCGGCAATAATTTTTCCAAACGCAGCCCAATTTTCTTCCTAATTGTTTTGTAAGGTGCGCAAGGCTTGCGCGCACTCCTTCAAATCGTTTATTTTATTCGTTTCATACGATTTTTTTACACGCAGTAGTAAAAAACTGATTTCATCGACGTTTTTTCCGAAATTTGAATTGAATTTCAATTCAATTTTGTTATTATGTAAACGGTATATATAAAAAACATATTTTGAAAAACCTGCCTAAAAATATAAATTCAACTTTTTAATTATGTGACGATTTATTTTAGCTAAGAAAAGCTAAAGTTCCTAAACATGATTACGACAATTTCGGCGCCATAACCTTACCCACTCTCTTATTATATTTAGCTATTTGGTTGTTGTTTTCCTAGGTTTACAGTACCAAATTGTAGTCACAATTATTACTAACCATTTAAACTTCATAGCCTATACCATTTTTTGTCTATGCCTTTACTATGGTGCGTAAAAATAGCTATCCATCACGAGTTACGCTCGATCATTATCAACATCGATAAATATTGCAAAGTAACGGCCGCCAGGGACAAGAGTGATGTCATGCAAAAATAACCAAACAAAGTCGTTCTCTACCTATAGAAAAGCATAGGTTAAATATGTACAGGGTTATCGAAAATTCTTCATTAATTTTCTAGTATCATCATTCACCAAAAATTTAATCTAAAAATAATTTTGTTCATGGGACTTATGTAAGTTTCTGAGTTTGTCTTATTGTAGTATTTTTATATGTATAGAGTAGAAAATAAAATTGTAATACCTTTATACCTACTTGTACATGCAAAATTTACCTAGCTCATTAAATGATTCATATAAATATAGATTGTTCATTTTAATCAAAACTAAAAAAACCTTAGATGGAAGTACCTACAACACCTTTGCCATTTATTATGTAGTGCAAGCAGTACTGTTTTCCGGCTTAAAGGGCATTGTTTCCGGCTTTATTATCATAGTAGGTGGCAAGAATAGTTCGGAGATGCGTCGAGTTTTGTGATCCTAAACTGAGCAATGAAACTGAAATGGGTCAACGTACTGCTTACAACCAGGCAAGCTCTTGGCTCGTTGTATTACCCCTAAAGTGCCTTTGCACATTCTACCATATTCGTATGCATATAACCTAATATGTTTTATATAAAAAGAGGTAGAAACATCATAGCCTGCTCATCAGTCGGTATCAGTACAAATAAAAAATAATATGTATTTCTATATCAATAGAATAATTTATATATATTATCAGTTACGTGATATGTCACGGTACCGTCTCTATTTCTAGAAACTCATTATGAATCTTGCATGATACCACTACACCAGCAGTGATAGCTTGGGTAGGCTGATAGGGGGAAACGCATTAAACGCTATCTGCAGGTTGTCAGTACAGGTGTGACCGCCCTCATCTATACCAATATTATAAAGAGAAAGTTTGATTGTTTGTTTGTTTGAAGCGAATAGGCTCCGAAACTACTGGACCGATTTGAATTCCTTCACCATTGGGAAGCTACATTATTTCCTAGGAACATAGGCTTTATTTTGTTTCTTTTTACAACTTGGATTATTATTGCCTGTGCGAAGCCGGAATTGGCTGCTAGTCAAATAATAAGAATATGAAGAATATAAAATTAAACTTTTTGCATATAAATCTGTATATTATGTAACCGGTGCCACAACTACGTTTGTATCGGAATAGCAGATATTCGTAGCTTCGCGATTGAGTGCTAAACTCGGCAATTACATCACCGACCTTGGTGCTTGAGTTCGCTGCAAAACTGTAAACACGATTCCTATCTCACACCTTGCAATGTTTCGTGCTTCATTAATATTTGCATGCAAAGGCGCTTTAGAACCATTTGTACGCTCAAACTTGGGGTCGCATTTGAAATAAACAACTTTCATGTGGCACCAAGAATTGATTGAACTAGGTCATGATTGCTGTAAAACTTCACAGTTATGTCAAGTATTTATTTGCCTTTCCCTCCTTTAAATTACTGAAGAAATTTACTAGAACGTCTAGTGAAAATTATGTAGAAGTTAATAAATGTCTAGTTAAATGAATAGACGCTACTCGTGACCAAAATGCTAGCCTCTACTTTGCACAGCGAATTAGCGTTGCTATACAAAGAGGCAACTCGGCTGGCATTTTAGGTACTCTTCCCACTGGCACTGGGTTTTTAGATTAGATATACTTTTAATTTAATTAATTTTAGATTAGTTTTACATTAAGTAATATTGAATTTGTACTATCTAAATTGATTTTGTAATGAATAATATAATTACTTTTAAATACTAACGGTACTATGAAGTCATCGCGTATAACGCAAACTACTTAGACAGTACAAGCCCACTCATGTCCTATATCCTAATCCAAACATTTTTTGGCATCCTTTTCGTAGAGCCCGCCCCGCGTAGAGGGGACTACCTACGCAATATTTACACTGCAACTTGCAGAATAACAAAATTCCGCGATAAATACGAGGAAATGACATAAGCCCCGGTTTCAGTATGTTATCTGACCTTGGATTGTGTAATCTGAGAGCCGAGACAAAGTGACTACTATTTCAGAGGACGATTATGTTGACGGTAGTGTGGGGGTTCTATCCGACATAATATGCTATTACCTACACCTCCGCTGATCTACCGACGGTGGGTGCTTCAATTGCTTTGATACTAGCTAGACTAAACGATCTGACCTAACAGATCAAGGTAGACAATCAATTCCTTATTCGTCAGCAGTTCCAGTATCATATATCAGGCGTTAATAATTCCTCACAAATCACACCCACTTGCGGCTCTAAACACCAACTTGTTTTATGATGTTACAGTTTTAGTACTTGTTTGTTGAAATGTAGCGATTGTTAATTTACCGCGTAGCCTATTCAGAATTTTGGCAAGGACGGCGGGTACTCAGACTAATGTAATGCCGCCTATTTAGAAGGCGTATTTCTTCGAAATTTTGTAAAGAAACCTCTATTTTCAGACTGGTCATATGAATAATAAATAAGCGTTAATAATATGTATATGGGTATAGCTAGAACTATCTTTTGTCTGTAGAAATAATACTGAGTTTGTATTATTTGCGTTCTGTACAAAATGTTTTATTAGCATGCGTAATTATGGTTGCTATTTCGTAACTTTATCGCTAGAGCAGGAGCTAGGTTTATGGGTTATAGTTTTGGTTTTACAACGTTAAAGTTATATCATTGTAGTCTATTTTAACTTTTATACCCCAATTTTAACGAAAAATTAGATCGTTTCGTAGAAGCTTTTACTTTTACTATGCATACTTTCTCCGCCTCACACCAATACAAATCTTCCTAATGAATGCATTACCGGCTATTAATATTAGTTATTACGGTCCATAAGTAAATGCTTCCTGTATACATCTACTACGCGAGAGCATGCGTCTGCAGGTAACCCGGTTGCATATGTACAGAGTTATTAATATGAAAGTTGGTCAATTAAATAAAACATTGAATTATTACGAACATATTTTTACTTTGATGCTAAACCTATGGCCAGGATCGCAATTAATATTATAAGCTTTATCGTAATTAACTATGATTATGCACTGCATAACTATTGGAACAACTGTATTTTGTTAAAAGGAACATCGAATACAAATGTATTTTACATTCGTATTCGATGTTCCTTAAGATATAATAATAAATAATAAAAATAAATAAATCATCTATATCCTTTTTTGGATTGTTTTTATCAGTGTTTATAGTAAGGTGCCTGAGTTTATATTGATAGTTCCGGAAATCCGCTTAGTTAGGAAAAAGCTAGTAGTCAGGACATAACTGTCGAATCTTTTATTTATAGCTAACTTTGTACGATAGATAGATAGATTATCATTATTTTATATTATTTAGACTTAGCGCAGTGTTTTCTGATAGCTCTGTATAGCTCACGTCAAAGTGGCAGCTACCGACCTAGTTCCTGCCCTAGCCTATTTATTATACAACTGCGTTTAGAGTTTCGCCGACTAGGTTGGACGCAATAAGTACCACGACATAATTTCCACTTCGATAGCATCAGGAAATAACGGCTTTGCCACCCTTTCCATCTATACGTGCCTAATAATTTATTTAGACGTAAATATATATGGCCCAAAGTTGTATAAGGTACCTAATTTTATAGATACATATTTGGGTGTTTTAATACATATTATTAAATGAAAGAAATTGAAAGAATAATAAACAAATATTTTTTTTTTATTAATACTAGTTCTCCGAACAGTTAACCTCGCGGACTTAATTTCTTGGGACATTGTGTCGGTGTAACTTCATATCTTAATTGATTAAGTACTTGACCAATTTTTGGTGTCTAATCGTTGCCAACATATCATTAAAGTTGACCAATAAATTGCTCTATAACAGATTTCTGCTTTGCTGTAGGAACCATCCCCTTAAAAAAAGATTTAGAGTAGTACCTACATACAAGTAGGTATATACCAATTTTTGATAAGATAAGTTAATAATTCCAGCTTCTACGCGAGAACCTACGTAAATTTGTACATACAGACAGAAGGAAGCCAAACGGACGAGTTAATGTCAGTAATTATAGGAGAAATGAATAAAAAATGAAATGTAAATAACTAGATCTAAATATAGTAAGAAGTAATTAATTATATGCCCTAATAACTAAGCAAAGGGTGCACATTTTTGTACTACAATATTTGTGTTGCTAATAAAGACATTTTGAATTTGAATTTAATGCAGATACTTCACTTGCTACGCTCGTTCGTCCAATCTGACCTATTCTTAGTCGCATAATAAAAAAATAAGCAATGTTCTTTGTTTACTAGTTCTGTCTTATCGTCTTGCTCAAATCTAAGGATGAACATATACAAATGCATTATTAATCTAATCAGTCTTATCTGACTCACGAATTCAACAAAAAAACAACTTCTGCACAAATATAACGACATACTCGTATAACATAAATATGTATCTATATAATGTATGTATGTATATGTAGTATATCAGTTGTGTTAGCAACCATAATACGAACCAGAAATGGTTCAGTATGGGGCTAACCAGTCGTGTGTGAAATGTGTCCTAATATTTATTATTCATCAAAAAAAACATATATTATAATAATTCATCTGATTTCAACATTTAATTCTCGTCTATGGCAAACCCATGCAATCTAATACGCGTTTGACCCATTTCCGGTTTAGGGATGATGTAATTTGCGTCAGTTGACGTAATTTTTCGTTTATACTATTACCATGGGATGATGAGTCACAGTCAGTCAGCTATAGGATCCCGCTAGAGCTAGTTATATGGAGTTATATACTGTAAGTATTGTATAATACTAACAGTTTTGGCGTTTTTACTACTTCAAACAATATTTTTGAAGAATTATTGTAGAGAAGCAATGTATACTTATAATTGCCCGTAAATATGTATTTACTTATGTGGATTTCGTAGTAAATACAATTTATAGATGCAAAATACATTCAAGTAAGTTTGCGATCAATTCGTTCAGATTTACAACTAATAGAATCAGCCATTCACAAGACGGTAAAATAATATATTTTCTAAAATATTTTTAAACGCTGCGTAAATGATAGAGTTGCGATTGTTTCAGTGTTGTTGACTATTGATCTTTGATTCAGTGTTAAGAAACATAAGAGTTCTAAATCGATAACATAAAAATGGTCGTTAGAAAAATTTTAAAATGCCGAGCTTTTTTTGAAAGTTAGATAGAAATAAAAAAGTATCTTGCAGGTTGAATGAATAATCTAGAATAGTTTGAGTTCATAATTCAATTTATTTTATTTTATAGTTATTTATTTTGTGCATTACCTGCTTACCACGCGGTTCAGGCGCTATGGTCAAATATATATGGATCGGCTGAACTCTGTACATCATCACCCTAAAATACAAAAACAGTGTAAACTCTATATAAAGATCCTGAAAGGGACGGTGCATTTTATAGCGTTATAGAGAGTAGTCGTTAAATGAAGATAATGTATCATTGTATGGAATACAAGCTATACAACTAAAGACAATTGATTTCGGCGCTTTAGAGAATTTGTCGTTAAACCGAGTGACTTTACACTGTAATGATAATTTATCAGTAAGTTCTCTTCCTGTCTCTGATTCACGTCTATAAATAATAATGTAAATGAGCTGTGAGTAAAGCCTGGGGCAAAAATGGGACAATGCAATAGATGGTATGATGAGACTACCACGAACGTGACAAGAGTCGTAATGAGTAATTGAAGTTAAGGAATAGTCTCATTGGTCTACATATACACTAAGATTATTAATTCCCTGTTCCCCGATAACTATAATCTAGCGGTTTTCAAGGCAAGAGTGAACCGGTTTCTGCTGGGCAAGCGCGCTCCACCTTAGATCGCAATATCGCTTACCATCAGGTAAAATTGCGGTCAAGCGCAAGCCTATTAAAAGTAGAAAAAAATGATAAATAATTACAAAGTAAGTACGCTATAGAAATGCGATGCAAAGGTAACCTTAGTAAGTGTATTATACCTTTTAATATTTGGTATGCTTAACATAAACAGCCCACTTTTTACAATACGTTTCCACTGCTGGGACTCGAGGCCTTCTCTCATGAGGAGAGAGATGTAGGCCATAATTCACCAAGCTGACCAAATGCGTTTGGCGGACACACATCTAAGGATTATGTGGTCCTCAAATACGTCGTTTTTCTCATGATGTTTTCCTTCACCGTAAAGCAAATCAACACATAACTTGAAAAAACAATTGGGCTGGGATCGATCCAAGGGCCGTCAGATTGAAAAGCGGACTTATTTCCCACCGAGTCACACATGCTTGATTTGGTATGCATAGGTATATGTAGTTATTTTCATATCTTAACATGTACACAAATTATCAATGTAATCCAACTTAGAGTAACCAGTAACATTTAGCATAAAGTGAGCTCTATAAATGACAACATAAAGTTTTTTCCCATATCATCAGAGGTATACAACTTTGCCCGGCGTCTAGTTCTATATTTATGGCAGTTCTTATCGCGAACCCGTTAATTGACTTGATACAGGCCTAAAAGCGAAAGTTTTGAAAAAAGTCTAACTACAAATGGAGGGAAAACGGGAAAGTTGAGTTAGCGTGCGAAAACCGTAATGTGAACGGCCTCGCTAGATTCTATACTGGGCTATAACTGATAACTAACACAAACCTTTTAAGGGAGCCCTTAGTACGTCGCAAACTTATTTCGTTCTACGAGTTTTGGTAGGTCTTTGTATAAATATTAGCTTCTCTAATTAAAAGTAATTTTGCTGCGCGTCCGTGACCTTTTTGTTGATTTGATTGACAGCTGCTGAGATTATAAATTATTATTTACATCGTAGCATAGACAAAATAATATACTTTGTTTATGATTGTAGAATGAAAAAACAATATACAAAACTAAATTCACCTTACAAATTAAATAAATTTAAATGAGGGAAAGTTTGAAAGCACAAAAGAATAAAAAGTTATACTTACACTTATAAATGTTAGGTGTATACAAACAACCTTAATTTAATGAGCGCGCAGTTTGTCACTTGAGGCGCGGATGCGATATGTCACAGCTTTTTTATACGAATTTCCAGTGTAGCAGATTTAGTAGAACTAAAATTAGTTACGCAAACGCACTAGAGGCGCCCTTAAAAGTTTTGCGATAGTTACTAGTAGCCCTGTATAGCTAGATACGAGTTTACAACTCTATATATATAAACTTTCCCTGTGCTTACAGCATTGGCTACAGTCTGCTATTTAAATTACTCTATCAATTTAAACTTTAAAAGGAAGGAAGTAAATCGTAGCTTTTGAATCGAAATCTACTTCTAATTACAAGATGTAAGATAGGTATCCTACGTCTTTTATTTCAGCATTGCAACAGCAGGTACTAGGTAACTTCTTTTTTTTAAGTACTAGCAGGCCACCCCAGCTTCGCACGCGCTATATAAGAGCTAGTGTTACACTATTGGATTAGATCTCTAATCTTTTTGGAAACAAAATATCGGGGACTACATACTCGGGCATAATGTAGCTTCGCAACGGTGAAAGAATTTTTCAAATCGCTTTAGTAGTTTCGGAGCCTATTCGCGTCAAACATATAAACAATCAAATTTTTCCTCTTTATAATATTAGTATAGATTTATTTATCAGTCAAATAGTTATGTATGAGGTCACGGGATTAGCTATTTAATTGATAAATCCCATGTTTAATTAGCGTATATATCTAATAGTTTTGGTTTAATTGGTTCGATACCTTGAGTTTACATTGAACATTTTACCAATTATCACAAGGTTAGCTATACTGCAGTGTCCTTACGCATTTGTTTGGTAAATTCACAATGAGTCACGTCTTCCTGTGTGGAAACTATTCACATATCAAGGTTCAATGCTTTTCATATTGAAATTACATAGCACATAAACTATGTATGTCTTTGACTTTGAAAGTAAAATGTATAACGCGTAAAGAAGGTATTTTTCAGGTTTCTGTCTCTAAAAACAGTATCATATTAATAAACCTCCGCAATCTGTCAGTCTGTATTTGACGACCTCGTTGGCGTAATGGTTACCATGCCGGACTACCAATCAGAAGGTTCCGGGTTCGATTCCCGGCACGGCCAACAACTTTGAGGTTAACTAAATTTGTTGGTTCTGGGTATGGGTGTTAAATATGTTTCTATAAAAAATATGTAGTATATCAGTTGTGTTAGCTAATCCACAACACGAACAAGAAATGGTTCAGTATGGGGTTAACCAGCCGTGTGTGTATGTCTGTCACCAGACTGTACTTATTTCATTAGCCGTGCTGACAACAAAAGCTGTTATACAAAACAAATACAAAAAATAAATATTAATTCCCCATACAACAAACGTGCTTTTTGCCAATTTTTCAGATAATGGTACGGAACCCTTCATACGCAAGCCCGACTCGAACTTGGCCAATTTTTCCCCTTTGGGACAAAACAATAATAATATTGATAATAAATCATCATCATCATCAGCCTATATCTACCCACTGCTGGGTATAGGCCTCCTCTCTCTTATGCCAGTAAATACGATCTTGTGCTCCACGGACCCATAGCGTTCCCGCGTTTAGCATTGATAAAAAATAACTCACCAATTTCACAGTTTATTCACCAGTTAGTAAGCGACGTTAACTAAATGCAACACAACTATTTAACCCTAAAGCAGTTAAAATGACATCTATGTAGAGGTATCTATAGTTTTATATTGCCGCACTTTGTATTCGACGTTAAGTATTTATACGAAGGCAAAAGGAAGGTCTTTATCTATGAACTCTTGTTATGCTAGGTAGAGCAACAATGCATTCATTCTAAAATACAAATACCTATAATTTCAACAATGAAGTAGATAATTGTTTACCTACGTGATGATTATTTCGTTAACTTATCTACATATATAATACTAGCGAACAATGCAAATGTGTGTAATATACATATAATATACTAGCATCCCGTCCCGGCTTCGCACGGGCTCTAAAATAATCTGAGTAGCAAAGAGAAACAAAATATAGCCTATGTTACTCGGAGATAATGTAGCTTCCTAACCGTAAAAGAATATTTCAAATTCGTCCAGTAGTTTCGGAGCCTATTCGCGTCAAACAAACAATCAAACTTTTCCTCTTTATCATATTTGTATAGATACACTGAGATTTATCCAAATTCTTTAAAATTTTAAATTTATTAGTTAAAATAACAGGATAACAACCAAAACAAATATTACTTTTATTTTCCACACAAGCTATGACATCACCTGTACATGATATCACGATCGCAAATAAAATGGAAACTAACCAATTTTAATCACTGAATACACAATTATGGTTGCTTTAAAAATGTATCTTAGGTAGGATTAGGAACTAAAAATTGGACTAGGACTACGTTATAAAAATTGGCCAAATGCGAGTCAGGCTCGCGCATGAAGGGTTCCGTACCATTATCTTGAAAAAAATGCCGAAACACCACGTTTATTGTATAGGGACTCCCATGATAATTTATTGTTATTATTATTAGTATTTGTTACGGGAGCTTTCTAGCTCTCACCGTTTTTGAGATCCAACCTGGGCATAGCGAGACAAACAGCGGAAACTTAGTTATAGGGTTCTGTTTTTTCCTTTTAGGTACGGAACCCTAAAAAGCACCCTTTTATGATAGTTTAGCGTGACTTGCTCCTACTTACAGAATAATTTAATCAATAAAATGACTTAGAAATGTGGAGTACCGACTCTGTACTTTGGACGTCATTTAACATCAAAAACCTTAACTTAAAATGCACTTATAGAAATCCTAGGTACCTTACGTACGCGGGTAACATAAACACGTGTTATAGACGAGTTTCAGGCTTTTTGGAAGCAGTTTGAAAACCTATAGAAGTATTACACTCAATCATAATAAAAACTGATGCAACCTTCTATGGGCGTATTTAATACTACGTCTGGACAAACAAGTTTTGTCATATGACTATTGACTTATTATTTCACGAAAAAAATTCGGTCTTCCATACATTTAGCAGCAAGTCTACGATCTTGGGAAGACGAAGAATCGGGTAATTTTATCGTAAATTTCCAAAAGTCGTGGAAAAATAACTGTTTATTTTAGGCGTAAAGCCTTCTTAACAGATATTGCCTTCGTAATAGTTAATCCTGTATAAGCTTATCCTTCTTACCTCAGGATTATTTACATGATCTTACTGTACCTATGTATATTCGATTATACGAAGAAACATATCTTTTTTGTTGGTGACCTTATGTGATGCTCGTAGGTACGTATACTTGTACTAGTACGTATACATGGCTACTGGTAAAATTTGCTAACGCCATAGACAAAGTATATATACTTTGTATATATACTTTGTCTATAGCGTTAGCAAAGTATATATACTTTGTCTATTCTTACACTAAGGCCGCGGCAGCGGTCGCCTTATCGCGTTGATTTAGGCGTTGACACTTTGTTTCTTTTTTGTTCCAGACCTTTCCTACATTTGATTCCCTTTCTACGTGTAGAAAACTGTTTGAATATTATGTGTTTTTTATTTAGTTAAATTATGTAAAATGATCCGATTTAGTGCTAATGTGTTTGTCTAAGTTTCAGTGCTAATATCTGAGAATGTAGTGTTTTAGAGATTAAGTCTTTGTAGTGCTACATTTTAATGAGTAAATGGATTTGAATTCAAACTAAAAAAGCAGAGATGAGATATGACTTAAAATGCAAATAAACATTTTTCATACGCGGCCTATTATGACCACGGTCTTAACCTCTTAAGCTCCTTTCATGCATCTAGAATACCCATATCCATCGTGCTAATAAAACAATTAAATAAATAGAAAAATTAATGCGTTATTTACGAGAAACCCTGTATACAAACGTTAATTCTTGGGTGAGAAATACGTCACTACTACGAGTAAATAAGCCGAGATCAGGCTACCGTGACCGTCCTACGTGAAAATGTCGAGAGTCACCTGAACACTGATATGTAGGCACTTGTGATAACACTTATCAACGCTACGCTTTTAATATATTGCAAGTATAATCGCTCATTATCACCGGGCTCTTAGATATGTACTAAACAAGGACTACAGAAGAATAGGGTACGTCCGAAAAAAACATCGTCTGTGGTTGTCAAATCGTCACAATAGAAATTTAAATTCAAAATAACATATAATCAATGTAATGCAAATTTTAACTTTGACTTTCGGAATGAATGGCTATTCCGAGCAAAACATACATTGTAATTTTGACGTACGATTAGCTATGTACATCTGCTCCAACAGAAAAGTAGCAAAGATCGCCCGGTTGGAACAAAACAAGGTTGCGAGATTGACAGTGTTTACAATTCCTCACAAAGTTAGCTGAAACTTTTACAAGATTTTCCCGAAATTTTTCAATAACTGCGGATGTTAAATAATAGATGTTCTTGACTAACATACCGTTCATATTTGTCTATAGTTTGAGCAATTTGTTTAGTATTCAAACAGTTTCACGGTCTTAGTTCTACGTGACATTGTAGAGTTGTGAAACATCTTTACTAAGGTCGTAAACCGGAGTTAGAATCAAAGTAAAGTAATAAGTTATCTTTGGTAGAGCCATAAAATAAGTAAGTAGGTAACCTTGTAAATAATTAACTTGGTATTTTATAAATATACTCAGGAACGGGATAAGACACATTTCACACACAACTGGCTAGTCCCAGACGAATAATAAATTTATTTGTACTTGTATGAATCTCTAATATCAGGTATTAGATATTAAGCTTTACCTTTATGTCAAACATAAATCCGTACATAAAGATAAACGCATCGTTCTCGCGTCCTCAATAAAAATAAATAGGGGAGTGCCGCCATCCCTCTACGCAAGGGAACCACAGATTATATCATAGTAGGCAGCCGCTACGCAGGGCGGTACACCCCTCTCTTTGTTTTCCCAACACAAACGAAAAACTCAAATGAACTCAAAATGCCGGACTAGTAATTCAATCAGTTGTTTATTTTTAAACAGCGGACGTTTAATTGATAAAAAGTCGTTTGCGATTAGATATTATTTATTTCGTAAACGTTATGATATTTGGTGGTCATTTCAACAGATTTTGTCGTAAAAATAAACCTTACTTTTGTAGTACTGGATGTGTATGCATAGAAACTAAAAATAAGCAATTAAAAATAGACTCACATCAATATTCGGGATTGAGGATAGTAAAGTGAGATCACATAAGCGCGTAAACGTAATATGTTTTCAGTCGTGGCGCGCGTGGTCGCAGTCGCTTTGAGACTGGCGCGAAAACGGCCGGAGCGCGAAACGGAATGTTGACAAGCAATGATTGTGCGCGGCGAAACTACAAGCAGGAGCCATGGTTACGCATGCGCCCTTAGATACTATAATAAATCATAAATATTAGGACACATTTCACACACGGCTGGTTAACCCCATACTGAACCATTTCAAGTTCGTAATTTGGTTGCTAACACAACTGATATACTACATACATATACATATTACATATTATATTTCCATTCGACTTAAGTATGTATGTAATACAATTATATTTATTTACAAACTATTCCAGTCACATGCTATGGTAGTCGAAGATGGCTATTATATTTCCAGCATATTTTCATCATATTTCCAGCATATTTCCATCATATTTCCATTATATTTTCATTATATTTCCATCATATTTTCATTATATTTCCATCATATATCCATCATATTTCCATCATTTTTCCATCATATTTCCATCATATATCCATCATAATTCCATCATATTTCCAGGATATTTCCATCATATTTCCAGCATATTTCCAGCATATTTCCATTATATATCCAACATATTTCCATCATATTTTCATTATATTTCCATCATGTATCCATCATATTTCCATCATAATTCCATCACATTTCCAGCATATTTCCAGCATATTTCAATCATATTTCCATCATTTTTACATTATATTTCCATCATATATCCAGCATATTTCCATCATATTTCCATCATAATTCCATCATATTTCCATCATATATCCAGCATATTTCCATCATATTTCCATCATATTTCCATCATAATTCCATCATATTTACAGTATATTTCCATCATATTTTCATTATATTTTCATCATATATCCATCATATTTCCAGCATATTTCCATCATATTTCCATCACATTTTCATTATATTTCCATCATATTTCCATCATATATCCAGCATATTTCCATCATATTTCCATCATAATTCCATCATATTTCCATCATATATCCAGCATATTTCCATCATATTTACAGCATATTTCCATCATATATCCAGCATATTTTCATCATATATCCATCATATTTTCATCATATATCCATCATATTTCCAGCATATTTCCATCATATTTCCATCATATATCCATCATAATTCCAGCATATTTCCATCATATTTCCATCATATATCCATCATATTTCCATCATATTTACAGCATATTTCCATCATATATCCAGCATATTTTCATCATATATCCATCATATTTTCATCATATATCCATCATATTTCCAGCATATTTCCATCATATTTCCATCATATATCCATCATAATTCCATCACATTTCCAGCATATTTCCAGCATATTTCAATCATATTTCCATCATATTTTCGTTTTATTTCCATCATATATTCATCATATTTCCATCATATTTTCATCATATTTCCATCATAAATCCATCATATTTTTCATCATATTTCCATCATATTTCCATCATAATTTCATCATATTTCCAGCATATTTCCATCATATTTCCAATATATTTTCATCATATTTTCATCATATTTTTATTATATTTCTATCATATTTCCATTATATTTCCATCATATTAACATCATATATCCATCATATTTCCATCATATATCCAGCATATTTCCATCATATTTTAATTATATATCCATCATATATCCATCATAATTCCATCATATTTCCATTATATTTCCATCATATTTTCATCATATTTTCATCATATTTTTATTATATTTCCATCATATATCCAGCATATTTCCATCATATTTCCAGCATATTTCAATCATATTTCCATCTTATTTTCGTTTTATTTCCATCATATATCCATCATATTTCCATCATTTTTCCATTATATTTCCATCATAATTCCATCATATTTCCATCATATTTCCAGCATATTTCCATCATATTTCCAGCATATTTCCATAATATTTCCATCATATATCCATCATAATTCCATCATATTTCCATCATAATTCCATCATATTTCCATTATATTTCCATCATATTATCATCATATTTCCATCATAAATCCATCATATTTCAAAGTCAAAGTCAAACCATTTATTGCAATATTATGTAACATTACACTTACATGATTACCCATAAGGCATTGCAATTATTTACTGGAGATGAGCAACCCTGTTAATTCATTAGATTTTTTAAGTGTTCCGTCAGTTAAAAAGTCTTCTATTTTATAATAACTTTTTGTTATGAGTAAGTTTTTTAAGTTTGTTAGGAAAGTTTTAATACTATCGATACGCTTTAGGTCGTCTGGTAATTTGTTAAATATTTTAATAGCCATATAATGTGGGCCCGAGCTCTGCATTTGTAATCTACACCTTGGTACTTGCAAATTACAGAACGAGCAGAAACTCAGCGAAGAGACATAGATATACAGTCGAAATCCCTAAGTTTCGCACAAGCCGTTTCGCTTCTTCCTTTCTTGTGAGGACTGCAAAACTTTGGAATTCTCTTCCTGAGTCTCTGTTTCCTGAGAAGTACCACCTGGGGGTCTTCAAATCTAGACTTAATAGGTATTTTCTAGGTAAGCGTGTAACATCGTAGGCCATAGTATTGTTTAACATCAGGCAAGCTGTGGTCAAACGCAAACCTATAAGTTATAAAAAAAAAAAAAAAAAAAAAAAAAAAAAAATTGTATTTATGTCTTAGTACGTGTTTGCGCGGTATATCTGCTAGTTTTTGGAACAGATAGGTACGGATATTTTTTTACAAAATAGCAAATTTCATAAATATAAATACATGCCACTGTCAGTATTTTAAATTTAATAAAATATTGTTTATGAAATTGGGATTTTGTGATATCGGGGGCTTTTATTTGGGCAAGTATACGTATGCATTTTTTTTGTGCTACAAACAAGTCATTTACATCTACACTGTTACCCCAGAGGATGATACCGTACCTGAGCCACGAGTATGCGTATGCGTAGTACGCCGACATTGCAGTTTCAAGGTCAGTAGCTTGCCTCACTTCCCTAAGCGCATATGCAAAGCTTGACAATTTTGATTGTATTTTCTTTATGTGAGTTTTCCAATTGATGTGTGAGTCAAGTTCTAAGCCTAACAAGGTTGCCGCGTCAATTCCATCATATTTCCATTTTATTTTCATCATATTTCCATCATATTTCTATCATATTTCCATTATATGTCCATTATATTTCCATTATATTTCCATCATATTTCCATCATAATTCCATCATATTTCCAGCATATTTCCATCATATTTCCATCATATTTCCAATATATTTTCATCATATATCCATCATATTTCCATCATATATCCATTTTATTTCCATCATATTTCCATCATATATCCATCATAATTCCAGCATATTTCCATCATATTTCCATCATATATCCATCATATATCCATCATAATTCCATCACATTTCCAGAATATTTCTATTATATTTCCAGCATATTTCCATCATATATCCATCATATTTCCATCATATATCCATTATATTTCCATCATATTTCTATCATATTTCCATTATATTTCCATTATATTTCCATCATAATTCCATCATATTTTCAGCATATTTCCATCATATTTCCAATATATTTTCATCATATTTCCATCATATTTCTATTATATTTCTATCATATTTCCATCATATATCCATCATATTTCCATCATATTTCCATCATATTTCCATCATATTTCCATTATATTTCCATTATATTTCCATCATATTTCCATCATAATTCCATCATATTTCCAGCATATTTCCATCATATTTCCAATATATTTTCATCATATATCCATCATATTTCCATTTTATTTCCAGCATATTTCCATCATATATCCATCATATCATAATTCCATCACATTTCCAGAATATTTCTATTATATTTCCATCATATATCCATCATATTTCCATCATATATCCATTATATTTCCATCATATTTCTATTATATTTCCATCATATTTCCAGCATATTTCTATCATATTTCCATTATATTTCCATCATAATTCCATCATATTTTCAGCATATTTCCATCATATTTCCATCATATTTCCATTATATTTCCATCATATTTCCATTATATTTCCATCATAATTCCATCAAATTTCCATTATAATCTGTAACTGCTTCGAGATTCCGCGAAGGTCACACGTAACTCCATTCCTCAAGAAGCAAGCTCTACTGAATTTTCAGTAGCCATCGTCGTAAATTGCACCTAGCCACCCTATTATTTGGGGTAATCAAATATAAAGAGCCAAGCTATCTCTATGATAAGCTCACGTGGAAGTCGACAAGGCGTGGGTCTCGTCAGTGCTCGGTGCAGCTCATCCCCGAGCGGCACAGAACGGCTGCTTTTAGTTGTAGCTTCCGCTATGCTGCGACCAAGTGTTGCAACAACATACCACCGCCGATCAGGAACTTGCAGAGTATATATACTTTTAAAATTAAATTAAAAAAGTTTATTTTTGAATATCAAAAAGAGCAAGCACTCTTCAAAAATGACATTAGCGCCATTTAGTTGTTAATTTAAACTTATATATTTAATTTTGTGTGGAATGGAAATAATGATTAACTGTTATACCTATCTACTTATTGTTGATCTGTCTATTTGTGTAATGTATTTATTTATTATGTTTATTTGTTGTATGTATAATATTTGTAAGGAGCTTTCTGTAATTTCGTATGTGAGGTCACCGGTCGGCTCCAGCGGAAGACCAGCGCTGATTGCTCGCAGTCAGCAAACGCTGAGCTGGGCCGGTTTTGTGCCACGTAAATGTTTTTTTTTTATGTTTCTTGTGTATTATTTTTTGTCGTTTTTATTTCGTGTCACAAAATAAATGATTCTTTCTTTCTTATTATATAACATATTTAACACCCAGACCGACAACTCACAAATTTAATTCAGCAAAAGAGGTTGGCCACGCCGGGAATCGAACCCGGAATCTTCATTGGCAGTCCGGCATGGTAACCTTTACGCCAACAAGGCCGTCACTTGTAACAGAACTCCCGGTCCTCAAATTGACTCTCACTAATATTTGACAAAGAAGTTTGCGAAAGTTTGTGTGTGTGTATGTTTATTACTTCTTCACACTGAAAGGGCTTAGCCGGTTTCGTTGAAATTTGTTATGGTGATAGGTAAGACACTGGATTAACACATGGGTTGTTTTTTATCCCGGATTAACGCGGGTAACATCGCGGAGGGTAGCTAGTAATATTATATATTTCTTTAGAAAAACCTCGAAAAAAGAGAGTTTTGAGGATAAAAAATAAAGTGTTACTTAAGTCTAAAATAATAAGTAACATTGTAGACAAGTGTGCCAACTGATGATACTTGATACGATTTTTCTTCAATATCCTACTACGATTATAAATGCGAAAGTTTGTAATTGCATGTGTGTTTGTCACTTCTTCACGCTCAAAAGGCTAAACTGATTTTAATGAAATTTGGTGTGATGATTGGTTAGACTTATTTTTTACGTGAGGAAATACCGCATTACATACCGCATTTACGCATGCCCGCCACACCCGAGGAGGTGGGTGGGGTATGTCGGGCTCGATGCCAGAAGGGCATCACTACCGACTAAAACCTCACGATGTCCTCCTCACCGGAAAGGGCGGGGTGAGGTTCCGCTCCTCGCATTAACCCTCCACCCCGCCCACCTCGGCTAGCCTGCGAGGCTCTTTCTCAGGGGATGAGTCCCCTTGCAGTGCACATGGTGCACCGCAACCACCTCGGAGACTATAAGTGCAATGGACGCCTGACAACCCCGGTCCGACGTCCCAGGTCCCCCGTGACGGGTCAGGTCTGTGGCCCCGTCACCTGCCACTACGGCCGCAGAGAATAGGGTAAGTGGTATTTTGTGGTACCACTCCCTTCTCCCTGCGACCCCACCGGGTCCGCCATCAACAGTGGCGACCCCGTCGAGGCCGTGGCAGGTAGGAAGAGCGGCGCATCGTTATACCGACACTTCTCTTCTGCCGCGGTCCTACACCTTCGGCAGCGGTGGGTGTCTCCAAAACCACACCGCAAGCCCGCCTCACTTGCGAAACCCCCTCATAACGAGGTTCCGCAACCTACTAGTGCCACTCGATCTAGCACTTGCATACTGGGAATACAAGTGTAGGGAGTGGCCCGCCTCAGGGACCCTCTTCGCTTCACCGTAGGTGACCAGGCCACGGTTACTGAGCCCCCACGCCTCGACAATGCGGGGACCCACGGGGGGGATGATTGGTTAGACCTTGGATAAACACATAGACTATTTTTTGTCCCGTATTAACACGAGTAGCATCGCGGGGCGCAGCTAGTTATCTATATTCCAAATTACGTTGTGGTAAGCTGTCGGCACAACAAGCTGAAAAATTTACTACATGAAAAAAATACATACGTACATTCCAAATAAACAATAAATCTGTACGTATTATGCCTACGTACAAATTCCAGCCTAGTCATAAAGCATAATATTCGGAGACTCAAATAGCCCAATCGTAAACGACCCACATTTATTTCGTACGCATGTTTTTAGTAGGCGTTCTATTTCCACCAATGATGTTCATACAGAGTTACAATACATAGAACAAACTAACCATCGTTTACTGTTTTGTGACTTTTTAGGGTTTTTTTTATGATGAAATAGGCTTACGTTTGACCGCAGCTTGCATGATGTTAAACTTAACTGTGGTCTAAGATGTATCACGCTTGCCTAGAAGGAACCTATTTACTTTAGATTTGAAGACCCCTAAATTGTACTTCTCGGGAAAAAAAGACTCAGGAAGAGAGTCCCAAAGCTTCGCAGTTCTCAACATGTGGTTCTATAGTAGAAGTTTTTTTTTACCTCTTCTTCTTTGTATGAGATTAGTAGCCATGCTTTGGTGTCGAGAGTTTTTAAGCCGCCCAAAGTCCTCGGACTTGGCTTAACGACTGCTTGTACTAAGACTAACAGCCGGGACCTACAATTTAACATGTCATCCGACCCACAGTAGCGCCCAGATGAAAATGACACTTGAAAAGTCTTGTGCATGGTCACCCATCCAAACACCGTCCGCATCGACCGTTGCTTAGCTTCGATGATCGCATCTGATCACCTTAGCTAGCCGAGCTACAGTTGTTTTTTTTTTTTACTTCGGCATGACATAAAAATATATAAACCGCTGGGTAAAGGTGTCGGCCGAATGGATCTTTTTAGAAGCCAGTAGTCGACGAGGCCTTTGAACATTACTTTGTACTTTGTAACAGTGAAATATGTATATGACGGAATAATTACACCCTTCTATTCGCTTCTTTTGACAAGGCCTTTTTTTGTATTTATAGATCACCTACTCTACTAAATGAAACACTTTTTAGAAAGCAATATTGTATTATTTTTACGCACTTTGAAGTGAAAATATAATAATTACGTAATTTCATAAAATACTCATTGAAATCGTTGTTGAAATTATTTCTATAATATAGCGCTCAAAACATTTTGTTGGATTATCAATTTATCATAAATAATTGTACAGCCTATTATAACTATATTATTTTGTATATTTGATAGGATCTATCCAATTTTCCGTTTCATGTCTTACTAAAGTATAACAAAATCACAACAAACTGTTTGAATAAAATAAACAAATTATAAATAAATAAATTACATGTCTCAGGGTTGCCAAAAGCAAAACTATACTTTATAAATTAAAAATCCACAAAGCATTTGTTTATACTTAATCTTAAGTACTAATGTTCTTAGGCTGTGTCATCAAAGCAGGCAACTCTAAGTTATAAGCAATTATTATATTGTAAAATTTAACAGTAATCATCACAGAAGTAAATAACAACATTGTACATTTAATGTACACAACCATGTGCTTATATAGCTAAGTCAATACTACGAATAACAGATAAGTTTAGAGAGTATAACAGAAAAAAAGGATATGGTACGTCAAGAAAAACATGGCTTATGGCAGTGCTAAATTGACACTACCGAAAAACAAAACCATAACGCCAATTTTGGCTTTTATATCTCAGTAATAAACATCTGTCAATGTGTACGTTTTCTCACGCGACATCTAGTTTCTACATTAGAACTAGCTCGTTTACTAAATTATTGCTATGCAAATTTTTACTTTAAAGTTTAGTGATTAAAGACTTTTCCGAATCCAAAACATAGATTGTAACTTTGACGTAGGATTGGCTACATTGACTTCTAAAGAAGTAGTAGAAGCTGGGCTACGATTTAATTACTTAGAAATGTATGAGAGCGTATAATCCTAAAACATACTGGTCCAATGGTGAATTTATTTAGCTCGTTTTTCCTAACAAAGGATAACATATCGTTAATTTTGATTTTTGCATAAGAACACTTGAATGAAAAAAAGTACACGCTCTTCAAACAAATGCTACTAATTCACTGAATTACTTCATGACTCTATGAGGATAGAATTTTCGTCAAATACATAATACGCTATTCAGGTACTATCTTTGATTCCACTGCGTTTACTACATAACTTTCAATATTTATAGTGTTATAATATGTGAAATACTGCTATGAATTATTATTGTTCAGGAACTATTATCAGGCTAAAATACTGGGAGAAAACATCTAAAGATAGAGGGTCTACTTTCCTATCACTTATCACAGTATTTAAAATTCTGGGACAAACAATCAGAAAATATATTATGATAAACTAGCTTTATAGTCCGGTCAATTTAGAATCTAAATTCCCATGTAGAAAAAAAAATGAATAATTAATTTTTGTAGATAATTTTATGATCTACAATTTTTGTTCGAGATATTTTTATGATGAAACTTACCGTTTTGCTGAAAATCGCGAAAAACTTATTGTTTTTACCTTTGATATAAAATAATTATTTTTCCTTACAGGGGAAAGATGGGTAACTTTCAAATTTTGATTTTATTGATATTTCAAACAACCTTACCGATTTTCAGCTTGGTGGAAATTTAGGTAACTTTACTCTTATTTTTTGGTCTAATTTGACCGGACTATTACTTAATTAATTGACAGCTTGATTCATACTATTAAATAGTGTCAAGTGAATGAAACAGAGTATTTGGTTACTTTGATTATGCTATGCTTATAAATAGATAATAGTGTCATACAAAATTGATTTTAACTGCGCTATACTACATTTGTGTACATGCACTCACAAAACAAATTCCTATTAAGCGAGGAGTGCGACAGGGAGACAACATATCACCTAAACTTTTTACGTCAGTGTTGGAAGATGTAGTGAAAACACTTGACTGGGATAGTAAAGGTCTTAACATCGATGGTGTCTTCCTGTCACACCTCCGCTTTGCCGACGACCTCATTTTGTTTAGTGAAACAATGCAAGATCTGCAAACCATGCTCCAAGAACTAAACGACGCATCTCTAAAAGTAGGTCTAAAGATGAATAAGTCCAAGACGAAGGTGATGACCAGCTTAGCTGACTCTAACGTGCAAATTTGTATCGGAGGAGAACCGCTGGAGCTGGTGGACCATTACATTTATCTTGGACACTATTTATCTTTTGATGGAGAGCGTCACATCAAAGAAATTTCACGCAGAGTGCAGTTGGGTTGGGCAGCATTTGGAAAACTCGAAGATATCCTGAAAAACCGTAAGTTACCGCAGTGCTTAAAAACTAAACTATTTAACCAATGTGTCTTGCCCACAATGACATATGGAGCCGAAACATGGACCCTAACTGAGGAATCTATACACAAAATCAAAGTTGCCCAGCGGGCAATGGAAAGGGCCATGTTAGGTATCAGCTTGAGAGATCGAGTCCGCAATACGGAAATCCGACGCAGGACGAAAGTTACTGACGTCGGAAACCGTATTACGCGACTCAAGTGGCGCTGGGCAGGACACGTTGCCAGACGTAACGACAACAGATGGAGCAAAACTATCACAGAATGGCTTCCACGGGATAGCAAGCGCCCTGTCGGCAGACCACCAGCCCGATGGACCAACGACATCCGGTCCATAGAGGGAACGCTATGGGTCCGTGGAGCACAAGATCGTATTTACTGGCATAAGAGAGAGGAGGCCTATACCCAGCAGTGGGTAGATATAGGCTGATGATGATGATGATGATACTACATTTGCTATTATGTATATTTACTACTTTTACCCTTGCCCGGGTAAATTCAAACTTAATTATATAATATGTTTTTAAATACAGAGTTACTGATAAACTCCATTTAATTTACTTTTGAGAGAGTGTGGCTTGACATTATAAGACATAATATTATATTAGGACACATTTCACTAACGGCTGGTTAACCCCATACTGAACCATTTCTAGTTCATATTATGGTTCCTACACAACTGACATACTACATATACATACAAACATATTTTATATAGATATATATTTAACACCCAGACCAACAGCCAAAAAATTGAGTTAAGCACAAAGACGTTGGCCGTGCCAGGAATCGAACCCGGAACCTTCTGATTGGCCGTCCGGCATGGTAACCATTACGCCAACATAATAAATATAATTGTTATTTTCATTTGTTAATAATTTAAAATTGTTTTTTTTTTATTATTTTTCATAGACTAAAGTTGTCCATGTAAAATAATGAAACTTATTTGAAAACATTAAAATCTTTACCAAAAACTCAGATATATTTTGTAAATTTGAAATTATTCTTTTACGTTCTTCAAGTTACTTAGGAACTTGAATGTGTCTGTCTGCATTTGTACCATTTTCTTAACTCTAGAGAATGATTTTTGAAAAAGATTTTAGGGTCTACTTTATTTTAAGATTTTTAAGTTTCCAAACCTAAATTTAAATTGTTTGTCAAGTGTAATGTACTAAACTGCCTGCCAATAACTCTGCACATCCAAACCATCATCTCTCAAATTCAACATTTGCTACAGAAATACCCCCATTATACTATGACGGTACTAGAGAGAGTAAATCTCCTAACTTTGGCAAGACAACATCCGGCAGAGGTGATTTCTTTTCGCTGCGAATCTTGTCAACGTCTTTGGGAGAGGTGACGCCGGACAACACTAGCAGCGTTTGGAAACCGCATCGCACGCCCAGCTCTATGTCCGTGTTACATCTGAAAGAAAATAAAAAAATAATGACATGTATATATGACACAATGACACAATATATTTTGGTGGCGATTCAGCGGCACACACGACTAAACTAAATTTAAAGAAGCCCCGTCACTTTTCATCTTAGGTGGCCAGAAAGAGACGGCACGTTCTGAACCACACACAAAACAACTAAAATCACGTCAAATATGAAAAATGTAAGCGATTTTAGAGCGCACCCAATTGTATCAGCTCTAAATCTGACGTGTTTGACGTGATTTTAGATGTTTTGTCTATGGTTTAGATCGTACCATCTCTTTTCGGTCATTTATGACGAAAAGAGACAGAGCTACTTTAAATTTAGTTTAGTCGTGTGTGCCGCTGAATTGCCACCATTATATTTATTTGGTTTAAATTAATTTAAGAGCTAAAATAGCCGACCTGTAAGAAAATAGTAGGAATGTGAGGTCACAGGACCCCAATTCTCAAAAACCCGACAACTCTACAACAGTTCTGCTCATGGCGTCGCCGATTGCAGATAGGAAGAGAAAT
Organism: Mellilla xanthometata; assembly: GCA_035578125.1. Taxonomy (NCBI): domain Eukaryota; kingdom Metazoa; phylum Arthropoda; class Insecta; order Lepidoptera; family Geometridae; genus Mellilla; species Mellilla xanthometata. The sequence continues at coordinate 9,620,133 of JAPUBQ010000013.1, forward strand.
AAAAATAATAATAATAATAAATGAATTTGGTGGCATGCTCTCTTTTAGGCTTTTTTAAGTATTTTTGTATGCGCCGGGCACGGTCGATGGAGGGCTGTTTTTCGTTGTTTGACATTGTAATTTGTCTTTTATTATTTATTTTATTGACATCTAATATAATGTATCAGACTATATTGTAATAAGCATATTTGTATTTTAATTTTTATAAAATTTATTGTAAAAAACTTAAAAGTTAGGTAAATAAATGAATATCAATAATTAATTTCATTTAAGTACATTACAAAAGTATTTTAACAGTGTAAGGTGAATCTGAGTGTTGCTGGCTGTTATTAACGGTAGAGGCGTTCAGCTAAGCCATAGTTTCGAAGTTTCCTGTAGTCAGTCGCGTTTTTAGAGTTAATGGTGTATGCCAGTAAGTGACAATATTACCAAAGATAAAGTAGCGCCTGTAGGTCGACTAGCTAAGGTGATCTGACGCATAAGATGATCTGACGCAATCATCGAAGCTAAGCAACGGCCGATGCGGACGGTGTTTGGATGGGTGACCATGCACAAGACTGTCGTTTATCAAGTTGCATTTTCATCTGGGCGCTACCGTGGATCGTATGGCACGTTAAATTGTAGGTCTCGGCTGTTAGTACATGCACAGTACATGCAGCCGTTAAGCCAAGTCTGAGGCCATCGGGCGGCTTGAAAACTCTCGACACTAGAGCTTTGCCACTTAGCTCATACGAAGAAGAAGACCTAAGATCCTGAGTAAATTCAGCCAGCATTAAACCACGATAAAGGCCTTGAAAGCACGACGCCAGGAGCTAGGTCACTCAAACGAAGATAGGTAATAAATACCTGTCGCCAGTAGGTCGGTAGAACACGTGCTACTGCACTGTAAGGATACTAAATTAACCAGAGAGAGTTACGGCCTGATGATAGCAGCTCAAGATGAAAGTTCGCTTTCCATTGTAAATCCTCAGACAAACAGACCATCTAACGCAACAGGGGTGGAACAGGTATGCCAGCGACCCAGGGCTGTGCTTCGTTATTTCAAGGAGCTTGGTTGGTTTGGGTAGGCTGGTAAGTGGGGAATGCACAATACGCCCCTAGCGGGATGTCAGTGCAGGTCTCATCACCCCCACTTCAAATTAGAATTAGAATTACCTGTCGCCAATCATGAGAGTCCTCTCAGGGTTAAGTCCACAAGACTCGAGGTATTTTCGGACGTAGGCGTGCGGTTTGCCCAGCACCAGCGCTTTCCGCTCCGAGCATGTCTCCACGGCGCGGACAAGCGTTCCAGTGCCTGGGACCACTATCGAACCGCCTTTAGGGAACCTGGAATATAATAAAAGTACAGATTAATTCTTCATAAAATACCTTAAACAGATTCACTGGTAACCAATGCAGAATAAAATTTTAAGGGTCATTTCAGTATATCTACTTCCACTATACTATAAGAATCTTTGCCCTAAAAAATCTATAGGGTCTGGAAACACCCAACCCATAATAATTATCAGGTCTATCGGTTTTATCAGCTTAATAAAAATAAGTTTTGATGATACCTTTCATCAGTATTGGTAGCAATGAACAAGCACTCCTCTGAGGCAAGATATGAGGCAGCTTTCATGAACTTGGGGTAGCTGACATGCTCGTCGAAACCCACCACCACCGCACCAACTTCAGGGTCCAGATCTGAAGGTTTCAGGTTCTTGAAGTCTGGCTTTACATGCTCTGGCTAAAATCAGACACATTATTTTTTAAATAATTGTACGATCCTACATTTGCATTAGATTTGAAGGTGGTACAATACTATATACCACTGCCCGATATGTATTTTTTTGTTCTTCCCTCGACTCAGGATGAGAGTGGGAAAAGACAACTGACACATATGTGCCAAGTCAGTTGATCGACGACAAGCACCTCCATGGGTCGCATCATCATCCAAATAATTAAAAGGATGTTTGTGAGTGGTAGATATATTGGCCTCCTCTTATCTATATTCTTGTTTGGATCGGTGCACCACCTCTACATTGTCATTTTTTATACAGTCCACTAAGCTCCCATTATATGAATGTTCATATATCGAACAATAATTAAAAACGTAAAAAAATATTCAAATGTGTTACTTGAATCTGGAAGCTTTTGAGGTTGCATGCATATTAAAAACATTTTTAGCATTTTTATATTTGTGGCCAGTATTTCTGAATATTATTATATGCAATGCACAGATATCTATTTATCTGGCAGTGGCAAGACATGTAATTGTAAAATGATAATTTCTAAATAGATTATACATGTTATATACAAAAGTAAGATTATAATTATTTTATTCATATTTTCTCTTCCCTGTCAAGTTTGGGTACTCAATGTCACAATTATGTAATACAATGTTCTGAATTCTTCCATGACTGATAAGAAACAATGATGTAATCATGTTAAAAACTGTGCTATCATGTAGAAACAATTAACATTCATATTTTTTTGAACAAACTCACACAAAGCTCGCACGCGATTGGTCGGTCGACGCTACGTGGGCGCGATGGTAGCTGTTTGCCACCCACCGCGGTATTTTACGCGTGGACGGTGGAACCATTTTATCGGCCAAGTTACAATTCTATTTATTCTATCTAGTTCGCTGGTGTCAACCAATGGCTCTCAAATATAAAAGTAACTTTTTAAATATCTTTTATATGGTCACTCAGCTACATCCACCATTACTAGCTTCGATAATTACGACTACATCAGATCGACTTAGTAAGCCAAGGTACAATAACTATTAACTGAGATTACTAGTAATAAATTATAATACAGTGTAAACTCTATATAACGACACTGAAGGGACTGTGCATTTTATGGCATTATAGAGAGGGGTCGTTAAATGGAGAGAATGTATCATTGTATGAAATACAAGCTAAACCAACTAAAGCCAATTGATTTTTATGCTTTAGAGAGTTTGTTGTTAAATCAAGTTATATTACATGGAGTTTACACTGTATGTGCAAAAGATTAACACACATTGGTAGGAACCAAATAATATTCATAGTACAGGCTTTTCTATTAGATATTACTTATAGACATAAAACTGACCCCCACTCCAGTGTGCCTAATACCAACAGCCTTCAGTTCCTCAGCAATGCCGTTGGAACCAAGCAAATACACTTTCTTTGTGAAGCCAATACCTTTGAGGTAGTGTGCTGCTAAGTATGCTGTAGAGAGGATTTCTTCCTGAAAATTAAGAGATATAAATATAAATTTAGGTTAGTTAATTGTATACAGAAAATATTTTCTTTTTTTAATTATGTCTACAGTAATTAGGTATTCTTACTCCTACAACAGTATAACATTTTTGCAATAAGTGATTGAATAAATTAACTAAATATATATCTGCCGACCCACACTATCCGCCAACCTATACTTGGCCAGCATAGTGGATTATGGTGTATAGCTCTCTGCTCGTGAAAGAAAGCCCCAATTCCCAGGTGTGAGAATGTATAGTGAGTTTATGCTAATCAAAAATAATATTGATTTATTTATTTGATTGATAGGCGAACAGCAATATGCTGATGTGCCTATATCACACTGAGTTGAAATTAAATTAGTAACAGTTTATAAAATGTTCATAGTTCAATATCAATATAGCATAACATTTACCTGACTCGCGATAAAACCCAAATCTTGTGCTTTACTTGCAAAATCACTGCGTATTTTGGTTGAATTATTTGTCACATAAAATATCTTCTTTCCAATTTTACGGAAAAAGTTCATAGCTTCGGCTGAGCCAGGAATCGCATTATTATCTATCCACAGAACACCTGGAAATAATGAAATAAAATATAAAGTTCATCCGTAAATTCAATAACTAAGATGAAAGATAGAAGTTCAATACATGTTATTTAACAACAGCATTCAGTATATATTAGTAGGCTAAACAAAAAAAAGCTTAAAACTTACCATCACAGTCAGTAAGAACAGTATCAAAAGAGTTCAAAAATTCTTGAACCTGTTCTTTCTTCGCTTCTTGTAGGTTAGTTACTGACGCCTTAAACATTTTGCTTGAATGAAAACACCTTGGGCTCTTCAATACTACACCATTACACAGTACTTTTGAACTGGAAAGCAAATGCTTGTATGTAATTAATTGAGAAAGTATTTTCACCATTCCCAAAATTTTGCCAGTAGCAGAGTCGAAAGATTTAGAGCAAATGTTCCCAAGTTGTGTGGGAATATTCTGTTATCATTGTCAGCACATTATCTTGCCTTTTGGAACAGGTATTTTATTCAGCAGGTAATACAACAGCTGACGATGTGATGGCTGAGAATAGATGAGGTCGAAAGACGTAGCCGCACTGAATGTATGTATGATGGAATAGCTTGAGATATACACGTTTTTTTTTTTTTTTTGATATTATTATAATAATTTGAATACTATTGAATAAGTTTAGTGTTAAGCCCAAAGAAGGAAGGCCAGACGAGTAACCGAGACCGACGACGAGGTTAGTCGACTTGGGGTCAAATATGACAGCAATTTTGACCTTGACGTAAATATATTTTTTTAAATACTGGCTCCATGCTATAGATCCACCAAACGTCATTAGACCAGCGTGGTGGATTAAGGCCAATATCTCTCTCCTCGTGAGAGAAGGCCCCGAGTCCTAGGACCGGGACGCTTAGTGGGCTGCTTATGTTTATGCCATGCTACATGACTGGAATGGATGCTTCTAACGGGTGGTACTCACGGAAGCATTTGTTAAATTTTAGTCTCCGATGTCTGTCTGATTGTCACCGGGCTGTGTCTCATAAACCATAAAATAAATATATATTTTTTTGTGTTTATTTGCTCTATATTAATAATGGTAACAGATACACGTTTCAAATTTCCACCCATATGTTTTTAGTAGTAAATTTAAAAATAAATTATAAAATTGAAATACAATTTTGAGTTATTGGGCACCCACCCATACAATAAAATCATTTCTTAATCAGTTATTACTCGATCTTTATAATGAATGGTAATTGTGTAGACTCTCCGAACATTCTCAGAATATTTAATTATGTATTAACTTTAAAAAATAAATAAAAAAATATTAAAGGAGAAAACATGTTATTCAACACTAAATAAAAAATCCAAAAAACTTTCTTTTATAGCGTCAATTCATATAAACTGGCAACGCTACAATATAAACAAGTTTTTTTCTTACGAACCTTAGTGTGTTGTGTTGCGAACTCCTTACAGTCTGTGTTTCTTGCTCTGCCGAATTAAATTGAATTAAACGTAACTTAGTTAACTTTGTACCAATTATTGGAATACTTCATAAATCCCTTAAAATTGTTCAGTGCTGCGTAATTTGTACCTATCTAAAGGCGATAACAAAAACATCTTATCAAGATAGCATTTGTGAATGGCATAATATTTTTCACACACTAGACTAGGTATTTACTATTCGCTTAATCTCGAGTTAATTATCATCATGGATCTTGAAAGTATCGTAGAAACACGCGAAGGAAATATTCAAATCGTGCGATTCAACAGGCCTGCCAGAAAAAATGCTATGGATTCAAACATGTATTTCAAAGTTAAAAACATTTTGAACGATGCCGCAAAAGACAATGATATTAGTCTGACTGTACTGACTGGAACCGGAGATTTCTACAGCAGTGGCAATGACTTCAGAGCAGTAGCAGCGTCAGGAGAAGACAATGTTTTAAATGTTCTCAGTGATTATATTGAGGCATTCATCACATACCCTAAGCTTCTTGTGGCAATTGTCAATGGACCAGCAATAGGTATTGCTGCAACCACACTGGCATTGTGTGATTTGGTGTTTGCTGTTGATACTGTAAGTATGCTATTTTTTTTTATTTTAAAACTTTACTTCCTGTTATCAGGGATCAGAATACTAGATTAAGTATATTTATTAGTCTATGCTATTATGTAATTTTAGCAGTAATAACTTTTTAGTTAAGTTTGTATTTTTTCTTTTTAGGCCTACTTCTATACTCCATTTTCGAAACTAGGACTAGTTGCCGAAGGTTGTTCAACATTCACATTCCCTAGATTAATTGGTGAACGAAAGGTAAGGGACTATATCCATACTAGTATTATTAACTACTGTATTTATTATTTATACCTACCTATTACTCATTCTTAACTGTCAATGCGCTTTGCCCATCTTGTCACAGTGGGCACTGAACACTTGATCCAAAAGCAAATAAACATGATTAAATAATAATTAAATAATATGGTTAGAGATAGGAATATTTTTTTCAATATCTGTAGGATGTTAATATAAAAAAGTTTAGTGAAATAACCCTAGGTATGTCCTCACTATCATTTTAGTTTCTTAGTAAAAGGAACTGACCTATTTAGTAGCCTATACCACTGTACCTTAAAAGCGAGCATGTTTTTCAAGTTATCAAAAGTTATATAAATCAAGTTATATAAAGGATTTGCCCTCACTTTACGTTGAAGGAAAACATTGTGAGGAAACGGAAATGTTTGAGGATCACAATATCTGAAGATGTTTGTAATCTGCTAACCCGCACTTGGCCTGGTGGAATATGGCCTGTATATTATGTACTATCCCTCTTTGTGAGAAAAGTTTCCAAGTCCTGTGTAAAATATAGTGGGCTGCTTATGTTACTACTGTACCTTATGAGAATATTTAACTATCAATATCCTCAGTAATAATTATTTACATTACAAAGCTTACTTGAACGAGGTCTTGTAGCTTAGTTTCTTTTTTCAGACATGTAATCTTCTCACATGAAACTGTATAGTTTACATTAGGGCCATCACACTGTCATATACTATTCTTAATTTTTATCTTTCTTCAAATTATTTACAGGCTGCAGAAATGCTGCTATTTGACCACAAGATGTCCGCCAAAGAAGCTGTGGACTGTGGCTTTGTGAACTACCTCTACAAGCCCTGTGATATTCAAACCAAAGTGTGGGATAAGATCATAGAAGTCTCCAAGTTTTCAACCATGTCTACAACCCTCACTAAGAAAATACTCAAAGGTTCTCTGCAAGATGAACTGATAAAGACAAATGCTAAAGAAATTGAAGCACTCGGACAGATATGGAAGGCAGGATTGGAGGCGCAGAAAAGTAAATTATAATGGGGAAAAAATACAATCCAAAGAGAAACATGAAAGACAAGGTGATAGTTTGTTGTAATTGCATATTTATTGTTACACTCATATTTTTAACTTTACAGATTTAACTGGTAACTACTACACGTGCAAAGCTTTAGTTTGCTTTACTATAATACTTACTAGGGTTCCGTAGCTAATAGGTAAAGATGGGACCCTATTTATTACTAAGCCTCCATTGTCTGTCTGTCTCCAGGCAGTGTCTCAAAAATCGTGATAGCAAGTTATGTATTTCCCATGCTGCTATAACAACAAATACTAAAAAATAAAATTTTATGGGGCTCCCATACAACAAACGTAATTTTTGTACTCATCATTTGATAAAATTCACAGAATATTTAATTATGTATTAACTAAACATTCACAGAATATTTAATTATGTTTTAATTTCAAAAATAAATTATAAATATAAAATTTAAGGGGAGCTCTCATACAACAATGGGACAGAACCCTTCATTCGCGAGCCCGACTCGCACTTGACCAATTATTTATATCATGTTTATTTTATGACTGATTGCATGTTTCATGTTTATCCGATTTTATTCAGGAAGTTAATTAATTAAATTTGTGTCAGTTACCAGTTATAACTTGAAGTGAAACAAATTACAAATAGGACCAAACAAACTTGGTTTGTTAGTCATACTCAAGTGCTCAGAATACATTCTTTCTGTATTCTGAGCTCAAGTGTAAAGATTTACAGAAATTATGTTATAGTATACTCATGTGCAATTTTAACTGTTTTATATACATTTTATAGAAGACTATAATAATTATATTCTTGTTATTACATTTTTGTGTGTTTAATTATTTTCTTATTTAGTTTCCTACCTTAACTAAATGTAGAGACACTCTACTGTGTACTATTTGTGGTTCAAAATATATCATAAGTGCATATTAAGTGCATGTCTATTGATTGAGGCATTCTTTAAATATAGACAAACCGAACTGAAGTTACACAAGAGTTGCAGTGGCTAATGAGTGGTTATATGCCGGACTGCCAATCAGAAGGTTTCGGGTTCAATTCCCGGCACGGCCAACATCTTTGTGCTGAACTAAATTTGTTGTCTGGGTAAATTTGTTGTTGGTCTGGGTGTTCAATATGAATCTATATAAAATATCTATGTATGTATATGTAGTATATCAGTTGTGTAAGCAACCATAATACGAACTAGAAATGGTTCAGTATGGGGTATCCAGCCGTGTGTGCAATGTGTCCTAATATTTATTTATTACTGGAGATTGTAACATTCTCTCAGAAACCATCTATGCTTGTTCGTTAGAGAAAATATCTTATTTTATTTCTTTATCTAATTAAGGAGAAGGCGAAAGTCATGTCGTATACAGAGGTCAAGGATTTGGCCGAGGATAGGACTATCTGGAAAAAACTTCACAGACAAGAGCCTAGCTCTTACATATTGAATGAATTACCTTATCTATGCTTAGTTCACTTTATGTTATATCCCAGTTCTATGGATTTTGCTGATTTCTTAGCCTAAGTTTAGGTTTATTAGCCGTTTATTGATACAGTATGTTCTATATTTAACTAAATATATATAAAAGCTGTATAGATTAATTTCATTGTTGATTACGAAACCATCCAGATTAAATCATGACATACTGGAATGTCACATAACTTTGCAATAAGCAAAAGTTACATTTTATTTCGTATTTCGTTGTGAAAGATTTTAAAATGACGAAAAATGATAGTGAGACTGGGTCTATATCAGATCTGTTTCGGCCGAAGAAGCCGAAGGGTCTCAGGTCCAGAGATTTGAGCAGCACTCGCTTGACTTTACTGAAGCAAGAAATCAACACCAACGCTCATTTGATACCTCTGAGTAAGTAAATAATAATAATAAATTTATTTGCATAGACTTAAGAATAGCTTACATCGAGTTACATAGAAAAATTAAAAATTATATCTTAAGATAATTGTTATTTAAATTGACAGGGTCCCCCGAGTTATCGGGGGACCCTGTACTCCACACTAGGATCGACCTGGGTCGTGGAGTTCAGGCTCTTCCTTACGTACAAAGATTTGGACTACAATATAATATAAGGTGTAAGTGTAAAATTATCCGAAAAAAAGTAGCATAATATAATACAAAACACACGCCAAAATACAAGAATTGCAAAAAAGAACTTTTTAAATATGTAATAGTAGGTAGGTTACTTATTAAATCAAAGATAACATCCCCAAATTAATATTATGAATCTTCTTCTTAATTTTTTGGATAAGTAATATATAATTGTATATATATCGAGAATCGAGATATCGAGAATCTCAACTGGACTAAGTCCGCTGAAGATCGATGCAGGAGGGGTCTTTGCCCGTAAGTAGGTCAAGTAAGGTTGTGGATGATGATGATAGATGTAATTGCTTGACTAGTGACAAATATACACAATCTTTTGTATTCTACTAATATAATAAATGCGAAAGTTTGTGTGTGTTTGTTACTTCTTCACGCTCAAAAGGCGGAGCCGATTTTGATGAAATTTAGTGTAGTTAGACCTTAGGATAGGCTATTTTTTATCCCGAACACAATTGTGATTCCCGTGGGATACGCAAATAATTTAATAATCTTTGTTACCTAGGCCTTGGAATAACACAGGCTACTTTTTATCCCGGATCAACTTTTTTATTCCTGATTAACCCCTGTAACACCGCGGGCGAAGATAGACTTTAGTATTAAAAGGATTTCCTCAGACGAGTTGTACGAGCAGTTAGGGACAAATCCCCTGACCGGGTTGTCAAGCAGCCGGGCGCAAGAGCTCCTGCATTACAATGGGCACAACTGCCTGACGCCCGCCACTCAGTACGGGTGGCCTGTCGTTTTGTTCAAATCGATGTGCACAGGTGAGTCTGTACCATCTGCTGACAGCATTGTATCTACTATGCGTGCCAACTAAGAATAGGAGTGTCGAATCGCCATCTTGCTCAATAATACACGCTAACGTTATTACCAAAGTGTATGGTGTGCAAAAAAAAATTGTAAACAAGTTATATTCAGTTTATATGTTTAATGTACGCTGTTCCAAATTAGTCCAACAATAAAATCAAGAATAATTATAATAAATATTTCTAATATAAATAATTATAATATAATTAAATTTATATCTATGACAAAAAAAGTCTTTTTACGCTTTCTTTGCTGGCAGTACTTTTTTGACAGTTTCGTGTGAAGTTGAAGCAAGCGCGATCCTATTCTTAGTTGGCACGCATAGTAATTGTTACGTTACATGGAGCATCAGCAATTGAATTGCCACACGCCATATTCAGAACAACACTGAAACATTTTTTCAAGGTCATCCACTGTACTCCTTAAAAGAGTTCATGACTATGCGCCTCGTGGAATCTTTATTTAAGTTGACTGAATATATTATAATTAGATACATTTAAATTTAATTTTAATATAAATAATAATGTAGTGTTCTATTTTAAATGCAATGTAAATCTGTATGTAATGAATGACTTGCCAAATGCGACGAGATGTTGTAAGTCCAACAAATTATTTATCTTTATCATGTAACTACGCGGTTTGCCTCGCATCTAAATTGTGCGAACCGCGAAGGTGTGGAATTCTTTGCCAAGCTCCCTGTTTCCCGATAACTACAATCTAGCGGTTTTCAAAGCGGGGTTTCAACCGGGGTTTACCGGGCAAGCGCGCTTCATTTTAGATCATAATGTCGCTTACCATTGGGTGAATTGTGATCATGCGCAAGCTCATTTATTGTAAAAAAGAACTGCAAAAAAAATCAAACTCACCAAGATGGCAAAAGACCTTCTTTTACCGCCGATACGGGCTGGAACTCGTGGCCTTCTCTTGCAAGGAGAGAGGTATAGATATACCCACATCTTTAAATTTGTTGATCCTAGGAACACGTATGTTTCCTCACGATGTTTTCCTTCCGACATTCTCAAGATATTAGGCCACTTTTAGTCACTCAGGTTGTATTTTAGCAAGGAACTTTTGGCTAGGAACTGTATCTCTACAGTTTCGATAGTTATTTTTATTCAAATTCAAAATGTCTTTATCAGCAACACAAATATACAGAAAATGTGCACCCTGTGCTTCGTTATTAGGGCATATCTACCTAAGACTACTTAAAATTCATTACTTAATAGTACCTACTATACTTAGATCTCGTTATTAACATTTAAATTATTATTAATTTATCTTTAAATTACTGACAACATGAATGTATGTAAGTATAACATATAAGTATGTTATGTAAGTATAAAAATTAAGATTTTTTTACAGGATTTTCAGTTTTAATTTGGTTCGGTGCGTTGCTGTGCTTTCTGGCTTTTATGATAGAATCATCTTCGAGAGCCGACCCGTCTTATGATAATCTTTACTTGGGATGCGTCCTTATATTTGTTGACGTCATTTGTGGATTATTCAGCTTTTATCAAAACTTCAAAAGTTCGAAGGTTAGTTAGTACTCGTAGATTGGTTAATATTATTGGAGCAATAAGGTATTTATGTTTAATCATTTATTGACATTTTGCACACCGCATATGCGGTACCTACAATGGACACTTTTGTAACGCTTCTAAATAGGAGGGTGGCGGTATTGTGATTTAATTAATACACCGATTACATGATGACTATTTATTTATATTTCACAGTATGGTTGTAGAAGAAGTATTAGTTACACATAATCGGAATACAATATAATCAAAGTGGCGCAGGCTTGAGCATGAGAATAAAGATAAATTTGGGCGCCGTGACATAGAATGTCTTAAGTAGTATGTAATAAGGATCTCCCTTGGCTAGCGTACAAAGGTCCAAGGAGTCCTGACAATAAAATATGAAATCTCTAGGGTCGTGATTCAAAGCCTACATAGATCTTAAGTATTAGGTGCAACCATTAGTACTAGGTATTCTTTGTTTTAGTTAAGAACGACACATTAGTAAAGAAGACACCGGCCACAAGGAGGGTCCGGTGTTACCATTAGCCAAGTCGAGGGTAGGTGGCGACCGAAGGCGGGCTCCAGCGCGGCAGGGAGACAAGAAGAGAAGAGCAGAGGGCTCCCTCCACGAGCTGGAAGCTCCGTCGGCTCGCACCTCGAGGCACGTGGGTCAAGTGAGTGTGTCGTCGTGGCAAGTGTGTCCGACGCGGACTTGAAGCGGGCAGGAGAGGACTCCGTATCCCGTGGGATGCGACGCTAATGTCGCCACATTAGAATGTAGTGTCTACATCAAAAAACCCTGTTAACAAACAGTTCTACTTAGCCCTCATACACGTGTCGGGATCAAAGGTTATAAGGTGCAGTGTCATGAAAACTTACCCTAGTTTTGGGGTTAAATGATGCTGCCGGGGCCTGGCCGCGGGGCGAGGACTCTCGAGGATGAGGCTGCCAGGTCCACGGACACGTATTTCAATGTGCACTGTAATAAAATTCGACGATTGAACGATACCGAATCGAAATACGACGTGGTCTATCTACCGCACAAAAACTCACGGAACACAAATCTTTATGATGGCGTCTGCGTGGCGGCTGCTAGTCCATCCGTTGGTGGCAGGAGACCGTTGATGTCGATCGCTTCAGAGCAAGAGCGGCGCGGGAAAAGAACTTGCCCGCCGGGCAGCTAAGCGCCGCCCGGCGGTATGCCCACACCAATCCCCGCGAGTCAAAGAAAGTGAAGGCCCAGCGGACTCCTAGTCTGGCTCGCGAACTCCCTCCATCTTCCTTGTTGACTTTGACATATAATTTGTCACCTGTCACTTAGTTTTTTTTTAATACGCTTGTCTTTGGTGTAGCGAATAGAATCAATCGAATAAAGGGGTTACACAAGGCCCCCAACAGAAACAGAATTCACGCCAGTGAATTCTCGGCTGCCCCCAGCCGTACCCTACTGCTGTACGACCAAGAGTTACCTCCGGCGGTGATTGAAGAAGACAAATTAAAAATCCAACGCGTCCAAAACTACAAAACAAAATTGAACGAAACTATCCAAATCAAAAAATTAAACGACCAAATTCTATACTTGAATTAATAAACCAAACGAATACTTGAACTACTAACCAAAATATTAATTCATCTAAAATCTGACAAAAGTCCAAAACTATACTATGAATTGAACGAAACTATCCACACTAAAATCTTAGAAAACTATCCCATTCCATACTTGAACTACCAAACTAAACAAATAGGTATGAGTGAATCAAAAATCTTACATAAAACTATACCATAAACAAACCAACAATCTAAAAACCAAACAAATGTCGGAAAACATTTCAAAACACCAAACGAAACCTATATGAGTTAAAATCCAAAAACATTTTCTAAACAATAAATCAAACAAGTATGTGTTATTAAAAATCTTACTATAGGTAGTCAAAAACTAATGTTCTAAACATTAAATCCAGCCAATCTGGGTTAACCCCATCATGGGTAACTACAACAACTCCTAAGTGTATAATGAGTATTAAAGTAAACTTATTAAGATAACCTACATAATAGGTACTGTGTACAACAACTACTAAGTATATAATAAGTACTAAAATAATCTTAACCTATAGATAACAGTGTTTTTCTTTTGTTTATGTGTATTAGAGTACCAGCTGTAACTAGTGAAAATAACTTACCAAATATAATAATGTAAATGTGAATGTAGTAAATGTTATACTTTGTTCTGTTTTATTATTAAATGACTTTGTGGAAGGAATAGGAATATATTTCACTTTAATAATGTTAACTCCCTACAAAACCCATATAGTTATACTAGTACATAGATATTTTATACAAATTGTTTAGCAGATAGGTTCTGAAAATTAAATTATTTTGCAGGCCATTGGATATAACCGAATGTACTGGGAATAAAATTAACTTCTTCCCTTCTCTAAGTGATAGAATAAACTAATATATTATCTCCCCAGTATAAACTTCATCATATCTTCATATGGTATGATCAGATGAGTAGTATGCTATGGCTTATTTTTATCGAGGTACATCACCGCCCCGTTAAGGTTAAATGAGTTTGCTAAGGCTTATTTTTATAGAGGTACAACGCCGCCCCGTTAAGATTAAATAGGTTTTTTGTGCTAAGGCTTATTTTAAGAACAGGTGCACCCCCGCCTGTATAATATCCTGTGTATCGGCACTGTTAAGGAGTCAGTATCCGCTTTACATGGAGTTTAATTTAATTAAAAGGTACTCGTTTATAGCTTATTTATAGAGTCCGCGAAAACTGCTCTAGTAACTTAGCGGCTTTGCCAATTTATGCAATAAACTTACATAGCATAATCATAATGTGGTATAAAAAAAATTACATATATATTTTATAATCTATCCTTCCTAATCTGTATAAAATATTTGTATTTAAAGCATTTTAGGTCCAAAAAACTAAATTTATAATTTAGTTGCTGATTTAAAGTGAGATGAGAAAACGGTATATTGCCAAAGGGACCATGGGTTGGGAAGAACCAAAGAAATATTTAAAATAAAAAGTCAGGTCAGCTAAACTAAATCAAGACTCTATGTTAAAGCAACTTAAAATGTGATTAAAATTTAAATTAATTTTGAAAACCAAACTATCTACTGTTATCTAGAACTAATTTAAATTATATCTAAGCTATCAATTTAGTTTTTGAAGTATTTCAACCGCTCTTCAGCATTAAACAGAATAGATAAAAGGATAAAGATTAAGAATTAGAAAGAAAAATGAAAGAGGAAAGTCACCTTGGCTTCGGTTAAGAGTGCCCGACAGAATGGCCTACGGTGTTATAGTTAACACCTATATCCTACCTATATCCTACATTAAACCTAACTAACTTAATTTAATTTAGAGCCATTCATAACATCATGTTCCTTCACATTTATAAAGTACATCTCTCTAAGTTTCAAAGTAAAGTTTTAAAATGTAAGTTTATGTGTATGTGTATATTCTGCATGCTTAAGTAAAAATTATATTTAATAAAAGATATGCAAAAGTAGTTAGCTAACATAGTAGCAAGTTAAACAAACAGCAAATTACAACAAAAAGTGGTACTAAAAAGTCTAGTCCTTGAGTAGTACTTGAACTAGTTCTATCCTAACTATCAACTTTATAAAATTGTTCATAACATGCCAACCTAACTGTTCACCATACAAAACGAGACAACTCCCCGTACCTGGGTAGACAGGTATTAAGAATACACCTATAAGTAACGCCATAGGACGCCAAAGATCTCCCTTCAACTGAGTAGCAGCTGACAAGAGCAAATAGCAGTGTCGAGTAACACACTGAACTATATAAAAAGCACCTGAATAGAATAACAAGTGGACAAGGTGTAATTCCCATAAGTATATGAACAGAATAAGAAGTAATAAGTGTCCAATAAGGACACCTCAGTATTCAATCTAGTTGAACCTGGTAGCTCCCCTAACCAATCATAACTACAAATGAATAAAGTTGATAGTTGTACCATCTCTTCTATACCACAACAGAGCAGTGTAAACAATTTGGCTGCTGAACAACAAAACTATCCCATCCGACAGCAAGCAAGATGAAGAATGAAAAACAAGATTATCTTTCTTCAATAAGAAAGTATCACTTACCTGCGACATTGTGTAGTGTGTTGTGTTTAAAATTATAGAAAAGTAATGTTAATTTAAGTAATTTGTAAATTATTTATGCAGTGTATTTAAGTTTGTATGAGAATGATTTATAAAGACTGAAGTTACCAATGAATTTTAACTTTTACAACAAAAAATTAAGTCTCCGGCTGATAAAATTATTGTTTAACCGAGTTGTACTATTGGTTGCATCTTTACAATATGTAATTTAACAAATTCCACTAAGTTTTATACATACAATATCACAAGAACACATGAACACAATATAAATATAAGCAGAAATTACATAACATACACTTACAACTAAAGGAGTATCAAAACAACACAAATTTCTTTATAAATTGTTGAATTTTGATTGTTAGTACTTAACCTAAGACCTGGTTGCACCTAGATCCTAACCAGTTGAGGCGCCACTGTAACGCTTGTAATTGGAAAGGGTGGCGGTATGGTGATATAATTGATACACTGATTATAGAATAACTATTTATTTATAATACAAATTTTGGTTGTAGGACAAGGTAACTAATATTACATATAATCTGAATACAATATAATCAAAGTGGCGCAGGCTTGAGCATGAGAATAAAGATAAATTTGGGCGCCGTGACATAGAATGTCTTAAGTAGTATGTAATAAGGATCTCCCTTGGCTAGCGTACAAAGGTCCAAGGAGTCCTGACAATAAAATATGAAATCTCTAGGGTCGTGATTCAAAGCCTACATAGATCTTAAGTATTAGGTGCAACCATTAGTACTAGGTATTCTTTGTTTTAGTTAAGAACGACACATTAGTAAAGAAGACACCGGCCACAAGGAGGGTCCGGTGTTACCATTAGCCAAGTCGAGGGTAGGTGGCGACCGAAGGCGGGCTCCAGCGCGGCAGGGAGACAAGAAGAGAAGAGCAGAGGGCTCCCTCCACGAGCTGGAAGCTCCGTCGGCTCGCACCTCGAGGCACGTGGGTCAAGTGAGTGTGTCGTCGTGGCAAGTGTGTCCGACGCGGACTTGAAGCGGGCAGGAGAGGACTCCGTATCCCGTGGGATGCGACGCTAATGTCGCCACATTAGAATGTAGTGTCTACATCAAAAAACCCTGTTAACAAACAGTTCTACTTAGCCCTCATACACGTGTCGGGATCAAAGGTTATAAGGTGCAGTGTCATGAAAACTTACCCTAGTTTTGGGGTTAAATGATGCTGCCGGGGCCTGGCCGCGGGGCGAGGACTCTCGAGGATGAGGCTGCCAGGTCCACGGACACGTATTTCAATGTGCACTGTAATAAAATTCGACGATTGAACGATACCGAATCGAAATACGACGTGGTCTATCTACCGCACAAAAACTCACGGAACACAAATCTTTATGATGGCGTCTGCGTGGCGGCTGCTAGTCCATCCGTTGGTGGCAGGAGACCGTTGATGTCGATCGCTTCAGAGCAAGAGCGGCGCGGGAAAAGAACTTGCCCGCCGGGCAGCTAAGCGCCGCCCGGCGGTATGCCCACACCAATCCCCGCGAGTCAAAGAAAGTGAAGGCCCAGCGGACTCCTAGTCTGGCTCGCGAACTCCCTCCATCTTCCTTGTTGACTTTGACATATAATTTGTCACCTGTCACTTAGTTTTTTTTTAATACGCTTGTCTTTGGTGTAGCGAATAGAATCAATCGAATAAAGGGGTTACACTTTCATAATATTTTTTATGTTTATATTTTACCAGTGGCTACGTAAATAAAGTTATTTCATTTCATTTCATTTAAAACTCAAGTCTTGCTTGGAATATACTACTAATGTTTATCAGACCACAGGCCCGCCGATGGTCAGATAATATCGTTAGGCAAGCAGAAGAGAACTGCTCCCCAAGTCTGGTGTTAAAGACACTGGCGCCACTCCAAATGATATTAGCCACTGCTATCAGTGGCAATAGATACAAAGATTACTATGCTTAGCCGCACGAGAGTAGTCAAGAAACGTATTTATTATACTGACAGAAACTAGTGGAATCTCGCTGATAACCGTACTGTATTGTGCGTTGGAGAGAAAATGAGGGGGAGGACACAGGATGATGGTATAATACTTGGTAGGACCATAGACAAAATTAGTATATTTTGTCTATGGTAGGACTGTATGTATTCATAGAATTGTCAGAGCCATACAATCTCCCCAGCTTTATTTTGTCGTCTAGTGAATGTATGTAGCTTCGATCAAAGTACATTTTAGTTCGAAGGTATGTAGTTACATATTAAAATTGTCAACAAATGATTTCAGATAATGAAAACGTTTAACAGCATGATTCCAAACTATACAACTTGTCTCCGCGACGGCGAACTGCATGAGGAAACTCCTGTCCGGAACCTGGTGAAGGGAGACATAGTGAGGGTAGCTGCTGGGGATATCGTACCTGCTGATATACGCATCATCGATTCTAAAGGTTTTAAGGTTTGGGTATAGATCACATATAAATTCTTCTAGTTATCTTGTGAGCTTATTAGCTAAATTCTGGTATCGAATTTTCACACAGGCTTAGAGCCATGGCTTCTTGGAACTGAAATAGATCAATGCTGGCGACGATAATTTGCCTAGCTGCGCTTTCATAAAATAAATAAATATTAGGACACATTTCACACACGGCTGGTTAACCCCATATTGAACCATTTCTAGTTCGTATTATGGTTGCTAACACAACTGATATACTGCATATGTACATACATATTTTATATAGATACATATTTTACACCCAGACAGACAGGCGACAAATTTAGTTCAGCACAAAGATGTTGGCCGTGTCGGGAATCGAACCCAGAACCTTTTGATTGGCAGTCCGTCATGGTAACCATTACGCCAACGAGGTCGTCAAATTATATGTTAAGCATAAGCAGCCCACTACACGTTCCCACTACTGGGAGTCGGGGCCTTCTCTAACAAGGTGAGAGATATAGGCCATCCACCACTCTGGCCAAGTGCGGGTTGGCGGATGACACAAGTCTTTGTCGGATATTGTGGTCCTCAAACATGTCGGTTTCTTCACAATGTTTTCCTTCATCGTAAAGCGAGTGCAAATCCACACATAACTTGAAAATCACGTCATTGGTCTGGAACCGAACTAATTGAAAAACAGACGTTTTTACCACCGAGCCACACTCGCTTTTATATGTTATTATGAGTAAATTAACCAGAAGACTTATTGATAATTTAATAATACTTAACTACTGTCTGCCAGAAAGGTAGTTCATTCACACATTCATAGTGGCCCCTCCTTGAAAGTTATTGGGAAAGGAAAACCGAATTCCGAAGTTTAACAATTGCTTAGTTGTGGTCATAGACAAAATACTATATTTTTGTCTATGGTTGTGGTAAAGTAATACATACCTTCTGTGGAAGTACAGCACTAGTACTGAAATATTTTTTAGTACTGAAAATTTGTGTTTAAAACTGAAAATTGTACCAAATGTGAGTCAACTGATGCCTGAACTAGTAACTAAACTGTATCTCAGGCATCAGTGCCCTTCTTAATAGAATTCGTTTAACCAAGTATTGATACAATTTTAGTGATTTACATATCCATTAATTTAACAAATAGTTTTATATGTTCCAAAATACATATTTTATTAACTTAAGCTAATGTAAAAATATATAAATCTTTATATTGTATGGTGGGGTGAATGTGGAGTATAAGAATTAAGTGTGTGTGTGTGTGTATGTGTGTGTGTGTATGGGTGTGGGTGTGAGAGTGGGTGTTAAAGTGTATGTATCTTGGTGACTGTGGTTTAATTAGTTACTTCGCTGACATTAGAGACATTTGACGTGTCCTGTGTTTCATTTTGCAGGTGGATAACTCATCGCTTACGGGAGAATCGGTAGCAGTCCCGCGATCGAATACTGACGGAGTACAAAACATATTAGAATCGCCCAACGTCGCTTTCTTTTCTACTCTATGTGTAGAGGGTTGGGCAATGGGTAAGGGCTCCAAACTAAATCCTTCCTATAACCAGATTTAATTTCCACTTACCCAGTAATTAGCCTGCTTATTCAGTTACTGTGAAAATATTTATTAAATTGGCTTTGAACACCTGAATTAATTCATCCATTTCCGCACATTTGTAATCCGCAATGTATCAAAGTTTCTGAACAGTCTTCTTCTTCTTCTTCACCTTATCCCACTTCATGTGGGGTCGGTACAGTATGTACGCTTCTTCCATACATATCTGTATTCACACCCCTCCTGGTCATATCGTCATACACACAATCCATCCATACTTTCTTAGGCCGCCCCCTTCCTATCTGTCCGTCCACACTCATACTCATTGACTTCCTTTGACGACCTCGTTGGCGTAAAGGTTACCATGCCGGACTGCCAATCAGAAGGTTCCGGGTTCGATTTCCGGCCCGGCCAACATCTTTGTGCTTAACTAAATTTGTTGGCTGTGGGTCTGGGTGTTAAATATGTATCTATATAGAATATGTATGTATGTATATGTAGTATATCAGTTGTATTAGCTACCATAACACGAACTAGAAATGGTTCAGTATGGGGTTAACCAGCCGTGTGTGAAATGTGTCCTAATATTTATTATTATTATTATTCCTCGTGATATGGTCTTCCACAGTTTCAGTTTCTGAATAGTATCAAGTTTTTTTTTTATTAGGCTGACGTTTAAACTTTCTTTCAGGCGTAGTGTTGTGCTGCGGCGATCTGACCGCCCTGGGTCGCGTGGCTGGCCTGGCCGCGCGGCTCCAACCCGGCCCATCACCACTGGCTCGCGAACTGAAGAGATTCGTCTGCTGTATGTGCATGTGGGCCACTTTCCTTGGCATTCTCATAGCGATCTCCTCACTAGCACTGGGATATCCGTTCATACAGACCACCATATTCATGATTGGTATCATTGTGGCTAATATTCCTGAAGGTATCTTACTTGCATTAATGTTAAACAATCCTATAGTTATAGCATTGAAATATACTACTCGTAGTAGATAGATGAATATACAAAAACAAACTTGGAATTTTATGAATTGAATTCTCATACTTAGTGCAATTGAATTTTAATTTAATTTAATTTGTAGATTAACTGCCCAGTTGATTTTGCAGTAAGTATATTTTAACCGACTTCATTGTAACAATTATACAGTTGTCTTGTCAGCATTCTCGAAGTTGTAATTTAACAATTTAGTGAAACTGCAGAACAGCTTTAAATTATGACTGTTTCTTTTTCTAGGGTTGCAACCGACCGTGACCGCATCTCTTACACTAACCGCCCAAACGATGGTAAAAAAGCATTGCTTGGTAAAGAACCTCGACGCGATCGAGGCTCTTGGGGCTTGTACTACTATATGCTCGGACAAAACCGGCACCCTCACTGAAAACAAAATGTCTGTTCATCACGTGTGGCTTTGTAATAAGACTTACTCACACCTTGACACTGTTTTGCCCGGTGTTTTAGAAGCCAATCGAGGTAATATATTTATTTTTAAGCTAGCTGCGCCCCTCAGACCAGTAAGGAGTACTGCGCCCTGCGGTGTTACCCGCTTTAATCCGCGAGAATAAACCTATTTGTTAATCCAGGATCTTACCTCTCTCGCCTCCCGAGGAGACGATGCTTTTGGTTGTCCCAGGCATCACTCGTGGGTCCGCTCGGACTGCGGACAGCGGCTTGGGCGGGGAGAGCAGCGGCATTGCGCGAAGTGGTCCTGCATCCCTGCCCCCATCGCGTCGTGAGATGGGACACCGTGAGGTTGTAGTCGGTAGTGGCGGCCCCTGTGGCCCTCGAGCCCGACATACCCCGCTCACCTCCCCCAGGCTTGTGGCGGGAGATGCGTAATGCATTTCCTCACGGAAAAAAAGGAACAACCAAATTTCATTGAAATCGGTGGAGACGTTTGAGAGTGAAGAAATAACAACACACCCACACACACATACTCTTTCGCATTTATAATATGTATTAGTAAGAAGTAGAATTGGATGCTAGACATCTTCATATATGTATATTTGGTTCTTTAACGTAATCATTACTCAGAAGATAACACTAGGGACATAGGACATAGGATAGGATAACACATACACTTTATACAAAGAATTTGCAGCAGTTACTTGAGATTAAATCTCACCGGAAAGTTCACAAGCATTGCTGAGATTAGTAGCAAGGTCTATATTTTCAGCGTTCAAATTCTGCTGCGCTTTATGCAGTAACGCCACAGTAAAGTCTGGAGGAGGCGTAATGGGCGATGCATCCGAAACAGCTATACTGAATTTCGTCAATAAATACGATGATCCCATTGACATCAGGAAAAATTATCCGAAGGTGGCTGAAATACCTTTCAACTCTGTGAATAAATTTCAGGTACAAATTATGAAAGACTATAGGTACATTAATAGGTAATTGATATTAGATGTATCGTTAGTTTGAATATTGTTGTATTTTTTATACCAAATTAATTGATTTTGGCTGAATTCTTTAATTCAAAGTTAACATTAATTTGAGGTGAACCATTTTTTTTCACACTCATTTCACACACGGCTGGTTAACCCCACACTGAACCTTTTCTAATTCGTATTATGGTTGCTAACACAACTGATATACTACATATACATTCATATATATTTTATAAAGATACATATTTAACTACCAGATCCACAGCCAACAAATTCAGTTCAGCACAAAGATGTTGGCCGTGCCGGGAATCGTACCAACCTTCTGATTGGCAGTAACCATTACGCCAACGAGGTCGTCATTCATTGCAATCAGAATGCTATTCTTCAATGTCTACTTAGTCGAATAACAACCCGATATTTGTCGCATGTTATTACTTTATGGCCCGCAGGCTAGCGTGCACTTCGACACATCATCAGCAAGGTATCTGCTGGTGATGAAAGGTGCCCCGGAAGTGGTCACCAGTCGATGTTCTTCCATCTTGATTGATCAGAAGAATGTCAAACTGACGGCTGAGATGAGGGCCGCGGCTGATGCGGTTGTCGAAGAGTTAGCTAACACAGGTAGATCCCTAATCCGGTCAAGTGGGAGTCGGCTTCGCGTATATAGGGTTCCGTACCAGTATCCATAAAAAACGCTAGAAATTCACGTTTGTTGCCTGGTAGCTTTCCTTTCAATTTTCTTATTATTAAGTAACTAGATCGTCCCGGCTTCGCACGGGCTATAAAATAATCTAAGTTGCAAAGAGAAACCAAATATTACATATAATATATCCGATAATGAAGCTTCCCAACGGTGAAAAAAAATTTTCAAATCGGTCTAGTAGTTTTGGAGCTATAAAGGAAGGAAAACCCGACTTATTTTTATACCTATAATAGATTTGTGAGTGAGGATTGCCGTATTTGCCTAAATTTACGTGTGCTTATTTATCAATATCTTTTCGCGGATACAGCGAACATCGAATAGCAAGCATGTACAGCGACGTGGAGCGCCATCATTACCTTCCATAGTAGGTACACCTAATAACTTTTATGATCTTTGTTCGCAGGGGAGAGGATAATGGCATTCGCTGATTTATTGCTGGACCCGAAGCAGTTTCCCTTGAATTATGAATTCGACGCGGACGATGTGAACTTCCCTTTAGAGGGGCTGCGACTGCTTGGCGTTATGGGCATCATGGACCCGCCTAGGGAAGAAGTTAGTAGAATACTGAGATTTAAATATAAATTAAAATACTGGTTAATTGAGGCGTACTACAATCAAAAGGAATATTTTAATTTAGAGTATTATGAATATGTGCTTGGGATTTAATAATAATATATTAGTACCTGGTTGACCGAGCTTTGCTCTTTTTTTTATTTATTTATTTATTTATTAGGCACTCAGACAGATTACAAACATTCATATTAAACATAACTAAACTAAAGGAACAAAAACAAGTCTGCAATCCAAAGAAGAGTACACAGCATGCTAGTGTTAACTTAATGATAAGGAAGGTTCAGATATACATAAAAAAAAAGGGGAAATCTTAAGTACTAAACAATTTAACAATTTAACCTATAACTTATATTATTTCTAAATTGACTGAGACTGTTACTAAATACATCCAGTTCAGTAATATGAGTCTTACATTGGTTGTTATCTGGAGCGTCACAACATTTGAGTACCAGCTCGTTATATGAGCGACACATGCGCTGTATAGGACTATTACTGGAAACGTTATTTTTATACAGTTTATTAGTGTGAAACAGTTTAGATTTTTGCTTCTTGCTTCTAAGCCGAGGGCTGAAATTAAAGCTTATAGAACTAAGCAGACTCGGGCAGTCCACGTTCGAGTGAATAACCTTATGAAGATATAGCAGCTCACCAATCTGTCTCCTAGTGGAGAGCAGGCTTAACTTGAAATAACTAATGCGATCTTCGTATTCGGGAAATTTGCGTATCAAGCCATGGCGACGGCAGACCGAAGTCATGCACCGACGTTGTATACGTTCTACATTATTTGTTTGAGTTATGTAATATGGTGACCACACTATCGAGCCATACTCAGCAATAGGTCTAATTAAACTTCTATATAAGTGCAATAAGCTAGTGGGATCCTTAAAAGATTTAGTAATTCTAAGTATGAAACCTAACAGCTGGTGACACTTATTAACTATATAGTCATAATGGGTTCTGAATGATAATTGTGAGTCAAAAATAACACCTAGATCCTTTGCATCGGTTTTGCGATATAGGCAAGAACCATTGACTGAATAATCAAATGATCAAGTGTGTTTTTTTTTAATACGACATTGTCAAAAAAATATTCCTAGCTAGATCGATTTATCGCCTCCAAAACCCCCTATATACTAAATTTCATGAAAATCGTTGGAGCCGATTCCGAGATTCCAATAATATACATATATACAAGATTTGCTCATTTATATTTCAAGATATAAGATAGAATAGCTATTTAAGATAGTAATTGTTTTAATTTAAGCAGTCTAACTAAAATATTTTTGTAAAACCTAACGTATTTGTTAAGAAGCAATACTATAATATTGTATGTTCGCAATGGGCACGACTGATGATACTATTTGCCTGTATTTACACTTAAGATCTTGTACCTAACACAGTTGAACAATAAATATTTTATTCTTATTACTTTGCAGTGAAACTAAGAATATTATTATCCTTATTAACGTGAAATAAATAAATACATCTGTCGCAGAACCGATAACCGCTGGGGTAGACAAGTTCTGGAGTGGAGACCGCGTACCGGCACACGTAATGTAGGACGTCCTGCACCGAGGTGGAGCGATGATGTAGCAAAAAAGCGGGCAGTGGATGGAGACGATATGCTCAGGATAGGGTCGCGTGGCGTGCCTTGGGAGAGGCCTATGTCCAGCAGTGGACGCAGACGGGCTGATGATGATGATGAGTGATTTCTGACATTGTTCGCAGGTCCGTTCCGCAATAGAGCGCGTGCGGGCAGCAGGCGTTCGAGTAATGATGGTGACAGGCGACCACCCTGCGACCGCCCGGGCTATCGCCTTGGACGTCGGCATAGCCACCTCTGCCAAATGTCACGTGGTCACCGGCACTGAGCTGCGGAACATGACGCAAGATCTGCTCAATTGGACTTTGGAGAAGCATTTTGAAATAGGTAGGTTTCAAAATTGATAGAAAGATAATAATAAATAATAATAATAAAAAGCGAGTGTGACTCGGTGGTAATAACGTCTGCTTTTCAATCAGGCGGCCCCTGGTTCGATCCCGGCCCTACACCGATGACTTGTTGTTCAAGTTATGTGTGGATTTGCACTCGCTTTACGGTGAAGGAAAACATCGTTAGGAAACCGGCATGTTTGAGGACCACAATATCCGAAGACGTGTGTCATCCGCCAACCCGCACTTGGCCAGCGTGATGGATTATGGCCTATATCTCTCTCCTCGTGAGAGAAGGTCCCGAGTCCCAGCAGTGGGAACGTATAGTGGGCTGCTTATGCTAAATAATAATAATAAAGCCGTTTATTTCCAACTTATTTAATAATTATAATCCAAATGTCGTTAGTAAGATTGTTAGTGTTCTTTTTATAGGCTAGTTGTTAGTAATGTTAGTCAAGCCAATCTTTAAGTTGGACCCTCTTAGGGTGAAGGCCTCCTCCAGCTTACCAGATAGCTAGAAATCTGTAATCATCACAAGTATCAATATGTACTCGTATTTCCCGTGCCACTATAACCACTAATACTCGTACTAATATAAAAAAAATACATTAAGGGATTGCTATAGGTTGCCTATTATATAAAAAACTGTTGGGGTTTCCTTCCTGAAAAACAGGGAAAATTATTTTTCACAAACAGCGCCATCTCTGATACATAACATGTACTATAAACCAAAATGGTTTTGCATGGTGGTGGAGCAGACGCGAAAAGCGCATTATATATATTTTCAGTGTTCGCTCGCACGTCTCCAACACAGAAGCTACAGATAGTAGAAGCGTGTCAACGACAAGGTGCCGTGGTAGCGGTCACAGGAGACGGTGTCAACGACGCACCGGCCTTAAGACGAGCCGATATCGGTATTTCTATGGGCATTACTGGATCGCAGGTCGCATGTCCTTATCATTATTTCATATGCTTTTTATTTGTATTCATACTGTCTAAACTCTATATAACGACACTGACGGGACTGTGAGTTTTATGGCGTTATAGAGAGTGGTCGTTAAATGAAGAGAATGTGTCATTGTATGGAAAACAAGCTAAACTAACTAAAGCTAATTAATTTCGACGCTTTAGAGAGTTTGTCGTTTAACGAGTTACATCGAGTTTGCATTGTCATATTATTTGTTACAATGACAGTAAAATTTTTATATTTAAGTTTAAATGTTAACCTGGTTTTATTTTCCCTACAAATGAGTATTGAGTTGTAATGTTTACGTAATATCCAAATAATGCATTAGGCCAAGAAGGTCATCCATTGTTTTACCGAACACCTAAAACCGTAATAGCATAAATCAATTGACTACCCGGGTGTCCACAGGTTTCAAAACAAACGGCCGACATAATTTTACTGGACGACAACTTCGCAACAATAGTGACCGGCATCGAAGAGGGTCGAAAGATATTCGATAACTTGAAGAAGTCGGTCTGCTACATTCTCATCTCGAATGTTCCAGAAATACTGCCAGTATTCGTGTTTATACTGTTCTCGATACCACTGCCTCTAGGTTTGTCTGACCTCTTTAGATTAAAGAATGAGTCTAAGCTCATATTCGGCTATTGTTTAAGGAATCAGTTTATTAACAAGGCCAAGTTTAATATCATTCGAGTGCCTATAGCTTTGCTAAGGTCAGCGAACAGTCTTCAGATTAGTGACCATGCAAAAGACTGTCATTTTAAAAATGGCATTTTCAAGCCCTAGTATGAAAAATCTGCCACAAAGCACCAGTGTGTTCCGGCAGCCTCCTTAATTTATTAATATTATTATATTAATTATTACCAGTTATTCCAGACTGGACATGTTCCATCCCTGGCTATGAGAGTATCGTTAACTCATACGTGTGTACGCGCTCTATTCTTTATAATGGGTAAAAAGAAAAAACACCTGGGCGCTATCGTAGGTCGGACGACAGGTTATATTGTAGGTCGCAGCTGTTAGTCTCTTTGTACAAACAGTCGTTAAGCCAAGGCTTAGAAACTTTCAATACCAGAGCTTGGCCACTAATTATTATTATTATTATTGAGCCTGTTTTGTCCCATTGAAGAGCAAAGGCCTCTCTATCCTCTTTACATTTATCACGATCTATTGCTGTTTCTTGCCAGCTTCTGCAGTGTTTATCCAGTTCGTCCCGCCATCTCCGGCTGGGTCTGCCGCGACGTCGGACGCTCTGTGATACCCACTGGGTGGTGCGTTTAGCCCACAGATCCTCTGACATCCGGCTGATGTGCCCAGACCAATTCCACTGGCCACTAAGCGACAAAATAATTGTTATTCTAATATCGGACCAATAATTTCCAGGTGTAATGACAATATTATGTGTAGACCTCGGCACGGACATGTGGCCTGCCGTGGGTCTGTCTTACGAGCGCGCGGAGAGTGACGTCATGACCCGACCGCCGCGCTCCTCCGACTCCCTGGTCTCGAGCCAGATGGCGTGCCTCGCGTATGGTCACATCGGGCTGATAGAGTTCGCGGCAGGAATGTTCGCCTACTTTGTTGTGATGGCGGAGTTCGGGTTCTTCCCCGGGGATCTCATTGGTACGAGACACGATTTACTCATTCTCATAAAAACTTTCAATTTTTTACGCCTTTTAAACCTTCAATGCAAAAACGACAGAGTTTGTGTTGTTATAGGTTTGACCTGTCTATGTATGTCTGTTTGCGGTATCGTAGCTCATAAACGCATGATCCAATTTCAGTTTAGTATGTTTTCTATTTTAATGGTGTGTTAGTCTGGTGTGCGCTTAGCTAGATGAACGAAGGTACAAGATGGCCGCCGTTTAAAAAAAAACGGATTTTTTTATCCAAAACTTCTGCAAAATGGGGGAATCAAATTGGCGCGACTATTAAAATACATACACTTCAAATCCAAAATGGTTACCTCTATAAAATATTGTCGGTTTTTTCTAATTGTTTAATTTGCACTTTTTAAAGAAAATAAGTTAATTTAATACTTTATTAAGTACTAACTCCACATTGATCTCTAGGAATACTAATTCCTACTTAGAATGTAGTAGTCGTTATTTTGTCGAAGAGGTAGACCACTTACAGCTTTCGAGTTGTTTCTCTGTTTCCCCAGGTATAAGGCAAAATTGGGACAACGAAGCTGTGAGCGATGTCGTAGACTCCTATGGGCAAGAGTGGACATTTCTAGAACGCAAAGAAGTGGAGACGGCTGCGCAAGCGGCTTACTTTGTAGCTATCGTTATTACACAGATGTGCAACGGACTTATTTGCAAGACGCGATACAACTCGCTTTTTCATGTCGGTAAGAAAGATACACAATATTTTTATCTATACCAATATATAAAGAGGAAAAGTTAGATTTTTTGTTTGTTTGACGCAAATAGGCTCTACTGGACCTATTTGAAAAATCCTTTCTCCGTTGGGAAGCTACATTATCCCTGAGTAATATAAGCTATATTTTGCTTCTCTTTGCAACCTAGATTATTTTACAGCCCGTAAGAACCCGAAACGATCTGCTAGTACTATATGTATACAAAAATTAAGAAATCTAGCTGTTTCGAAACCATTTGTAGCATCTATTTGTCTTGTAGTTTCAATTCCAAAAAAGGCTTTATAAGTATACGCGTGTGTATATTTTCAGGATTGAAAAATAGAGTGTTGAATATAGGAATATTTTTCGAGTTAATACTAGCGATTTTCCTATGCTACACGCCAGGAATCAACACTTTTCTACGGACATACCCGTTGAAACTTCGTTGGTAATTATAAATTTTATATCTCATCTCTGATTTAGTTATTATTCCGGCCACTTACCAAATTAAAACTTTTTAGGTGGTTTCTATCTTTACCGTTTGTCGCTCTAATGTTTGCATTCGACGAGTTTAGAAAACTCTGCATTCGGAGAAGATTGTTTGGTGGTTTGTACAATACTAGTACATATTATTAAGACGTAGAAATACATAATTTTATCATACATAGCAGTGTACTAATTTGTAATAAAATAAAAAAGCTAGTCAAGAAAAAAATGTTTTTTATTTTCTCTTTTGATCCACAACAAAGATCACTTCTAAAAAGTACTACAATAAAATCGAATAACGTTTACAATAAAATATTATGAGATATGCAAAAAATAATTGTTCTACCAAACTCTTAAAATTAAAATAACAAATCACACAACATAAAATTTCTAACTCTATTAAAAATATTTATATAGATTGTATCTCTGTTTATATAATCAGTAATAATTTTGGAGGATATCACAGTTTGGACATAGATTCCAATTATTTATTTATTAAGTCAGAATTGATAAATTTGATTTTAAGGCACAATCAAAAACTAATGTTTCAGTAATTAAAAATGAATATCTATAGAATGCAGGAATATAATTTAATGTTTTTAATTTTAAAAGTAAATAAACTTCGATAGACATGTTTAATATGATAAATAACTATGAAGTTTTTGAATTTTCTATCGTTCACTATTTTTAACAGCCTTTGTCCAACAGAGATGGAAAATGCATAACTAATCAAAGTTATTAATGGAGTTATATAAACAGATCCAATAAAGATATAAAAGTTAAGTTTTCTCTTGTTAACACTAATTCAGTTGTGCAGTCGAAAGGACATCTTCATTTATGTTTCTGTCAAGATCCAAGTCTGTAATAACTACTCTGGAAGCTCATCGGTTAGTATTTTTAAATATAAATGTATAATATATAAGTATATCATAGTTTTTATGTGATACTACTAGATTGTTTACAATTAGATTTACAATATCATTCATATGATGAAAGTGAATTAAGTGCGAAGAAAAAATACAACAACTTGTCGAAAAGTATAGAGAAATTGAAGAAAACATTACAAAAAGTAGATATATTATATAGGAGTTATTTATAAAATTAAAACCCCGACTGCAATACCCTTAATCATTTTTTATTTTTTACGAACCCTACTTAAAACCGATCTTCAGATATAGATACTATAACATACACGGAAGAGAAAAAACAGTATACAGTGCAATATATGATTATCGGTTTATTTGTGTGAGTTTGGCGAGAGCGGTTTCCATAGTAATTTTGGTGCATTGCACTTCCACTGTTTTTATACACTCCATAAACATAACCTACTTATGCAGTCGGGTAAATATGGAATAATCGAAGCTTAGACAACATAAATGCCATAGTTATAGAGAATAAACAAGAGTCAGTAAAAACAACATTCTTTCAAGACTAAATTAAAGTATTATGATATGATTATAATTATTATATTTATTTCTAAACTACGACATAACATATATGCAATTGTTTGACTACATATTTAATCATTTATTTATTTACATATGACCAATAACAATGACCACAAATTTATCGTGATATTAAAATATTATCTACATAAATTCGAATCCGTTTACTAAAAAGAAGTTATGTTACAATCAGGCAAGTTTGATATGAATTCAGTAAGACCTTATAATTATATTTAAGATAAAATTCAAAGATCAAGATTTTCAAACTACTTAAACTATTCTATCAGAAGTAGATCATTATAAAAATATTATGGCAAAATATTAGGTACTGAATGTCTTCAGCTTAATTCATAAATAGTTATTTCATTTGAGCTTATTAAATCTACATTATTTCACATTTTATGTGGAGTATTGAATATTGCAAATTTTATTTAAACCATTTCAAATATTTTTCTTTAGACATCAATGATAAGTTAAATCTAACCAAAGACTCATGTCCATTGTTTTTTCTTTTTTCTTAAAATAATATGTTTATGTCAATAATATATGTCAGTGTCAATTGAAACAACAAAACTAAAGTGAGATTATAAATAAAAACATTATGCTAAAATAGTGATCACAATTACTATTTCTGTCAGATACAATTATAAAGTTCTAGTTACTATTAATAAAATCATATAGTCAGATTTTATATCTATTATTCAATTATTATTCTTGGTTAAGCGTCAGTTAGTTTAAAAGTCCCTGTGAAACATGCAAACCCGTTATTTATTGACACATTTTTTTTACACACAAAATGGTTGTCTTTATCTTGCAACAATATTTTTAATTAGTCTGAAAGAGACCCGGTACATACTAACAATAATAACCATTTGGCCGGTATTTTATTGCACATTATAAGTTTCTGGCCCTAGAATAAAACGTAGACTTAAATAATACAATACACAATTATGCCACACCAGTTTTATAAACCATACTTAGATTCTACCATGTTCAGGGCAATTCTCTTACTTAAGACATTGGATAACACTGGCAGTGGTTAACATAGTTAATGATATCTTAAAGGTGTTTATATATAGGCTGACGCTTAGTTCAAAATGAGAAGAGTGGTAGCCACATACCTCAAACATATCTTTAGCCATTGCCCATGTTTGTTCAGTCTCAAGGCGCGCAGGTATGGGCAAAATTTTGAATTTGCAGCTTTATCGTTATTAAGTCATAAACAGTTAACATTATTCAAAAGACATGAATCTGAAAAATAAACTTATTCAATAAATCTAAAATGTAATATTTAAAATGATTTTTAAGGTTGTTCTTTAGACGGTCTAGAAGTTATTTTATCAATAACTTTAACCGTTTTTATTTATAACGGTAAAGGTGTACATTTAAGATGTTGCGAATATCTGCGCCTCAAGAAACAAGATGCCAATAACTTCTACAATCTTACTTCTATTATACAATAACTTATTAGTGGTTTAAAGTAAAACTGTAGAAGTACAACAACTTTGAACATACGATACGAATATTTCTTGCTTTCATTTGCAGACGAATCACTCACACAAGTGTCATTCAAGAAATTGAACATAACCAAAATCTCATCTCCTAAGACTAGTCATACGTTTTATAATTAGGCAGGATTGCTGTAACATTGTTGTTGTCACATATTGCGTAGCCTAGAAGCTAGTATGGCAGCGTAAACATTGGACTGGCTCCTCATATCGGCTATGGAGTGTCTGGCCTTCATGAGAGCCTCCTCACGAATGACGTCATCTTGCAGTATACAATCCATTATCTTAGCTACAATTGTCGACGGTGGAACATGGGGATTCCCTGAAAACGTATACATAAATATTAACTCCAGTTTTTAATCGTAGCGTTCTTTGCAAGAACCGTAAGCGTGATAGAGAACAAAATTTTGACTAAGTGGTAGTAGTTATAAAAATTAATCACTAGACTTATACATACATCTATGTTCAAGAGACTAGCGTAAAAGATATGCCTTCAAAAAATGCATGGCTCTCGATCATCAAAGCTAATACCATTCAAATTTTAGATAAATAAATCAAATCGATATCAATTTAGCAATGAACTGCCTTGATGTTTGGTGCGAACGACGCTCAATGAAGCGTACAAAACGTGCCACCTGAGATGAGGCTTGGCAAGCCACGTGTTTTGACTTGCGCAGTAGCAATTAGATTTTCATCACCAGTAGAATAATATCCACTAAATCTTGAAAACTACAAAATTTTGGGTATGGATATTACGTAACTCTTTTTTTGTAAAATGCTTATATAATATTTTAATTTTATTTTATATCCGGACTATTACAATAATAATCAAATTGTTTGACTTTTGGTGTAATGAATAAGATTTGTATTTGTTTCAACTCTTTGTATTTCAGTAAGAATGAAAGAAGATTAATTTTAATTTAATTTGTTTGTATAACTAGAAAAAAAGTTCGTTTGCTCATGCTTGCAATCATTTAGTTATGGCAGCGAGAGGACTGCACTTTTAAGGGTGGTGTTCACCAATTTTGAGTAAATCTACGATTATTAAACTGGCCAGTTAAAACACAACCACCGTTGTTGACCAAAGTTTAAATATATACTGTTCACCACACAAAAGAATTCCACAGTTAGAAAACCGTTGGACTGGCGTTACACGACGGTTGGCAGGCTCCTTCCTCACCAATGACAATTTTTAAGCGATAATTAATAGCATGTTAGAAAAGCAAAAGGTAAAAATACATAATATAAATATAAATGTTAGATACTTACTGCACCACAGCAATTTCGGGCACTTGATATACCCGGCAAGCCGGCGACATTGGTTTCATAAAGCGGCACACTGGCGTACAGTGTTCTGTTAGTATATTATAACCGTTAGTATATTATAAATGATAGCCTTTACACATGTTAACCTACGTGTTAACCCCCACCAGGTTAATGTTAAACCACTTACAACTAAGAAAACTATCGAAAAGGCGAATCGTTGCAGCCGTTTATTTTGAGTGACTAATAGTAGTTTATGCAACTGTCATATAATGAATGGTATTAAAAACACGAGTGTGAGTTCATAATAGTAACGAGTGTTTTAATACCCGTGTTATATGCAGTTGCAAACATTACTTTATCTTCACTAATGCAATTAATCAAACAACAAGAGTAAAAATTCACGCGTACGTATATTGTCACAGTGAACTTGCCGCCATTAAAATCTAACCAATGAGAGCGCAGCTGCGCGCGCAGGGCCAATAAGGAGCAAGCGAGCGATGTTATAATGAGATTTTAGGATATTTATGTGGATATTATACCATCATGTGAAATTGCTTAAATTGAGTCTTGTGTTGTCTGCGCTATAACAGTAGTCATTAAAAGGCAAGTATTGGAATCAGAATGTTACAACATTAGTGTAGATAGAGATTCAGCCAAATTTCCATATAGATATAAAAAAGATCTATCTTTTTTTACACAATTACTCTCATCTGTATAAAATATACCTGGATCGATTCCGGGTATCCTTAATATTTTCGATAGTTTTCTTATAGCAAATGTATTTTGATGACATTAATACTTATACTATAACAAAATGATAATAAAGAGATTGATGTACAATATAAGCAATGTTTATTAACCTTGTGACTGACTGTACTTAATTGATAAAGCTTAATTAACTTTTTAATACAATCATGATATTGAGTGGGAAGGTTGAGTGTATAGTTAATATTTGAACAAATCAAATGCCGCACTACATTATTGATTAGTACGATTAAATAATCCAAGTACCAGAGAAAGGTCTATTATAGCTACGATATTACGCGTATAAACCAACCATGCAACAATTTTTAAATGTACATATATCATATTTCAGTGCACCAGTGGACTTTAACATTGACATTGACCAGCGGACATTTTGTGAACTGTTAAAAAATAATTTTCATCTCAGTGTGATATAGGCACATAAGCATAATGCTGCTCGTCTATAAATCAAATAAATATGTGAACCGATAATATACAGGGTTAGACAAAACTAACGCAAAACCTTTAAAGGGTGGTTCTAGTATGTCTATAATAATGATATACAACTTCAAGATATATTCACAGAAACATTTTTGCATCTCCATTGTCAGGTGCGGGCAACTTTTGTAAGGGAGCCCATTGATGCTAAAAAATGTATTAACTCGAACGCGTTTGGAACTAATTGGATTATAAAAAAGGTATTACAATATAAAAAAACTGTATGGGACTTATTATGTCTTTAATGGAGGGAGCCACCAGACATTTTTTTGTTTTTATAAATATTCTTAAAAGTTTTTCATGAGTTACCAGTAACCATGTAGTTTTTTACTAGTGCTGATACATAGTATATGTTGAAAATCTGTGTTATCTTACAAACAGTAACTCTGTATGTAATATGTTCGGATAATATGAATTAGGTACATCAAACAAATAACTCCAACGTTTGTCATTTTCACATGACCTTAAAGCAGATAACAAAAGCCACAGTTATTTATAGCTACTTCCCATACCAATCATAATATAAGGAAAACGGCAGTGAGAGATGTTTGTGATGTCAGTTATATTTGTCATGTCTGCATAAAATTATAGGTTATTTTTAGATTATACTGCGGTGAATAGCAAAATAATGTATTCCAAACGGAGACTTCAGTTTGTATAGTTTATTTTTTAAATATATATGAAAAGAAACAAACAGATAATTATGCAGTATTTTAAAAGAAGCTTAAATGTATTATGATATACTTCAATTTATTTGCATGACACAACATGAAAAATCAAATAGCACCAAAAATTTTAGTCTTTTGTATAAGTGTTATACTAGAAATCCCCCATTTGAGCCACCAAACTATTCACATATTACTATGTCCAATTTGATCATAAAGAGAGAAATTTCTTAGACATTCACTGGGAAATCTGATATAAAATAATAGTATGATATATAAGCACTATTTGTTAACAGCTATTTTTAAATCAAATTCATAATAACAAACTTATTGCCCACAACAGGTTTGCAATATACATTTAAATGAAACCTTCTTATTTAATGTATTTATGTACAAATAACTTACCTGTTAACCCTCTATATCCAAAAACACCACAGTCATGCATCCTCATTGAATGTTGCTCATCCTTAATGAACTTCTCTGTGCTTATGCCTTTGAGCTGTAATACACATAGAAAAAACAAAGTTTAGAAATAAAAGATAATACATATACTTAATAAGCAAAGAATCTAAAATGTTTTCAATATCATAGGAACAATATTAACTACATTCTATGAAAATTATAACTCATACTCATAACTTTAGAAGTTGACGATATTCATTTGAGTTTTACAATTCTAATATATTTTTATTACTAAATGTGAGTGTGACTCGGCGGTAAAATTTTCAATCATATGGCCCCTGGTTTGATACCAGCCCTGCACCATTGACTTGTTTTTCAAGTTATGTGTGGATTTGCACTTGCTTTATGGTGAAGGAAAACATTGTGAGGAAATTAGCATGTTTGACAACCACAATATCCGAAAATGTGTGCCATCCGCCAACCCACATTTGGCCAGTGTCGTGGATTATGGCCTCTATCTCTCTCCTCACGAGTGAAGGCTCAGAGTCCCAGTAGTGGGAATGCATAGTGGGCTATTTATGTATTATGACTATAACATTAATAAAACAGGGTTTTTACCTTAGAAGGAACTAGAAATCTGTCAGGAATCCTTTGCAACTTCTGCTGTTTCTCGCTTGGGCCAAAACCTAAAGCTATCAGCACTGATTCTGCATCTACTTTCCTGGCGCCAAGAACATTTAGGACTGAGCTGCCACTGGACCCACTTGCATCAGACTATAACAAGAAAAACAAACCATTATCCTTAATTATAAGGGTTATTGTGTATTTTAATCAACCATCATTTTATATAATGGAACATACTGTCACTTACAAGTTTGAAACATTTTTTTTCATACTTATTTTAATCTCATTCTTACTGTCACTATATCTAGGGACATATTTAAATTTATAATTTGCCCAACAATTATGAAATTGACATTCAACAATAACAAAAACTAAGTTACCTGCAAGGATGCATCCCTAAACAAGGGATTTTTAAGCTTTGGTACATAACCTTCTGATTGAATAGAATGGTCTCTCTGCAGCCTTTTTGAGTTACCTCTCTGAGGTGTGCTAGTCAGTACTCCACTCTCTAAAGACTTCCTCTTCCACATATCTCTATTAGGAACTTCAAGTTTTTCATCTTTCGCCTCATTACATGGTGCTATTACTGTGTTTTCAGTGAGAGTTTCATCTGCTTTGCTATCTTCAGATGTTGGTTGTTCCACTTTGGTGCTTTCATCAACTGGCTCACACTGGTTATTATTGCTAGTTTCCGGGGAGGCACCGCTTGGGAGGGAGTCTAGCCATTGCTGCACGGGGCTACTGCGCCGCATGTCGTCTATGACACCCACCAGCCAACCTCTCACCTTCCTCTCAAGGATTGATGAAACTGACTCAGTAAAAGTGTCTAAAAACACAAAATTATCTATAGTAGTACTATTATAACAATATAAATATAATGTGCATATACTACAGAAGGGTGCAGTGCATATTGTAAGAAGTACCTATATTAGCGATACGAAATTACTATTACCTACTAAGGTAAAGTCACTAATGCCCGACAGTAAACTAAAGGATGACACCTATGAAAAAATGTTCTTGTATTAAAAACAATTTTAGTAAAATTACTCTTATTACAATATCATATGATACCTAGTACTATCTATGAATTGTTCTCAAAAAACTCCCAACAGTTTCTAAACGAAATTTCAAAATATCGTCAGTTGTTGTCAATCATGTAACGGAGTGAGCACGCGTTCCGTGATTTCTTACTTTTTATGTTAAGGACGCCGAAATTTAAAGGTGAGTTTTTAATCGATATTTATTTAAAAAATACATTTTAAACATTTGTTAACATATCAATGATAAGTTAGGGTAGTGATAAACATGCTTTTTTGTGTTTGCTACTATTTTTCTGACCAATTATGATATGTCTACTATTAGTTCCAAAAATAATGGATTTTCTAATAGATGACAGGTGTGTCATCCAATGGTGTTTCGAGATATTAAACTTTATTGTAAGGTTTGGTACGATTTTGAACTCTATTCCCAATGAAAAGATAACTGTAGCGATATCAACAACTTTGGATCACTTTAACTAAAGGTAGACAGGTGTCTACTATTGGGGTATACATGATGTCAATTATTGTTCCAGACTGATAAGTATGCCGCCAATAAAGGGATGTTTCGTTCCAATATTTACCCCTATACAAAGACCCTATAACTCCCTTGCAAAGAAGTCCAAAAAAGCACTACTCAAAATCTCGAAGGCAGAATAAACACAGGATCATTGATAGAACCACCTATATCAAGTCATTATAGGCCACAAGAAAGTTGCTCAAAGAATTCAGATAACAATATGGTAATACCTAGTCCATTTAAAAGAGCTTTGTTTTGGCCAACTCCTAAACAAAACTCAAAAGGAAGAAGGAAAGAAAAAGTGTCATCTGTTGTATCATCCTTGGAATGGCAAAGATACCATGAAAACAAAGAGAAGAAAAAGACTGAATTAGAGGATAAGAAAAAAAAGAAGAGCTGAGGAAAGGAAAAAAAGAAAGAAGAAACTGAAAGAGCACGAAAATTTAAGACTGATAAGAAGTTATTACAGAAAAGTAAAAATATTATAAAAAACAAACTTAAAAAGACTGACTATGATAGCTCAACTACTGAAGAAGAATGGATAGAATCTGCAGACAGCACGAATGATATTTCTGATGAACTCACTGATAAGGAAAACGAAGAAGAAAGAAATGAGGAAGAAATAAATGTGGAAAAAGGAAATGAGGAAGAGAGTAGAATTAAGCAAGGTGACTATGTCATCGTTAAGTTTCCTGGCAAAAAGAGATATTACAAATAGGTTTGTATTGTCCAAAAAGTAATTAAAACAGAAATTGAAGTTATGGCAATAGTAGCATGTGATGAGTCTAAAACAGTATTCAAAGAGAATGATATATCAGTGCTATATCTGAATCTCAAGTAATTAAAGTCCTTGATGTACCAATTATGATTATAACAGGTGATAGAATTAGGTACAAATTTGATAGTGCCTTAGAGATTGATGGATAAATTATTATTATCTAAGTTAATTAAGTATATCAAGCACAATGATGCCCTTAAAACTCCAACTGCATTAATTAAATATTATGTCAACTATTAGTGCATTTGACTGTCTACTTATGGTGATTTTATTTTTTTGTGATGTTATCTATTAGTACTTAAGACAATATAAAAAAAATAACTAATAATAATTAAAGTATGTTGATTTCTGCAAATATTATGGCTTAAGATAATTTTCTGAGATACACTGCATTCATATAAAAAAATCTGTAATTGTATTGTTTGATAAATATATAATTATATCCATATGAATATAGTGTTTTCATTAAAGTGTCTAGCATTAGTGACTTTACCTTAGGAGTATTTTTGTATAAATTTGTAGTGGTAATACAATTTACAGTATACCTACATGGTATACGGTTGCACAGTGAGGATACAGGATTATCTACAGTAGCTACGCATCACTACAAACATCCTGCGAGTGGAACCAACCTTGTGAGGGATCCATCTCCGAGTCAAGGTAACGCTGCATGCAATTTACCAAAGGACAACATGACTGACCGTGCAAGACGATAATTTAACTGGTCAATATCAATAATGACACAAACAGCATCTAAAACGAAACAAATCTGTTTTTATCTTACCTCTTTCTGTACTTGGTTTGATCCGAATTTCAGGCCTCTATTCACGAATTTAAACAAATACAAGACAAAACTTGTAGCTGATGTTTCTCGAACATTTAGAACGTATTTTCGCTTGCTGTTACCAGTTTAATCACAAGTATAACAATATTGTAAGAAGAAATACGAATTAATCTTTCCACAATTTTGATGAACTCTCAAATGAATGAAATTGTTGACACTGACTGAAGACTGACATCCCACACTTGTCATACAAAATGACACTGACAGCCAAGTTGACAACAAAAGCGTGTTTTTTTTTAATAGAGGCTAACGTGAATAACCAAATTTGTAATTTTTATAAAGCGTAGATTTTCTATTCTTATCTTCTTCTTCTTCTTCTCTTCTTATAATACAATTTCCAATGCTAGTTACTGTACTCCTCCGAAACGGCTTGACTGATTTTTACCAAATTTTATATGCGTATTCAGTAGTTCTGAGAATCGGCTAATATCTATTTTCCATACCTCTATATAAGGGTTGTTTTTAAATCTTTTTTTATTATTTTTATAATGTGGCATTAATAGTAAATTGTTACCCTAGGGATGAAAGTAACTTATTTAGGCTCGAGACGTGGTTAATAATTCGAAGGACTAAATAAGTCTTTAACCCGAGGTATACACTGTGCTTTTCATAACGAATACAAGAAAAGTAAAAAACAAATTAGTACAGAAATTTATTTTCTTATTTTGTCAGCGCGCCATTTCATAAAATCGTCATACAATTTTAGGTATCTTTGTTTTGATTTGGGTGGTAAAAGGTTTTCCATTACCGCTTTAGCCTCTTCTCTTATAAAATCAGGCGTTAAAGTCATATCAAAATCAGATAAACTCATTTTATAGGTACAATTCTCTGCTATACGTATAATCAAATTGCCGCTTTCCCGCCATTTTGTTATTTTTTTCCGTGGCCAACTATTCAGCCTTTATTAATAATCATCATTGCAAAAAAGGTTAATATTTTGCCCAAATCTAAGTTATTTTAGAGAAATTGTTGAAACTAAATTATAAGGAAATTATTAAAAAAAAAATCTTTGATCAATACTTAGCTTTAAATTATTTCAATTTTACACCATGGCTGTATAGAAAGTAAAACCTTTTTTACTCTACAATTTTTAAATAATTTGACGGCTGTCAATTGCAAAGCGATTCTCCCTAGGGATGCAATGTATTACTTTCATCCCGCTCCTCAGCCAACTTCAGACCTACTTTCAGAGTATGAGTAATGAAAAAATTTACAACCCTAAAGTTTTACTTTTGTATCACCAACCCCATTTTATGTCATTTTAGTGCCATTTTAGTAATTCAATCATTTTTCATCCCACTCGATAACTGACAAATTTTTAGGTACGGAACCCTAAAAAGACTAAACTACTGAATCTATTATTATTTGGAGTTAACTATCTGTTATCATTTATCGCCAGTTTTGTTTAATCCCGAGACCTTGGGGGAAGGCGGTATATAATTATAGGAAAGACAAAAAGATTAAAATATCATGTATATAAATAAAGAATATTTATTTTTCTATAAACACATTATTTTAATGTTAAGGCTCACACCTTAGATCACTTTCGGCTTTCGTCAATGAAGTCATGTGCATGGATGGAGAAGGATGGAGCGCGACCGACGCGACGGCAGTACGAGACGCCCAGCGCGCGAGCCTCCCCAGCTAAACAATTTGTGCATCGAGGTCAGGTAGAGATACTTTAATCGCTAAATCACATTTGGACACTAATATACATGTATAACTACTTTTAACGAGTGTCAATATTGAGCAGTACGAAGGGGGCCGCTGGCGCGCGCGCGCGCGGCGCTGAGCCGGCGTCACGCGACGCCGTAGGCGCAGTCGCCGCGGCGCGCGCCCGCCGTCTCCTCGCCCGGCAGCACGGCGGCGCGCCGCCACTGGTCGCGCACGCGCTCCACGCCGCGCAGCACGCGCAGCACGTTGGCGCCGGCCAGCAGGCGCACGTCCTCCTCGCTCCAGGCGGGGTCGCGCAGCAGCTCGGCCAGCAGGTGCGGGTAGCGGGACACGTCCTCCAGCCCCTCGGGCGGCCGGTCGATGCCGTCGTAGCCCGCGCCGAGCCCCACGTGGCGCACGCCCGCCACGCGCCGCACGTGCTTGATGTGCGCCAGCACGTCCTCCATGGTGGCGCGCTCGCCGCACGCCACCAGCTTGGCGTAGAAGTTGATCATCACCACGCCGCCGTTGGCCGCCACGAGCCGCAGCAGCTCGTCGGGCACGTTCCGGCTCGAGTTGCACAGCGCCGCC
The DNA here is from genome assembly GCA_035578125.1 of Mellilla xanthometata. Taxonomy (NCBI): domain Eukaryota; kingdom Metazoa; phylum Arthropoda; class Insecta; order Lepidoptera; family Geometridae; genus Mellilla; species Mellilla xanthometata. The sequence goes on from JAPUBQ010000013.1 coordinate 9,661,802, forward strand.
GCGCCCGAGTGCGAGAACACCACGGGCGCCTGCGTGGTGGCGAGCGCGTCGCGCGCCGTCTCCTCGCCCGCGTGCGACAGGTCCACGATCATGCCGAGGCGGTTCATCTCGCGCACCACGGCCTTGCCGAACTCGGTGAGGCCGCCGGCGGCGCCGGCCGCGCGCGCCCAGCGGTTGTCGCACGTGTGCGTCACGGTGAGGTAGCGCGCGCCCAGCTGGTAGAAGGCGCGCAGCACGGCCAGCGAGTCGCCGAGCGCGTGCCCGCCCTCCACGCCGATCATGGAGGCGATGCGGCCGTCGCGGTGCGCGTCCAGCAGCTCGCCGGCGTCGGTGACGAGCGCGAGGTGCGCGGCGTTCATGTCCACGATGCGCTTGATGACGTCGATCTGCTCGAGCGCCAGCTGCACGGCGTCCCGGTCCCGCGCGCCGCACGGCACGTACGCCGACCAGAACTGCGCGCCCACCTGGCCGAGCCGCAGCCGCGGGATGTCCGTGTGCGACCAGCGCGAGCGCGCCCACGGCTCCAGCCCCTCCAGCCCGGCGCTCAGGTTGAACTCGCCTATCTTGTTGTGCAGGAACTTGCGCACGTTCCACGCCAGGTCGTTGTGGCCGTCGACGAGCGGCGAGTCCCGCAGCATGCGGCGCACGGTGGTGAGCCGCTGCTCGGGCGTGGCGCGCCCGCCGCCGCCCAGCGCCAGCGGCAGCGCCAGCGCGGCGCCGAGCGCGGCCAGCACGATCAGCGCCGCGAGAGCTATGCGCCACCGCGGCCGGCGCGGCAGCACCTTCTCGTCCGAGCTGCCCGACGCCGACGCCGACAGAGAGTCGGCCGCCCACCGGCCGCACCGCTCCGCCACGTCCGGCAGCGGGCCCGGGAACGTCATGCCCTCCGGCACCGCCGCCTGCAACACACAGACACCACGCGGTCAAACAACGCATGCCTATAGCTAACATTATATATCTACTATAGTCTGACCGGTAACTGGCTACGACAAACCAGGATTGCGCACGGCCTAACCAGCGGAAACTTATATACAGTGGCAAGAGAAAAATATTAAAGCGTCGACAAATATTTTCATTAGGCAGGTAAGCTACATAGGTAAATGATGTGAATAAAAACATATTCCCGCTCCAGTATCCATATATCCTGATTAATCCTAATCTTACGCGCGCGGAGCTCGGCTAACAATGGATTTAAATGACTCGTTGGCGAAAGTTACATCACATCTGTGGAGCGACGTACATGCTCACGGGAGAGCTTTAAACATAAATAATTCTATGTAAGTGTCTTCATCACGCTAACTGTTCCATAAATCGTATTTATATTCGAATACTGGATAAATGTACATATAAAATATGAAATAATATAAATGCTACAAGCAGTACATATTTTTATATTGAAGAGAGTAGAATAGTGTTTGTTTGTATATGACTCATATCTTCCAGATACTGTTACTGTATAAAGTTAACTTTTGGCATATTATGTATTTTAAGAGTATTTGCAAAGATCTACAACATAAAATGAACTACTTATGCAGTGATACAACACAAGCGTACTCGTAGTTTGCATCGCCGTAGAATTCTATGTGCTACGCCGTAGACATCCTTAAGCGCCGTAGATATTGTAGCGTAGCTACGCATTGGATAAGACTTCGTTTCTTTTCTAGCTTAACTCGTAATATTATTTCCAAAATCTAGTGTAAACCTGGTAATTGTATTTGTCACCTTAATAGTTGTTTGTAATGTTGTTACTGTATTTTAGGTAAGTATTTTTATATAGATATATATAGCATGTACATGTATAAAATTTGTAAAAATGTATTAATATTATTCTTTTTTGTAAATCCCTCTCATTTTTATATCCACTTTTCTTTCTGTGGTTGTCTGGAAGAGATCGCTTTTAGAGTTAAGGCCGCCCTTCTTAGTATAAGTTTTAAGTATCTAATGTAACATTAAATAGCTTACGTTAATAAATATGAAAATAAAGAATGTACCTACGAGTATCCCGTCAAGTATTCCCACCTGTCAGCAGTTAGTAAACATGCAAAGCTCGAGTCGAAGCGAAACATATTGCACAACGAGCTGATAGTATTCAAGGGTTGCAAATATTTGTAATAGGCGATTCAGGCGTGACAATAATTTGCCCCGTGTTCAATTATGCAAGGGGGCTCACACAAGGGGAGGGGGTGCCCACCCCCCGGGGTCCTGAATAGCCTCTGCTCTGACCCATTTCCAGGGAGCTGGCGCGCAGGCCGCCCGTCGCCGGGATTTCAGTCTCGGCTAAAAACCTTCATTCAAATTACGCTGCTCATATTTCCCACTCGTTTGTCCGAATCTATTAAGTGTAAATGTTATTGTTATTTTCGCCGAATGGGTCACTTTTAAAGCGTAACTAAAATACGAGTATCTATAGGTATCAAAACAATTGTGGCTTTGGAGTTTAGGCAGTAAATTAATCGACATAGAGAGAATTCCTTGTAAAATAAAGTCTTCAGAAATAAGTAGATTTTTAACGCTAAAGTATAACAATTCTTTATACAAAATAAAATATATAAATGTTTATTTTCTTAAAACAAGTAGGTACATATATACTTATGATTAGCAACCAAAAAATAAATATCAAAAAATTGTGGTTTTGGACTTTAGGAAATAAATTAACCGACATGGAGAAATCCTTGTAAAATAAATAGTCTTTACAAATAAGTAGATGTTGATGATAAAGTATAACAATGCCTAATACAAAATAGATTTTAAAAAAAGTAGAAACAAATATATACTTACGATTAGCTTCCACAAAATTAATTCGTGATTTAGCGATTCTGATTACCAAATAGAGTTACATAACAATAGAGTAACTAAACAATAGTTGATGAATGAAATCAGATGGAAATGAGACGGTTTAGTTTCGATGCATTCGACCTAGTAAACCAGATATGGCTGAGCTCGATCCAGAACATGCTACATCTATAGTTATACTTATATAGAGGTCCACGGGCGAAACTTAACTATTGTTCCCACCGACGCTGGAATTCCTACTACAGTTTGTAAGGGCCTATTATTTCAAGAAACATAATGTTCGATGAATTTTGACTCTTTGAACTTGCTTGAAATACCTAAAGATAAGTACGTAAGTAATGTACCTAAGGGCAAGTTGACAAACCTATGCTCAGTTGTGGGGATTACGGACTGAAAATATGATGATGGCTAAGTTGAAGACTGTGATGTATATAACGTCACATTTAGGTTCTTTTGTAATAAAGTATTGACCATTTAACTAATCTTTTATGAGACATGTTATAAATTATTATTGTTATGAATTAGCAACTTAGCTAATATGAATCTATTATTATTTTTTATTCTAATTGTGTCAGTCAAATTATTGGATAACATTTGGGAAGGACTAGCTGCCAAGGCACGGGCTATCGCCTATTTTGGCAGCTAGAGCTTAGTGATTAAAATATGTATTTTTTTGTGCCAATAAATTATTTTGAATTTGAATTTATATAATACTTAACGTGGCATCAACCGTTCACCAGAAACAGATATATATTTGCCTATGGTCGAAATAACTAAAAACTATTTTAATGCATGGAGTTGCTTATCACGACCAAATGGAACACATCAAGTTAGCTGTAAATTGTGTGTTACGAGGTAAATAAATTAAATTGAACTGAAAACCCCCTTTACTTTATAACTGATTATAATGCAAATATTTTAATTTGACAAACAATGGACATATAGTCGCCAAGATTTTCTGAATATTACAATTAAATGTCTTTCTTATTGCCCGATTCAACACATTTAACGATAAAAAGTATAATAATAGTAAGAGAAATATAATAATAGTACATAAGTAAACAGAGAAAAACTAAA